>OX104063.1:165768062-166290666 GCA_944474145.2 Dicrocoelium dendriticum | reverse complement strand
TGATACCCCTACGTGGTTTTGTTCCTAGGAAACATGCTTGTTTCATGGCGGACTAATGTGTCGCTTGTCCCAGTATTTAGTGACAGTTAATAATGAAGTCCGTGGAAACACATGTGGCATATGTTGCATATCGAACTGCCATTGGATACGAAGATGACGCCAATCTACTGGTATATAATGGTATACGATATGAATTCCACGAGGATCTTACAACCGCTTTGTACGTGTTAACATTGGTGCGCAGTAGGACGCCATTACGAGCAAACCTGCAGAACCAATATTACCCGAACGATTGAGGAAGCTGAGTATTATGGACCACAACTCAGTGTATGGAGATTTCCTGGTGTTGCCTGATATCCCAAGGCAAATTTGAAGCTCGTTGCGACTTCCTGTGAACTGGCTCGAAAGGGCGCGTTATACTTCATGGTGACCGAGGAGAAGGCCACAATTGTATGTGACAGTCTGATATCAGATGCACCATCGAGTATCGTCTCCCCCATTCCATATCTTACTAGATCCAGTGCCATATACGTGCGGCGTATGTGCCGTACCGAATTTATTAGCCTGCAGCTGACTTGATGCTAATCTTGCACATTTCTTTTTTTAAGAAGTCCTAGAATGTTGCTTGAGTACTCCCCGTGTGGATGTCGCCTGTATGGTGCGATTGTTGACAAGGTTGCCCTACCTTGTCTCATTACCCAACATACCTCGTCCAGATACTAGGACCTCCAGGAGAACAGTTGGGTCGTCGCATGCATTGGGGGACGGATGATTGCACCGTCCTCCTGCGTGCCGGTGCTAGAGCCTCAAGAGAGTGGTGTCCATGCTACGCTATCTGTGTGGAACAGGGTCCTTTCGCCTCGGGAGCTCTAACTTGGAAGACCCGCCTTCCTGTTTTCGCCTCGATCCCCACTTCTCTGTACCCGATTTGGATCGGCCAGGAGTCGTTCGAGAGCTCTCGACTTGCTTGTTCTGGGCTGTGTCAATCGGCTCGGCGTCGGTCCTGTGGGCTGCGCTAGCGGCGTATATGTCTGATTTATTGCGCTGTCCACATATTCCCGCTCCGTAGTTCCGGGCCCAGGCTCGTCGCTAGCCGTCTTTCGCGATCCGCTCTCAGCTAGCTCCGAAGAGCTCCCCAGAGCCATTCTTGGAAGCGGCCCCTCTACAATACGTCAGTATGAGTTTATTGCAAACTCATCGAGAGCAATTGATAACTACTTCGGATTTCTTCAGGTTTACTACTGCGGAGTTCTCAGTAGTTTTGGTCATTCTCGTTCGATCTTTGTTATAAGATCCGTTTAGTGGCAGAAATTAAATTCAACAAAGCTCATACAGCGCATTTGAGGCGTGGGTGTGTACACCGATATATATATATATATATATATATATATATATATATATATATATATGAATTGTACTCCATCGACATCAAGCGCATTGTTCTGTAGAACATGCGGTCGCGAGTGCCTTAGTCAGGCAGGCCTAGTGAGCCATGAGCGAGGTCACTCGGGACCACTGCCGAAGCGACGACGGGTCCCGCAGTGAACGTAGGCAGCACCGGCGCAGCGTTTGTAGGCACGCTGAATTCGATTTACTAACCGTATGGTTGCATGCTAAGTCTCTTTATTTCAGGTGGTGGGTTTTCGGTTCTCTCCTAATGCCTTTCTTTCTCATATAAATGTCTAGCGGACCATGAGCTATGCCATTAGGGGCCACTACAGAAGCGACGAGGGGTCCTACAGAGAATTACGGCGAGCGGGCACAGCGTTTGTAGGCACGCTGAATTCGATTTACTAACCGCGTGCTTGCATGCTAAGTCTCTTTATTTCAGGTGGAGGGTTTACAGTTTTTACCATAATGCTTTTCTTTCTCATATAAATATCTCCCTGTACTCTATTCCATTAACTTGCACACATCGCTTCAGCCAATTGTATTCGATTTCCATAACATTTTTGTGTTCGTGGCATTCCGTGAACTATACTTCCTGACCTTGTGCACTTAGCTAGGATCTGTTTGTAAACAACTTATTACGTATGCTATTTACTTAAGGTTTATGTCATCGTTTCCTTATGCATTAATCGACTTTTCTCCTTTTCTTTCTCTCTCTCTCTCTCTCTCTCTCAAGTGATTGGCTGTTGTTTGATATCCCCGGTGTGGCTTCGCTTGATGTGCATGTTGACAAGGTGCCTACCTGTCTATTACCCACTACCTCGTCCATACTGGCTCCAGGAGACAGTTGGTCGTTGCTGGAGGGGACGGGGTGCACGGTCCTTGTGGCCGTGTTAGGCTCGAAGAGTGGTTCCATGCACTCAGTGTGGAGCGGACTACGGTCCAGCCACCGCCTTGTGTGTGCTTGATTCCCAAATACAGTGTGCTTGTGTTTGCCTGTGAAGGAGTGTGGGCAGGCTCCGTTGATGAAACGTGGCTCCAATCCGCATGCCTCCCGGTCTTATTCCTTCGCGTTTACACTGGATATGGGGTGTGTGGTTGGAACTGTGGGTGGTGCAGCGCAAGCCATCCATGGTCGCTCTGTAGGCGCAGGCGTCCTGTGGCTTGCCACAGTGACAGGCAAATCCGAAAACGGATGCCGCCAACCATATATATATATATATATATATATATATATATATATATATATATATATATATATATATATATATACTGTACTTGCAATCAGCCAGTTAGCAGCCTTCCACAACTGCAAACTTATCATTTCCGTGAGCCTTTTGGATAGGGGCCGTTGTCCGAAGTGATTATTTCTTGCGTCGGTAACGCCGTTTTGGATTTTCTTAGCCTGAATGAACTAACGAGACTGTCAGTGTTCACTTCCAACCGCTACAAGGTTTTCAAAGTCGCTATGCGTATCAAATAAAGCAGGTACACGTCGCCGAGATTGAGCAACGGACTTTATTTACTCCGGGGCATGCAAAACATGAATGACGTCTGATATGAACATTGAGTGTGTAATGGCGATGCCCATCGATTCGTGAACTACATACCCTTTGGTGCCTTATTGTGCTGTCTGCTCATATTGGGAACCTATTGTGATTTACTTTCGCACCCTTATCGATTTCACAAGTCTCTGTGTTGTGTCAGCTCCGCGCCTATTCGAGAAGACTAGAGGTTGCCCATAAATGGGTTAGCGAAAATGTACGAACAAAGCGGCCGAAGGGTGTACAGCGTTGATGACCCTCATGTTTCTGGATGTAGTTCAAAAGATAGGAAGTAATAGCACGTGGATCACCTGCCCAGCACGCTGTATTCAAGAGGCCACTTAAGTTATAGCATTCATATTTGCACATCATCTATTCACGCTACAACTGTTGCGTATGATGTAGCGCAGAACTGCTCGATATTATGAGCAGGTAATCACAAGCATGTTAGAGTTAGACCTAAGTCAAAACTTTAGCTGGACCAAAAGTCGATATGAGTAACGACTTCGTCTGCGCTGTGACAGTCAGCTGATTAGCAATAGGTGTCATACACGGTCGTTGGTAGAGATGAATTGAACAGTGAATTGTATGAGCTTGTGGCACGCTAGCAGAAATCTTGTGTACTTATGTGAGAATGGGTTCAATGGGATGGAAGACGCAGTTGTTGCTCCACCGTTGTGTCGCATGTGACGCACGGCTGTCTGCGTCTGACACATACCGATTAGAAGTAACAGGCGATTAAACCAGATGCCTATTTACGCTAACAAGTCATTCTCTGTTTACCAACTTTCGACAAAAATACCGACATTTATTCGTTCATCCTAGGGATTGATAACGGACTGTTTCGAACTGATAATCTCATTCATCTTTTATTGCTTATGTTAGAATTTCAACTTGTTATTGTGCCACTGCACAGTAAGGTTACTGGACTCACCTTACTTACAGATTATGAGTAGATAGCAAGAAGTGCTGAAGACATCCAATTTGAATACACTACCTTTCTAACCGACTGACCAGAAGCTCACTCAAGATAGTGCTTATTACCGGCTGGTCGTCAGTGCATTGATAACCGGTACAGTATGAGACCTAGTAGATGTATGATTGCTACACCGCCTCACTGCTGCTCTGCAATCGACCAATTCCGGATCAACAAGTTTTCGACTTCGAGATTCTTCACGGGATTATTTACGAGACACTCGAGTAGTAAATGGATAAAACTGTTGTGTCTCATAATTCCCCAACAATCCTGTCCCATAAGTCGATCGCCTTCAAGAAAATTTGGAGGTCTCGTGGGAAATGAGGACAAGGATAATTAAGCTTCAAATCTGCTCGGTTTCAAGAGGATAGACATGCGCTTTTACGTGTATTCTCAACAGTAGTTGGTTATCCTTATTATATCACTGTAGACGAAAACGAAGGAGAAATTAAAGGTCCAATTAGACGACCGGATAGTACAAGTAAATAAGAAATTATGCATGGAGCAATGGTTTGTGACGGGCATAAAAACAAATGCTTGACATATCAGGTAGGATGGTTAGGTTAAAAATTACACGATAAAATTACAGTGTCGGTTAAAACAACGCTTGAGATACATGACTTACCAAGAGGTTTGGAGTAGCACGGGTGTGGTGTATTCCTTCCTGCAGTATGAGCGGTTTGTAACACTGTACTGTTTGTTCTGCTCTAAGCCATCATCTGATGGCAGTGTACTATCCCATATAGTGTAAATGTGTCAGGATATTTTCAAGGCGTTTTTTGAATAGGGATAAAGTGGAGGCGTTAATTACATGCGCTTGGAGTAAGTCCTACGGCTGTGACACACGTGGGAAAAATGTTTCATCGACATTTCAATCGGCTGGACTGCGTAGCCAAATTAAATTGATGACCCTACAGAGATTTCTTTTGGCTGACTTTCAAAAGACGATTGTGGTTTTTAGGATTATCGTTCCTTGTGACCCTGCGTTGTGCAGTATGGAGTACGGTAATCTGGTGCTTCTGCCAGAGTTCCGGGCTTGGGTATGGTATTCGACGTGCGGCCCCCCGTAAGCGCCAAATATGTTCTGAAAGACTGAGGCGTCAACCTTTCCGAACGCTCTACGAAGGATGTCCAATTACTAGTTTGCTTTTTTGGTGTCTTTTCGGTCTGCCTCACACAACAACGATCATCTTGCGCTCGCACACCGAGATCACACTCACTAGAAGTCCAATCTAAAGTTTGCGGTCGCAGCCGGTAATTGTGAGGATTCTGATGGTGTGTGCTCAGAACTTGGCATTTGGTGGCGTTGAATTGCAGCGTATCCTCTATGGATCATGTGTACCTTTTATCCAGGTCACCTTGTAGGGCTGTGTGATCTACCCCTGTAGTGATAGCATGCCATATCTTTGGATTATCGACAAATAGCAGGAAGCTTGGAGGTAGCACCCTTACGGGGTAATGTTTGAAAATCGGGAATAGACCGGACCTGAGGACCTAGCTCTGAGATGCACCGCACTGGACTTCGATTGGTTCGGATAGTGTGTTGCGTAACCCCACATCCAGGTGACCCCAAACGAGAAGTCGCTTATTAAGTCCAAAACAGGATAGCCGATTCTATAAATCTGAAGCCTGTACAGTAGAATGAAGTAGCTTCTTAGGTTATGATTCAATCGACAAAACGATTAACAATGACCCTCTATACACAAACCTGTACGCAGTGCACGCATCCACATCAAGGCACTGTATGAGGAGAAAGATCAAATAACAGGCTGAAAAGAGATTTGAGATGATAAGTAATGCTTACAGATTGTGTTTGGGTCAGCAGTCACACTGACTGATTTGAACTTGCGGAACCCAGGAATTTGGTTGTGCTTTTCGACCCGCAAGTATGTAGTAGATGAGGTGATCAAAGCAAGTATACGGATAATGATACTGTATCTAGGCATGATTGCAGTCGATATGAAGCAAACGGTTAATCTGTTTACTGGACCGAAGCTGCTAAACGTTTATTTCCAGAAATGCATAAACCGTTTACCGATGTTGTAGTGGACTAAGGGTAATGGTTGCGTACATAAAAAGCAAGTATTCCTTTTACTGCGACCGATGCTAGGTACTGAGCACCATGACAGATTACGACCGGTTAAAAGTATGTGCTTACTAGGTGCCGTCGACTGGTCGGCGCTAGAATTGCAAGTGCAGAGGTTAAACTTTTGAACAAACCAGAGCGAACAGCACTGAAGTGGCAGGATAACGACATATTAAGAGCACATTTGTGGAACTAGGGTAGCATCATTCAAAATATAGTCTTATATATATATATATATATATGAAAAATACAAACTCATTTTAAATTTGATTATATTGGTGAACAGGTAGTCGAGTTCGGCAGGGTGCTTCAGGATTAGCAACTCTAAAGGGAGAAGTAATTTGTTATCGATTTCGAGCAGGGGTCATCAAACTACGGCTCGCGACATTAGTTTATCTGGCCAGCCAACAGTACTCGAATTTGAACATCCAACTATTCCACATCCACATCTGAACTATGTGTTTACGGTTTTCGTACTTTCTATCATTTTGTTGCATGACACAACTGTGAACGCATTCATGCAATATCACCGTCATACCCCATCCATGCCTCAAAGCATTTTTGACAGTTTGAGTGATACTCAGTGATACACTGCTATGCTGCACTTCGCACTTTAAGCTTGGTGAGGTTTAGTACCCTTTATCCTCAACGCGCGCTTGATGCAACGCACCTACTTGGATGTTATTTTGCATGTGACTCACATGGTCGTATCATTCGCCCAGGCACATCGCTGTGCGTTGTGGCTTTCAGTGCGGTTGTCCTTGTCATGCATTCAACAGGCAGTTAAGTTTGGTCGTGTCGTTGTAACCTGAATGAACACCACTTGTAGTGATGAGTATGTCACCGCCTAGTGGTAAAGTTTTCTCGCCCATAATGTTCACGATAATTCTAAAATCATCAACATAAGGGGAAGTCTAAAGGCAGGTCGCATATTAGTTAACAGTGGGGACGGCGAAGGATACGAAATGCCCGTGATATACCATATTGGCGAGAACGTTGGATTTAGGCGATTTCGGTCCGTCTCTGTGCTATTTCTGGCTACCACTCGCAGCATCGCAGTCAAAAGCCACTGGTGTAAGCTGTTTATTTAGGCCAGCCTTATGCATATACTTGCAGCATTCATTATGTGATATATTGTAGCATAATGATGCGAAGATGACGCGGTCTTTATTGACATTATAGCAGGCAATTAAGCCACTCACGCAGGCAAACAGTTATAAGTCGTGTTTTCTTGCCACGACGCATCACTTGTTCATGGATTTGCTTGTGACACATTTGTGTGTTTACGCAGATTGTGCCATTGCCTAACCCTTCATGTTTCACCCCATATCTCTGCTTCTATCCGTACCGTTTTAGTTGGCTAGGATACGTGTGATTTCTTTTGTTTTTGCTTATGGTTCTTACGTCGTTCTCCTTAAAGTCACTCTTGTAGGCGTGGTCAAAGGCGCAGCTCTCCGGGTAATCGGGCCCTCCCTCGATACGTTCTCCACTCTTCTCGGCGAAGGCCCGATATCTTTTGTCGCTCATGAACCATTTCCGGCTCGTTCCGGAAGCCTCGAGTTGCTTTGCCACCTTTCGCAACTGGCGCCATCGTTAGTCTCCGTCTTCTTCTCTTCTGGTGGCTTTGCTGCCTGCAAATCCTGACTTCCGCACCACTACAATAGTACCAGTTATCTATAGAAGCTGTATAGCATCAATTTCACGTGCACCTGTGGTGGAGCGTATCCTCACCAGAGATCCTTAACTACTTGGTTTGCTTGTGTTCTAATAGGATGTTGATTACGTTTCCCATTCAGTGCGTTGCTCTCTTTTAGCTTCCGTATACTAACCGCTACTTACGGCTAGTAAGAAGAGAAAATGGACACAGAATGTCGCGTGTTCAACGAATAAGGGAGACGAAAATACGTCTTGGTGTAGTCTATGCACTGAAGAAATGGTTGCCGTTTTGAAAAAACACAATCCTCGGGGTAATTATGAAACAAAAGACCTATCAGCATGTTCTATTTTTTTTCTGGGAAGCAACGCTCGACGAATTATGATTCCATGAAGCATGATTTCACAACGCAGCGTATACTCTTCACGAGAACGGTACCTGATAATGAAGCGGTCCCTCGCAATAGTTGCAAAATGATGCAAAAATTACAGAAACAGGAAAAGCGTTTATTGATGGCAACTTATTCCGTGTATATAATGGCATCTGTGAATTACTTATGTCTTGAGAAATGCGATGCGTCTGCATCTGTGAGCATTTCTGCATGTTCAGTTGTGCGGAGAACAAAAGAATTTACAGAGAACATACTGCTGCGATTACACGTAAAACCGGAAAAGGTTTCGCGGTATTATCTGCCGCCGGAAAAGTCTACTGATCTTTCGAGTACATCACAACATCTTGGGTTCATACGCGATGTTAATTCAGAGTTACTGACGATGGATGAGTTGGCATTAGCTGCCAGCATGCATCGAGTGACAGCTAGAAGGGACATTATGGTGGAACAGCGCAAAATGTTCCAAGACTGTAATCGTCCTTGAATGGGCTTTGATGCATCACAATTGATGAAGGGAGAAACATGGCTGAAGTGAGGAAGGTACTGGTAGGGCAGTGTCAAGAGTCAGTTGGAAGATTTAGTCATCCGGATGACTCTGTTCATATACTGCCTTTGGGATATTTCGTTTGTACCGAAACTGATCTTTCCAATCGTTTATTTCTTTCGGGGACATGCTTTTAATCACCGTGAGTTCCAGTATTTTCTGAAAGAGTTTGATTCTGAAGTACGTGATTTGCCTTGTCAAAAATCGTTGGTATGGCTCTTGAGGTGTAACGCCGTTTCGCTTTTACAAACCGGAATGAAATAGCTGCCTTCCTCACCAAAAGCGATAAAGCTGATCCACAGGCGTCAGATCCTATCTGGCGCTCAAGTAGGCGTTTATGGTTGACATCACATCCCCAATAAATGAACTGGGATTGAAGGTGCAAGGAAAGGAGGGCTTCAGTTGTAATTTCTACAGAAGTATCAATGAATTTCGGAGGAAGCCGTCATTGATCGAAACACAACTGGAAGAAGAAAGGCTTGCTCATTTTCACTGTTTTAAAGTTTAGCGTTACGATCTCTGAGGCTACTTCATTTGATTTCTCGAGAAAAGTCATCCGTGACTTGAATAGGCCTTTTGTAGAGAAATTTTCAGATCTTGACAGAATTGAGAAGAGAATCCTTCTGTTCCAGAATCCTATTGCAACTTTACTGAGCTCCAATTGAACTACGGTTGGAGCTAGTTGATTTGCAGGTAAATGACTTGTTGAACCAGAAGCACTGGGAAGGAAAATTATTAGGTTTTACAGCTGCCTAGCTGATGTCGAATTTCCGGAATTAAAGACGTTAACCGCTGGTATGGCATCAACGTTTGGAACAATTCATATCTGTGAGCAAACATCATCAAAAGTAAAGTTGAACGATATTAAATGAACATTTGAAGACAATTCTTTTGATCGGTTGCTGACATTCCAAACCAAAGGCCAATGATATTTTGAAAGCCAATCTTTAGTTTCACAAAAAACTAACAAATCTCATTTTGCCGTTTGATTTGTGCCCTACGGATGGATGCACAACCGTTTTGTATACGCCATTGATAATTTTTTGGATTAATAAATATTTCGATGGATTTTTTATTTGTACACTGCACTCCACTCCTCATGTTTGATCTGAAATGCTGAACTTAGTTTATTTTTTGTTCAGAGCTTACGTTTTGGCTAGTATGTATTGTACAAAAGTCTAATCTTGCACGCAATTGTCATTTTGTAGGTAATCCGGCCCGCCGTAAAAAATGTTTGTTGATCTCTGATCTAGATGATTGCATTTTTGAGTAAAGATTAATTGCTACCTCTGAGTTTGTTGTTTGGGCTCAGCTTCAAAATGTTCAGGAGCTCTTAGTACTTGTTATATCATTATGAGTTCTCGGCGTATCTACCAGCAGCCTGAAATAAGCACTCCCGATTTCTTCCGCTGTTGCTGGGACCGAAACTGGTGTGAAACTTTGACGTTCCAGATAGGTCGACGCTATGTCTCGGGTGCTCGGTTTGTTACCACAAACAGTTTATTCGACTTGATGTACATGGAAGAATAGAGTATCAAGGATAAAATAAGTAAACGAAAAGCTGAATGTCCTCCGTAAGAGGCCGACATACTGGTTACTCCATTCTTAGCAGACTCGATCTGTCTGAAACTGCCGGGGTCGTCCTGTACGAACATGCTAAGGTGTCGGCTCTGTGAGTTGGTTTTCAAGCCATACTCACAGAGCTAGCAAAAATAAACGTGGCGGTGGCGAATTTGAACAATTCTGTACCTGTCCGCAATAAGAGGCGCTACGTTCTGCACTAACCAATGTGAGGCCGCACAAAGATCGCGATGACAGAACACCTGGCTGTCTGATCCGTTGATCGATCGCCAAGTCTCTTGGCTTCATCGTTGAGATGAATTCTTCCGCTATAGGTTTAGCGAAGACCAGGAACAGACGAGGACTCAGTACCGAATTTTGCAGCACATCAAGATGGATACGAAGTAAGTCAGGAAAAGATGCTCGGACCCCAATCCCTCATCACATTTCGAGGACAAAGTTACCAACGTCACAAAGCTGAAACACTAGTGTCATATACGTTGATATAGGAGATTGAAATTTTCTGAAAGTCCAAATGGATTATATCGGTTTCCGTCCCGTACTCAACTGCTTCAGTCCAACGGATTCATTAGAAGTGACTGTTGTCCACACCAAAAGTTGAGTACGCACAATATGCATACAACTACCAAGAACATTAGCATGTTGTCATGTATTTTATTATACTATCTAGCACTTAAAATCATGCTTAACTTAGATCAGCTTATCGTTTGGCCCGGCCAAAGTGCAGCCCCGTTGCGTGGTTCCGGCTGTGAAACCCACTCTCATAAACTGCTCCAATGTAGTCCATATGACTGAACCCTCCTCAAATGAGCGGCCGCTGTCTTTCCAGTGGTGACTGAGTTGACATTTGGTCAAAACATTTTCCGCTGCGGCGACGTCTTTGTTCTGGCGGCTCTAATAATAATAGGTATATTTCTCAGAAAGGTGAGACACGTTCCAGGGACCCTGGACCGATCATTATGTACAAGTTTTCTCTGAAACTGAAATTGTTTATCGGATGCGAGTAGATTCGTATTGAGTGGGATTGGATTCAAGTTGTAGGTTATTCTTATGCAGATCCAACTTTCTTCGGTAGCAAGTATCTCATCGTACCGTTGAACGAGTTGTGGTCCGGATCAACGTAAATAGAAGGGAAATAGCAAGTATTAGTAAGTATTAGTGCGAAGGAGGCCGAAAACTTCCTAGGGAATTATGTACATGTGTGGAATCGAGAATAATATAGTGTGGGGAGGGTCTCGCAACCAAATTTCTGGACTCAGCATAAGGAACAGCAGTATGGGTCTGGCTAACAGGGAAAAATAAGTCCACATTACTGCACAGTGAAAAAGGGAAATATTTAAGCAACTACCTTATTATTGTATTGCAGATGTTGTTTACAATTAGAAGACGCAATACGGATTGCGGATTACTTAAGATGTGTGGGTTGTGGGCTGTGAACAAGAATGCCGAACCTTTAGTAGTTTGGCTAACTGCGCTAGGAGTTTGATTATGCAGGGAATTGGTCCAACAGAACGCCAGTGATATGTTTACGAGGTTACAGTAGTCCTGAGTGGCAAACATGTCGATATTGACAATGTGTCGGTTGATTCACCAGCAAGATATGGTCAAGTGAAAACCGAAGCTAAGTGTTGGGGAGCAAGGTGGGTTGAAGATGTAAAGAAAGGATCCGGGTGCTTTACCTACCAAAGCGTCAGTGCTTTCACAAACGAATGGTAGGTGAGCCAGCGGGTGAAACGGAAGTGAAGTTACGATTGGAGAGATAGTTAACCGGATTTGGGAGTCCAGCTAACCAAGTTGCCAGTGGTTCAACTGACACATGGTTGCAGTGGAGACAAATAAACTGCGATCGTAACAATGGCGTGGATGGATGATCATACATAGCCAACCGAAGTACTACTGTTGGGAAAAGTCAGCGTTCAGGTCGAGAGCAGTGGCGCAAAAGTGAATCGATCCACAAATAGAGATCGAACGCGAGTAAAGAGCAAAATGCGAATCTATATGGGATCAAAGACAAGTCGGACCATGAAGTTGAACCGTTTGAATTGTGTTAAATAATATTAATTAGCATCTCCAATTGTGTTGTATTAGTGGTTTCCTACAACTTATTTATTGCGCTACGCTCTCATACAATAGAATCAGAATTTGAATCCATCTGTCCGGCTGGTCTTAACGTTCCCATTTCGTTGCGGGTTGAATCGGTTGGGGGCTGCACAACAGATTCAGACAGAGTATCCGTACACTCAGCACAGAATTGACAAGATATTTCTGGCGACGGGAGGTAAGCTTAAGCAACATTGCTATCTCAGCAGAAGATTTGAAGACTATTTTGATACAGCAGCAGATGCAGCAACAACAACAACAGCAGCAGCAGCAACAACAGCAGTTCCAAGTTGCACAGCTGCAAATGATGGAGACTCTCACAAGAACAGTGTCACTCCAGTTTACAACCGTCGCTTCGGAGCAAATGCAGTCGCTCCTTCAGCTCCATCAGTCAATGTTTGAAGAATCACGGCACTCTCATACAATAAAATCAATATGTGAATCCCTCTGTCCGGCTCATCTTAATGTTCTCATTTATTTGCGGGTTGGATCGGTTAGGGACTGCACACCTGACTCAGGTTGATTATCCGTACGTTCAGCTGCATCCAAACTGACAATGGCGGGCTATGATCCAGCAAAACAAAGACAAACGGAATGCCAAAAGTCGAAGTGACACGGCGAACGGTGTCACTTTCACTTGTTAAACGGGTAGGAAGACGTCTTGCTGGCTGGCGCCATGAACCTTGACAATGCGACCAAAGTGCAATGGTTGTTAAGGAAGTGAGGCGCAAATGAAGATGGATAATACTACAACGTTATTCTACCGATAATTGCACATAACTGAAATTTCCAGTAAATCGTCGAGGTTCACACTTTAATTCCTGGTGGAGGTCTATCAGTTTTAGCTATTCGTCATCCGATCTTGAAACTTGGTTAAATACAATCCGAGAAGTATGTTTCGCTTGCGAATGGTTCAGATTCAAAAGTTACAGCATTAGTCACTCATGTTTGTATCTGGCTTAACTGAGGCAGCTGACGCAAAAAGCAGAAATAACTAGTGGGTTATCCATATTGGACTGATCTCCGGAGTTCACCATTCAGTACCTTAATGTCGAGTGTCAGCGTCTGCTTAGCTTAAAATGGGACTCGTAAACGGTACATACTAGGAAACTGCAGTCAGATCACGAAGATTGATGCAAAGTTTACTAGAACACCGGTAGAAGTTTAGAACACTGCATGAGAGAAATCCCACGCATTCGTTGGATTTTAGGTGAATGAGATTTTGACAGGAACTGCTCATTTATCAAGCACTAGTGCAACGTCTTCACGAGAAAGTCCGTAAAGGAACACCTTGCCGATCAACTAAACGACGTTGTTATCGTGGAGACCAATCAACGTTGTTTCGGCAAGGAGGAAACAAATAGGAATCCAATGTCGTTTATGCAACTGTGCAGAGAGAATTCCTTTCCCACTGTAACCTCATCACCTCCACTATTAATTATCATATAGGTCCGCCTACAGCTGGATGCAGCACCGGATATTACCATCACCTCCAGACCAGTATGGTCGGCCGTCTACCGACCGATAATATGCAGTGCAGAAAATACCGCAAAAAGTATATCGAGCAGTATCCTACGGTTATGTAGAAAAATGTTCCGTAGTTATATATATGAAACAATAAACGAAATGGCGTCTCTTACGCTTCCGGTAACTCTGCATTAAACGTATTACTTATCGACTGGATCACCTCGTTGAACCTGTGGTGTGTTCTACTTGAATCTTTGAGCAATCCGACCACTTAATCAAATCCGTCACCTCAGCCTCAAATTGGCTGTTTGACTTGTTCGGTTAGTCCATCTGCTCCCTGTGGTCTGATACTACCATAACATCCTCCCTTTTTCGTGTTCTTGCGTCTTCATATTGCTAATTACCCCGTACACCTTGCCACACCGCGTCGTCTTTGATGTATCTGTGACCGTGGTCTCCTTGCTCCACGTCATCTGCCACCCCACTCCCAATCAACATTGTTGTCTCCGGTTTTGTCTCAAATGTACTCCATTTCTTCTGAAGGTTTTCCCTCCAACTTTTATTTCGTATGACCTGCATCGACTCTCGTAGTCACCACACATTTTCTCCACCGCTCTTGAATATTGAGTAATGGTTGAACCCACACTTCGTCTCCCACTGTTAGCTCAGGCAGTACCGGTGCATCATGATCATAATACCGTTTCTGAGTGGGAATTCGTCGTCTCAGATTGTTCTGTAATCATCCGTGCTGTGGCGAAACTGGGCGCAAAATTGTGGCAGATGCAGATATCAGCGATCTAGTCTTTCGACTATATAGGCGCTGCACTGAGTTCAAACAGAGATTCGTTGAAGGAGTGTTGCGACTCTTCAGTAGCATGAAGTAAGGGTCCTCGCCCGTTGCTTTAGTCTTTGATAACAGTCGATTGACCTACTTCACTGCCACTCCGTCTTTCTATTCGATTGACGATGATATGGTCTGGTTTACTGGTGTACGAATTTCCACTTAGTTGCGAACGCCTGGAAAGCAGTGCTGGTCAACTGGGGCCCATTGTCGGGGACCAGCTCCTCCGGTATACCGTGCTGCGCGAACTGACATCGGAGCTTGTTGATTACTGCCTATGTGGTCGTGGTGGTGAGTAGACCGATTTAAAAATGATCACCATAGTAATCCACCGTAAGTAATATTTCCCGCCTTATCTCCTTTGGGCGATCTTCTTTCACTGCCAAGTGGTTTACTAATTTTACTGCTTCGACCTCTTCCGGATTATGCTCGGGTCCCGCGAGATAAGCTGTTGACAGTGTATCTGCGCTGAACATCTGTGCACCAGGCCTAGACACAATATCCACGTCGTAATTTTGAAGCCGGAGAAGCGCATGCTGAAGGCGACGAGGTACGACGTGCAGCCGTTTCTTGACTATTGACACAAGTGGCTTGGGGTCGGTATACGACGTTGTCCTTCTTCCATAGACTACTGCAAGCATGTTCTCTATTTACGCATAGCGCTGCGCCGTCATGACGAGTGCTCGACTGCGGGAATCCAAAGGTTTTCCATTCTGTAAGAGAACAGCACCTATTCCGTCATGGCTACTATCACACTATACTTCCAAAAGCTGCGCTGAATCGTAATACTTGAGTACAGGCGCGTTGCTGATGGGGTGCTTAATAGTTTCGAATTCGGTTTCCTGTTCTTTTCCCCAAACCCTACGTTACTCCTTCGTGAGTTAATTTCTTAATCAGCGTCATGATATCAGGGAGTCTTGGCATAAAACGGCCCAAGTAATTCACGATACGGTTTAAGCGATGGATGCCCTTCACGTCATTAGAAGGCGGCATCACTCCAACTGCTTTAGTTTTTCCTGGCTGGACCCTGACCCATTGGGTTGTTAGCAAATGCCCATGAAAAGCCACTTCGTCTTTTTGCATCTCAATTTTTTCACTTTTAAGCTTGATGTTCATTTGCACAGGACGCTGTAAGAAAGGGTGAAGATTAGGGTCATGCTCTTCTTCTGTCGAGCCATAGATCAAAACATCGTCTGCCACGCTTGTAACCTCAACTAAATCCTCCACCGCTTGCACCAATCGTTTTTGGAAAATTTCACTCAACACCTTCAAGCCAAACGGTAAGCGCAGCCAATGATAACGGTCGAACGGTGTTACAAAGGTAGTAAGGAAACTGGATTCATCATCTAAAACAACGTGTCAGAAGGCCGAAGGGAGGTTTACCTTTGTGAAACATTTAGCCTTGGCCAAAAACGCCAAAATGTCTTCTAGCGTAGGTGGCGCGTAATGCTATCTACACAAGGTCTCATTCAACGGTTGTGGGTCTATACACACACGCAGTTTGCCCATCTTCTTCGTAATGATCGCAACCTGACTAACCCAGTCGGTTATCTCGTTGATTATGACAATCACACGCTCTTTCACTAATTTGCTCAATTCAACGGAGAACCTGTCACGCAGTGCAAATGGAACTCTCTTAGCTGGTGGCGCTGTCGGTCGTATCGACGGATCTAAGGACAAGTGAGCGGTTCCCGCATACTTTCCGAAACCTTGGCTAACCACAGTCGGATACTGGTCACTAATATCGGTTTCTTCTTGCCAAACCTGCACAGAACGATTATGATTAAAAACAATAAATTCGAGAGACTGAATCGAATCGATGCCGAGAATCGGCGTGAGCTCCTCCTCCACGATCACAAACTCCAGTCGATGTGGGGTTGCATCTCTTGGGTTAACAACTTCGATTGTAGCTGGGCCCTTCGGATGCAGTTTGGAACCATTCCACACAAGCGGGCAATCTTGATCGGATCGAATTCACACTCCGGAACAGTGCTTCCTTGGTAGAATGTTGACCGTAGCACCTATGTCCAACTGGAATCGTACGGTTCTGCTTTCGATCAAAAGACTCGCATAGACTCATTTTGTGGTACCCCCCGAAACATCTTGCCAATTGAATGTTCTCCATCTGCGGGGGACTTGTCTCGAAAGACTGCACTCACACTGGTTGATTCGTAGCAACGACCAAAGTGATTCCTTCTTCCACATCTGGCGCATTTCCGTCCCCACGCCGGACACTGTTCGCAAGTGCTCGGATGTCGTGTGGCACAAAATTTACAGGTCTCCTGTGGCACGTTAGTAGCTTTCGATGCTTCGCCTCTAGAAACGGTACACAATTCTGCATCAGTTGCGAGCTTTATTTGCTGGTATTGATAGGTGGTCGAGGACTCAATGTTGCAGATATCAATGCACCGCTGGAGCGATAAGTTGCGTTGTCGCAAAAGCCGCTTTGCCGTACGTTCATCATTGATTCTTAGAACGATCCGATCCCATATGAGACTGTGGCCCAAACATTTGCAGAAATTACAGGATCGGGCCCATCTCTTCACTTCAATGAGGTACTCGTCGACTGACTCGTTTGGGCCTCTGTTGCACGAAAAGAAATGATAGCGCTGTTAAGTCTCGTTGGTTTGACCTTCACAAAATTCACTGAACTTTCCAATTACTGTCTCCAAATTAGGTGGATCTCCGCCTTTGTCGTAATGTAATGTCACTAGGACATAGCGCGCGTCATCCCCGGCTGCATGTCGAAACGGCCAAGCGATACGCCACCGGTTCTTCGTCCAAACGCACTAAGGTGCAGAAATCCTCCCGCTTGCTCTTCCATAGACGCCACTTACTCGTCAAGTTCGGTTCATCCAAGTTCAGTGGGGCAGGCGTCTGAATAGATAGGGGTGATCCAAACAGCATCCGCGTGCCGCCTGTGGGGTTTGTCTTTGTCATCTCTGACACCATGTTGCAGAACTCAGTCCTTCAGGGACAAACGTTTATTCGGCAAAGACAGCTAAGTGAAAATTACAGCATGTTTAGCAAGCCAAACTCCTCGATTTAAATTGCAGGTTCAGGTCCATAACTAACGACCCATCTGAGTCGATGAGATTCCTCCTTTGCTTCAGTTAAACAGTGAATCACTTACAAGAATATCGTCCAGCCCGAGTCCAGTACTCGAATCCGTCACGTCCGCCTCCCCTTGGCTTTTTGGCTTGTTCGGGTGGTCCATCTACTCACTCTGACCTGTTACTATGATCAGTTACGTTCCTGGTAACCCGGCTTTAAACGTACTACGTATAGATTGGATCACCGCGTTGAACCTTTGGAGTGTTCCTCTTGAATCTGTGCGTAACCCGACCACGGAAATCTGTTAGGTCAGGGATCATCAGTGCTATAACCTGAGCTATTCTCAGTAGGTGTATAGAAAATTAGATCGTGAATAGGATCGGTAGAATTGATACAGCTGGATTGCAAGTAAAAGCAAAACAAGTTAGTGTGCGATCAGTGTTAGGTTATATCGTTCAAGTGCCAAGACTCACTGGTAATTGGTTGACTTGTGCGACTGTCTGATTGGATATGGTCAATGATTGAGTTAGAGGGGCGGATACACCATGTGGTTTGGACTTTTTTATAAGATACCTCCCTCTTTTCTTGACACGTCTTCCTGGGCCTCCGTTCTTTGGGTCCATATGAATCGATCCGGTGGCCGGCGATTCCGTGCTGGCTGTCTGCGAAGCGTATCCAAATTTGAATTTATCAATTCGCCTGCGTACACGACTAGTTCCGAATCTCCATCTGCTGGTTTCGGCAGCGAAAACTCCTCAAGCAGTAGCTGGAAATCTTGCTTGGGTTGATGGTCCATCAGCCGTTGATCGCTGCTGGAGCGGAGCCGCAGCTGATTGAAAAGACGGTGCCAAGATTCACTTCAACCTCGGGCAGGTTACTCTGCCAGTCTGACTGGTTACTGTACCCGGAGCCTAATTGTTTTTCGTTCCGCCGATAATCTCTGACCCACATCAGTTCACCGGATTTGACATTTCACATGGTTCCGTACTGAAGACATTGCGACAAGTATGTACTTGTGCGCTGTGCCACATGTTTTCACTCAAGATTGATCGTTTCCCAAACAGATCTGATTTGTCGGCCTTGCAGCGTCTGCGATGGTGACTGTCCGTTACACGCTGGTGTGATCGGATACACTATGAGAATGTTTGTATGCTATCGTATGTTGGTCCGTTTCCCCGCGCTTTGATCAGTGACCGTTTAAATGTATCGACTGGGAGTAGGGTGGTGATCGCACATGCTTGATACCATTGAGTTAACAAATCTAGTGAATTCCCCCCCGAGATAAACTGTGGCCCATTGCGTGATACTAATGTATCTGGCATAGCGAAACGACTGAACACCTGGAGCAGCTGTTTTGCTAGTGGCTGTTGTGATTGTGTTAACCAATGTGATAACCTCTCACTACTTTGAGTGAGCCTCGATCGTAATCATATGACGTGTCATCAGTAGGCTTGGCGAAATCTATGTGCACGCGGGACCAGGGCATTGCTGTTTCAGGCCACGATATTGGGGGCTTAGGCTTACATGCTGTGCGCTATCACACATTGTTCACACTATTTAAACAGATCCGCGATGTTGTCGTTGAGCCATTGTTTTGGGTCAAGTGATCCCCTGATGACCGCCTGGGACGTTGGACGAGAATGGGCTGCTGTAGAGATGCGGGATATCCACAGGTTCGGCGTATGGTAAACATGAGTCAGCGATAGACAAACTATCCTGGGGCCGATGATAGGGAAAATGTTCTGAATATATTATTCTTGCTGACCAGCCTTCTTTCATGTGTTTCGTTACCTTACGGAGCGGGAAATCCTAAGCTGTGGGTTGTAATGATGTCCGCAAAACCAGAAGGCACTTTGTGGTATCCAGAATCATCTGATTGGTTTCTTGGTCTAGCTTTACAGCACCACTCGCCATCTCATTGTCCTCTGCTGGAAGATTAGCAAGTAACCGTAACAGGGCATCAGCTCGCCCAAAATCAGTCGTTGATTGGTACTTGATGCTGAAATCATGCGCCACCAACCACTGAGTCCATCTTTGTAGACATTTTGCGGCGGTTAAAGAGGCATCTTTGTGAGAGCCAGTTTAAGTCAGTAGTGGTTTGTGATCCATAAGAAGTGAGGAAGGTGTTACGTACATCATTTTGTGGAATTTTTAAACTGCAAACACAAAAGCTATGGTTTTCTTTTTCACCTGAGAGTAATTACTCTGCTGCCGATAACGACCGTTCCAGGCGGATGGTAACTTTCTTGGAGCCATCTGGAAAATTGCAGGACAAAACAGCGCCCAGACCATAGCTACTTGATTTGCGGCTACCACAATTGAGGTAGGAAGGCGGAAGATAGTGGTTGCTCGGAGGAGAGAAAGACCACTAAAGAGGGGGCGGACGGAAAGGGGAATTGACGCAATGAAGGGGAGCAGACGGAGCAACACTCGCCTGACGGAACGAGACGAAAACGGAGCAAGAGCGACGCCCAGCAATGAACCTGAGCTAGGCAAATCGGGGAGAGTATTTGTGGAGAACGTAATAAAGCTGACGAAACCGCCATTATTTCATTATCCCGGAACAACCACAAGCCGAGCAATACATCCACGTTCAAGCAAAGCACGAGCTGTCGAACGACTTCATATCGGTCGGAATGAGACGAGGTGAAGCGGAGCTACGGAGGCGAACTGGACATAGAATAATTCTTCCCGCACGTCAAAGAGTGCATGGACGTGTCGCGAGCAGAAGCCAGGAGAGATGGTGCAACGGGGGAAGGAAACATGACTCATCAATGTACTTCTGTGTGAGTGGTGATATAGCTTGTGATCGCACCAATAAGGATTGTGCTTCATTGTCGTGTCGTTGTTGTTACATCAGGTGCTTTGTATTGTAATGTGCGAGGGGGAGGTCAGAGGTCAAAATCCTTTATTAGCTAACTGCCGTTTGACACTTAGCGGACCAGTTCCACTTGAACCTTTTCAGGAGTAGAGCTTTCGGTGAGTTCGCAGATGATGAATTTCTGGGAGGAAATTTGAGTAGTGGCTAATCATACCGGGGAATGAACGTAGGGTAATCAGGTCTTCCGATACTGGCATGTTGAAGATAGCTGATAGGTTAACTGTCTCGGGACCATGTCCGTTACGAGTAATGATAAAACCCAGGTTTTAGGCAGTGGTAGACTGCACTTCGCGGGCCGAAGGCGTAATCCATAATCACTTATTCGCTCCAAGATCTGATCGTGCCTCAATGAAAGTTCATCTGCTTCCGCCCCCACGACTAAGAGATCACCTAAGTAGGTTGCAACACCATAGATGCCGGTGAACATAGTGTCCATTAGTTGTTGAAAAGTGGCTGGAACCGATTTAACTCCTAAAGGCACTCAGCCAAACTGAAATATTCACGAGGTGTGTTAATTGTCAACAACGAGCCTTCCTCCACAACTAGCTGCACGTATGAGTCAGCTAGATCCAGTTAGGTAAACAGTTTACCTACTGAAAGTTTGGCAAATATGTCTTCTGGAATAAGTACTGGATACTTATGTGTCTGAAGAGCCTCATAAGGACTTGCCGAAAAATCGGAACCCACACGAATGGAACCATTAGCTTTCCGTACTACCACAATAGGAGCAGCTCAAGCAGAGTAATCAATTGGTTGCATGACACTGGTTATTTGTACTCGGTTAAGTTCTTCCTCAACACACTCTATGGCAGCATACAGTACTGGGTGATTTGTACGAAAAGCAACTTTGGCATCTATTTACAGCAGTAACCGAGCATTTCTTTTGACACAAATCCAAGACCTTCCTGAAATACTACAGCGTTTCGTTGGAATAAACGATGCGACCTCGTCTGCAGGAGCACTGAATCCATACCTAAGGGAGAAACGTTGACACTCAGTATCAATTTACGCAGTTTGTCCAAAGGTTGAACTTATCTAACCAGTCAATACTGAGCAGGTTTAGACCTGTTTGAGTAGTGAGGTAACATCTAGCCTCAGATGTACCATCATAGCAAGCTACTAAAGAGTTTAATGGTGTATGATGGGATAAAAAGCATAACTTTACAAGACCCACAGGATTGATATGCAAAAGAAAATTAAAAGCAAAATGTTCCAACGTGGAACGTAAATTATCAGTGGCTAAATCATTGCACTTTAACAAAGTGTTGTGTATCGTTTATCACTAAGATGAAAAGTTAAGAGTCTTTCGAATGTCGTCATGTTTGGTGCGTTCACCACATAGTTTGGTAATGCATTCCAGTGAGAACAGATTCTAAGCGAAAAAAATACTTTCTACAATTCAAACGAGAGTGTTGCGTCATTAGTTTCAGGTGGTTGCCTCGGTTTTGGTTGTATGGGGCTAGAGTCAACAGTGATGTACATGGATGCTCGCTTTCGGTTAGTATCCGGTATGTGAGAGTAAGGTCTTTGCGAAACCGTCGGTATTCTAATGAGAACACACTGAGTACACAAAGACGCCTTTCGTAACTTATACCGGATGGTCCACGTGTTGCCTTTGTGGCTCTGCTTTGGGGTTGTTCCAAGAGGCGGATGTCTCGTTTTAACCATGGACACCAGGCCTGAATTGCATATTCAACATGAGGACGAATGTGGGAGTTAATCAACAATCGTACTAGCTGTCGCTCAAAAGTGCCGAGAGCTCGCCTCAAAAGTCTCAAGTTCAAGTTCGCCACACTTGCTGCTTTCGAACATTGGAGTGAATTTCCAAGACTCTTTTGCACGATTATACCTAAGTCGCGTTCACTAGTCACGTGTTGCATGACGTGTTGCCCCAAAAGGTATGTGTTGACGAAGCTGTTGTGCACCGTCAGCAGGTGGCACTTTGCAGGGTTCAGTGGGAGGTGATTCTTTTCTGCCCATTCGTTAATCCGGGTTAGATCTTCCTGGAGGTAGACACGGTCGGATGCTGAGCGAATTGCTCTCCATATTTTAGCATCGTCTGCAAATATTTGTATCGGAGATAGAATGTTTGCTGGAAGGTCATTAATGTAGACTAAAAACAGTAGCGGGTCGAGGACGGATCCTTGTGGTACACCACTGGAGACGTAAAGGCTTTCAGAATAGGTGTCAGCTACTCTTACCTTGATTGCTGTGTCGTGTAAGTAGTCTTCCAACCAGGTGAGCACGGAACCGTTGATACCGTAGGCAGCAAGCTTTTGGAGGAGAAAGAAGTGATTGACCAATCAATCACAGAGTTGTTCCTGATGCACTGAGGACAATTTTTCAGTGAGAAAGACTGGAGGGCTCCTGGTGGCTTCCCAAATAGACTGTGAAATGATTGTGATATCGGATCCAGTATTCACTTGAAGTATTGCCGGATAGTCATTGACATCCACTGTAAGATAATGCCTGCGTGCCGTCGTGTTGACTTGGTAGGAAGCAACAATGCTGCGAGTTGTATTTAGTGGCAGCTTCAAACTCGACCGAGTTTTCATTTCTGGTCTTGTAATATGACTTGCAAAATCCATCTTTATGAACGTAACTTTGGCATTTATTACACCGATGTCGGCGAAAAGGGTACAGTGTTGCGTAATGCTATGCCCCGCACTTACAACAAGCTGTATTTGGCTTCTTGCACTCATGCTGATGTGATATGATCGGTTTTACATCCAACATGTTGATTTCTCTGTTGCACCATACTAGAGTCATACTTCAGGTTGATGAGGCGTTGACATTCCTTTGGCATTTTCTGTTCCAGCTTAGTGAGCAGCGGTGTACGCATGTCCGCTTCTGAATGAGACTGTAGACCCCGAATGAACATCCAGCATTTGAACTGAGAGTGACATGGAGACAAGTTTGAAACGTTCGCATTCGCGATTGACTATACCAGCGTAGATAAAGTGCTCGTCCATTGAGTGTTTGACCAGTTTCAAACAATTAGAGCGTTTGCTAACTAGTCAGGAACGTTCGCCCAAAATCTGCATCAGTCAGTAAACTGTTATAGAATGTTAGGACACGTGGTTGTTTCGGCAATATGCAGTTGACAAATCGGTCGTGTTTTGTGGTCCCCAACTTCCGCAGCACTGTTCGTGATCGTCATGCATCACCTTTACTACTGAATTCAACACGGAATACCTTCTCATAACGTTTGAACCAGGACTCGAATGTGACACCAGATGAAAGACCATGCTGAGAAACTTTGATTGTAATAATAGTCGACTCCACATTGGTTTGTTCTTCTTTGCGGTGCCTTTTCATTGGAAGTTAGAGACAGCTTACGTGTTAGGGTACCCAGTAAACGGAGCTGAGGGGGTTCGAACTGCGCTTGCTGTTGCTGATGAATCGCAAGGATTTCCTCTGCTGATGTTGCCATTTTTGACTTGGTTACTTCCGTCGCCAGTTGTTATAACCTGAGCTACTCTCAATAGGTGGATAGACACTCGATCATGGATAGGACCGGTAGTATTGATACAGCGGGATCGCAAAGTAAGGCAAAGCAACAGTGTACGACCATTACTAGATTATGTCGTTCAATGGCCAAGACTCATCGGTAATTGGTTGATTGGATGTGGTCAATGATTGAGTTCGAGGGATGGATGCATCATGTGGGTTGAACTTCTGTATACGACATTCAACGCCACGTTACACAGCATAGATTTCAATAGTCACCGAACTAATTCCCAGAGCCTATTAATCCCAAACTTGTCTTTTGCACCAAATCCACGGGATCACTTTATTTAAGGGCTGACTCAAATACTGCTTCCTAACGCAAAAGAGCGTTGACGTATGCCTCTTTTAATTTAGCCGGCAATGAACTGGATACCTTGAATTAGGGATGATATATAAACGGTAATTCTCGGACTGGGTAGCTCCCATAGTTATGGTGCGAAAAGCAAACGGAACCCTCCTCTTATATGGAAAATTTTCGACTGGCCTTTACAGTCTACAGCATCTCCACCAATGTCCGCTGCCAATACTGGAGGATTTTTTCGCCAAACTCAACCGCAGCCGACTGTTTGAAAGAATTTTTCTCGTGTCCCTATCTCCTAATGGTAGTCGATTATGACGCACCGCATCTTCTTAAAAAGAACACTCATCTTTTCCTATGTCAGTAAAATCGATTGCCATTCGGAGTGGACTCTTATCCGAATCTGTTTCAACATCTGATGGACGCCATACTAGTGGACATCCCATCGGCTTTTGCTAAATTGAATGCTATTATCATGGCACCATCAGACGAAATCTGCACAGTTGCCACATCTCCCACGTATTTAAGCGCCTGTGGGAATACGGCTTGACTCTAACAGCTGATAAATGTGTTTATACCTCAACTGCAATAATTTGCTTTTCTTTTCGCCCGTGGCCACCCAAGGTCCGAAATTGAAAATATGCTAGTCATAGAGGAACTACCTGACCACATGATACACCTACCCTGCAATCATTCCTGCTATGCATAGCCTTCAAGGGGGCAATGAATGAGTTGATAGGCCAACATCTCCTCTGCTTTTAATCATCCCAATTCCATGACGCCTTTAAGCTCATTAAGACAGTTCTTGTATCCGACTTAATTTTAACACATTATGACTGTGGCGCTGCCTACTGAGGCATGGTGTCCCCGAGAAGTTCGTCTCCATACTGCGCGCTCTATACAGTCTGACCTCGGGCAGGGTTAGGTCTTATGGCAAGCTTTCGCCTACCTTTGTGTTCTCCAGTGGAGTTCGACAAGTATGCCTTATATCTCCGTTCCTGCAAAACTTTGCCATTAAGGATGTCCTGAAGAACGCTCTGGGCGATTCGTTGAACACTGGCGTTGAGCTCCTCCCAGGTAGTCGAGTTGTGGATTTGGATTATGCTGATGATATCGTCTTGCTGGGTGACGATCCACAGGTCGTCCAACTTGCATTAAGCCGTTTGGCGATTGAAGCATCAAAGTACGGTATGTATTTGTCGACGTCCAAATGCAAGGCTCTCTTCCAAGACTGGCAGGTGCCTCAGTCTGCACTCACTCTTGCTGGTGAGACACTGGAGGTTGTGGAGAGTTTTGTCTACTTTGGTAGTTGCATCACTGCTGGCGGGGCTGTTGGAGACGAGATTTCGATGCTCTTCTCGACAGCAGGCCTCGCTTTTTCTAGGCTGAGGAATTGTGGCGTCGCCACGACATTCGTCTCTCCATCAAAGGGCGGGTGTATTGTGCAACTGTTCGTGCTGTACGGATGCGAGACCTGGCCCATTCGTAAAGATGACTTGCGCAGGCTATCCGTCTTCGAGCACCGCTGTCTGCGGTCGATTGCCCGTGTGTGGTGGCAGCACCATGTGAGCAATGTGGAAGTTAGACAGCGTGTCTTGGGACTTGGAAGCCACTCGCTCGAGGAGCTCGTCTCATTGCATCCACTGCGGTGCATGGGACACGTATTGCGCATGCCTGTCCAGCGTTACCCCCGTCGTGCGTTGTTTGTGGTTGCTAGACGGGGCTGGAGAAGACGGTCTGGTGGACAGCCTACAACATGGCGAAGCCGCATGAAAAGGCTGACGAAACAATTGGCCTCGGCCGGTTGTTGTCGACTGCATGGTTGGGGTCCGAGAGATGCGGATACTAGCTGGTTGAAGACCTTGGAAGCCATGGCTCAAAATCGATGTCAGTGGAGGGCGTGTGCATCGGTTTGTTGCGGTGTCCCTCCCTCTTCCTCCTGAAAAGGAACAAACTGAAAAAATTTCAAAAACTGGGTGGCGAAATAGACAAAAAAGCTTTTGTTGTTGTTCATTTCTTATTATTCATATTGTTTTCCTATTCAGGCATGATTCCGACGGCGCAACATCTGTACCACAGATGGTGTATCATATATATATATATATATATATATATATATATATATATATATATATATATATATATAATTGTCTCCACAGAGACTTTTATTTTGTAGCTGGAACGGTTCTTCTTTAACGATCCAATTCTGCTACCATAATACTAGTTACCTAAGTAACCCGCGCTTCGACGAACTAAGAAAGATGCTACTCCCATATCGAGGAAATGACACAGGCCTAAAGCTTTGCTGTTAAAATCTCATCGGATGTTGCAGATGCAAGAATTTGTACTGGAGTCTGATCATAAACCATTATCAGATATTTGCGGTGCAAAGAAGGGCATAACTGTGTACTCGGCAAACTGTCTCCAGCGCTAAGCGGCACTGTTACTCGGATTTAGTTTTGCCATAGTCCACGTGTCAACGGCAGTTCAGTTACACCGAGGCACTGTCCCGAACTATCGCGAAACAGCCGAGCATAGAAGAAAACGATGTGACAACGTGAGTTGCGCTGGAATCGGATGTGAAACGCATTGTGCAATTCCATTAGTCATTCTGATTATTTCTGTGGTCATGAAGGAGCATGCCAAACTCGAATCCACTTTGTTAAAGATTTTTCCTTTTTTGAACAACAGTGGCAAAACCGGTTCGCTGGACACGCCTTCACCTATTGTATAGTTGACCTGACTTATTGGTACTGGTCGATAATTCTCTTATGTTCAGGGAACTAGTATTTTTTCCGAAGCTCCTGCAGGCAGGAATATTCAGACATTTGTACCTACATTGTCCCGGAATATCCAAGGGGGTGAAAGCCTTAGCCAGGAGCTAGGTATACTGGCCTATCGTTCACAGTGAAATCCAGGAGTGCTTCTCGACGTGTAGCATTTGCGCTTTAGTAGCGAAATTTCCAGGCAGAATCATCCAACTCTGGATGCTAGTTTCCAAATCTTGGAAGAAAATACACGATGGTTTCGTTGGCCCGGTGTAAGAACAGTGCTTTCCATTTGGGGTTGATATATATACAAAACAGCCAGATGTGTACCTGATACCTACGAGCACGACAGCGACCACAGTACGAGAGCTACAACGGGTGTTTTCCCAGTTTAGTTTATCTAACACCGCACACCATTTCAGTGAGTTTACTGCATAATGCTATCAAGCACTGATGGTCGTTTCCGAGTCATCCCCAGTCCAGCAGGCAAGCACAAAGATTTGTGGACATCTCCGAGGGTTCATTCCAAAAAGAGAGGGGTACGAACAGACAAATGAGATAATACAAGTTCCTGTTAATTTATTGCGCTACGATTAACCCCGTTTCACCAGGTGGCAGATAACAAGAGGAACACTGGTACCACAGAACAATGGTATATTAAGGGGAAATAAAGAGAATGCTTAGCAAGTCCTGTAGGATGGACAGAAAGAGAACCACAGCATAATGAACAATCGTAATAAAATGAAAATAGTTTTCGTGGACCCACCTCAGTGTTCACGCAGAGGAATGCAGAAAGGGACGATAGTCGTGTAGGTTAATGCCGGTAGTACAGCGTTCGTCGCATTATAGCGTCTGTCGAGACAGGCTATATCTCGTAACGTGGGGTTAGAGCGACGTCAAGGCGTTTTGCAAACACAAGTAAAGTGGGGACAGAACCAACCTGGTTTGGAAGGGCGTTCCAACGCTGACACCCACGAAGAAAGTATAAGTTCCGTCGATATTCTAGCCGACAGTAGTGCGTGGCTAATTAGAACTGGTGGCTCCACGAAGATGTGTTGTGGCTCAGTTGTAGTAGGTGGCGGCGGACATCGTTAGGGTACCTTAGAATCTGCTAGGCCATAATAAATTCGCCACACAGGCGCCGGTACCGGTCACTTGTATAATTTTAGCGTCCTCAGTCTAAGTTGTTAGGAAAGAGTGAAAAACCATTTTACGTGCTTCGTGACTCGTCGCTCTGGAGTCTCCAGTGCTGCAAGGTCTTGTCTGTGCCACGGCTACCACACCTAGATTGTGTACTCCACATGAGGTCGCACGTAAGTGTTAAGCAACTGCAAACAGACAGAGGCATCAAACCGCCCGAAAATCCTCCGCAACATGACGTGTTGGTTCCCGGTCTTTGACGCCTTCTCAGATTGTTCTGAGCAGCCCGGTTCAATCTGGACTAGTAACCCCAGGTCGCGCTCCTAGGTGACTGCTTGCAGGACATGATCTCCAAACATGTATGTGAAGTTCCGCGGGGTGGCGAATGTGAACTACTTTACACTTTCCCGAGTTGAACTGGAGCAGATTATGGAGTGACCACTTATACGCTCTGTCCAGGTCTTGCAAAAGTACCGCGGGATCTCCTGGGTCGACGATTGTCCGCCACATCTTAACATCATCAGTAAATAACAAGAAAGCTGAGGCAATCAAGCGCGTACGCTCGTTAATGAACATGAGAAAGAGACGCAGCCTCAGATCTGATCCCTGTGGAACCGCACATTCGACATACATCGGATCAGACAGCACACTTCGAACTCTGACCTGCAGTTGCCGATCTTGCAGAAAATTCCTAATCCACCCAATGGAAGGATCATCAACGCAATAGCTTTCAAGCCTGTGAAGCGAAATGCGGTGGTTCATTTGTTCGACGGCTTTGGAGATTCGAGATAAATGATGTCCGTCCTCCTGCCTACATCAGCCGCTTCCGTACAACTACTGCGTGCAATCAGTAGGTTGGTAGTGCATGAACGGTGCTGACGGAAACCGTGTTACTCGGGTGTCATGATGTTGGGGCCTTCTAGATGGTCTACTAAAGCCAGCGTTGATTGTCTCCATCACGTTTGAGAGCACAGGGAGGAGGACCACTAAGCGATAGTTGGCAGTTCCGAGCGATTACCGCTTTTGAAAATTGGAATGATTAAGCCGTGTTTCCAAATGGTAGACACAATGTGTTTGTCGTAGCTAGTTTGAAAGAAATGCGATAACAGCCTGGCCAGCGCTGGTGCTACTACGTTCAGTGCTCTTGGGTGAATATTGTCGATTCCTGGAGAGTTGTAGGTACGTAGTGAGAGCAGTTTCTTCAACACAGCTGTAACAGTAAAATCGATGTTTGCGAGTGTTGAAGTTGGCGATAGGGATGTGTATATTTAACACTGCCGGACGTCCCTTTGGAAGGTTAGGGCACAATGCATTAGTAGGGCGTTGGCTGCCTCTTCGGAACTCTCTGTCACTCCGACTGGCGTGTTAAGTGGGGGAAGACCGAGCTTCACATTCCGGATGGTGTCAACATGCTTGTATAGGAGCTTCCTGCAGTTGGCGAATTTACAGTCCAAATGTTATTGGTGAGTCAATTTGTCCTCACGGACAAGCGTTACGCCGGTTGAGCTGGGTCACGTAATCGTTCCAAGTTTCAGGACAAGGATGAGCACTGTAAATGTGCCAAGCTGCATTCCTTTTTGACATGTGCACGCAAGTGCTAGTTCTGATGAACAAAGTGGAATCGGTGGAGCGAACCCACTTTGTTTCCGAAGCAGTTGCGACTAGAATGCTGAAGCGTCCAACAAATGAAATCCAGGCGCTATCAGGTGAGCCATCGTTTCAAGAACTCCCTATCCGTCGTCTCATCTAGGTTGTTCAAACTATATAATGTGAAATAGTGATTCTCAGTTCGGAGAGTTTTTCCGGATATTCAGCGTTACACACATAGTTATAAAGTATGGTGACATGAGTGCTTAACCCTAGTGGGGTGTCCATAAATGGCCTGTCGAGCATGAGTTCCTCATTTGTAAGGACGAAGTCAAGTATCGATGGTTTGTTATCGGCTCTGAACCTGGTAGGTGAGCTGATGTGATTGTAGAGCGGGATACTTGCGATTAGATTTCGCAGTTCGGTCTTGTATGTTGTACTGGGGAATGCGGAGGTTTCCAATTCGTGCAGGTTGAAATCGTTGGAGATAAGAATGTGGCTGTAAGTTGGGAGTAAGCATTTCGTCAGTGATGATATTAGGTGGGAGTCCATATTTATAGTGGACGATTGGGAGCGATATACGACTTCAGGAAGCAGTTGCCGTTGGGTCTGAGACGCAAACGGCACCATAGCGAATCGGTGACCCGTGTCTCGGGATCATCCAGTGTTTCGCATTGTAAGTCGTTACGATAGTATAGGATAGCATCCCCTACTATGCTGGGACGATCGTGTGGGAACAAGAACCTACCCTGAATCGCGATCTCGACAACCGTAATCCATGAGTGCAACCAAGTCTCGGTTATGGATATGAGACCCAAACGTTCGTTTCCTGGCGCAATCGAAGCTCGGCGATTTTGCTGATGAGGCCTTGGGCATTCGTGTACATACAGGAAAGTATTTCGGTTCTCAGCAACGATCCGAGGCACTTATGGCTACGAGAATAGGTTGTGCCGACCGTTGTATGGTCGGGCGGTAGCTGTTTTTTGTGGCATTATCAGTGAGTCGCTTGGAGGTGGGTTCGGTTGCATTGTGATTAACCCCTCTGACAACTCCGTTTGCACAATACATAGGAGCGACTGCAAGATTGCACAGGAGGATCCTTACTTTCTTCAGACTTGATTCTGGTGTGAATTTCGGATAAGATCACTAATTCCTTTGCCTACTATCATGGTGCATTAAGTCAGACGACAGTTTCGCTCGCCGCTTTGAACTGGAGCTCGATTGAACATCATTATATCATCATTATACACATCATTTAGAGGTGGGAAACACCACAGCTACTGTGCCGCAGTACATAAAGGAAAAGGAAAATAAATACGACAGTTGCATGCCAGCTGAGCTACCAGCAACGGATAGGCATCGTTCCGGTAAGCTACCAGCCGGCTACTAGGCGAATAGCAAAATTATTATGTTTTACGCTACGAAATGAGATCGTGGTTGGAGGATTAGGCTAAAAGGGATGGGGAGGGACAAAGAAACTCACAGCAGGAACGCCACTGAGGTCGGCTACTTGCCATGTCGGCAAGTGTATCCAGCCACACGTGTTCATCGTCTTTTGAACCTTGAAGCAGGGAGCCGTGACGATCCAACTGAGGCCAGCTGTGAAGTGAGGGCGTTCATTCCTCTCGACCAAGTCATCGCTTGGCCACCTCTCCTCTTCTTCCATCCACATCTCCGGTGAGCAAACAACGCACGTCGTCGAAGTCGGTGAGCTGGTATGCGCAACACATGGTCCAGCCATCGAGCCAAACTCGTACGTATTTGGGCGAACAAGTAGCCAACCGGGTTAAGCGGACTATTAACATGAGCAGACCCTACTGGAGTTTTCCACCTGCTCATTAAATACCCTTCATGAACATTTGCTTTTACCTTTATAATGAACGATATGGTTGGCTAATACAAGCCTGTTCCTCTGCTCGTCTGATCCGGTTTTCTCTCTTACGTGGGGGGTCAGCAACCTCGATTTTCGATTGATACTCTACCGACAATTCAGATGAGGGAGGACCAATTCAAAAACCGTTAATGTGCCTGAAACAATGTGCTAGAACAACGCCTACTAATCATGTGTTTTGTGACAAATCATAGTTACTGACTGTCATTTTGCTTTCGCTTCTTTCGTGACACTTATTTAAACACGTCCTTGTTTTAAGTTGATTGGCTGGCATACGTCATTTGTAGTGGATCGTAGCTTAGGGTCGCATTCCCGCCGAAGGCCAGCGACTGATCACTCTGAAGCATGACACAATATGATTAAAGCCGCTGACTCCAGGAAGGAACCCCAGGTTTGTCACACATGTATCCGTTATCAAGGTGCGAACCGTAATGTACCGAGTCAGAAGCCTATGACGGCTTGCTGGGACTATGGTGGCTGGCTTTTTACGTGAGTCTGTAAGTACAAAAGTTATCGATCCCAAAAGTACAGGTGGTTTAGTCATGCAGAATTTTACCGTCATGCTGCGCAGAGCTTCAGATGCTCGCTTCCTCTAAAACGACACTCAGACTTCGGTCTTGGCCGGGCCAAGTATCCCGGAGCAAAGGCAGAGGTAATTCTTACACCGTTTCGCATATAGTTTGTGTGAAAAAGTAGCTAACCGTGAAAATCAGTGACGTTAACGTATCGCTGTAGCTGGATAAGCCATCCGCTATATCTATCACCCCACCATTGACATGGACGAATATTGTGAGACGGCTATTCAAGTATACAAATGACAGCCCAAAGTGCGTTGAGAGAACCATTTAGGTTAGATGGCAAGGTTGCATATGAAATGAAATTCAAGGATCCCGGCTTCCTCGGAACCATTTACTTAATTTCACGGAACAACCTTAATCTTCGGGGAATGGACTGGGTTGAAAGATTTGCACACTATAGCACTGAATCATGTTTGTTCTGAGGGAAACTTCATTGCGCACCATACAGCCGTGTCCATTCATCCAGGTCAAAACATTTATGAACTACTTGAAGTGCAGTATGCTTTTGTCTTCCGGTCGGAACTCGGGCACTGCGGAAATAACCAGGCGGGATATACTCTGCTTCCGAAAGCAGAACCAATTTTTCGGGCCAGCGTCTTGTCCATAATGCATCATAAGCACTTGTTGAACAGGAGCTTGACCAAATGCAGCGAGCTGGAGTGATTGAACGAATCAGTATTTTGCAGTGCGCTGCTCCTGTCGCTGTGATTGCGCTACCGATGGGTTCGATTCCATTATGCACAGATTTGTCAACTGGCCCGAATGCTGCATTGGAACCCCAGCAGTATCTAATCCCACTCGCTATGGACGTGCTCGCCAAACGGAACGGAGGCAACGACCTTGCTACCCTGATTCCTTGCAGACTCATATTTGCAGTTAGAAGATGATCCTGCACGCAGGAAGCTTCTTACCATCACTACTCTCGGTTTGTACCAGCACAATGGTTTGTCAGTCTGAGTCAAAGCCGCACCGGCAATATTTTAACAAATAATGGATGCCATGCAGACAAGTGTAGCTGGAGCTGCAGTCTATAAATAAATAACTAAATAAATGGTATATTCCTCGGCCATGCGAGGCGCAGTCCAACTGTGTGGTCTGGAGGACGTTATCATAATGGGAGAAACAATGACCATTGTATATGACGATGAGAATTAAAGATTATGGTTTCCGTTTGCGAGCGAACAAATGTGGATTTTTCATGAAATCCATTTACTTCCTGGGATTTGTGATTGAGGAGTGCGGCCGAAGACCCGACCTCGGAATTGTTGAACTGATATACCGATTGTCTGCATCAACGTGTTATAACCCTGAGATTTTTCCTTGGAACAGTGAGACACTATAACATGTTTCACTCCGTATGCATCGCTTACCTCACCCAATGAGTTCTCTGCTGATGAAAGATGTCGAACGGAAGGGGACCGGACATTGTCAACCAGCATCCTAGAAATTAAAATCTTTGCTGAACTCGAACGTAATACGTAAGCAGTAAAATGCAAACATGGAAATTATCGTGACTACTGGTGCTTCCAGCTACGGAACCAGAGCAGTCATTTCACATCGGCTTTCGCACGGTTACGAAGAGGCTGTGGTGCATATTGCACTAGCCCCGACTGCAAGTGAGAAACTGTATTGCCAAATTGAGAAAGATGCACGTATTACCGTTCAGAAATCCCACGAACTATTGACGAGCGACAAGCCGCTTCATGCAATCATTGGATTTGTAAAGGGTATTCCAGCACAGTCAGTTAGTCGACTTCAGCGGTGGACGACCTTGGACTTGGAACACGACTTCAGAAGGAACTATTTGTCCACTGACGCCGTTGGGCAAACGGACGCTCTATGCAGATTAACCGATGCTGCTAGAGGTGAAGCTAAAGATGCAGTCTACATTACTCGCAGCCGAATCAGATGTCGGTTACATGGTACATGAGGCTGGAAGCAACTTGTCTGCAAACTCCAAGGTTGTTCAGCAGGTCACAATCAGGACGCCATGCGTCATGAAGCAGTTATGGGCACACAAATTGCTGGCCGAGGAGGTGTCCAAGGTAAATTGGTGCTCAGTTTCTCATGCTGCAAGACTAGCTGTCGGACGTCGATTCCTGTCTTTTTTCGCGGATAGCATCGTTCTTCCATACTATTCAGGCAACGCGTTTTACAGCTACTACACGAAGGCCATCCCAGGAATCACCCGGATAAAAGCACTCGCCCGAAGCCACCACATTGAACTGATGATAGATAAACAAGTAGAAGACAACAGTCAATCCTATCCTCATTGCTGTCATGCTTCCAACTTGTCGGTGCGAGCGATATTGCAATCTTGTCCAAGACCTAAATCCCCCTGGACACAGATGCGTGTGGATTTTTCAAGACTAATTGATGGCGCTTCCTTCCTCCTGGTGTAAACCCAGATTTGTGATGAATGACTGATTTTGATATCTTTCAAGTCCTCCTTCTTGCTTTTCATGGACAGGATATCGTATGCATCTACTAAATGCTTTTTTGCTAATAAGCATGAAAACTAATACGCACAGCTATGTATGAACAAATGAATTCCAGAAGGGAAGGTGTCACGCCGAAGGAAATATGCCTGGTCATTTCTTTGATTGCTTTCACCGTCACAATAAACCTGCTTCGTGCTCACACAATGCCGCTGAGCCTGGTGATAGTACTGAGAACCGTTCGAGAGAAGTATATTACAGATCTATCGGGGGCTAGCCGGTCGCGTGCTTTGACTGCACGAAAATTGCACCTTCAGCCGTATAGATCGCGACACTAGCATCCATGACAGGTTTGGTACGAGTTTATGCCATTTAGCAGCACCGAGGCTTATGTATTATCGTTCATGCCACCTAGCTGCTGATAAAGCTTACGGCATCGGTCACCGACTTACTCCTGGTTGGTCTGAAGCATCGCTTGTGTGGAATTATTGCTATACGCATTCTTAATCTCAAACTCATTGGCAGTGAGTCATTGATCACTGCAATAAAGGCCACGGTGCAATCAAGAACATGGCAGTTTTGATTGGTTCTCCGTACTGGGCATTTTGGTTGCATGAACATCAACCGGAAATCTCCACTTCCCGGAATCGAGCTACAGTACTCTTTTCTTTACCTGAAGAGTGTAAACGAGATTGAACCAGCTTGTATAATACAGTGTTGTGGTTGTGAAACATTTAACATTCAACTACCTGAGAGGGAATTAAGGCTAGTCAATATCAATGGTCATTGCGAAAATCGGAAAAGGGGCGCGGACAGAGCGACGGGATGGTTCAGTTCATAGCCGCACAGATTTGTGTCACGTGACTAGAGGAAAAGTAGGAACGTATCGGTTTTTGTTCTGCGCACCCGAAGCCTGTTGGTTAAGCCGTTACGTCAATAGTCCCCAGTCCACTGGTTCGAGTGATAACCGTGCTTGCAGTGACCACACCAAGACAACTTTACGTTAGGACGAAGTAGTAGTTACGAGTAGTCCTTAACACCCTGCTTTGCACACATATCTTGTGATCAGAGTGGTCACAATTTCACCAGGATTACATCGTTTTGCATTTCATGGTAGCGTAGTTAATTCAGGCACAGCTGATTATTCGAACAGATGATTGTCACACACGAACGGCAGACAGAAAGATTTGGGAAATTCATTTGTATTCACGCCTCCGCTCTGCATTGACAACTAGTATGGTTGGGTTCCCCATTAGACGTTACCTTCGCGATAATGATTTGTGGAGTGTCTGGAACACAGCTAGGAGGCGAAGTTTAGCCACAAGACAAAAATTAGTGGTTTGGATACCCGGACACGCTTTTAAAGAAATATAAGACTACTACTTACATGGAAGTGAACCCGTGTTACTCTTAACTAAACAGTTCGCCTTTGTTCCATCCGCACACATGCAATACTACTTGCTGCGGTATCAGAAACGCTAGTCGATTTATTTTGTTATAATCTCACCAGTTAGATTGCTGGATTTATCAATGGTATCTTCGGACGATGAATTCCATCCTTGTAATTTTTAAGTTAACTAGAGCCTATCACTTGACAACATTTAGCTGTAAGTGATTAGGATACACTCCTCGTCTCTTAAGGATATCGAATAAAATGGCAACTCGAGTTTTATTTAAGTCACCAAGGTATGGAGTTATTCGTTTCTATCATCCTACTAAGCAGTATTAAGCGACATCTGATTAACATATGTGCCCAAGACTAAAAGCGTCTCACCAATACCAGTGAGGAATGAACAACGGATGACAAATCCTTGATGCGGTTTCCCAACAACGTGTTTCTGCCTTCCCTAGGTATTGTAATGAAATGTATGCTAGCACAGTTTAGAAATCGGAGACTGAGAAAGAAAAAAGTAAAATGTTTGTTACGTACATTTCCCTCCTTCATGGCACTAAAAATGTCAGTACTAAGCAGTTTAGTTTGTAGTCATCGGGTTGTGAATTCCTACATAGTTAATGAATACCTTCAGCTGTTTCACACAAACCAACGTCAAGACAAGTGATAACCCCTTCCAAAGTACTGTTGCCATAATATATGAATTTGTTCAATGGGGTAGGAAAGATGGAAAACCCAGTGGATGTTCATTCTTGAGCAGATCGTTGGATCTGGAAGTGATAAATAACAAAATACTCAGAGAAAGATGGAGCTAAAACAAAAAACCCGTAACACACCCTGGTCAAACAATAACTGTCCACCAACCCAGCACTAGCTGTCACTACTGCTCCAGTTCTGTCGAAGCAACTGTGGGTGGATTTTTGAATATTTATTGTTTGTAATATATAGCTAAAAATCAAGCGAAAATTTCTCAGATCACAGCGAGTTTCACTGGATTACAGAGACTGGAAAGCAGTTAGCATCTTGCTCTCAAAAACAAGTCAACCAATTACATTCCAATGCTGACCGCTTCAGGTACTGATATATGACGTGGCAAATAAAGCGATTGCTTGAGAAGTTCCGTAGAGAAAGGATTGTAAAATCAAACTCCAGAAAAAACATGGAAAAGGAGGAAATTTGTGTTGGAATTTAGTCAACAATCTATTCACCTGAACGATGATGTAGATTTCCTCCCCTCTTCGTTACGAAGAGGCCTGGTGAGCACGTTTGAGGTATTTCGTTCTTTGAGTGAAACGGACTATAACACAGAATGCAAGTGGGGCAGTGCGTCATCAAAGCGTTTCTGCATAGCGTTAGTTTGAGGACAAACGTGATGTGAGTCGGAAGAGCGTTCCACATTCTGGATACCCGAAGGGAGAAAAGGTTTGTCGACTATGAAGTCGACTGTAGTGTACAGCCAATTCGAGCTTGTGGAGTCTCAGGTTGGTATTGGGGCCGAGTTGTAACAAGTCGCGATATGCGTGACTTGCTTTTGTCTTTGTTGATTAAACCATAATGGGGTCACGTTATTGGATCTTGGAATACTCGCCGTGTATCTGGATTGCAACACGCAATCTCGATTGAGGCTGCTGTTTGCTCTAAAGTAAATCTAAGTGCTACTTTGGAGCTCTGGCCTAGTGGCCAACACAATAGCTGTCAACCACTGTGTTTGGTTCTCCTCTCAACTCAAGTTCTCTCTACGTAGTAAATCCAAATCAGAACGAAACCGGTCTGTCATGGAGTGCAGTGCTGGGCGAATGCAGCTCCGAAACTCTTCATTATGTGGTCTGTTTGCTGACGCCGATATTCACCGCTGTACAATCTCAGGGCTTGCAGTTTGTATTGGTACGGGAGGTGGATCAACCCCCTGACGAATTTGGTCGCTCTACGTTGTGGGGATTCAAGCGCATCTATCTCGTACTTGCATGACGGACGCCAGGCCTGGATCGCGCACTCCACGTGCAGTCTCAGGTAGGCGTTCAGAATTTAGGGAATGATAGATGGTCCGAACTTCCTGATAGGCCCTCTTAAGTCTATGGTGCTGACTGGCAAGTTTCGATGCTTTTTCAGCCTGTCTTGAACTGCAACTGTCATATAGCATGATTACTCCGAGGTCGCTATCCTAGGATGCACGTTGCAAGGAAAGTCAATATTCATGGATACACTGATGGCGTATGGTTACAACGTTAAACTTTGTTACGTTGAAGTGGAGCTGATTTTCGTCTGATTACGGATAAACCCTGTCGAAATCTTTGTGCAGTGATTCTTGATCATCCATAGTTTTGACGTCAAGTCAGATGATGACATCGCCGGCAACTAGTAAGAAGTGCTATTGGATCATCCTGTCACCATGGTTGATGAAGGCAGGGTACAAACGTGGACGCAGCCCCGATCCATGGGGCACACCACATTGGACCTCAATTAGGTCAGAATGGGGGTTGTCGATTCTCACATTTAGTTGACATTGATTTAGGATTGCTTGTCCATCTTGACACAGGACCACCGTTTGTTTAGCTTCGAAACAAATGAAGGAGAATGCGGTGGTCCAGACGGTCTAGAGCTTTAGAGAAGTCCAAGTGGACGACGTCCATTCCAACTTTGGTGTCTACTGATTCCATCCAGTTTTCCTTGGTTAGCAGTAAGTTTGCAGTGCAGGACCGGTTGCGACGAAATCCGTGGTGCTGTGGTACTCTGTTGTTGCCATCCTCAACTTATCCCGTGAGCGCCTCAGCGATAATACCTTCCATTACTTTGGATAGCACCATGAGGAGAATGATTAAACGGTAGTTCGAAGGCGCCGCGCGGCTCATACCCCTGTAAACAGAAATATCCATTCCATGTTTCCACATGGGCGGAACAAGTTGGTCATCAAGACATCACTGAAAAACTGACCGAACGGTTCCGCAACGTTCAGGGAGGTTGCCCTTAGTGTCTTTGGTGTTATGTCGTCTACGCCAGAAGCGCTGTACATGTCCACGGGTAATAGTAATTCCATCACATTTGCAGCAATGATCGATAGGTGATTTAAGCATGGGTGCAGTGGAAGCTATGTGAAAAGCCGATGAGATGACGATTCAGTTTGCGAAGTGGGGGTGAATTGTTGTCGAAGCGCGCTGACCGCCTGTTGTGTAATTATTGCCTGACCATCCGCTGCACTTTGCAAAGCATGATAACGTACCTGTACAGCATTGTATGATTAACACAGAATTTCCTCCCTACGTCCCGTTCGTACCGGAGTTCATCTTCATGGACCGACTTGATGCAGTAGTTTCGTTGAATTATGTAGGCACCCCAGGCCGCTACAACCTGATGAGCTTTATAAGCTAGCCAGGCTGGATCCAATGACGCCAATTATTTTTCAGTCCGGCTCCTCAGAAAGGAGTTTGCTAGTTTCGGGTGAAAGAGTTCGGCTTTCGGTACATTTGTTACTAGTCCGGTGAACTTGCTATGAAATTCCTCTCAGCCGACATCGAGAGGCTGCTCAGCTAGGAAGACCAGTTGGTTTCTTGAATGTTAGATAGGATGGTGTGATCGGTGACCATGTGGTCCTCTTCATTTTTCACAGATGTATTCAGCGTATTAGATGCAACGGAAAAATAGCGTCGTATTATCGCTACGGTTAAGCGGTACATCAATGGTCACAGCATTGACCATTAGTTCCTCGTTGATTTGTAATATGTGTACAATAGATGGTTAATCACCCGTTCTGATTCGTGTACGAGAGGTGACATAGGCAATAAATTCTTGCTAGTCTGCTTTGAACTCTTCGCATAGGGGAGGCAGGAACTTCGATTGCGTGCGGATTGAATTCTTCCACAAAAAGAGATGACTATGTGACCGTGGCAGGACTAATTTCACGGCAGAATCTCAGCGGTTATCTTTTTCCAGGGTGGACATCGGAGAGCGGTATACTAATACCGTAAACATACATCCCGATGATTCAGGTGTAGACGGCACCAAAGAGAATCGACCATTTGCGTTTCTGGATTGTCGATAGTATTGATATGCAGGTCTAATCGGTGACACAGGATAATTCTGCCTTCTCTGCTCAGTCGATCATTCGTAGAGGAATCATACCCGGCAGAGATATCTCAGCACCGGTCATCTCAGTAATCAGCCATGTCTCGGCTAGTAAGACTATGTCCCAAGAAGTGCAAAGTTGACGAGTACGAAGCATGGATCACTTACTGAGAAGACCTTGTGCATTGGTATATAAGCAGCTGAAAGCCACAGCGTTTAGAAAGGTGTTTGTGGATGCGACCTTCAGGCGGGGTTTATGCCTACTTGAGTAGGATCGACAGTCAGTTGTTCTCCATTTATCTACTAGCACAGACTTAAGGTCATTGCCGGTTGGTGTGTAAAGTATTCAGTGTCAACGAGTGGCTGGCAACCTGGTACTCATTCGGCTGTCATGGTGTTTTGACAGTGTCCCGACCCGTAATTGCCTGTTGACGGGGTTGCACATGCGACCAGCTTGTGCAGTGCTGCTTTGTCATCTTGTGGTCATACGTCCATCATCTTTATACGTATTTCGGGCAACAGTATTTTGCACATTTTATGCCACCTTTCAATTACCTTTTCTGCCATCAGTTTGGATTCCATCGTTACGTTCATCACTCTGGGACCACACTGTCTGTAGTTAGTTGAAAACGGTAACCTTGTCGAAAATGCCACCAAGTTTTCGAGTGTGAGTACTTCACGGATGAAGTGCAATCCATCGCAGTCATGCGCTTTGGCCTCTAGCTCGTTTGGTGTCTGAAGCTCCGGCCCTCTGTGGACAATGATCGAATTTTGATCTCTTTGTTTACAGAAGTCATGCAGATCATGTCTGTGTTTCACACGTTCGCTCCCAGGAACATCTGGAAAAATGCGGACCGTGCATTGTGTGGTACGGAGACGAGTGGCTGACAAGCGAATTTCTTCCGCATCATTATCTAACTGAAGAGTTACTAGGAGAAACCGCGTTTCGCCTGAGTGTACGGAGTTTGGGTGATAGACGAGGCACATCATACTGGCCGGCATATCTTGGACCTCCTAACATTTGACACAGAGAGCCCCACTGCTTTCGGTCGTTTATGGAGTTTGCTTAGGATGCTGACAACTAGAGCATATAACAGTTAGTGAATTTTGTTGCCGTCCCAGTTTTACTTTTTGGAGGCATGTTTGGCTGCTTTCTTTGGTTAGACAACTGACGGCTTCATGGGTCCAGTGGTGGTATTGGTACCATGAATTGAAGTTAGGTTGACAACGGGCAGTGTAGCCATGGAGATGCCTCTGTTAGAGGGATGACAACAACGAACGCGTATGTCCTCTGTCCTTTAAGAGCATTAGATGTGAGGCGTGGCACTGAGGAAGTACGTGCTACGAAAGTACATATAGGAGTCGCCCTTAGAATCCGAGGGACTAACTCAGGATCCTTACTCTTACCTTCCGCCTTGCTACTCTCTTCTGAATTAGTATTTGATTTTGAGCATTGCGTTGGAGTCCCTGATACATCCGGTTCCCATTGGACGGCTCTTACGGCGGCTGCTTGATCTACAAATTGTGCCAGCCTGTGGCACTTCTGCGCCAACGCAGCCATACATCTGACCAGTGGAACAAGGGTACACTTGCTGCAAAATCAGACGGAATAGGTAGTGTTTTTACGTTTTTAAATATCGCTGAGACTGAGGTAAGCATATTCAGGGTGAACTTTCTTACAACCTTCCGGGAATTCTATTCCAAATCTCGCCTGTTTAACACAGCTCCATACGCCACAGTTAAGGTTTAGTTCTGAGGTCTTAGGCGTAGATTTCCGTGTGTCAGCAGCACATGCTCTTGTGGTCGTCAGTTCTGTGAATGTCGCTCCTTGCGAGGTCGATTATGGGTAGGCCAAACCCAAATTGTCGGTTAGATTGATGGTAGGGCTGACACATGTCAGTTTACTGAATAGGTTAATTCCCCAAAACTTTAGGTTTGCTTGGACAGCATGTTATATTACTTGCGGTTTATACGCTATCGGACTAAATGTCACACTCCAAGGTGAGATAATTCTTTGCAAGCTGTTCATGTGCTTACAGCCATTTGATTAAGGAAACAATTGATACACTAAAGTGGAGGGCAATTTCAACGCACTTTCGACCATCATATTGGCCCAAGATTTACAATTCGTATGCTGCTGAGCATTGCATTGGCTCAAAAATTAGGTATAATCACGTGTCATTTTGTTCAAGTCACCAGTACTTAGTGGGAAGTAATGGTGAGATCGCGTAAACCTCCGTTGACGAAACAGATTAACACAGCAAGTCGACGGCCTGTGGTGATTGAATGCCAATCGGTTAAGGGTCACATAACCGCGCAGCCAGAGCTACAGTTGTACGATGGAATAAAATGTTAACTATTTGTTCCAGTTTCCAACGAACAACTACATTATGCAATGTGATGTTTCGCTCTTAGTACGTAAGTGCTCGATGGGACAAGGAATTGGCTAAAACTGCCTTGCGAAACCAGCCGAACGGCAAACTTCCATTCTGCTGCTCATTGATGAACTATGAAGCGTTTCAGTTGTGACATCTTAACGTTCCAAATCAACTATCATTTCGTAGGGGTACGTGTTGAGAAACCTTTCTTCCCTTGTGGGCGGGTGCAGATTAGTTTAGTTAACTACGTGGTCGTAGGTGTTAAATTCCCTTATTTATACTTTAATCGAGATAACGAACAGAATACTTGGGTAACCTGTGAAGGATGCTGTTCATTTCATTCGCCTTTTTGTCGAAGAACGAAAGGAAATGTACACCAATTTTATATACATCATTCTAGCTAATGAACCGTGCAGATACAAGGTTCGTGCGCTGCATTGTACTGAAACGAGTGGATAGCATGCAACGTTCCACCGAGCTTGACTTTTGAAGACATCTTCACCGACATGAATATTCATGTCGATGACTTCCAATACGCAGCGTATATCGAATCCACGCATTACAGAGGACTATCTCCCGTCGATTGTTACATTTTCTGTTTTTTATGTGGAGGTATACACGAGGATTTGCTTTCGGTTTGCATCCTACACCACACACTCTGACCTTTTTGGAGGCCCAACATAAGGGCTGTCTAACAACTACAGGACTGCTTTTATCTGTAGCTGCGTAAGGCAGATCCAAGCGGCAATATAAGGGATCTACCGCTAAACTTTAGATTGTGTCACAGTCACTGAGGCTGCTAGTTAAAATCAGCCACACACTAGTGCCACATCAAGAAGCGTTCTTACCAGCTAGGCTGTGCTTCGTTCCGAAGTCTGTCTGGATTCGCTTGCAACCGCTTGTGACCCGTCACGAAGATCGTCTGTGCTGACCGGACGGTTAAACGGTGAGATAACAACAACACGTTTGGAATTGGTAGAGAGCTCGCGTTTCCAAAGTAACAGCGTGTGCATCTCCCAGGCAGAGATCCAAATAGTTCACTGCAGTGCATTCTTTTTGTGCCTAGTTTCCGTGAACTGCTATTCTTACCAGCCTTTTATTAGACGTGGATTTTCAGTTAAAGATCAGAAGCTAGCACCCATCGTCAGATCCTCTGATTTTGCTTCAGTGTATCTTACTTCGGTTTCATTACCAAGTTTACAGTAAGGACACGCACGATGAGGAAAAAAATAATATTATCAAGGATGCTTCCATTTTAGTACAAAAGCCGAAACAACGAATTAAGGTACTCCGCACAACGGCTGGAAGCTCTAGTAAAGAAAATATCCAAAGCAGTATAGGCTCTATGAGAAATTTCTGTCGACTACATGCTGACAAATCTCCATCCGTTGCTGAAACTGCATACGTCGAATTTGCATTAAAAGTTGACATGCTCACATCGACATTGCAACCTCTTCAGAGTCTAGCTGCCTTATTTGAATCGCCCCCAATTATTGATCAAATGAATCTCATGAATTACAGTGTACTGATAGACTCCATTTCGACTGAAGCACACAATCGAGTACGCTGTCCATGCAATGCGGTGGTTTTTAATATGTCAGACAGTTTACCATTAAAAACTGTTCCGAAAGCGCATCTCATTGCGTGCTGTATGCAATCTTGTTGGTCCAGCTGCATCACACTACGCAAGAAATGTAATGCGTTACACTCGTCCCATAATCTTACGGTTTCAAAATGAACTTATTTCTAAACAATTCATTCAAAAGCGCAATCATATTATGCTTACTACGACTTTCAAACGTCTGAAACTTATGGAGGACAAAACCCCGCTACAAGGAGAGAAGAAGATGAAAGTCTGAGGTAAAACAGGATACCAAATAACCATATGGCGCCCAGCATCCAGTTGATATTGCTCCAGTTAGTGGCCACCACAAATGTGAGAATAATACTCCACTTACTGCAAATAGGGACGAAGCGGTGAAGGATAACTTGATTTTTGAAATTAACAAGGAATCACATTAATATGTGGGCCGCTCTATTGCAGTAGATGCTGGGCCCGGTAGAACACCTAATTTTCGCACATTGGAGTTAAGGTCAACGTCAGATGAAAAATTGGTTACTGGAGGACCTCCACTAGGCCACAGTTTCAAGGCTAAGTCAACCAAGCCCAACACGACTACAATCCACAAAACTAGTGATATGCATGGTGCTTCCTCTTGGATAACAAGTTCTGGCAGTCATACAGGGTTTCCTAATGCTCTTCCCTACATGCGAATTGACAACGATGTGGATCAGCGAATAACGACTGCATTTCCTGCTAAATCCAAGTTATACCCAAAATCGCTACCTCAAGTCTCGAACTGTCATGTTCTGCCTAAAGTCTGTTCTAGCCAGAATCCAAGCTCATCGAGAATAACGATGGATCCGGTCAAATTTATCGATAGCAAAAGGACGGTTGACGTAGATTTATCGCAAGCTTCATTGGGCGATTCTGTATCGTCATTTTGTTTGGATTGACTTACATCCATTTGGAAAACTATCCCAGGCGTGGACATCAGAACGAAAATTTAGCGAACAAGCTCGTTTTCGGTGGCTCTCGTCAGGCTAAAACACCCCAACTGATAGGAATAAGATTAACATAAAACAGCAGATAATGGTAGAATTCAAACTTCGAGGTCATTGGAAAACCGATCAGAAGTGATCGATGGACTATCGGTGGCATGTCTCTCAACGAGTCGTTGTGATAGAGGGCCAGGGCAAACAGAATCTGAACGAAGGAAGACTTCCTTGATCATGTACTTTTTATTGTGTATATTCCTTCTCTTGTTCATGTCGAGCAAGATACATCGGAAGAACTACTAGCAGGCTGTCTGGGAGAATACGCGAACATTGTCCAGCTAACCTACGCAACGGTGGGAGAAAAACTGTGATGAGCGCTGTGTTGGCACACTTGGTTGATTCTAATCACCAAATCGACACCCGCCAATCTTTCCAACCCATTTACCGTGTACCTGGACGTCTTTCACGTGCGGTAAAATGTCTCTTACTAGCAGCAGCTGAGGCAATTGCTATCCTCCACCAGAACCCAGACTTATGTGCTCAAAAACGATTCGTTCAGATTCTGTGTTTGCCCTGGCCCTCTATCACAACGACTCGTTGAGGGACATGCCGCCGATAGTCCATCTATCACTTCTGATCTGTTTTCCAATGACCTTGAAGCTTGAACTCTACCATTATCTGCTGTTTTATGTTAATCTTATTCCTATCAGTTGGGGTATTTTAGCCTGACGAGAGCCACCGAAAACGAGCTTGTTCGCTAACTTGTCGTTCTGATACATCCATTTGTCATAAAGTTATGGAAGACGTGCCGCCATGTTGGCACCTTACACACTGTGTAATTGGGTACCACGACTTTCCCATTCCTTCAACAAATCACATGGATTATGCTGATGGTGTATGGATTGATACCAGTGTGCCTCCACCGCGTATAGTGAAGCCTTGTATATCGAGCACAAGTACGCGGATTTTACCTATAGATGGTGCCAGCTGGGCGAGAAAGCTGATTGACAAAGCGCGCTTGTTCGCCACAAATCGTGCTTGGAATAGACCGTGTGAGCATGTTATAAGGGCCCAGCCGAATGCTGATGAAATCGCACATCAGACAGCATGCTTGTTGCCAAAGTCTGACCGGAAACTGATGAAATCGCGCGTCGGACATCACGTGCGTTGCCATGCCCCGAGTAGGCGGATGAAGACTAGCGTGCCCGTGCAAGACGGCGAACTGGTCAGACGGTGCGGCCAATCAAGTGTGGAGCATGGGCTTACAGCCAAATCTGCCAGGCGATGTTTGGAGAAGTGGTGGGACCGACATATAAATATGAGCGTTCTCTGTCCTACTACAACTCTGGTCTGCTGAGTCTTCTTCTGTCTTCCTTCCTGTCGGGTTTGCCAAGGAGTCAAACAGAGCAGGCGTAAGGGCGCATATTTACCAGCAGGCGTGAATCAATCGGTCCATTGCGGGCACGTTGTTATAACAGGTGAAAATGACAGCAATCCACTGTCTCCTATCAGTGAGTTACGTAAGCAACAGCCTATTAGTGACATGATGCAGATGGCACAACCTAACTCTCCATATCCCACAAGCTAGTGCAAAATCATGGACACTTTGTCTCGAAACATTTTCTAGATGGCCATACTCAGTCGCAACCCACTCCGCTGTGGCCACCTCCACATCATTTGCCACCGTTAGCAATGCCGCTCTTCTGTCTTAACTCAACCGCTCAACGTCCACTCACAGACCACCCCACCTCCCGTCCTTCATCTACACGTACTCTTATGTCTTCTACGGTCACCGTCACAAACGACCCACGTCTAGCAGCTGATGGAAGTAACAGCCAAACTCCCGGTTCTCAATGTCCTGCGATCGCAACCGCCTCTCACTCCACCGAAGCCCCAGCTCTTCTCCGACCTGGTTCTCCATTCATCCTCGCAGCGTTTAATGTTCGAACTTTGATGCAGATCGGACGACAAGCATGTCTGGCCCGTACTCTTGAAACGCTATCGGTAGACATCTGTTGTCTTTCAGAGACCAGATTACAAGACTCTAGCGCCGTCATCAGAATGGCCTCTCCGGTAAACTCTGACGCCAAATACTACTTGCGGCTTTCCGGAGACCCAGAATCTGCCGCCACTGGTCAAGCTGGTGTTGGGGTTGCATTAAGTGCCAGGGCTGAATCAGCTCTGCTTGACTGGATCCCAGTCAACAGCCGACTATGTGCAGTCAGACTAAGAGGTTCATGTAACGTAAGCAGGCGTCGAGATGTTACGCGTGCCTTATTTGTCGTCTCCGCCTACGCCCCTACAGACTGCAGCCCGGATGCAGTTAAAGATAGCTTCTACCAACAACTACATGAACTTCTGCGTTCCTCCAAACGGACGGATATAGTCATTCTTGCCGGGGACTTTAACGCACGGGTTGGCCGCCTTCTACCAAGCGAGCACCACATTGGGGGTAGTTTTGGTCTCGGTGGCAGTCGATCAGACAATGGCGACAGACTACTTGCTCTTTGCTCTGATCATCGCTTGTTTCTTTCGAGCACTAGTTTTCGACACTCGAGGAGACAGACTGCTACCTGGCGCCCGCCCTCACAAACGCAAGAGTGCTCCCAGCTTGACCACATAGCAATCAGCTACAGATGGCGCGGAAGCGTAATGGACTGCCGAGCGTACTGGTCAACTTTTCTGGAATCTGATCACGCATTGGTTCGTGCTAAGATTTGCATGCGTTTCGGAGGATCACCTAAGCGCGCCCACTACCGACCGGACGTCGCAAATCTACAAAACGCTGCGGTTTTAACCAGGTACCAAGCCTCACTGTCAACTTTGCTTGGCTCAACTATTGACGGTGATCTCGATTCGCAATGGGCGCATATCAAAGATGCGTTAGTTTCCGCCAGTACCGACACTTGTGGAGTTACCCGTCACCCACCGAAACATTGGATTTCCGCCGACTCCTTGTCGCTGATGGACAAACGCCGCTTGATCCCATCGGATTCGAGACACGTTGAAGAACGCCAATACCTTGGTCGAGAGTTGCGCAGGAGTCTGCAAATGGACCGCGAAGCTTGGTGGTGTGAACGTGCTAGGGAGATGGAGCTTGCTAGTCTCTGTGGTAATACCAGGAAACTCTTCCATCTCCTTCGAGTCACCGAAGGTGTTCGATCTGGTATAAGTGAAACCATATGCGAAGAGGATGGCACCTTAATCACCAATCTTCAACGACGTTTGGAGCGATGGGCCGAACATTTTGGCTCGCAGTTTTGTTGGCCCCCAGCTCCATCTGCTACCTCTGGCGCTCGCGCTGGGGCCGAGTGGTCTACCCCAACAGACCCTCCCTCTTCCCAGGAAATCGAGCAGGAGCTCCGGCACCTGAAGCGTTATAAAGCTCCCGGCCCTGATGGTCTTCACCCAGCTCTATTTAAAGATGGTGGCGCATCGCTGGTCCGAGAACTCACCGTTTTGTTCTCGAAAATTTGGTCGAAAGAGAAGGTTCCATCATCTTGGGGTGAATCGATAGTCGTACCCATCTTCAAAAAGGGCCTGCGCACAATCTGCTCCAACTACAGAGGAATAAGTTTAGTCCCCGTCGTTTGCAAGCTGCTGGTGTCCATCATACTTCGCAGGCTATCCCCAACACGCGAATCGTTGCAGCGAGAAGAACAAGCTGGGTTTCGCCCTGGTCGCGGCTGCATCGATCAAATCTTCACACTTCGCCAGATCCTCGAGCTCCGCCATGTGTATCAGAGGCCAACGATTGCTGTGTTCCTGGATATCCGTGCAGCCTTCGATTCTGTCGATCGTACAGTACTGTGGCAGTGCCTTCTGTAGAACGGTGTCCCCGAGAAGTTCGTCTCCATACTGCGCGCTCTATACAGTCTGACCTCGGGCAGGGTTAGGGCTTATGGCATGCTTTCGCCTACCTTTGTGGTCTCCAGTGGAGTTCGACAAGGATGCCCTATCTCTCCGTTCCTATTCAACTTTGCCATTAAGGATATCCTGAAGAACGCTCTGAGCGATTCGTTGAACACTGGCGTTGAGCTCCTCCCAGGTAGTCGAGTTGTGGATTTGGATTATGCTGATGATATCGTCTTGCTGGGTGACGATCCACAGGTCGTCCAACTTGCATTAAATCGCTTGACGATTGAAGCATCAAAGTATGGTATGTGCTTTTCGCCATCCAAATGCAAGGCTCTCCTTCAAGACTGGCAGGTGCCTCTGCCTGCACTCACTCTTGCTGGTGAGACACTGGAGGTTGTGGAGAGCTTTGTCTACTTGGGAAGTTGCATCACTGCTGGCGGGGCTGTTGGAGACGAGATTTCGATGCGCATCTCGAAAGCACGCCTCGCTTTCTCTAGGCTGAGGCATTTGTGGCGTCGCCACGACATTCGTCTCTCCATCAAAGGGCGGGTCTATTGTGCAACTGTTCTTGCTGTACGGATGCGAGACCTGGCCCATTCGTAAAGATGACTTGCGCAGGCTATCCGTCTTCGAGCACCGCTGTCTGCGGTCGATTGCCCGTGTGTGGTGGCAGCACCACGTAAGCAATGTGGAAGTTAGACAGTGTGTCTTGGGACGTGGAAGCCACTCGCTCGAGGAGCTCATCTCACTGCATCAACTGCGGTGGTTGGGGCACGTATTGCGCATGCCTGTCCAGCGTTACCCCCGTCGTGCGTTGTTTGCACTTGCTGGACAGGGCTGGAGAAGACGGTCTGGTGGACAGCCTACAACATGGAGAAGCCGCATGAAAACGTTGACGAAACAATTGGCCTCGGCCGGTTGTTGTCGACTACCTGGTTGGGGTCCGAGAGACGAGGATATTTGCTGGTTGAAAACCTTGGAAGTTATGGCTCAAGATCGATGTCAATGGCGGACGTGTGCATCAGTGTGTTGCGGTGTCCCTTCCTCCTCCCCCTAAAAACGAACAAACTGAAAAAAATTTCAAAAACTGTGAGTGGTAAACTTGACAAAAAAGCATTTATTGTTGCTCTTTTCTTATTATTCATATTGTTTCGCTATTCAGCCATGATTCCGATGGCACAATATCTCTACCACAGATTGTGTATAATATATATATATAAATATACTAGGTACACGGGTTAAAACCTCAGCGTTTTTATCACAACCTAAACAATCCTATTCATATCGCACATCTAATGCAGTATTTTTGCTAAACATTCGTTCAATTCGCTTTAAGGTCCACACACTAAGCTCGTTTGTTTCTGTGAATAATCCTGATATAATATTCACTACTGAATCTTGGTGCCATGATGAGATGTCTGATAATCAGTTAACTGTTTTCGGAGTCGACGATTTTATGAGAAACCGGCCTAGTGGTCGAGGTGGTGGCTGCGTGATTTATCCGGAAAGAAATCGCTCGCAGCAGCAACGTTCGAGAATCCAGGGCTGAACGATATGCAGGAATAACTATAGATTACGATATCTGTTAATCAGCAGCAGCTGCTTATGGGATGTATATATAGCGCGCCAAACTGCAGCCAAGAAGACCTAGAACTTTTTAGGCTTGCATTGGAATGCGCCGCTAGCCTACCAGTTATACATATGATTATTGGAGGTGATATCAATCTGCTTTCGATTTCATGGCCCATGGGAAGTGCTCCTTTGAAAAGCCAAAATCTTATCTTCTGTATGAAAATGAATGGCTGGCAGAAACACTTCTCCCAACCTACCAGAGGTGAAATTACTTTGGATCTCAATTTTTCAGTGGGTATACCTTCAATCAGCGTTAACGTAATCGATGAATTTCCGGGGATCGATCATCGTATGATCAAATCCCGTCTGAGACTACGCATGGCCGATGTACAGAAATCAATGGGTCATCGTCTGTTCAGTTCCATCAACTGGAACTCTTTCAAGGGCCTGGTTCGTTCGATGAATTGGGATAACTTCTTTCTCTCTTCATGTCCTCAACATGCGACGGACCTGTTTTATAGTATACTTGACTTCTGCATCGATTCAGCTGTACCAATAAAATGTGCTTACCAAACTAAACATGAATCAGATCGCATGATGTTGAAGGTAACTCGAAAGCTTCATAAGATTCGGCAGAAATTCAGGTTAGCTGCTGAATTTGCGCTATTATTACAGCAGTCCAAGCTCCTCGAAGAATAGAGGCAACAAAATGACAGCTGTCATTCTAGAAGAGTATAAAGCTCTGAATAGCCATAGCAAAACAGCTGAAACAGCCAAACTATTCAATGCCCGGGGTTCCTGTTGCAGCAACAATTTCAATTTTATCACCATTACGCACCAAGTAATAGCTGCGAAGCTTTCAGTGCTTATTTTGCCGAATCAATGGGCAATGAATTAGCTGACACATCAGCACTTATCATGCAATGAAGGTCTATGCACAGTGGAATCCACTATGGAGAAAATCACTGGTCAAGTCTCTCGCTTATAATCCTCAACATGCTCAGCAACTGATGAGACCAACCTTGTTTGATAAAATGCAGCGGTAGTGACTTCCTTCTGCTTTTGCTCAACTTCTTTACACTCTCCTTTAACAACGGAGTACATCCTATACAATGGAAAACGTCTGTCGTTATCAGGCGACATAAAAATGGCGCTGCCCACGAGGTTAAAAACTTTCGTCCCATCAGTCACGCACCCATCGTATCTAGAATAATGGGAAGGATGGTGAAGGATAAACTACTTGTGTTCTTGAACAAGGATAACATCATCAACACTTCGCAACACGGTTTCACGCAAGGTCGATTCTGCGCAACATGCCAGACTGACTATTTCAACCACACAACGGCTGCTATTGTCAACGGAAACAGTGTTGTAATCCTGTTTCTGGATATGCAAAAAGCTTTTGATAGAGTACCTCACAGAAGGTTACTAAACAAACTGAAGACCATGGGCATGGGAGAACCGATGTTCTCTTGGCTGTCTTCGTATCTAATTGGTAGACAGCAGGTGGTGCACATCTGTGACCATTTCTCTAAACCGAAAGCAATCACCAGTGGAGTGATTCAGGGGGGTGTTCTTGGCGCTCTTCTTCTTCTAATATGTAGCAGCGATACATTCTAAAGAATAGGAAATGGTGTTAAAGTTATCTTTGCTGATGACATTAAGGTTGCCTATTCACAACCACGTGCAAATACGTAGGAAACCGTACTTCTCATTCAGGGTGATCTATCTGTTCTTGACTCCTGGTGCCAACTGTTGCAGGTGTCATTTGCCGTGGACAAATGTAATATTTTGTCGTACAAATGCCAAGTACCGCCAGACAATTTTACTACAAGGCGCATATATCTCGCAGTGCAGGGCAGTTCCCGACTTGGGCGAGCGATATTCAGTCATGTCTAACTTTTCTGAGCATTGGGAGTTTCAAGTTTCGAAAGCCGTGAAGACCATCGGTTACATCTGCCATCATTTTTACATCACGGAATCTCGCATATCGCTTTATCGTATTGCTGTGCACGGAATACTGTTCATTGGTCCAGTCTAATCTGCGGAAGCCTGACCAGCACGCTCTTGAGAGGGTCCAGAAACGTTTCACGAAAATGCTATGTGTATAATCCTCAAAGTTGACATACAGAGAGCGATGTAATAAACTTGGATTTAACTCACTTTGGCTTCGGAGAACGCAGCTGAACCTATGTTTTCTTAACAGAATCATAAACAGTCAACTTCGCAGCCTTGATAAAGGTGTTCACATATCTTTAAACAGCCGATATCCAATCCGTAACAAAGAGGTAAAGGTATGGTTCCAAAATGTACTACGTGAATTAGAGCTGGTTTCTTTCTAACCAACTACTCAAAGATTTGGAACAAACTTCCAAGTGATATCAGAAAATGCCATGTCATTTCATATTTTCTTGGCCCCAACATCTGTCATGTGATTGTGAAGAATACTGGTTCAATGGCAGACAAAATTTAGCAAAACGATTCTGATTACTCTGTGTGACTTAATTTGTAATTACCCTCAAGTTTATTTCTGAATATGTATTAAGACAATGTCATGCAAAGGTTGTACCATTATTTGATATGTTCCTTCTAGGGAACGGGTTCTCGCATCGTCGAAGAATAGAAATTTATTTATTTATTTTATGTATCCTAAAGTTGTAATTAATCCACCGTATTCTACTTGCTTATTATTCACTCATCCGTCGAGTTGTAACTTTTATCCGTTTTTCTAACTCATAAACTATAAGTAGGGTCAACTGCCTACGATGCTGTGACAGTTGATCCCATCTGGACGTACCAGTTTGTTTTCCCTTGCATGTCCTAGCTTTGGTACCCTTTTATTATGGAGAATATACCGTTGAATATTTACTTTTTCAAGCACTTCTGCTGCGCCCAACGCACTTCTGCGTCTGATCCGTACTCTACAAAATTAATCAAGCCGAAACCCCGGATATCACTCGGTTATTGATTGTTGCTGACTGACAGCTGTCTGGGCGTACGACCCCCTTATGTGCGTTCAACATGGAATCCATCCACAAGTGACCTTGTGTGCAATTAACCCACTTTATTTGCATTTTTATCCATCGAACAAGCGATGGAGCATCGCAAATGCAGTTTCACCGTAACCTCAACCCTCCTCCGGTACACAGCTTCAACCACTTCGACAATGGGGCGATGGTCAGCGAAGTAGATTCACGCACAATCACGCACGCACACACACACACACACACACACACACATGGTGGTGCTGCTGCCATGGAACAAAACGTTCACTCTGTTGTGTGCTTATAGTTGCGGGCCGCTGAACAATGAAGTATTTTGGCAAATTTCCCACCGACCATGATGCACTTGATAACAAACGATGAAATATCATACCAACGGAGAAACAATAATGCATACTTCTACGCTACGGTTAAGGATGTAAAAAGAAACACAGACAGTGCAATGTGGCTTGAACCGTAAACAACCGGGCACTTTGTGCTGTAGGTGGACAGAATGCACTCGTGCTTCAACTCGGCCCCGTTTGTGAAATAGCTGCACATATATGGAATTGCGGGTGTCATGAATCATTGAGGCCGATGAATACGGTATATGGGTAAGCGTACTTGTGGGATAATGGAAATGTCAAGGGTCTTGTGATTTTGTCCTAAGTAACCGAACTCTATGTAGGTAATCATTACTGCCTAATCATGAAAATCCAGCTGGGCTGCAATAAGATAGGCGGCTTTGGATGTAATTCCCATGTGTACTTTGGAAGCAATCTCAACTCGCGTTAAGTTTGGTTTCATTCATCGGTTTTTATCGGAATTTCGTTATCTTACTAGGTTTTATTCAACACACTGATTTTCTTATTTACCTGGATAGCAGCAGACGTATAGAGATTACGGAAATATTCGCTGCTGATATCGTAACCCAATGCCAGATACTTGTGTACCTGAACTCGCCATATAGACAGCAAACTGAATTAATGATAGGAAATCGAGAGTTATTAATCGCACATCTACATGTGTTCATTTCTGAGAAATGTTTACTAAGAGCGAATAGTGCCCATTTATCTAATGTATCGCCTACCGAAGTGTGATGTTCACTATGATTGTATCCAAGAGGTCCCATACCACAGCGATTTTGGTGGATCGCGTATCGATAAGTAGACAGAAACCGAAATGTTCCTCTTTTCTGTGCGTTCTGCGTAATAATGCCATTCACATTCTAATTGGTTCAAAGTTAATCATCCATTAGCCAGTCAATGAGATGCAGCAAAAACGACTATTCTTAGGACTAGTACCAAGACGATGCGGCTTAACGCCGATTAGGAATAGTTACACATCGATCTAAGATGCGGCTGAAGAAACCTGGAAACAATGAACAATGACGGGCAGCAGAGTGATTGTTTGACAAGTGCCATAGTACAGTATAACAGCCCGGAGAAGGCTAGTGAGCCCGTTTGAGTTATTTCGTTCTCGGAGTGAAACCTACTATATCACGTAATGCAAGTGGGACAGTGTGTCATCAAGGCGTTTTTGATTAGCGTTAACGTAGAGACACAAATGATGCGAGTCGGAAGCGTGTTCCACTTCCTGGATACCCGAAGGCGGAAATGGTTTGTCTACTATGAAGTCGGCTGTAGTGTGCTACCAGTTCGAGCTTGTGGCGTCTCACGTTGGTATTGGGACTGACTTGTAGCAAGACGCGACAGGCGTGAATTAAATTTCTCATTAGTATGTAAGTCAAGGTGAGGCCTCCTCGCTGATGCCGAAATTCCCCGCTGCACAATACCAAATGTTGCACTCTGTGTTGGTGGGGGAAGTGGAGCAACCCCCTGACGAATTTGGTTGCTCTAGGTCGTGGAGCTTCAAGCGCACCAACAATGTATGCAGACCTCGTCGCATTATGATGCATCAGGATTTCGGGTGCAGTAATTATGACGTTGAGTTGCCACCCTAGAGATCAAGTGCAGCGTAAAATTATTTATAAACCCCTCATACACACACCGAATGGCAGAAGATTATGGACACCTGTCGGATTTAATGGCTGACAGTCAGACCACGTGATGACCCACAATCTGTACTCCAAACCGAGGCTTCAGATGGTGACAGCGCAGGAGATCTGAGTCTCCTAAATGCTGGCACATTTAATCAACGTCAATTGAAAACTGCCGGGAGTTCCAGCCTCTTTTCACAAGGCAAACGATACACGCCTTTAACATTTTGGCTGTTTGAATTCGCGGACTTGTCGAAACGGTTCTACCTTGCTCCTACAATTCCTACCAAACTTGAGCTAATATCTGCATGAAGGCCCGTTTATTTACTAGGCAGTCGTGAGTAAACTGTTGTGTAGGGCAGTCCGAACTGTGTTTCGCAAGAGGCACAGGCGAGAAATATGCTTACTTGATGCCGTTACGAAATAGTTCGAGTAGACCAATTCTTCCTGAGTCATCCTGCAAATATATCCTTTGTGCTCGGGTAAAATTCCGTGCTAGTCTGAAGAGAGACCGCAAATCCAGTTGGTCTCATCATGCATCAGAGATGGAAATGGCCGCTGCCCTTGGTAACCATTGTAAGTTATTCCGGCTGATACGGTAATCGGGCAGCAGAAGACCTGTGGTTAATGAAACTAAAGGTGACGAGAGTAGACAGCCTATCAACAAATTGTCGAAACGCTTGAAGCTTTGCGCGGAACACGCGGAATTGTTAGATTCCTCGCCGGCCACTGATCGCCCCGCTCCCTGGACTGTGCCTTTGGATCCACTCTCTCGCTCAGAATTCGAACGTAAGATCGGACCGTTGAAATTAAATAAAGCCGCGGGACCAGATGAAGTTTCTCCAGCGCTCTTCAAATTCGGGGGACCAGCTCTGGTGGATGAGTTACGCGTGTTACTAGTCAAACTGTGGGAGCAGGAAACTGTCCCAACCGACTGGAGCCGCTTCGCAATAGTCTCAATTTTCAAGGGATGCTCACGATCGGAATGCGGCAGCCAAAGAGGACTCGGTCTGTTCTCCACCACCTCCAAATTGATTGCCTCTGTCATCCTTCACAGGCTGACTGGCCCTCGTAAAAGTCAGATTCGTGAAGAGCAAGCCGGATTTCGTCGAGGTCGTGGCTGCATTGACCACATCTTCACTTTGCGTCAGTTGGAGCACCGTCACATATATTGGCGGCCCACCGTTGTCGTGTTCCTCGATGTCAGAGGTGCATTCAATTCGGTAAATAGACTTGCACATGGAGACTGTCTACGCAGGAAATGTCTACCTGAGAAATATGTAAATATGATCAGAGCATTACATCCGCGTAGCTCGGGTAGAGTGAGGGCTTATGGCAAGCTGTCGTCACCCTTTAATATCTCCAGCGATGTGAGACAAGGATGCCCGCTGTCCCCTTTCCTCTTCAACTTCGCTACTGACAAAGTCATGGAAATCGCATTCACTTAGGTATGGAAATGCTCACAAGAAAACGGCTTATTGACCTGGATTATGCTGATGACATTGCCCTAATCTGTGACAGCTCACAAACGTGCCAAGAGGCACTGGACAGATCAGCACTGGCTGTCCATCACTTCGGGCTTTGATTCGCACCCTCGAAGTGCAAAGCGTTCCTCCAAGGTTGGTCTGGACCGCCTCCTACGTTGACCCTTGTTGGGGATCAGCTAGAAGTCATTCAAAAATTCAACTACCTGAGAAGTTATATTAGCGCCCTCAGGATTGAAGATGAGATCACGAACCGTATGGCAAAAGCTCGAGGAGATTTTGCAAACCTTCGCCACTTATGGTGCCGGCGCGACATCACACTTGCTTTGAAGAGTAGAGTGTACAATGCAGCAGTACGTTCGACCCTAGCGTACGGTTGTGAAACCTAGCCGCTTAAAGCAGCGGACCTAAAGAGGCTAGTTACGTTCGACCACCGGTGCCTCCGCAATTTAACACACATCTGGTGGGAAGACCACATGAGCAACGAGCGTGTTTGACGCCTTGTTTACGGCACAGGAAAAAGAAATGAACCGCTCAGCAGCGCTAGTTCACGCACCAAGCTCCGATGGCTCGGCCACGTATTACGCATGCTAGCCCACCGACTCCCGCGACGTTCGTGGTTTGCGCGCCGGGATGTGGATGGAAGAAGAGGAGAGCTGCCCAAGCAATGACTTGGTCGAGAGGAATGAAGGCCCTCACTTCTGAGCTGGCCTCGGTTGGAGCGTCTCGGCTCCCTGGTTGAGGTCCAAAAGACGATGAACATGTTTGACTGGATACACTTGCTGACATGGCAAGGAGCCAACATCAGTGGCGTTCGTGCTGTGAGTTTGTCCTACCCCATCATTCTTAGCCTCCCACACCAACCACGATCTCACTACTTAGCCTTATATAATTTTGCATAGTAATCTTTTCTTGATGCACAGTTGTCGGCTGGTAGCTTACCGGAACGAGGCACATCCGTTACCGGTAGCTCAGCTGGTTAGTGCCAGTTGAATTTCTTTCTCCTTTTTTCTAAGTATTGCGACACATTAGCTGAGGTGTGTCCCACATAAAGCTAACGTGTATGATGATGATGACGGTGATGATCATTTGTGCTATCATTTCTGTTTCTCCTGGCCGCCTGGTGTATAAGGGTTGAAAACTTGGTACCGCAGGCAAAGCACTGCATTACTTTAAGTTGAATTAGATAGAATCTTGAGATGTGCTTGTCGCTGCACGCGACCGAACGCGTTTTGAACACACGCCATACCTGAACACCGACGGTGGAAACTAGACAGATCGAAGTGGGCAAAATCGCCTTGCCGATAAAAAGATAAAAGAGACATGCCCAGAGTGACCAGCCTTGAGTTACAACGCATTTTAATTAGGCGGGGAGTAAACTGGGTTAATGCGGTTTTTGTCTAAACATCTGCGGAAAAGATAGGGTAAGCGAACATACGCTTTTGATAATTCGTCTTCAGGCTTATACAATTATATGCAAATCAAAATGTGCAGGCAGGCATTACAAGTCGCTACTACTGGAGCGAGTTAATTGGATGCTGACAGCGCTGTCTGTTAAGCCACGGCAATCGACCGCGTGTGACCATGTGGGTCAGAGGTCACCGGCCGTTTGGGCCAGGGTAGTCCCAAGCCTTTAGTTAGCTTCTTCTGAACACAGCTCCGGTTCATACGGCCAGATCACAATTGCTTCAGCGGCTTCTAGCAGTCGCTTGCGGACGTAGTTCGAGCAGTGCTTTGGGGCCTGATAGATAAGTTTGAACGAATCAGTGAAATTTGTGGCGTGCCCTGTAACGGCTAGGTGTGCGGCTATTGGAGATTTCGCTGGGTTTCCAATTCCAGTTCTAAGCCCGACCGGGTGGTGTTCCTTCATTCTCTCAGCTAGACGCCGTGTCGCACGACCAATGTATTTCGCTTCACACGAGCATGAAAACGAGTAGATACACATTGAGTTGTTGTATACAGGCCTCTTATCCCTTGAGTTTAGCCCCACCATCGGAATGCTATTGAACTTGATTTGCATCCGCGCTGCTGGATAGGTGCGTCTGAGTGCAAACGAAAGAGGACAAGATAGAAGTTCCGTCGCAACCTCGCCCTTGTATGGCAGCTGTAGGAAGATTGGCTTATGTTCTACTGTCAAAACTACAGGCTTTTTCTTCTTATGTTCCAGGTCGGCGCTGATGAAGCTTTCCGGATAGCCGTTCTCCCTTAGCACTAAGTGAATGCACTCTAATTCTTCCGCAAGCGTGTCATTCGAGCAGATACGTTCAGATCGGCTCACTAGGGTATTTATCAAGTTCCGTTTAAATCTAAGTGGCACAAAGCTGTAGAAGTTTGTGTACTGCCCATTCCACGTACTTTTCCTATAGACGCAGCGCTGTAGTGCACCACCATCCAGTCTTTTCATGGAGACATCGAGGAAATGAAAGAGACAGTTTTCCTCAACTTCGCAGGTGAACTTTATTGCTGAATGGCATATGTTGAACGTGTTTGTTAGTTCCACGACACTTCGAGACGACTGAAGCAAGACAAAAATGTTGTCTACGTAACGGCAATATAAACCAAGACTTGAGATCGTTGGCTTTAGCTTTCCCTGTTCCAGCATGCCCATGAAGACGTCGGCGAGGAATAGACCCAGTGGGGAACCCACGGCTACCCCATCGCACTGCCGGTATAATTCGCCATTGAATAGAAACTGAACTTTGAACGTGCATCTGTGCAATAGTTCTTTTAGGATCACCGTGGGTATGCCAAAATTAAGGTGGTTTTCATCAACATACTCACAGATATAGTTTATGGTATCAACTAATGGTATGTTGGTGAAGAGTGAAGTAGTGTCGAGGGAGCACATGGTTAGATTAGAAACCTTTACATCACGCACGACATCCACAAACACAAAACAATCCTTCACACTATACATAACAATTCACTCTCGAATAGGCGTAAGAATGAAACCCAGCCACCGAGCAATCGAGTTATATGGGGAGTTTTTATATCCAAGACGGGACGAAGGGGGACGTAAGGCTTGTGAGATTTTGGTAGCCCATAAAGTCTTGGAATAACTGTTCCTACCGGTCGAAGTTGTTCATAACTGGCATCGTTTATGTAACCACCCTTTCGAAGCCGTTTAAGACAGTTGCAAAGTTGTGCTTCAATCTGTTTTATTTTGTCCTTTTCACCTATGGCCCTCAGAAACTTGGTTACATCTGCCAGTATTTCTTTCATTTTGCTCAAGTAATCCACTCTATACATGATAACAATGCCCGCGCCCTTATCTGGCCGAGTGAGTAAGACCTCATCATTGCTAACCAGACTGTTAAAAGCTCCAAGAAACACCTTCATGGGCATGCTGGAACAGGGAAAGCTAAAGCCAACGATCTCAAGTCTTGGTTTATATTGCCGTTACGTAGACAACATTTTTGTCTTGCTTCAGTCGTCTCGAAGTGTCGTGGAACTAACAAACACGTTCAACATATGCCATTCAGCAATAAAGTTCACCTGCGAAGTTGAGGAAAACTGTCTCTTTCATTTCCTCGATGTCTCCATGAAAAGACTGGATGGTGGTGCACTACAGCGCTGCGTCTATAGGAAAAGTACGTGGAATGGGCAGTACACAAACTTCTACAGCTTTGTGCCACTTAGATTTAAACGGAACTTGATAAATACCCTAGTGAGCCGATCTGAACGTATCTGCTCGAATGACACGCTTGCGGAAGAATTAGAGTGCATTCACTTAGTGCTAAGGGAGAACGGCTATCCGGAAAGCTTCATCAGCGCCAACGTGGAACATAAGAAGAAAAAGCCTGTAGTTTTGACAGTAGGACGTAAGCCAATCTTCCTACAGCTGCCATACAAGGGCGAGGTTGCGACGGAACTTCTATCTTGTCGTCTTTCGTTTGCACTCAGACGCACCTATCCAGCAGCGCGGATGCAAATCAAGTTCAATAGCATTCCGATGGTGAGGCTAAACTCAAGGGATAAGAGGCCTGTATACAACAACTCAATGTGTATCTACTCGTTTTCATGCTCGTGTGAAGCGAAATACATTGGTCGTACGACACGGCGTCTAGCTGAGAGAATGAAGGAACACCACCCGGTCGGACTTAGAACTGGAATTGGAAACCCAGCGAAATCTCCAATAGCCGCACACCTAGCCGTTACAGGGCACGCCACAAATTTCACTGATTCGTTCAAACTTATCTATCAGGCCCCAAAGCACCGCTCGAACTACGTCCGCAAGCGACTACTAGAAGCCGCTGAAGCAATTGTGATCTGGCCGTATGAACCGGAGCTGTGTTCAGAAGAAGCTAACTAAAGGCTTGGGACTACCCTGGCCCAAACGGCCGGTGACCTCTGACCCACATGGTCACACGCGGTCGATTGCCGTGGCTTAACAGACAGCGCTGTCAGCATCCAATTAACTCGCTCCAGTAGTAGCGACTTGTAATGCCTGCCTGCACATTTTGATTTGCATATAATTGTATAAGCCTGAAGACGAATTATCAAAAGCGTATGTTCACTTCCCTTTGACTTCACTCCATACTATTGGTCTTTTAAAACTGGGTGAGAGGTTCCTGATTCACTTTGTGATGACGGTACATGAATGCTAGTTCACGAGTTACAAAAAGAAGATACAATGGTATTCCGAATAATTGACGTTGAGAACTCCTCACAAAAGTAGACCAAGTCTTTCATTAACATTTGTCATCTTCATTCGACTTGATGTTTTTAGCAACAAATCTGTAGCGGACAACAGACTTTGAGGAGGAGCACGTAGTTTCTAACTGGGGCAGCTTACTTCATCTAGATGGGACATAAATTTGTCAGCAACCATGATTTCTAAAACCATCGAGTGCACTGGATGGTAATGAGCTGAGTCGGAATGACCACTTCCTCAGTGATTTGCAAATATTATCCTTTGCTTCTGCTTGCTGAGGTCATGCGTGCCGTCTAGACAGTGCCACAGTAAAGAGTGTAGTATGAAGCATTTCAATAGCTCCTACTACTGGAGCTCATAGCAAATACCATTTTTATGGCGTGTGGACCTGCGGACATTGGGTGTTGTTTGCTTAGCACAATATCCATTGCACAGATGTTATGAGTGAGCCGTGGCGGTGGCTTAACACATGCCATAAAGCTACGGAGTCGCAAAGTGTGCAGAATGTCTGAGCGTTCTGCCACTGCAGGAATTTCACCGTTCTTGTGACTGTTTATCTTGGTCAATCCTCGGTTAGTAGGGTGGAAAATCTTTGCCTCACCTCACCGACACCGTTTACATGTATGTGCATTCGATTCTGATTTTATTCTGATCGCTTCAGTAAAGGCCGCCTCTATGCCGCATCACCCTTATCGTCTAATTGAGTGCAACAACTAAGGTTAACCACATAAACGTTTTATGAGACAGAGTTGGTTCTTGTAGACATGCAATGCTGAGCTCTGCGCCGCAGTGCAATTATATACCAAGTTCTGCCGAAGCGACAACATCTCGTTTGAACAGATGGCCATGTACTCCAATGTATCAGTAATTCGATTGCTAAACGTGCGGAGAAATGTGCTTCAGACAACATTCCGTGTGTCAAATGCCAGGAGTCTCCAGTTATCCGCCTCATCCAGTAGGACCAAGTTGTCATAACGTCCTGTGGTCCAATTCACCCAGCTACATCTCTAGGTAGCTGAGTTACTGCTGCGGCCTAGGGGAGTATCGTGAGCCCCGTCAATTAGGGCTCTTGTTTAGTGGATATCAGATAAGTCTGAGCGAATTGTTGGTCTCCTTGATCGTGGTGAGCGTAGTCAGGTAGCCATAAACAGGAAAATTGTAGGCGAGCACTTGCACTTCAGCACCGAATTATTCGAAAAAGGTTGTTATGGAGTCTATAACATATTTTGAAACCTCCAGCTATAGCATTAGGACCCCACTACACGTTTATCCCTCAATTGACTGCGTATGTCATGCCGTACTTTATCTCAGGTGTGGGAGATGACAGGGTATAAGAAGAACAAGAAGTAAACCTGCTTGCCCCTCTGGCCCATTTGGCCCCAAAGAGAACCAGGCAGTTGAGCATCCGCATCCTCTGGTTTTCTCATTACAGGTAGTTATGGAAATAAACAGCTGTCTAACCACCAACACTAGATTTTCCACTCCAGAAAGTATACATTCATGAGAGCGCCATTTCGGCACAAGTAATCTCGGTGGAGAGTAGCCAATCTGTTTTGCAAGCGGCGAGATCCTAGGTCTATGACTCTTGACGAAGTTCTAGTTCAGGTAGTACTTTGGTAGGCGTACGGCGTTGCACGCACCCAAGTGAGCACTTAACAAGTCGGGAACGCGCTGGATGCAAAAAAGATGCGAAGAACTAGGGTAAGCCAAATGACGTAGAGCTTGTAGATAATCGCCCTTTCGATGGATTACGGGTGAACGATGCGACTCCAAAGCTATGTTCACAGTCAAGCTAAGTTTGATCAAATTCGCTCATACAGTCAGATGGTTGTTATGCAAGTAGCTACGTGTCTTCAAATATAGTTGGTGGACAACGTTCGAACCAAAGACAGCTCTCTGTGGCATAGCTGTCGCAGCAAAATTTCGCGGTAGGGTAGCTCGGTGCCTGATGCCTTTAACAGTAGTTCAGAAGGAAGAGTCTTTGAAGTTCGTTCCAGCAATCTATTACACTGGTTACCGTTTACCGATACTGAAGTGTTTGTTTTATTAATTTGTGGGGTCATTCTGGGGCACTCATTGTGCGAATGGATTGCCACGTGCAATCACAACGTGGATCACAACGTGCATTGAAATGAACCTTGGTCGATCCGGGTAGTGGGCTTTTATTGAGATTGCGCATCGCAATTCATTCGTACAACGGACGATGCAACAAGCTTTGCTCGCAGCGACTCAGTGGCTTAGGGCTAGAGCTTTCGGCTGATAATCCAGAGGCCCCGGTGTCCAGTAGCTGCAAACTCAACCTGATGAGCGCAAAAGGATCGAAACCGGTCGTCAAGTGCGGTGTTTTTGGGTGCTCAACACCCAATCTCTACATCCTCCATGCTTTAGTATTTTAAGAAGCTAGCGTTGTGACGCACTGATACACCGTAGCACGAAAGTGTTTCATAATTGTGTCGTCCCTCTTCAAAGTCATGTGCTTGTGTGTGTCACTGCTAGCTGCCGAGGCGCTGGATGCGCCATGGGCGAAATGCTTCTTTGTCGCTTGCCTATGTGTTGGCCATTTGAAACACTATCCTGTTGACATTCACCTCGTCTAACATCAGAGACGATATGCATCCAAGCGAATCCGTTCCTGAAGCGGAGTATTGACAACAGAGTAGTCTTGACGTCACCCACAGATACGCGTGCCCCCGAAGGAGATGTAGCTCACAGCAGTGCACTGGGTTTGGAGGTTTAGTGAAGGGAATTATTCCACCTTTTCGAGTAAGAGACTTGACTTAATTATCAATGGGAGTTCGTTACAATGGTATCCATGCCATTTAGTCCCCTCGAGTCCGGGAAAACAAAGATGGCCCTTTTATACTATTGTTACTACTCAATGGTACGCATCATACCAGTTCCATCAGGAACAGAATCCGATGACTACTAGGGGCTCAACTCTCTAGTGAGTAATTTGTACTACTAAACCATGTTAGATCATGATGATCTATCGAAGCTTGAGGTGGTGCTTTTCCTGGTCTGTGAATGACCATATGACTTGGAAACTTTTGCGTTAAACACACAACAATAAAAACAGTATAACACGATTTTTGTTTCTGGATTCTAAGTGTCACCTAATAACTGCACATGTATGACATGAACAAATACACCCACATTCATCCTAAACTTTTATTTTGAATCCACAGCAAATAACACTATATAATCAAGAGGTAACACGCTGAAATTTTTACATTGAACTTTCGTTCTAGTTGTAATGGAAAAACTAACAGTAAGAGAACTAGCATATATATATATATATGCGGAACAACAGAAAAGTATTCAGAAGTGAGCACATTTTCTGGATTTACGACAAAACTACCCACCACTTTCTTGAATAAGACATCAAATCTACTCCCTACTTATGTTTTCGCTATACTTCCATTAATAACGAATGTCATGACACAATATATCCTGGTGAAAATGCTCAGCTTGCTCTTCTGTGTAAACTCCTATGTTCTCCTTGTAGTTACCGAGTTAAACATAAAGAAAATGGACGTTGAGGGATATCCTGTATCACATTATAGTTCTCGGTGAGATTCTTGTCTAGCTGCTTATAGCTTTCGACCTTGTGATTGCACAGTCGATTTGCGGTGATCTCAACTTACCCAACATCTGTTGGTCCAACTTAGCAACAAACACAAAAAAGGGTGAGTTCATAAGCTCCGTCATCACTGGTGGTTGGGAACAACATGTTTTTGTAGCTACCAGGGGTAAAAATCTACTAGACCTACCTTTTACCTCAGGCACTTCTCCCATAGCTACTGATGTAATATGCGGTCTCCCTGGATGTGATCACGAAATAGCTAGATGTAGGATTATAGCTGAGTTGCTGCATGTGAGATCAGCGATGGTTCCACACTTCCTGCGACATGTCAGTTAAGTAAGTTTATACACTCTGCTTAAAGTCCACAATTGGGAGCATTTCTTTTTTTCGTCCGATATTTAGGAAACTTTCACATGTATGACAATATGTCTATTTGATTAAGCATGCTTTCCTTCAGTGATAATAAGGGAGCATCTTCTAAGTACGGTAGCATCGCAAAGGATAAGTGGAAAGTATGTGTGCTAACTATATCATATAAACGAAATAATGCGTTAAGCGGATTACGGAGAATTCATCGCTTTATACTTGAGGCGTACATGAAACAGCAAAACCGTCTGATGCAGGGAAAACGACTTGTTGGTTTGCTCTTTTCACAGCTACCTCAGCCTTTCTTGAACAGTTGAGGTCATTCTGTACGAGCACACCAAGGTCACATCTCTGGGAGTTGGTCTGCAAGCCGTGTGCCCCAAGCAAATACGTGCAGTCGTCTATGGCGCAATCGAACAATGCAACATTCGTCTACGTTGAATGAAATGAACGGCTCGAAATATAGTTAAGATCGCGCTGGAGCCGTTCATGGTCTTCCGGTCCTCTGATCGTTCGCCATACCTTGATACTATCCGCAATAAATAGGAAGTCGGGAGCAGTTGCTCTCGGTAGATCCTTTATGAACATTAAGAATAGACTACACCCAAGCACCTAGGCTTGTAATACACCGCACTTCACAACAATTGGATCAGACAGAGATTCCCACTCGCGCCTCCAACAGACGTTCGCGTAGAAAATTACTTATTTCACTCAGGGGTGAGTCACCAATGCCGAAGTTCCGAAGCTTGTGAAGGAGAATTCAATGAATAATGAACGGTGGATTTATACGGGTTAAGAAGCGTTGCTTTACAAGTCCCGTTGGATAGTTGCTGGGCATACAAAAGAATAATAATGCTAATGACAATAATAATAATAGTAAAACGGTTAGTATTCTAAATATGAAAATCAGGACTTATTATTTGTTCCACCGTAGTCCTGCAATCCGCTTAAATTCACAGCATCCATAGTTAACGTCAAATAAATTCATGCTAAACTCCAGGTGTATTATGGGGACGTAGCGCTAAGTGACAAAATGTACGTGGATGGGTGCGTCATCCAACCGTCTTTTAAATACTCTTTGTGTGGGTGCAGAGTGCATTCTACGGAGTGCATTCTATGGGTGACAGACACAAATGGAAAAGAAATTTCTGCGGCATTCCAGATGGCTTATTGTTCTACAAGTTTCAATGAGTGGCCCCTCAGGGTTGTAATGGTGCTGAGTCGCAGTAAAGGGCGACATATATGATGTAGGTCTCGCAGTATAAAATATGCCATAATCAGGTCGCCTAGTTGTCTGCGAAAGCTTGCACTGAATACCCCTACTAGTTTCAGCCACTCTGCTATGCAAGATTACGAATTCCAATTACCTACTTAGATGCCCGACTTTGTGGAAGCTCCAGGACATTAACGTCGCGTTTCAGCCATGGATTCCAGGCTTGAATTGCGTATTCGACATGGGGGCGAACATACGCACTGAGCAAAAGTCGAAAGAAGGTGCTGTCTATTTGTCCAAACGCCCGTCGCAAACGCACGACGTGTTGGTTTCCAGTCTTCGAGGCCTTTGAGGATATTTTGGAGCAACTTAGGTCCTCCTGAACCAGGACACCCAAGGCCCTTTCGACAGTTGATTGTTGCAGTATAAATAAATAAATAAATAAATAAATGGTATATGGCTCGACGATGCGAGAAGCCGTTCCCAGGAGGGACGGATCAAATAATGGTACAGCAGTTTCATATCATGGTATAATAAATTTAAAAAATGTGAGCACAAAATAAAAATTTGTGTAGCGCGAAGCGGTCCAAAATATTTACCTTCCTCTTGTTCTATCGTCTGACAAGTTTTTAGCAGTCACATGAGAGTTGATCGCACACGAAAAAAAGAGAGAATAAAGTGCTGCGGGCCAACAAAATATAACCACTTGTGCACTTGACCACATGCATTTTCAGGCACCATTAACTCCGTTCTCAAAAGCGTTATCTAAGGACTGTGCTGTTCGAAACATTATTATCACATTTTGAACGGTTAAATGATCTTTTATCGAAAGCTTAAACAAACGCAATGTGCAACAAGTTCTGATAGCTCTTGGAAGTTTGTTCCAAAGCTTTTGGCAGTGTATTAAGAAGAGACGCTCCCTAATTCGCGTATTGAACTTTGGAATCATGACCGTTGTCTCCTTATTTCGTAGCTCGTATCTAGTGTTAACTGACATATGGACACAGTTAGCATAATTGTGCATGTGATGGTGAATTATTCTGTACAGGAAACACAAGTTCATCTTCATTATCCGTAGCCAAAGTGGGTCAAGTCCAAGTTTTTCACTGCGCTCTCTGTAGGTCATCTTGGAGGAATATCCGCACAGCTTCTATGTAAAGCGTCGCTGTACCCTCTCAAGAGCATGCTGGTCAGATTTCCGCAGATTCGACTGTAGTAGTGAGCAGTATTCTATGCCAGGTAACACATATGTTTTGTAAAGCCAGATACGAGATTCTGTGAGTTGAAATTTATGACAGATATAGCCAATAGTCCTCATGGCTTTCGAAACTTGGAAGTCACAATGTTCCGAAAAGTTGAAGGTAGTGGAATACCGCACACCCAAGTCGCGAATCACTTTGCACTGTGATATAAACGTGCCTTGTAATAATAGACTGCCTGGTGGAACTTCGCATTTGTACGACAGAATATTACACTTGTCCACGGAAAAGGACATCTGCCATAGTTTGCACCAGGATTCAAGTGCCGATAGATCTTCCTGAATGTAGCACAAGGCTGCTCGGGTATCTGCACGTTCTTGTGAGTAGACGATTTTAATGTCATCAGCAAACAGAAAAGTAGCACCATGTCTTATTCTATGCAATACATCGTTGACGTAGAGGAGAAAAAGAAGTGGACCAAGTACACTTCCCTGAATTACTCCACTGGTGACTGCTTTCGGTTTAGAGACACGGTCCCCAATACGCACCACCTGATGTCTGTCAGCTAGGTATGACGACAACCAAGAAAACATTGGTTCTCCAATACCTATTTCCTTCAGTTTGAGGAGTAGTCTTCGATGTGGCACTCTGTCAAATGCTTTTTGCATGTCTAAGAACAGGACAATAACACTGTTGCCTTTGTCTATGGCAGCCGTTGTGTGGTTTAAGAAGTCTGTCTGGCATGTCGCACAAGATCTGCCCTGCAAAAAACCGTGTTGTGAATTGTTGATGACGTTTTTCTTATTCAAGAAAATAAGTACTTCATCTTTCACTATCCTTTCCATAATTCTAGATATTACAAGTGTGTGATTGATGGGGCGATAGTTTTTAATTTCGTGAACGTTTCCATTCTTATGCCGCGGGATAACAACGGAAGTCTTCCAGTGATTAGGATATACTGCACTGTTAAAAGAGAGCGTAAAAATGTTGAGCAATAGAAGAGGCAAGTCGCTCCCACCGCTTTTTAACAAACAAGGGGGAATTCCATCAGGTCCTGGGTAAGTCGAGGAAGACAAGCGGGAGACTTGACCGGAGATTTTTTGCAATAGTGAATTCCACTGTGCATAAACTTTCAGCAATGTGTGGTGTGACAAGCGCTTGTGTGGCTAGCGGTTCATCAACCATTGATTCGGCGAAATAGGCGCTGAAAGCCTCACAAATTTCACCCGGAGCATCAAGGTATGTGCCATCCGGCATAATGATAAAATTGATGGAATTGCTGCGACGCAAACCTCTGTCACGAAACAGTTTGGACAGTTCCGCTGTTTTATTCGGGCCATTCAAAACTTTGTATTCTCCTAATATGAGCTTGCGAACATTTAGATGCCCGAGATCTTCGAGGATCTTTGCCTGCTGCAGTATTAGCGCAAAGTCTGCTGTTAATCTGAATTTCCGCCGGGTCTTATGAAGCTTGCGTGTGATACCTAACACTGTGCGATCGGGTTTTGTTTTCTTAGGCGGGCACACTTAAGAGGCACTAATGCATCAATGCAAAGACCGATGATATGATAGAACAGGTCTGCTGCTTTTTGAGGGCATGGAGAGAGGAAGAAATCATCCCAGTTCATCGAACGAACCATATCCTTAAACGTATTCCAGTTGACGGAGTTGAATAAACGATAGTGCAGTGTGGGTGTGGTTCATTGGCCATGCGCAATCTTAAACAGCATTTGACCACCCGATGGTCGCTCCCAGGGAATTCATTAAGGACTGTTACATTAATAGCAGGTATGCCCAGCGAGAAAATAAGATCAAGGATGCTGTTTCCTCTGGTAGGTTTGGAGACATGTTGTTGCCAACCATTCATATGTATACAAGAAATAAGCTCATGAAATTTCAGAGGAGCAGTTCCTGCAGACCATGCAGTCGATGGCAGATTGAAATCACCACCGATAATCTTGTGTTTAAACGGAAGGCTTGCGGCACATTCAAAATGCAAACGTCAAAGCTACCAACTCCTCTTGGCTACAGCTTGGCGTGCTGTATATACAACCAACAAGCAGTTTCTCGTGTCTGATCGTTATCGGAAGCCAAAGTGACTCTTGCACATTATTCAGCACTGGATTCTCGAATGTCGTTGCTGCCAGCGATTGTTTCGCGTAAAGTACGCATCCTCCTCCTCGACGACACTGCCGATTTCTCATAAACATATCATATCCGAAAATGGTTAGCTGGGTGTTAGACATGTCGTCATGGCACCACGACTCAGTTATAAATATTATGTCAGGATCGGTCACAGAAACAAATGAGCGTAGTATGTGGATCTTGGAATGAAGCGAACGAATATTAATCAAAAATATTAACATAGATGCGAGATGTGAAGAACGTTGTTCATGCTGCTTTATGAACATTGGGTCTGATAGCTTTGTGTCTGTGCCCATGCTAAAAATTGGTGAAACAAGGCGTGGATTGACACCTTAGTTGAAAAGGGATTGGGAGGTAGCCACAGGGGGAGGGGGTTGTGACTATGGCCCTGTAGAAAATGGGATACGGGGGCGGGTTCATGGTCGGCATAGCAGCTCATGTGGGCAGGAGGATTATAGATCGGGCTTCCATGGAACTCGCTAGTAGACGCTAAATTTCGAGGCTGGTTCGCCTGCGTCGTGGCATTAATAGGTTGTTGATTGTATAGATTGGTGAAATGCGTAAATACGCAATCGTCATTTTCATCGTGGAATGTAACCTGCTTAGGTGCGCTGGAGTCGTAAGGCTTCACTATAAGCGGTGGAGGCACACTAGTGTCAATCCATGCAGCTCGAACAGAATACATCGTGTTTTTTTAAACATGAGTCCGAATTTTGGTGATAAACAGATAAATCGCTTTCAATCTGCAAAGATGTTGGGGCACCTTGTGTGCCTTCATGGCCTTGATCAATGGATGGATGGCTATTCAGGCAAGGCGATGCTATGGATTTATCCGGTGACATTCTCGATAACCCCAAGTCAACCGTCATCATACAATCGATCCATTTTTCTGAGTACTTAGATGTCTTAGATGATCCTGTATACTGGCCAGAGTAGACTTTTGGCGGGATAACACAGGCTGAAGTTTGTGGCTGTGATTGAATATGGGGTTCAACGGGTACTGCAGTTGGTTTTGTCTGAACCGCATTGTTTCCTCTTTTCTGGCATGAAACAGCATTGAAGAAGGTTTTAGGATTACCGGAACTGGCTTTTTGAGAGGTAGCACCGTGCACAACCGCAGCGCTGGGGTTTGCAGGCATTTTGTGTTTGGTCGGCTTATCACGCTTAACCGTGAAATTTCGTTCTGGTGGATGTGTGCCGGTGATCAATTTTGTGGCTGGCATAGCCGAAGTGCCGAAACTAGGCGTACTCCTAGACACAGCAGATAACGGGCTAGACTGATCCGTGTTATCAAGCGATCTAATTGGAGTACCAGAGTTGGTTTCGTTATTCACCACGTTATCCGTAACTGCAGCAGGCGTAGAACAAATGCCAAACTTGTCGCTGCCACCAACAGAAACATTTTCAGCATGGGGTTTAGCAGTCAGGTTTGCTTCTAGCTGTCGTCTTCTAAGCTCTTGCTGTAAGGGGGTTTTGTCCTCTATTATTTTTAGGTGTTTGAAAGTCGTATTATGCTGAATCAAATCGCAATTTCGAATGCATTTGCTAGCAATTAGTTCATTTTGAAACTGGAAAAGTATGGGATAGTCATACCGTATAAACTTTTTACGTAGCCTAGTGCAGCTGGACCAACAAGTTTGCATGCCGCACGCAGACAGTAGAACGCTCTGAACAGTTTTCATAGGTAGCTTGTCAGGTACATTAACCAAGTATATTCGTCTCGAGCCAGTATGAGCAGCTGCTGTGATATCGAATGGAGAGTAGCTGGCATTTACTGCAGTAAATTTTCGGATGACCAATGCTATACCTTATCTAGGTCACTCTGAAGTAGGTGCTTGTCGGCGTTAGCCTGGACCCTGCGCCAAAGCTTGATATCCTCAGCAAACATAATAAAGTTCGAAGCGATTTCCTGCACAAGGTCATTAATGAACGCTAAAATAATTGGATCTAGAACTGATGCATGCGACACACTACACTCGACTTGGCCGGGGTCTGATAAAGAGCTCCGAACTTTGACCAGCAATTGCTGTTGAAGTAGAAAGTTGGCAAATCAGCTTAAAAGGGGGTTGCCGATCCCGTAATGCTGGGGCTTGGGTGGTAGTATCCGATGGTCTACAATGAACAATGAACAATGATTTTTAACGGGTAAAAAAGCAGGTGCTTGACATGTCCCGTAGGGTGTTTAGCGTGACAAAAAAAGATAGCGAAGGGATAATGGAGTCGTCATTTCGGGCGCTTACAGATTTAACTGCACTGTCGTATAAAGGGAGTTTGAAATGAGAATGTGCGCACACAAAGCAAAAGGGGAATGGTTATCGTTCACATCATAGGCGAGAAAAATAAAAAAGATAGCAAGGACAACGCTTACTCGTGTGCAACTATCTTGGGTCGACAGGATACAGAAATCCAGTTTCTACGGTAGTAGCGTTTATCAAATTCCGTGCAAGACGTTTGGAGTGACTCGTTCTCGAGTAGGATTATGGCTCTATCCCCTATCCGTTGTGCATTAGTGCCAGCATCCGGTGGTCATGAGCTATAGCACGTAGTGTAAATGTGACAGGGTATCGTCAAGGCGTTTTTTGAAAAGGGATAGGGTGGGTGCATTAATTACTTGTTCCGGGAGGGCCTTCGAAAAACCTAGATAGATCACATGAACGCTTTCTCCAGCATCAGCGGTCTCGGTCTAACTATTATCTGAGATTAGTGAATTCGTCGTGTACGACAGCTGTCGGCGGAAACCGTGCTGCACTGGCTTGAGGAGGTTACAGTTTTGCAGATAGTACACTAATGCATCGGCAACGATGGATTCCATGACCTTGGAGAGCATAGGAAGAAGGGATACTGGGCAGTCAAAGGGTTTTTAGAAGTCCGGATAGATGATATCGACCCCTGCTACCTCGTCAACAGCCTCAGTGCAGCTATTACTTGTAGTTAGTATGTTAATAGCACATGAACGCTTTTGGCTGCTATTAAGTAGTCGTTAATCAGAAACTGCATCAGCGCATTTGCGGTAATTGATTTTCTAACTTTGGGTAGCACAGAAAGTTGTGCTATTGGAATGTAAATGCTATGAATAATGTGATTATCTCCCTTATGAATAGAAGTGATGATCCCTTGTTTAAATACTGGAGGAATTTAGTTCTCCCCTGTTGCGGCCGCACATGAAACGTTACTCAAACAACCACACACATCCACGCGCTCGATCGAACAGCATTGTCACCTTGGTCGCTACTAACTGGACTTTTATTCTGGTTCTGATTCCCTCGTATTACCATTTTTGCCTTCCGCTTTCGATCCATGTGTCCGAATACAATTTCGTGCGTGTCATCCAGTTGTGGCTTCTCACTACGAATTCGGGACTACGTGTCCAAATGCGAACTAGATATCATTGAGCAATACGTACAAGGATGTTGACGGGTATTAAAAACCTTCTGCGGTGCTGTCAATTCTGTGGCCGATGGTACAGAAAATCCCTTCTTACAACCATGGATACATTGGAAGACATCTTCCAATATCAGATGACCCTTTTCCCAGTATAGATCCTTCTATTTAGTTGTCGGATGCCAGCTGGTTAATTTTATTTCGCCAAGCAGTTGACTCATAAGGACAACGACATTTTGGAGTCATGAACATAACTAAAAATAGTATCATACACGTGATTCACTTGTTCGAGGATTTATGGAGAACTCAACAGTGTATTTTCTGTTCTTTACCAGCTCTTTAAATTACAGCAGCAACGTGAAGCAAGCGTCAACAACATTATTGCATGCACTCACCAAGCGACACCAGAATGTCGACACAACACAATTGCATCAAAGCGTGTTGAAGAAGTCATGAAAATGCAATGCCATATTGACCGTTATAGATTATGGCGCGAGAGAAAAATTACCATCACAAGAGGAAGAAACTCTCATGGAAAACCGCTTGCAACCTCGTACGTCAAAGAGGAGACCTGGAAACTCAGTTATTCACCTCCAACCTACTTTAGCCTACAGTGTGTGCCAGCAAGCTGGCTCCACGTTTTTCCTCCGAAAACTGGTTACGAAAATTCGTCTGCTACCGATGCGGTGATCAGTACAATGCCCCCACCTAGGGCTCTCACATTAGCACAGAGTGCAGGAATTGCGAAAGCATTGGTCACTTAACATGTGTATTCCATTCTTCATGGTCGCAAACTTCGATTAAGTCGTTACACCAGGTCGACATGTGTGCAGTGTTTCTCAGGAAAATTTTATGAACCGTATCATTGCAAATTGCTCCAAAATGACGGGAGTATCTCCATATGCGGTCAGTATTCATGTTAATGGCGAACCCGTCTTATTTGTATTGGACACCGGTTTCGCTTTGATATTGGTTAGTAGAAACGCGCTCTCATCATTGCCTAATTTGGAGCCGGGTGATGCGGTTCCCAAAGCTTAGACAGCAGAAGTGATTGACTTGCATTGAAAGTGTCAGGTGCGAGTTAAACACTAGCGTAGGTCACACAACCTAGCACTTCATGTTGTGTCTCATGCTCCAGTCAATCTACTGGGTCGTGTCTGAATGAAACAGTTGCCACAAGTATTAACTATTATCCATTCCGCGGGGAGAACGCCGCAAACTCGGTTCTAAGGCTATATCCAGAGGTATTCAGCAAACAACAGTTTGGAAAACTGTTAGAAGAAGATTTAACAAGTATCCAATGCGAATAATAGTGTAATAATAATGTGTCAGCTGTACGCCATAACCGCGCTTCGCTGCCGCGCGACTACCACCACTCGCCCGCGGGCTGAGTATATTGCGAGGAAGCCCACCCCTACGCGGATTCGAACCGGTGACCTTATGATTATAAACCAAACGTGCACACCACTCGGCCACCGGCCGACATTCAATGGGAAGGTATAACTGAGCCAGTTCTACAAGCTGAATGGGCGTCACCCATAGTCTCTGTGCTTAAATCTGACGACAGAGTACGGCTTTGTGGAGAGTAGAAACTGATAATAAATCGCAATGCAATCATAGACCGATATCCACTACCAAAAATCGAGGATTTGTACGCTATCTTATCTGTCGGGGGTCAAGTTTATCAAACTGGATTTGAGTTATGCTTACTCCAAGATGTAATTCGATGAAACATTTCGCCATCTTACTACCGTCAGTAGACGTTTAGACTTATTTGAATACACCAGATTTTCTTTTGCGATTAATTAGCCCCAGCTATCTCCCAAAGAATAATTGACGACATCGTGCGTGATATACGGAACGCTTGTGCATGACTCGATAATCTACTAATTACGGGTAGCACAGAAGAAGTGCACTTCTGCACATTTGACCAGGTGGAACATAGACTGTATGAACACTGTTTATGTTTGATACGCTGTAAATGTGTTTTTCTGGCTGATTCCGTTGACTACATTGGTTTGCGGCGGGAGAAAAATAGCTTACATTCAGGGAAAGACCAATTGCAGCCCATTAGTTTTGCACCCCCTCCACGAAGCGCAGCACACCCACGTAAACAACATATGCTACAAGATCAAACACGAACACCCATTTCTGTTTGCAAACTACGTCAAACTGGTCTACTTATTTCATCCAGACCAAGTACAAATGGAAAGCATCTATGAAAACCTGACTGCATTAAATATAGCTAGTGAAGGTTTGTTAATGAAGTTCTCCGCAGTAAAGTCCCAAGTACTTGGGTACAGATGCCGCGTCCCATAAAGCTCCAGCACACTTGCGGGAAACGTACTCCCAGCATCTGATTCAGTTCGGGATTTAGGAATTAACTACTCCAACTCTTCCGATTTCTCAGTACACGTGCCACCAGATTGGCAAAGCAAGACAGCCAGCGGACATATTGTAGCGAGAACGACACGACAGGGGGGTAGACGTTTATTGCACACCGAAAATGGGCAACTCATGGTCTCCCGCGTGCCATCGAATATCGACTAGATTTCCGTCCCATAACGCAACCCAGATACGGATGTTAGAGACGAGCCAGTCCTTTCGCCTCTGGAGCCCTGACTTGGAAGACTCGCCTTCCTGTTTTCGCCTCGATCTCCACTTCTCTGTACCCGATTTGGATCGGCCAGGAGTCGTTCGAGAGCTCTCGACTAGCTTGTTCTGGGCTGTGTCAATCGGCTCGGCGTCGGTCCTGTGGGCTGCGCTAGCGGCGTATATGTCTGATTTATTGCGCTGTCCACATATTCCCGCTCAGTAGTTCCGGGCCCAGGCTCGTCGCTAGTCGTCCTTCTCGATCCGCTCTCAGCTAGCTCCGAAGAGCTCCCCGAGGCATTCTTGGAAGCGGCCCCTCTACAATATGACCTGAAGCACTATTTGGGTCATTCAAGATAATCGTACGACCGACGCTGAAATACTGGACTATCCTTCACAGCCAATTGAGAAACAAAGACAGAACAGCTCTGGAAGACGTCCAACGATCATTTACCAAGCTGATCAGGGGGCGCTTCTCAAAGCTGAGCTATTGTGATCAGTGTCGACAACTGCGATTGTACCCATTTTGGTTTAGACGCTTAATGAACAACCTCCTTCTTTTCTACAACATTATTAACCAAAGCATTTACGCAGACAACACCGCACTTGAGTTACGGAAGACTGCAGTCTACCCCACTCGAAATGACGACTACTTGCTACCCACAAAGCCTGTAAATCAGAAAACTCGATCGAATTTCGGCTTAGTGAAATACACCCATCTGTGGAACAAACTACCCCTACAGATATGCGTGAGTGCAAAATGTGTTACATTGCAAAATTTCCTCCAGGCTTTCCTTACCATTTCAAATGTGTTGAAGATCTTTGACTTACAACAAACTAGAAACATAGACGGAAGCTGGTATAAATAACATATGAGCAGCTAGTTGCTTACAATCAGATTGTCCACTCCATATCATTACCCACGAAACCAGATCTTGCTTCTACGGAACCTATTATCTCGTCCCTTTTTATTTTCTACGCATGAGCCTCACAAAGTAGAAAATGGTGATACAAATTTCGGGACATTTTACATATTAGTTGATCGGGTTTTGGCCCCGAGGGAAAATTCGTGATCAGAAATTCCATTTTGTAAATTTACTGAACCATTATGAATTTACGTTGCGTATAACCATAAAACCCAATCACTGTACAAATGATCGCTCCCACTTTTGAGACTGTGTACCGCTTGTCGGTAAATATATGTATTTATTTATTTTATTTATCGTTGGTTCCCACCTAAATTTTCTTGCGCTATAGGACCACTGCACGGTTTGTTAAAGAAAGACTAATTGGTCATTAGGATTGAGATAGAGCAGAAATCATGTGAGAGAGCGAAGTGCTTCTTACTTCCTCATAAGTTTTGGTACATTACGCTCCAAACAAGCACATCATCTTACAATATGATGCCCTATCGTTGGGAGTGGAACCAGTCCTACGGTACACGTTTCAGGACGGAACCTTCGTTTTATTTCTTTCGCGTCTCGTGGGTTACATGCTGATGAGAAGAAGTACGCACAACTGGACAAACGAACACTGACAGTGGCTTCGGGGTTAGGTGTTTCCTTCTGTATTAGTAGAGTAATCAGTATGAGATACAGACTGATCGTAAACCGTTGATCTGGTTTCTCGGTGAGGGTCGAGGCATAGATCAAGTAAACGCACCCCGAATGGTACGCTGAGCACTACTATTTTCTCTCTGCAGCTATCAAATCCGATACATCATCGGTTCTCACATTCATGTTGCAGACGCTCTCAGTAGATTACCAGAGGTTGCTCAACTGGATGAACAAAATGGAGTGCCACGCTTGTTTGCTCGACCGTTGCAACACCTAAACACTACACCAATATCTAGTGAGAAGGTTAGGAGAAGTAGAGTTCGCGAAATTGATCCTATCGAAAGGGAAACGTATGATGCTACGTTGTTGGGGGCCGCCATCCTCTGATGATCTGCGTCCGTATTTCAATTGCCGATTTGAGCTAGGCTTGCACGAAAGATATATCTTGAGTGGATCGCGTATCGTTATACCGTCGGGACTCAGATCAGCTGTAGTGAGCGTGTTACATGATGATCATCCAGGGATCATCCGCACAAAACTCTGACAATGGTCAATGGTATATCGCGGATAAAAAATGCGGAAGCTTGACATGTCCCGATGGTAATCCGTTAGGAGGGAGCAAAATAAAGGCAAATTTGACAATAGGAAATAGGGAATAAATGCAAATTGCGAACTTGCCAATTGCAACGTTCCCGTCCGTTTTATGTACTACCCGAACTTATCGTCTGTGGTTTCCGGACAAAAATGATGAGTTGGTTTGTTTTTGTCTTCCTGCTGTTTTATGCGTTGTTTGGATTACTTCATATGGTGTAGTGTGACCAGTGCACTGTCGACACATGCTTTGAACACGGCTAACTTGGGGGCTGAAATAACAGCTTCTGAGAGGGTATTCCACGTGTGGCAAACAAGCAGCGAGAAGAAGTTTCTTCGACACTCCAACCGACTGTATTGTTCTGCCTATTTGACATGATAGCCTCTCAGTCGGCTGTGGTGACACAGCTTCAGTAGTTGATGACAAGGATGATGAGTGTTATATAATATATGGTAAACCATGATTGGGTCGCTACATAAACGGCGATAACGTCGACTGAAAATGATAAGCACTCTGAGACACTGTTCTTATGACAAGTGGCGAAGCACCTTGAGATTTTTGGTCTCCGGACGTTGTGGAAGCTCCAGGACCGTGAGATCCCGCTTTAGCCATGGTTGCCATATTTGAATTGCATAATCCACTTGTGGGCGTATACGAAAGTGGTTGGCTGAAAATAAACGGTTCGAATTGTCCGAAAGCCTTCCGTAAAAGAACTACGGTTTTGATTCGCTTCTTTGATGCCTTTTTGGACTGCTTTGAGCAGCCGTGCTCCTCCTGGACCAACTCGCCGAGATCCTTTTCGAGAAAGCCACGTTGTCAGTCCTAGTCCTCAGCTGATACGTGTGATCCATTCGGTGACTAAAATGGGACATCCGACATTTAGTCATATTGAAGAAAAGGCGATTTTGGACTGACAATCCATAAATCTTGTCAATGTCGATTTGAAGCTGGATATGGTCTTCTGGAGCTCTGATCATTCACCAAACTTTGATGTCATCAGTGTACATTAAACAGGATGACGCAATTTGACTCACTAGAACGTTTATGAAGAAAAAGAATAGACGGGGCCCCAATACCGAACTCTGTGATACTCCGCATTGGACGTGAACTGGGTCTGATATGGATTCACCTACTTTCACTTCCAGATGCCTGTGAGAGAGAAAATTGCAGATATACCCGAGAAGAGGGTCCCGAATGCGGCATCCTAGAAGTTTGGCAAGAAGGATATGATGGTCCGACCGGTCGAATGTCTTAGAGAAATCAAGGTAAGCCACATCAACTCCTGCACCAACGTCCACAGTTTCGGTCCAGCTGTCTTGTGCTAACAATAGATTGGTTGTGCACCACCGAATCTGGCGGAAGCCGTGTTCCTGCTGAACAATGTGACCAAATCCATCCAGATAAGGCATGAGTGCGTCGACCATGATAGCCATCATAACTTTGAAAGAACTGGTGGTAGAGTCACTGGTCGATAATTAGCTGGGTCGGAACGACTACCACCTTTGTAAATGGGAGTCATCATTCCGTGTTTCCACATTGCAGGAACGTGCTGCTCGTCAAGGCAGTGCTGGAACCGCCGGACCAAAGGATCAGCCAAAATATTAGCCGCCACAGCGAGCTTCTTTGGGCGTATGTCGTCAATTGCTGGATAGGCATGCAGGCGCATGGATAGCAGCTTTCTCATCACAATGTCTGCCGTAAACTTAATATGAGTGAGTCCTGTTGTGGATATCATATATTCCAAAGATTCAGGAGACCACGGGATGCAATGAAACGTTGGTGCGTATTGCTGTTGCAGAGCATACGACACTTTTTAGCAGTTCGAGTTAGACCATTCGTTGTTTGAAGAGGGGGAAATCCACATTTTACCTTGCGGAGGCTGTGTACGTGTTTGTACAGAAGCTTAGGACTTAAAGTTGATCGCCCGGCTAGAGCACTTTGATAAGCTACTTTGTCTTCATGCACGAATTGGGTACAGTGATTACGATGGACAACACATGTCTTCCAGGTACTCGGATTTGGATCGGTTTTGTGGCTATACTACTCAGCGTTGTGCATCATCATGCGTTTGTGTGTACTACTCCGTATAAACGACGTCATTTTTCTCGAACTGATAGTCTTGGTTTCCGATGGTCCACTAACCAGGGTGTTACTTACTGATGAAACGTTCCCAGGCAATATCGGGTACATCTTTGGTTAGGAAACCACAGTCGGTCGCTTCGACAAGTCTGGTTAAAGTGTCGTAACCGGTTACGGTTCGCGTTGTTTGAGTTCGGTCCTCGGGATATTCAGCATAGCAAGTGTACATGAAATGCAAAGTCGCGTGATCACTGCGGCCCAGAGGAGTATCGATTAGCACTCTTTCGATCATCATTTCTCCATTAGTGAATATTCGGTCCAATATGGATGGCCTGTTATTTCCCCTGAATCTGCTGGGCGAAGTGGCGAGACCATAAAGTGAAAAACTTGAGACAAGATCTTGCGGATCTGCTTTGAATTGCTTTCCTGGTGTGGCCTGGGATTTTAGATCACGTAAGCTGAAATCTCCGGTGACTAAAAGGTGACTGTACTTCCTCTTTATCACTTGCCTCAATGCAACCACCAAGTTGCGGTCCATCTCAGGCGTAGACGATGGTGGTCGGTAAACAACAACCACTAGGCCAAGATCGTTCCCTCTCAGGCGGAAACTGCACCAAATGGAACCAGGTACATCGGTTTCCGAATCGTGTATGGGTCCACACTGCAAGTTGTTACGCAAGTAGAGGGTTACTCACCACCTTCGCTGGCTTGATCATTCCGAACAACAGACATACTTGTTAGCGTGATTACTATATCCGTTATCTCTCAGCGCAACTATGTTTCCGTGATAGCAATGAGGTCCCAAGCTGTTGACGCGTATGGAAGTCATAAATGAGCTAATTTGCTGACTAAACTTTAGACCTTTTTGTAGATGCACGAGAGCTTCTCGGGAGAACAAAAGTGTGTTGGGTGAAGGATAAAGTAAGTGCGTTTACGCTGACGATCTAAGGTCGGCGGCTAATGGTTTTTTGGATGAGTTGCAGACTCTTGAGACGAATTCGGCATATACAGTCGATTCCGGTTAATCGGACCACATCGGGACCAGACTATTTTGGTCCTATTAAGCGGCTGGTCCGATTAACCGAAGTTACCCGATGTAACAAGATGGGACATGCTATACATAACATAGGAAACTACTATTATGACCTGTATTGGCGGCATATATTTATAGCAAACACACAAAAAGGAACTGCTTTGATAACAAACCTTGTTCACTGAAAAAGAAATTTACAAACAAATTCTTCGGAAAGACCTACAAGATATTCAGCATGAGAAGTACAGTTTTATACAAAGGGATTACCGAATTCCATTCAGCGTTTGAAGATCGTATCCAGTGTGGTTTGACGCATTCTTTTAACAGACTGCATTCGCACCAAATCACCACAAACATGTAACGCAGTAATAGGACTACCTTCATTTCCTTCCTGCATGAAATAGCGGTGCAATGTTTCAATGCATTTCCTTGCATCCCGTTTTGTGACTGGCATCAGCACGTTAGGGTTCTCTTCATCACTTCCATGATCTTCTGTTGCTGTCGTGTGTTTCGCTGCTATTCGAGCAACAATGGCAGCATCGCATTCTTCATTTCCATCATAGAGTTGAAGTTCGTTGTCGATTGACAAAAATTCTTCGTAATTTTCAACTTGTTTCAGCTCCACATTCTCGCCGTCATTTTCATTTACAATCACCATATCCACATCCATCTCCGAGACAATATGCTTAAAGCCACAGTGAGAAAAACAGTTCTGAACTGTCGCGCTGCTTAATTTTCGCCAACTTTCGGCCACGAATGTAACGGCTTGCAAAATGTTGACCTTTGCACTGATTTCTCCGGCCGTCGAGGATGAGGTCAGCAATCCTTCCTCAATTGATTCAAGGATGTAATTCACCAACCTTGAACGATAAAAGGTCTTCAATTTTTTTATGATGCCCATGTCCATTGCCTGTATCAAAGATGTGGTCTTGGGAGGTAGAAATTCCATCTGGATATTCTTCAAGAAATCCAAATTTGAATTTGCTGCACAATTGTCGAGAAGTAATAACACTTTTCTCGACTGGTGTTACAGCTCTGTGTCCCAATCCTTCACCCATTCTTTAAAAACTGTAGAGCTCATCCATGCATTTCTGTTCGCACGATACACAACTGGTAAACTGTCCATTCTGAGTCCCTTAAAGCAGCGAGGCTTGGCACATTTTCCTATAACCAGCAACTTCCTCTTGTCTGTTCCTGACATGTTTGAGCAGCACGAGACAGTTACGCGATCCATTGCTTTTTGCAGCCAGAGAGAGTAACATGTTTGTAACTTAAGGAGCCGTCCGGTGTAGCCTTATAGTACAACCCGGTTTCATCAGCATTATAGATGTCATCTGCTGGAAATTTTTCAAGAAGCTCGAGCGTTATTGGCACTTTCTTTCTCACCATGTGCTTTCTTAAATTTTACATCATGTCTAGATTTGCATCGAGACAACCAGCCATCCGTAGCTATAAAATCTTCGTGGCCCAGCCTTTTAGCGAGTTCTTCTGCTTTGTACTGTAACATTGGGCCACTTTCTCGCACGGCTCGTCCAGTAACAAAGGCAAACCAATCATTAAGGGCCTCATCGACGTCTGGATCCTTGCCTTCACGCTTCCGTTTTTGGGAAGTACCTCGTCGTCCTTCACGTTGTGCCCATTCTTCTCGCAGATCTTTCTCTTGTTTTATCAGGCGCGATAATGTACGTTTTGCCAAGCAGGTAAGTTCCACCAATCGACGCTGACTAGTGGTTGGTCTCTGTTCCTTGATCTGATCTAGGAAACGAATCTTCTCAGCTAACGTCAAGTCGCGTCGTGGCATTTTCCTAACATGCAACAAGACACGAACAGTTCACTGCGGTGAACTCGAGTCTGTCTCCCGGGTATTTCTATGGTTGACCTAGCTACCTGCTGTCCTATGATTTGCCGGACCTGTGTGTCCGCGATCACTTGCCGTGCTCGAGAGTAGGCTCGCAACGCGGGCTCAGGGCATTCGGCTCAATGGACGTGCGGTACATCGATCGAGCGGTTAACGACATGTGAACAAGCATATATGTCTTCGCTCAGCCTACAAGTGTTGGAAACTACAGTCAGTTTCGGGCGGTTCTGAAGCCAATTAGATACATATGCCTCAAGGTTGCCACAGTTCAGTTTATACAAAGGCCAACTCGGATTACCGTAACTGAATGATACGTTTTCTTGCCCGACATATGAACTGTGGGTTTAGTCCAGACTTCCAGGCACAGAACTTGATTTTAACACCTCTGTTACCTGCCACCTTCTATCGTCTGGTCAGATTAAGCGGAATTCCGGTCCTAATAAGCGGCTAAAATTAGGCTAGCGTAATAGGATTCATTTCGATTCTTCAGAATTTGGCCCGAATAAGCGGCTGGTCCTATTAACCGGTGGTCCTATTAACCGGAATCGACTGTATTCAAGTATCAGATGCCCCGGATCCCGGTGTGCGCCCGTGCTCTGCTGTGTCCCTCCGCATGTTATAGCTACTGTGGAAACCGTCACCGAGTCAGGTCCTACCGTTGGTGTTTTCATGGAGAGTTGCGCTTCAACTGAGTTGTTAGTAGAAGGTGGTGGTGTTCCTGCTAGTTTCAGATGAATTTCTGTTGGCAACCTGTTACGGAATTTAGTCCAGTTCGCTAGAAGAGTTCCTGAATTTAGTTCTGATTGCAACACCAGTTTCAACCGTCTGCGACCGCACTGCTTATATTTCGGTGCTTAGGAGATCCTTGTCAACCAGGTGGCCACGAGATTTTTGAGAGTATGTGCCTTACGCAAGTAGTGCCATTGCTCCTGGTAGCGTACCTGAGCATCGTCCGAAGTGAAATCTGTAACCTCAGGAACCCCGTGAGCAATCACAGTTTTCTTATCTTTACTTGTTCTGTCCTTCTCTCTGTTATTTGTATCCACTGCACGTTCTTTCCACGGGGTTTCAGGTAGTATACGCACCGCACTTGAGAAGTTGCGGAGTTGATTCGCAGGAAACAGAACGGCCTCTGTCACATCCACCAAGTTCAGTGTTACCCGAAGTAACCGGGATGCACCGTAGTGTAGTGCGCTTGGATGACGTGTGATGCATTCTAAGGTCATGAGATCAGCATGGACACCGATTGCCGTACAGATGGAACTCCACTGATTTCGATCGTCTGCCAGCCTACCCTTAATTGTATTGGATTTGGATTCGGGGATATGAGTGCACACAAGTTTTAAGGCACCTGATGGCTACTGTTTTTGGAGCCTTAGTTTCCGGTGCTTTTAGTGATTATGTGAATGGCACTGATAAGGGCCATCCTTGCTGCGACATTTTAGTTTTCTCTAGTTTCGCCAGGTTCTCTTTCCTTTGTTTGCTTGGTGGCAACCGATGCGTATGTTACCTGGTTCCTAAAAATGGCAGCTTGACTGCAGCTTAGGGTTTCCTGTATAGCGAACAAACTACTACGTGTAGCACACTGTATAGAAGTTGAAGCAGACACGTTACAGACAATGTTTTTATTTATGGAAGAGAGAGAGAGAGAAGGGAATTGGTACTGATTGTGACTGAGTCATTGGGGTAATGGGACGTCTGACTCTCTTCTTCGGCCTGAATGGGGAAATCGGGGTGTTATTTTCACATACAAGTGCAGGTCCGCTTCCTCTCATAGGTGCAACCCTGGCGCACACCACTTTCTTGACTGCTTCTTTTACTCTTTCACACATCTTCAGTAGCACAGTTAGACAGCTAACAACTGGGATAGCACTGCATACTGGACAGAACCGAAAAGCCTCTGTCGTGTTTTCGTACCGTCTCTTTTTTATCGCCTCCGTCCCTAGACATTTTGTGTGATAGGTTTTCAAGCAACTGCTGAAACTAACCCACTCTTCACCAATTTAGCACACAACTCACACTTGCTTATAACGTGAGCATGCGGTACTGGTTCATGGTGTGCCAGAATTGAAGCATGACGATAACAGTGAACGGCAGAAGCTTGACGTCGAAGAATGGAGATTGATCACAGAGTTGCACAACATGCAAAATGTCGTGGCTTTTGATTTCACCCGTCTAGTCGCGTTCTCAAACTACCAAGGCGGCGGGCTACGAATTTTGCAAGTTATCTTGTTGACACCCGAGATGGTAACAAGTGCAATCCAAGCGTAGCATGACAACAGGAAACTTTGACAACCAGAATTACGGTCAGGACCATTTCGTCAATTAATACAGACCTCAGATACGAATCAGCCAGTCTCCGTTGTACCTATTTCAGATCAGCCAATTGTGCAAACAACCATTAGAAAAAACTATAATGGACTGGCACTATTTGTGCCGGCCCCTCGCAGCTAACCGAGCTCCTCATATGTCAAAAAATACAATGCTGTTATACCAACATTCAGCGGTTGTATTCTAAGCTTTCGGGACTGCGTCATCGACTTGAAACAACAACTTGGGACCTCATAGCAAGTACTAAAAGTTGACTTTCAAACGACATACTAGATCCAGGGATTGAACAAAGTGAGATGTCAGTCATTTGAAATGATCGTCTATCTCGCGGTGGCGGTGTTGCCTTCTACTATCAAGAGTACTTGAAATATGAGGCAATTACCGAAAGTCTCTTGTTATTCCCGACGCACTATTTGGCTGACTGCACCTAGCGGTTAGAGATGTTGATTCACAGAAGACGAATGATGCTTGCCTCTTAGCAGTTAAGCATAAGCATCCGAACACGTCAACAGACAGAGATAAAATGCTGTTGAACGCTGTCTGCTATGCTGTTTCACATAAGTACTCGCATTCTCTTCTAAGGGGCGAGTTCAATTTTACTTCAATAGCATCAATGTCCCCTAATGGGCCATCATCTAAATCTATGCTCCTTGAATTCAAGGATTTGGCAGTTTTGTAAAACCATATGCATCGACCAACCAATATTCCCTAAGCCCATGTGATACCACATAGCAAATTACAAGGCGATCAGACACTACTGCTTGTCGCTCATTAGGGTCGATATGTACGAATGGTAGAAGAACATGGTGTTGAAATTTACGAGTAACACCAAACTATTATACAGATATGTGAATGGCAAAAGAAAGGTTAAGCCCGGAACGCCACCACTCAAGACTGTCAGTGGCCTAACAACTACTGCTGTGGATACCGAGAACGATCTTCTCCTGTAGTTTGGCTCGGTAGCTACAAATACCACGAAACCATAATCCTGTCAATTCCCAACAATTGTCGTTGGCTTTCCAGCGTCACCTTTACCCCAACACCTGTATCAAGCAAATTCCAGTCTCTCTGGGAGTACCATGCCCCTGGAATCGACATGATCTGCCAAAAAGTACTTAAAATCACCGCCCCCACCAGAGCAGCACCACTTGCAACAAATTTCAGGGTCTGCTTAACTCCCATACACACCCATCTGAGTGTAAACGTGAAACCATCATTTCCATCTACAGAAGATGTAAGAAATCGGATCCTGCGATCTACCGACTTATTACACTCTTTCCTGTTGTATCAAAATTGATGAAATCCGTAATCGCTGATGAACTGACGCGATACTTTGAAAGTCTACAAATACTTTCTAATGTCACACATAGTTTCGGACGCAGACGATTTCGTGTCACCAATTTGCTGCTCACTCAGGACCCATGGACCGAGGCGGCTGATGAAAGAGTCCCAATAGATACGATTTACTTGGATTTCTACAAAGCATTCGACAGCGTCAATCACTTTGTTCTCCTACAAAGCTTGCTGCCTATGGTATCAACGGTTCCATACTCACCCGGTAGGAAGAGTACTTATATGACAGAGCAATCAAGGTAATAGTAGCCGACCCTCACTCTGCAAGTCTGTGCGTCTCCAGGGGTTTACCACAAGGACCCTTCCTTCCAGCAGACATTCTATGCCGATGCAAACATTTGCAGACGGTACTAAAATCTGGACAGCAAATGGCTCAGCATCCAACCGTGCCTATCTTCAGGATGATCTGGCTCGTATAACGTTTGGGCAGAAGCAAACCGGCTGCCACTGAACCCTGCAAAGTCTCACCTGCTGACTGTGCGCAGCAGTTTCATCAACTCATAATTTTGAAACAACACGTCCTGCAACACATGACTAATGAACGCGACTTAGGTATAACTGTGCAAGAGAGTCTGGCGTCTCCGTTAGGGGCATGAGTCTTTATCCAAAAAGCCCTTTTATAATGCTTGAATTTGGATTATGCTAGAGTGTCACTTTTATGCTCTATGAGACTTGCCTGGATTTTAACTCCAACACCGCAGAGTTGTACGGAGATGGAACTACAATCCAAATCGGGATTGGTATGTCAATTAGATCATGAAACTCGTCTTTCATATGTTTTCCGAGCTGTAGTAAATGATTGGCATAAATAATCAAGTCGTTCTCCTTCAGCTCCTCCTTGTCTGTAGAGATAATTGGGAAAGGTGATGTCCGATGATTTTAGCATCCACTTTCAGTTATTTTAATAAAAGCGATAACGGCTTCTTTGCTCGAGATGAGATTACTCAACTTGCCCTAAAGAATTTTGTTTAATAAGTTGAATTATTCAATAAATTACCCTGAGGTTAATTATCAAAGTATTCATCTCGGCTGACGTTCGGTAGATGACCCAGATATATTTCGATTTCATCATGTTCACCTCAAACATCCTACGGGACGTGTCAAGCACTTGCTTTTATCCCGTGATAAGTCATTGTTCATTGTTCAAATACATCAGCTCAATAAAACACGTCTGGCTTAGCTGTTAACAATTTTCTTTCCCAATCACTTCCAGAAAGGAATGTGATGATGGTGTCCCAGAGGGCAACAAAACAATGAAGGTAGCTGCAACAGTAGTATCCGGAACTTTTATTTATTCTCCTTACATAACTGCTTGAACAGACAAATTGATGAGGGCACGATTTGATATTGTTGACTACTAATAGAACACTTGACAGTGGATCTTATAAGCGCCCTCCAAAGTTCTTAGTCACTAGGTAATTTCGATGAATCAAGCAATGAATTATAATCAGAAAGAAGAAAATCTTTTAGGTGGGCAATAGCTCCTTCATATCTTCCGACCATTGCGGCAGCGCGATCTGTTGCACATGCAACTATATTCTGTATTGGAATGGAGTTTCAGTCAGATAGCTATTGAGCATCTCAAATATAGTCCGGCCCTTTGTATGAGATCGAATTCTCTTGGCAAACAGCATTCTTCCACGAATTCATTATCATTGAAGGATCGGACATATGCCACATAAAGAGCTTCTTTGTCAGGTAAAGTAAGTTCATCTAATTGTAACGAAAATGTTCCGGTAGTAAAGTAAGTAAAGTACATTCTGTGTCCTGGGCTGTCTCATCTATTCACCTAGATACAGTCGAATTTTAGGGTGTAATGGCTTAAAACGCTTCTTGTGGATTTATGTTCATCAGGTCCGACAGCATTCTTGATACTGAAGGCAAGATAATTTTTTCTTAAACATTATGAGAACTTCAATTTTTGGTAAACAACGCTTGTTTTACAGAATCTTGTAAGTCCATTCGCCATATATTTTTGCTCTATCAGAAACCACTGTCTTTAAAGTTGGTCTGTTTTCGAAACTATCTCGTAGCTTTCTGAAAAAATCCACAGACATTCCACTTTCGTCCTTATGAACACTTTTCAAATAATTTGTTAGTTTACTTGGTCCATATTTCATTTGAAAGTGTTTTGATAAATAAAACGCATAAGTATTGTGGGGTATTAAGGTGAGACGACAAATCCAACACACTTCTTTGCCGAATACCTCATTTCTGAACTATGTCTTTATAATTGTTAATATGTAGTATATATCGCCTTTGTTTTATTTTTATCACACAGTTATATCATGGATACTAAATGACATAATTCGACAAGTTGAAACACACACGTAGTAGGAATGATTGATGGCACTAAATTTATTCCTGCTTAACCGTGAGATTATAAGACAATTGCTAAGCATACTTATGACACCACTTGGTGGCCACAATATAAATGGGTAAAAATGTAGAAACTCTTAGGGACAATCCAAAGGTAGTTTCTAAGAATGAGTTTGATAAAACCGTCGATAGCTAAAATGGCTGAAGAAATATTCTTGAGAAAAGCCTGTGTAGAAAATGGAACTCTAAAAATGACAATGCTCACTGGATACACATGCATTAGAGGAATGTTTGAGCACACCGTGATAAAAGGCAAAATGAAGGACGAAAGACACTAACGCGAAAGAAAATACAGGTGAGTTCAAGAAACCGGCATTCGAGAGTCAACAACGAAGCTATTAACTTACACCGGTTCTTGCCAAACATGGCGCACAATGCGTGTTGGCAAGGCATTTGATTATAATGAGTATTAGGAGAAGTGTCCTTATGTACGCATTATGTTATATATACTCACCAACGTAACCTGATGTCCACGTGTATGATGCAAGTTGACAAAACTGCTCGCTAATGCGAAAACTTCAGCTGAACTGGATGTTAAGAAAGCGTTATAACACTTCATACCTGTTTCAACTTTTCGTCAGAGCGAACGATCATGCTTCATTGATGATACCCTATTCGCGCAGTGGCCACCCGAATCCGGAACGTTACGCGTTAACGTAACCTAGCCGTCAGACGTACACGCTAGCTGAGACTGGAGATGAAAACGCGTAAGGTGGCGTTACCGCACTGAGACCCGAACGAGAAAGACTGACACAGCAGTATTAACCTGAGGAAAACTCGGTGCTAGTGTGCATTGTGCGGTAACGGCCCCAGTGTTCTGACGTGATTTCGCTAGGTTTACTGCAGATGCATCATTGTCCTAAGTAAAGCTCAGTTGGTTTCACATGGATAGGCCTCAAAGTCCTTAGAACAAATCGGTTGTTAGTTGCGCAGTCTAGGTTGCCGTATAGTGACTGCATCTTTGAGATGAGCCCGGCGAAATCTGCGAAAAGCCGGCGAAACTATATCAGCTTCTTTACCGAAAATTTACCCGGTCGGGCTTTCACACTTAAGTAAACTGCCACTCGCGTGCGCGTAACACATTCCACTGACCGGTAATGACCAGAATGGAAATTAGTGCACGGAGAGAAATTAGTATAAAATTTTTAAATAAATTTTGTTATTTGTCTTATCACAACCCACTTTTCACAGCATGGTCCTCCATGGCCCTCGTGGCCCCTTAAAATCTTTTCTCATCCCAAGGCCCCGGGAATTGTCTATGACCCCCAAGGGTGTAGTATGACCCCGAGGTGGGCCGCATGTCTTCCTTTAAGAATGGCTGAATTAGACAGACAGCGGCTGCATCTCAGAGCATGTTGAGTTTTAGGATGGTCACCGAGATTTTCATAAAATACCACAAGAGCTCGTACGGCAGTGCGGGGATGCCAGTGTGACCAACTATGTGGTCACTGACCACTCCCTACTGTAAGCTAACGGATGGCCGGTGAACAACCCTTTTGGCCACTGGCTCCTGGGTGGACTGCTACGGAACAGTAAGGAGACGAATGTGTCATCTGACCGTCAACAGTCTTCGTATTCGCCGTTGGCTGGATGATCCAGCCAGGTAATCAAGGCCGTACCCACGGACGCCGCGGCTTTTTGCTTTACCATCTTGGATTCTAATTCGCTTTGGAAATACTGTGCTCTACGTGTTTTCTCCATGTGAATTGTGCACCAATACTTAGCTTCTTGTGTATCTTTCCATTTGTGTGAATTTGGTGGATGTTCTTCGGCTACTGTCGGAGACCTCACTGATTGGCCCAACTGTCGTCTGTGTCCGCCCTCTTGGATTTGTTTTACAGTAACCTAACCAGCGTCTGCCAGACTACCAGCTTGACCGATAGCGTTTGGATTCAGCATTACATTGTAGACGTTGCAACCAAAGGCTTCCGCGGATCTGACAGTCACAACGACACGTACCGCTTGCCCACGGAAAGCTAGGCCCAAAACTTCCGAAATGAACGTTAGTTGTAGCGTAAAGTTGTGTAAAACTTGTGCGATTTGGAATAGAATGCAGAAATTGTCGAAAATACTTCCATTCTCGCCGTGCTCCACTTAGTGACAGCAAACTAAAAAACTTAATAGTACGACCGATTTTCTTTGGGTCTACAGTGAATGTATATCACTTCCACTCCTGGCGGTTAATTGGAATTTTTGAGCGTACTGCCTTTTGAGGTTTTACTTTCAAAGGACAGTTTCGGAACAGCGTTAACAAGTGTCGTGCAAAAAGTTTGACTTTTGTCATAGTTCGCTTGATCAAAATAATTTTGGATTATCCTTTTTCCCCGGATTACCTCGTACCGTCCTCGGGTACTTACCAAACCTTGTCCATCTTTTTCGGGCTCAGCCTCTGGGTATTTTCCGATATTTTTGTGTTCTGCAATCCGTTCAGCACCTTGTTGTAACCAGTAACTTTCTGCTGACTGCTCTGCAGATAACAGCTTGTCGGTTTTACGTTTTGATACTGGTTTCGCACCCTTCGATAGCGTCATCTCGAATTCACTGAATCCCGGCGCTAACGTGTCTTCGGCTACGTTGATCAGTGAATCTAATGCTGTATACGGCAGCATGAGCTGTTCAATGCCGTGACGGATGAGTCTGGTGACATGCAGTTCTATGTATTCAACTGGTGGTACCATGAGACCTGTACGGATTTGAGCCCTGACCAGTACGCAATGCTTTCGACTAGTGCTAGCATGTTGTTCAATCGTCTTTTATGCCATAGCCGTTGATCTACGCGTCATGAGGTCAGTGAGGAGACATCGAGCAACGTCGGGCCAGGTAACCAGCAGATGTGGTCTTTTCTCACATCTCTATCGCAAAATGGAGTTGCTGATGAGGAAAACGAGAGTCTCTACGGATGTCGGCTCCTTTGAGAAAGACAAGCAACTAACCTCAACTGTTGTCGTAGAAAATCCGACTGAGGTCATGGCTACCCTGTCGCGTGCCCCAACAGTCTAGAATGTTCCTAAAGAGGCATCTGATACCGTACTGGTCGTCGTCCAAGGTCAGAAGGATCTTCTATCCCTTGTGCCCAATAAAAAAGAGGAAGAAGGCTAAGAAATTCTATGAGGCTCCCTCAGAGCCTGTAGGTACTGAACCCATAAACGTATTCGAGATGGAGCACAAAACTCCAACTTCAATCACCCCAGTTTTATTGGAGAAGGAACACGCCGTGTCGACTTCCGCCACACCGGCAAAGTCTGAAAAGACCAGACCCGTTAGGGAGTTGAACACAAAGCCTCAACCTCAATTACTGCAGTTTCATTGACGAAGAAACGCGCCGTATCATTTGCCAAACCGGTCGAAACTGGGGTCCAGTCGAAGACTCGTAGAGTGAATATGCCAAGTAATGATTCTTGTACTGATAGTAGGGTTATCTTTCGTAAAGTTGCTGAATCCGCGGCGGTTCTTCCCAAAGAATGTATGCTGGATGACCTTCAGTGGTTCAAGTTCTGCGTCAACAAGGTGCTTTCACCTTGTTTCCCCGGTGTCACTAACAGGAAGCTAAGCAGATAGAGGCACATCCCTGTCGATAGGCCAAATCTGCCCTCCGACTACTTCGTGAATTCCTTTCAACCCCGGAGGAACGCAAAGCCCTAATGCATTTTGTATTTAAACTCAAGGGTAGTAATATCAGTGTTCAGCCGGACCACCGACTGGCAGAGTGACTGAAGTTAAAGGAAGTCATCAAAAGCCTCAAGAGCAGGCGGGCGGCTGGTGAGCAAGATCATCGTCTTGTGGATTTTTGGGTGGTTAACCGGAAGTCAAATTCTGCCCTATCAGAACCCCTCCTGGTAACCTACGACTCAGAACTGGTCATGCCGAGTTTCTTGGGCTAGTGCTTAGTAATGTGCTCAGGCTAAGGAATAAGGTACACACGGTGGGTGTACTTTTAGACAAATTTCGTCCCGGCATACTTGTTTTCAGTGAAACGTGGTTGTCTCCAGATATCATAGATGGTGAAGTATGTTTACCTAGCTACGCACCGCTTAGGTAGGATCGCTTCGTTGGCCGCGCAGTTGGAGGCGTCGCTCTTTATGTGAGTTGTACACTTGATGTGTTTAGGACCTGTGTTTCCAGTCGTCGAACCAAACTGTTGTAGCCCTGTCGACTATTGTGTGCACATCCTCAGCTCAGTTTACAGTTGTAGTGGTATATCGAAGTCCTGGAAGTATCTTCAGGGAGGTCATTGAATTTATTCCTACTCAGGCTTCCAATTAGTGTCTAATACTGGGTGACTTCAACCACCCTGAAGGCTGCTGGGCTGATCTATCTTGCAGTTAGGCAGTGGACACTTTCGGTTTGGATCTCCTCAAGCTAACTTTGCAAGTTCCTTTGCATCAGTTTGTGGACCTCTCGACTGGCAACCAACTTCCGTCTACCTTGGATTTCATTTTTGCGACGTCACACGATTTCGTAAGTCATATTACATGCGGCTGCCCCCTAGGAACCAGTGACCAAGTCTACATATCTACTAAGTGTCATTTAGCCACCGCTGAGGCATGTTCAAATATTGGCGAGCTGAGTTCAAGGCAACGCGAGACAAAGCTTCAATTCTGCGTTGTGCGATCACCGTGGCTGGTACCGTGGAGACAGGCTGGGAGAAATTTAAGGCATACCTCACTGAGATTTCTGATCCCCACACCCTACTCATTAATAGAAGGGTGACACGGGCGCAGCCTCCGTGGATAGATCATCCAGGTAACTACCTGCTCAGGAAGCGTTCTAAGTGTTGGCGAATTTGCCAACTGGCTTCATAAACCAGCACATTCGAAAGCTATCGACGGGTTAGAAATAAATATAAGCAACATCTTAGAACACTTCGTGTTCAGTACGAAAAGGATTTCGCTGACGCAGCCGTGACAAATCTAAAGTAGTTCTTTGCTTACGTAAAGAGACGCAGCGGTACAAACTCGTCTATACCGGCTTTACCCCGAACGGAAGGGACCCGTGGGCGCACCGACTGTGATGAGGCTTGTATACTTAGCGAACAGTATACTGGTGTCTTTTCTGGTGATGCCTCTATACCTAAGCTTAAGCTGGTCATAAAATCTCGCAACATTCTTGCTCCACTGAAAGCAGCATAACGGAGATACAAGTCTTCCGGCTATTGCAAGGGCCAAATCCTTCCATAGCTTCTGGCCCTGATTCAATTCATCCGAAGCTGATGCATGAATTGGTCGCTGAGCTAAGTGACCCTCTCATATGTGTGTTTAAAATATCGCGCAACAGCTGTGTCTTATCTTCGGAATGGAAGGAGGCAATCATCTGTCCGACTTTTAAGTGCGGTGACAGAGCTATGCCCGCGAACTACCGGCCTGTCAGCTTAACAAGTGTAATAGTTAACTTTTTTAAAATTGGACAGAGATTCGGTGCAGAATCATCTGATTAAGTTTAAGCTTCTCAGTTCGGTACCGCACGGATTCCTTAATGGATTTTCATGTCTGACAAATTTACTTGTAGCCCGTAAAAGCTGGGCTGCGGCAGTAGACAACAGTAAAGCTATCGATGTGCTTTTCGTTGACTTCTCGAAAGATTTGATACTGTTCCACGTCAACAACTCTCACTAAAGTTGAGATCGGATGGGATATATGGAGCCGTCCTTAAATGGGTCTCTGCTTTCTTAGAGGGGAGAGAACAGTGTGTACTAGTCGAACGTAGCCTTGCGCTTAGACAAGCTGTTCTTAGTGTCGCTCCGCAGGGCTCGGTTCTAGGGCTGTTGCTTTTCGCATATTATGTCAGTGACCTACCCCAGGAGCTTGAAGTGCTGTCACTATTGTTTTGCTGATGACCTCAAGCTCTGGAACATTGTGCGTATCTCTGAGGGCTCTAAGGTAATTCAGAGTGCGTTGGATAGGCTCTGGGATTGGTCAACCTTATGGTTAATGCCCATAAATCAGGCGAAATGTTCTGTCCTCCGCATTGGAGGTGCTAGTCCTCCCACGCGTTATGTAGTCGGTGGAAGTGAAATCTCAGTTGTCACTCAGAAAGTTGATCTAGGTATCGTCCATACCATAGTGCTTCACTCTGGAACAATTGGAGGAACGCGGCTTGTAGAAGGTTCCGTATGATGTGGTTTATTCGCCGATCCTTCGATGTTCTAACGGGCGATATCTTTGTGAAGCTGTTTTCAGCTTTTGTGCGACCGCACTTAGAATACTGTATCCAGACTTGTCCACCTTGTCTTGTAAAGGAGAAAATGTAACTGGAGAGGATTTTGCGAGGGAGTACAAGGTTAGTGTAGGGTTTACGGGGCAAAAGTATCCCGGAAGTTGCTTAGCTTGGGTGTGTACTCAATGCACAACCGCAGAATTAGAGGAGACTAGATCCTCATTTACCGTATCTTAACGGGTAAGGTCGGTTCAGACTTATCCTGGCCATTTAGTCCCGCCAAGCTGCCTAGTATCCGAGGTCACCCGTTGAAGCTGCACAAACCGCCTTCTGGCCTGGTAAGGAGGGAAACTCCCTTGTCGTGCCGGGTTATTTAACGTAACTGGCTTACGGAGCACCTCGTTAGGGAGTCTACTGTTGAGGGTTTCGAGCGTCACTTAGATGCTCTTGGCTGGCAGTACCAAACCTTTCCCTTCTCCTAACCGACTTGTATCTTCAACTTTCCGTTGGATATTTCTATTTCTGCTCACACCTTGGTAGTATCATTATTTGGCTGACATTCCTCCTCTTGTTTTCTTGGCTTACTCTTCACTCTCTTATTACACATAAACCGGCGTGGCAGGGACTGCTTGGCAAAAATGTGGGCAGAAATTGGTTATACAGTGTGTGATACGGTCTCTTTGTTTTAGGCTTTTCAACATCTCAAGCAGACCTATCAATTTCCGATCCAACGATATGCAAAAAAGGCAAAATTCACGGGCTTATCCTAACGTTCCGGTCCCAACTGAACTTGAACATGAACTCGAACTGTGTTGACAAAGATTGTTGAGCAGGCATCAGCCGTAAAGGCTGTCCAACAAGCACCAGACTAATCATTGCCTCGAAATCGATGCTCAGTATCAAGCTCCAATTCAGAACAGTGTAAGGGTAACGATCCAGAGTTAGCCACTCCGACACTAGCTGCTGCTCATAAACATGTGTTCGTTACACCTTTGCCGACAGAATCACCTGCCACACAGAACACTGTTAAAGGCCTGACAACATGCGCGTTCGTTGTAGCTACCCACATGACAGACGCATCTCAAATCGTAACCCCGCCAGCTGCCAAAAGTGTTACTACTGCCAATACCACCACGGGACTCAAGATCCCATCATTTTCCGACCGAAGAAAGCAGCCATTGGTGGGTCCAAAAAGGAGACCATGAAACACTTCCATAATTCTCTGACTGTTATATGCTCTAATGTGACTGAATCCGGGGCGGACTCTATAAAAGATAAGAAACTAGACGACAAAAAACATTGGAACTCCCTGTGTCAACTAATAGGGGTTCAAGTTAAACCAGTCAATATGATGTGTATCGACCGTCACCTAAACTCCGTACACTACGGTGAACCGTGTTTACTCCAGGTAACACTTCAGTCAGGTAATGATGCAGAGGCAGTTCTCTTGTCCGCCACTCTCCTCCGTACCACCACATGCACTGTACGAATATTTCTAGATGTTCCATGGAGCGAACGCCAGAAACGCAAACAAAATCCGGATGACTTCCGTAAACAACCAAATGCAAAATCTATCCTTATTCACGGTGTTCTCGAGCTCCAGAGCGCATGACTGGGATGGATGGCGTTTTATTCGTGGAGTGCTCTCACTCGAAAATCTCATCGCTAATTTGACATCAAGGTTACCGCTATCACCTAACTACTAAGAGTGGCGTCCCCGAGTGAGGAAAGTATCGTTGAATTACGAACTGATGGTAGAACATGTGATCAAAATGTGGCACAAAAAGCGTAAAATGCTACCATCCGAAATACCTATAAAGGCGATAGGCACCGGGCCACTGATAAACAATGTAACACTGCGCAAGCAACTTACCAATACAATTCTGTCAGCGTGTAGCTCAGAATGGGGACAATGTCTAAACACACCGGCAGCTGAAGGAGGACAGGATGGTCACCCACTTGTTAGGGCTGAGAGCTCTATACAACAACCTGAATTGGCCCTAGGGCCTGCGTCCTAGGTCCTACAAAAATTCGACCGGCAGCCCACGCTACCAGGGTAGGCATGGATCCTCACCGGAAACCAGCATTCACAAACATGCTCTCATCTGATTGTAGACCAATGCATAAGGTCTTCTCAGCAAGTTAACCGAAATTCTGATTCGTCTGGTCTCCACTTCTTGAGATCTAGTTACAGTCACTGAAACATGGCTGAACAAGAGGATCAAGGATGCAGAGATTGCACTTCCCAGCCTGACTTCCATACGAAACGATCCACCTAGTAGAGGAGGAGGAGCAGTACACCTGGATTCTCGATCCGACCTTGCTGTTGATATCACTGATGACCCGGAAACGAAAGTCGCCGGTTCTCTTTGGTGTCGTATGCACCTAAGCTGTGGTAATGTGTGTTTACTAACAATAGTTTACCGCCCTCCAATGTCCACCTTGGAAATGGATCAATACCTAGCTTCTGCGATGAAACGGGTCCTGGCAAAACCATACAGTCACGTATTTCTGGCGGGGAACTCCAACCTGTTCACAATGGAAGTTGCAGCATCGCAAATCGAACAATTCAAGGCTGATTTACAAGAGGTAATCGCCGTTGTACCTCTGTACAATCATGTTGTCTCTCTCAGGCGATCCCGAACGGTTGACAGGCACGCTGTTTTGGACCTTGTGCCCTCCAACGAGGAACTAATGGTCGACACCGTGAACATAGATGCACTACTTGGCCGTAGCGATCACGCAATGTTGCTGGTTCCTTACATCTGTTACTCGGAGTACCTCAGTGAGAACAACGTGGAAACCTAAGTCGTGACACATTACGGTATCCTGCCCAACCTCGTTCAAGAAACCGACTGGTCATTCCTAGCCGAGAAGCCGCCCGATGTTGCCAGGATGTTGTTCGTCACCCAGTTCACTGACCCAATGGTAAATGCGTAAGAAAACAAGGTCCTTCGTCCGAAGCAAGTGAATTTGTTCCTGAGCGGCCGCACTAGAAAATGCATGGCCTTAATGGATTCAGCCTGACGCACTTACAAAGTCTGTCTAAGTAACCTGACCCGGGGTGCTAACACAACTCAGCGAAACCCCTGCGCCAAGTTGATCCGAGAAGACAAACGCCAGCACCAACAGAACTTAGCTGCGAAATTCAGCACAAATCCAAATTTGCTGTATAACTACGTCAACAAACTCCGCAGAGTGCAACGCGGGAGCCCGATTTTATGTACGACAAATGGTCTTGCGCAAAGTGCACAAGAAGCAGCCAACATGTTTCGCCAATACTTCATCTATAATTTCCGGATTGAAGCATCATTTCGTCCGCTTTTGACAAAGCTTCCATCGTCAGCAGGGTTAAACCATGTATCGTTCACGAAGGTCAATGTGACGAAAGCGCTAATGCTATTGCTCATGCACGGCTCACCTGCCGTGGACGATATCAAACCGAGGGTATTGAAGACAGCAGCCATGAGCCTTGCCGAACCAATAGGTCGGTTATTTCAACGTTGTCTCGACGAAATGCAGGTTCCCATAATGTGGAAACATGGAGTAGTCACTCCTATGTAAAACAGCGGTAATCGTTCCGAGCCTTCGAACTACCACCCAATCACTCCCTTCCCAGTTTTATCAAAAGTAATGGAACGTATAATTGCAGAGGCATTTATGAACTATTTAGAGAGCAACAACATCCTAGTGTCACAGAAACACAAATTCCGCCGAAATCGATCCTGCAATACAAAGTTCTTGTTAGCCCGAGCAAGCTGGACAGAGTGAGCCGATGCCAGGGTGGGAGTCGACGTTATCTACCTGAACTCTCGAAAGTGTTCGATGGTTTAGACCACCGCATCCTCCTTCACAACCTTCAAAGCTTTAGAATCGGTGACTCTATACTCGGTTGGACTGGTAACATCCTCGTTCAACGTCAGCTGAATGTGAGAGTCCGCGACACGATTTCTGACCCAACTGACGTCCAATGTAGCATGCTCTAAGGATCGGTACTGGGTCCACGTTTATTCCTAACATTCATTACAGTTCTAGCCAGTGCATTGCAGTCGAATTTCTTACTATTTGCAGATGATGGCAAAATTTGGCATGATATCAGGACACGGATAATCACATGGCATTGCAGAGCGATCTCGACAGAGCTTATGCGTTGTCATCCGGTAACCGGCACTAGTTCAACGTGACCAAGTGCATACGCCATCAGCTTGTCTATGAATATCGACTTGGGGACCAGCAGTTTAAACGTGTATCCCAAGAAAACGACCTCGGGGTGATCGTGCAGGATGACCTTGGTTGCTCGAGCCAAGCTGAAAAGGTATCAAAAAGAGCCAGTCAGCATCTTGGACTCTTACGGAGAGCTTTCGGGAATTTTGAGCTATCAATGTTTCCGCAAATGCTGAACGCTTACTTGAAGCCTCACGTAGAATAAGCGATCTAGGCCTGGCGTCCCTGGCGCAAGCGCGATCTCGATGCATTTGAAGCTCCACAACCTAGAGCGACCAAACTCGTTAGATGATTGTTTCATCTCTCCTATCAACGCATACTGCAGTCCCTGAGATTGTACCGTGGTGAATATCAACGTCAGCCAGGAGACTTCACCATGGTTTACTTATTACTGACAACCCAACTTATCCAGGTTGCAGTCTGTTACAGCTGAGTCAAAATACCAAACTGAGAGATCATCAGCTCAAACTGGCTACGCATTACAGTCGACATGATTGTCGACGAAATGTTTTCTGCCTCCGTGTATCTCGTGCCTGGGGTGCCCTTCCGACTCACGTTATCCTTGCCCCTACGTTAACGCTATTCAAAAAACGCCTTGACGGAAATCTTTCCAGCTTGCATTACTTGACATAGTCCCTTCCACTTGGAGGACAAAATAACGCAAAACTTAACCATGTGCTTAACGGCCCTCTCGGCAAGGTGGCGGAGAAGATACATGCAGAAGTGTCTATGTGAGTAGCCTGAATGTACTTAAAATAGATTAACATGCTTCATCTGTCAAATGAAGCAACACAGGAGCGTGTTGTCTACCCTTTTTTTTTCTCACGCAGTTACAGCACTATGACGGCACTTTCTACTATTTTGTGTGTGCAAATCCCATTTCTACTTCAAATTATCGTTATGCAGTAGTGCATTTAAATCGATAGACGGTTAAAAGTACCATTTACTTATTCGATGATCCTTCAAAACGTAATTTTCCCTCCAACCATCCTACAGCACTTGTCAAGCACATGCTTTTTACCCCTGATAAAACATTGTTCACTGACACGTTCTAATCGCTCCGCTGTCTTGCAGGTCAGGTAATTAACACCAAATGCTTCGGGTGAGTTTTCTTAAGTCAACCCTCCTCCTCCATCTGGTCATCCGGGACGCTTTCTGCCAACACAACATATAAACCTTCGTATTCCTTCCCCTTACCGCTGAAGCTCCACTTGATTTTTTACCCATGTGTTGTGGCACTTCTCCAACATGTGTCCTTAAACTGCTGAATATATATATATATATATATATATATTCAAAACTTTACCAATAAGTACCATAACATATATATATATATATATTCAAAACTTTACCATTACGTACAATAACATATATATATATATAGCGAGAGAGAGAGTAGGCGGGAGAGCCTATGGTGCGGTGAGTCTGGTGGTGGCTAGATCCTGACAGATGGCCTACTCACTGCTGCTACTGTTGCGCCATTGGCTCATGTCCTGGACGTCTCCTCGTGGCGACCGCTGGGTTGGAGTTGGGTTACACCCTTCTATCTCCTATAATCCACCACACCAATACGCATGAGTCAGTGAATTGACCATGTGTTATACCCGCTGCCTTTCGAGTGTACATTTAATTGGAGGTTTTGGCTGAGAACCGGAGTCGTTCTCATGTCAGGTGTAGACGCCCAGTCAGTGTCCTAGTCCATCCAATTCTGAGGTTAAAAGTGGTCGATGGCCCTCTTCCCGTAAAACCTAGCCATGGGAGACAACAGGTTACGGGTGATATTCTCACTGCTCGATTGGCGTAGAGCACGAGTGTCATCCATTTCCTCTGACGGTGGGTAGGAATCTCCGGTTGTTCAATGATTTGCTACTGCCCGCCTCAAGCCAACCAACCCTTGGTCAAATTGGTGCAAACCCGCCAAAAGCCACCTGCGTCTGGCCGTGGTCGCAAGTGCGTGTCTTACTACGGTCGCAAAACATATATGTATTGTTTGAGATCTCCAAGGCTGCTTGTGACGGCCGTTAAGCAGATCCTAATCTGTCTCTGCGATCACATTCCCGAGCTAAGACTGCTACTAACTGCCTCGTGGGTCAAGCTATTGAGCCAAAAGCTCGGGGTGGATTCCCTCAAGCAAATCTCCGAAGCATATCCGTCACCTTGAGGGCGATTGCCAAACAATGCAATCGTATGAATGCGCGCAAAGCACTCAGCATCAGGTGCTGGAACGTGCGCACATCACTGGATTCGAACTCGAGCGAGCACCCCGATCGACGCACTGCACTCGTCGCGATGGAACTCGCGAGCTACAATATCGATATTGCAGCGTACAGTGAGACCCGGTTCATAGATCACGGTGTGTTGCATGGAGCTGACGATGGTTATATGTTCTGCTGGGGCGGGCAACACCAACTCAGCACCACATAAACATGGGGTCGGATTTGAAATATCTTAGCTCCTTCATAGCCAGTTGGTGGGTGAACCAACTGGCTTTAGCGCGCGACTGACGACTGTTCGCCTATGACCCGGAGGAGGTAAGTTGGCCACTTTTATAAACACGGACGGTCTCTCTGACTCAGACACTCGGGACTTCATGTGCTACAGCACCATGCGCTCGATGTTGATAGAGTACAACCCATTGGCGTCCATGCCTTCCGCACTTGTCGGTTCTTCTTCGCATACTCGAGGGCTTTTTCCTGCACCTCGGCAATTACCTTCGTGATCAGATCGCGCCATGCACGCCGATCAACCGCCTTCGATTCTCATTACGTGCAAGCAAGATTAGAGCGTGAGAGGCTCAATTTTTCACGTCCTGGTAAGGCAGCTTCGGTTTTCTTACGTGCCGGTTCGCAACAATCAACTGACCATATCAGAGTTGTTTCGGTATCCGCGTCGAATCCATACGCTACAGATAACCTAGCCACTTCAGGTGTCTCAGCAAAAGTATGCAGTCCACTGCATACATCCCACTTTGTCACAACACTTCCGTGTCAGCTACTCTGTCGCACCTGCCAATGCGTAAAATCTGTCGTAAAAACTGTTGATGGGACCGCTCGAGATATCTCCTATCCCGCCGGTACATCGTCCTCGCTCCGCCTCCGAATAGGAGAACGGACAGCACCGTGGATTTGTATACCATCAGCTTCGTGCCAACGGTAAGCCGCTGGTTGTTCCACACTCGGTACTCTAGCTTCGCGAACTCCACCGCTGCCTTCGACACGCGGAAACGCTCACTGTGAAGCTGCTGATCAGTCGATATCACACTCCCTTGGTAGCTGAAGAGGGAGGTGGTTTCCAATACATCAACACCAATACTGATGTGCGGCAATATTGAAGGTTGCCCCTCTGGTGAAAAAAGAAAGAAACCGACAATTTTGCTTGTGAATAAATATCCCAGGCGTGGACATCAGAACAACAAGTTAACGAACGAGCTCGGTTTCGGTGACTCTCGTCAGGCTAAAATATCACAACTGATAGGAATAAGATTAACATAAAACATCAGATAATGGTAAAGTTCAAAGTCCAAGGTCCTTGGCATGAAAATGCTAAGTAATCAGATCAGAGTTGATTGATGACTTATGGGCGGCATGTCCCTCAACATGGGTAGTTGTGATAGCGGGCCAAGGCAAACACAGAATCGAAACAAACCGTTTTTGTGCACATAAGTCTGGATTCTGGTGGCGGATTCCAATTGCCTCAGCTGTTGCGAGTAAGCGACATTTTACCGCTCGTGAAAAGCGTCCAGGTACACGATAAATGAGTTGGAAAGATTCTCGGGTGTCGATTTGGTGATTAGAACCAACCAACTGTGCCAACACGGCGCTCATCCCAGTTGTTCTCCCACCATTGCGTAGATTAGCTGGACAATGCTGACGTATTCTCTCAGACAGCCTCCTAGTAGTTCTTCCGAGGTGTCTTGCTAGACATGAACAAGATAAGGAAAATGCACAGTAAGAAACCCATGACCAAGGAAGTCTGTCTTTGAGTTGAAGCCTCAAGATTGGTGTCGAAGTAAAACTTAGCCGCAAGCTCACTGCGTAGTAGGTATGGCGCATGGCGTCGGATAACCTTATAGATGTTACCTGCGTTATACTATCACTCTTGAACAGCAACGACAAATCAACTGGTTTCCTTTCTACCGAAGCTGGTTCAGTTCGCAGTTCTCTGCACTCCATATCTTGCGGAACAAATTTTTCTGGATAGACATTTCTCTCGAAAACGCAAGTGTGTCCTCACTACAAATCCTTCTGGCCCTTTCGCTTAGACATCTAATCAAGTTGCGTTTCTGATTTATTGGAACAAAACTGGCAAAATGTATATATTGTCCGTTCCACGTTGCTTTTCTATGCATCCTTCGTTGGACCGATCCATCTGGTCTTCTACCAAGCTGAACGTTTAGGAAGAACATCGGGTCATTGCCTTCAGTTTCTAGCGTGAACTTGGCATCGGGGTGCGCTAAGTTAAAATGTGATAAAATTGTCTCTGGGCAAAAGTGCCTGTCTGTCACACAAAATACATCACTCACACATCGTCCGTAATATGGTAGACTGGTAATGATTCCGCTCAGATAGGTATTCTCTTATGTGCTCATGAACACATCAGCTAGTAGCTGTCCAAGTGGTCCGCCCATTGTTACTCCATCTTTTTGTGTGTGTATATGGTCCCGTTAAACTGAAATTGTATGTTAATAGTAGACAGCAAGAGTAGCTGTTTCAATCGATCACTTGAAAGGCCGACACCCACGTGATGGTCTCGAACGATGTCACAAATATAGTCTATTGTCTCTTCTAACGGAATATTGGTGAAGAGTGTCACCAACGAGAGCCACGAAAACGAGCTTGTTCGCTAACTTGTTGTTCTGATGTCCACGCCTTGGATATCTTTTCACACGAAACAACCAATGATCCTGTTGTGCTCTAAGGGCTTAATCCATAAGTTAAGTTCCGCACAAAATTTGAGTGAGCGAAAGTTTTGCTTGTGTTGATGGTGAGCACGAATTTGGCCACTGTCGAAACCAGAGCACTAGTCATGTGCGGCAACTCATTCGCGCTGTGTGAAAACAACGCACAGTCGTCAGCAACCAGCAACCTACGGATAGTTGTCTCATAGACTAAAGTTCTCGCACCGAAACGACGGATGTTCAGCGAACCACCATCAATACGGTGCTCCACACGAACACCATAAGCACAAGCCGCATCAAAAACACAAACATCATTGTATGAAAATATATATTAAACTGGGCAAGCGCTAAGACATAGTCTTGCTTCACACCAGTGACAAATGCAAAGTCATCCGAGGTCCCTACAAGCAGTTGCACCCTCAACAGCATACCAGTCTGCAGACATTCAATTAAACTTACAAATTTAGGTGGGCAACTAAAATTAACCAACACGAGCCACAATGCCTCGTTGTTCACCGTATCAAATGCCTTGGTGAAATTAACAAAAAGTGAGTACAAAGGCTGGTGTCATTCTCTGCATTTCTCCTTCAACTGACGAGCCGCAAACACCATATTTATAGTGCGGCGACCCGAACGGAATCCACACTGCTCTTCCGCCACGTTAGGTTCCACATCCTAACTGACGAGGCGGATATATATATATATATATATATATATATATATATATATATATTGTAGCCCACCAGCTTCGTTTTGGGATTAATCTGTATTTATTCGGCTGACTCGGTTTACCTTCTTCAGAATGCCGTAGGCCATCTTTAAGTTCACTAAATTGGTGGTGAACCCTACCGCTGTACAAACTTATGGTTCTCAGGCTATTTTGCTATGCTATTGGATGCGAACTTGGACGTACTTGGTGGCACTTGCTCTGGTGTCTCAGATGATGAGAGCGTTTGCTTGTTCCCGGTCTGACAGATTAGTGCTGCGTATGCTGCGTGTGTATTATGCAACTGCGAGCGGGGAGATGTATCAAACTACCTTTATTTTCTCTTTAGGATATCAGCGCGTTCGTTCACAAGATGTGATGCTTTCTCAGATTCTGCTGCGCAATCCGAAGCAGCTTGAATTAGTAACCCGCGTCGGGTTCGTGAAGGACTGCATGCATGGCGTGGCCTTCATAATTGTCTATGCAAAAATAATGAAACCCGTGGGGTTCGGTAGCGTAAGCTCATTACTGACAGGAGGAGCATACACGATCCCAGCATTGATTCGCGTGGAACTCCACCTTCGTCAATAATCGGGTCAGACAGCGCAGTTCGAGCGCTAACATAGTTGCCGATTCCACAGGAAATTACTCATCATCTTAAAGACGGAGTCAAAATCCCAGTAGCTTTCCAGCATTGGGAGCGGAATGTGATGGTCCTGCCAATCGAATGCGCTGGAGAAATTAAGCTAACTGACCTCGGTCCCTCTCCTTTTGCCGGCCGCTTGCGTCCAACTGCCGCATGTAATGAGTAGGTTAGTTGGGCACGATCAGGGCTGTTGAAAACTATACAGCTCCAGTGTGATGATGTTGCGTTGTAGATAGTTTAACCAATGAGGATGACCACTGGGCGACAGTTTTAAGGTTCCGAACTACTACCACTTTTAAAACGATGTGATTAGATCATGTTTCCACGTAGTCCCCTTTGTTTATTCAAACACGTTTAGAAGATATCTACTAAGGACTTTGTCAGCATTGTTGCAGCCACGTTCAGCGTCCTCGAGTGATTGTCACCGATTTCAGAAGAACCATTTGCGAGCGGGAAGAGCAGCTTCCTCGAAAGGTTTGTGGTGGTGAACGTTATGTGAATCTGTGCTAAAATCGGGGGAATAGGTTGGGTTAACACTGGTGCGTGTCACGGAAAGCCGAGACTTATTGCAGTAGTAGCACACTGGCTGCTTTTACAGCGTTCTGGGCAACTCCAACCACCGTGTTAAGTGTGTGTGGGGGGGGGGGGGGGAGGGAGCGTGAGGGAGCAACGTGAAGTTGCTCAGATTGCCTACCCTCGTCAGATTCTATGTTCGCGCAGACCGCCGGCTTCGTCCATATGCAAACACCTATTAAACTCGGGTCGCCGGATAGAGCTAGGCTCAGCATTTAAAGTTGTGTTACGTCACACTAATTCCCACTTCCTTCGGTTTGTTAAGGCTGTCGTAATAAGCCGGATTAAGCCAACCTTGTGTGTTCAGAAATAATTATTTGTCAGCCTAGAGCTGCCTCGGACGTAGGTGTGAACTTCCGTCATTTGTTTTGCACCTTAAGCCTGTCTGGTTGCACCCGCTGTTAGCTATATCTATGCTAATCGGTTATTGTTAATGGCACTGAGGAGACAATACGAAATGCATGCATCTACCAGCCTTCGTCTTCTTTCCGTGTTTTTCAAATTCTTGAAGGGAACTAACTGCTTTATATTATTTATTCACAGTCTGTTAACAGACATTGTGCCATCGAAACCATGGTGGAAAAAAGTGGAAGATAGGAACACGAACCGCAATTAAAAATGGGAAATGATATTCTTTTGTTTTACACACGCCGTTCTGAATATTTTTGTTTTTGTTTTGTGAGATTTTGTATGTTAAAAGGGGTATATAATAGCAGAACCACATTGATGCCACTGAACTCTGTTGCAGGCCATGACGTCCAACGTTTCCAACCACTGCGATTCAGCATCTCGTGGTACCCGACCTGGAAGACGGACTGCTCCGACTGCCGCCAAATTTGAGGTTGCCTTCTTTAAACTCCTTCTCCACATCATTGGCCGTCCACCGCGGCACTTTTCCAATCGCTCCCTGGGAGTTCAAATAGCGCTCGACGTGGGAGGCAATGGGCTGGCATGCGCAAAACCTGTGCGCGCCAACGCATGCGATGTCGGAGAATAACGTCCTGAAGACTGGCACTACTCGCTCCAAGCACGCGGTCTCGCACCCGTGCGTTGTTTACGTGGTGTTGTCCCCACACCTGAGCAATCCTTCGTAGACAGCGATTGTAGAAGTCTGACAGCCGCTTCATGTCTTCCAAGTGAATAGGTCAAGTCTCACAGCCGTACAAGACTACTGCAAGGACGGAAGCATTGTACACCTTGGCCTTGAGTTTGAGACTGACATCACGACGACGCCATAGGTGTCTCAGTTTGATTAATGCAAGGCGAATCTTTGCAATCCGTTGTGAGACTTCATATCCAACATCGTCACCAGTCGTGATGCAACTCCCTAGATAAGTAAAGCAATGGACTTGCTCCAAAATATGTCCAACAATGGTGAACGCGGGTTCAGGCACCTGCCAATTCTGGAGCAGCGTTTTACATTTTCCCGGTGTGAAGCATAAGCCGTATATAGATTCCTCCATGGCTAAGCGGTCCAAAGCGCTCTGGACTGTATGTGCGTCATCACCTAGCAAGGCGATATCATCAGCGTAGTCCAAGTCCGTGACTCTGTCTCCAGGGAGGAGCTCAACACCGCAGTTCTTGACACTTTCTAGTGCTCTTTGGACAACGTCTTCGATAGCGAAATTGAAGAGGAAAGGTGAAATAGGGCAACCTTGTCGAACACCGCTGGTCACGGCAAATGAAGAAGAGAGCGTGCCGTAAGCCCTGACTTTGCCCGACGTATGACTGTAATGTTCTTTCAGGATGGTTCCAAACTTGTCGGGCACACCTTTCTTCAGTAAACAGTTCTACAACGCAAATCTATCTACTGAATCAAATGCCGCTCGGATTTCCAAAAACACAACGATTGTTGGCCGCCGGTGGATGTGACGAAGTTCGAAACGTTGGTGAAGCGTGAAGATTTGGTTGATGCGGTCGCGGCCTGGACGAAGTCCGGCTTGTTCTTCTAGGGAAAGCTCCTCTCTAGTCGTTGAAAGCCTGCAAAGTTGGACCGAAACTTAGATTGTGGATGCGACAGAGTATAACGAGATTCCACGATAATTGCAACAATCATCGCGGGAGCACTTCTTGTGAATCGGGACAATGCCCGATTCTCTGCATGAGTTCGGAACCTTTTCCTCAATTCAAACTTTCGTGAACAGCGATAGGATTTCGCTGACAATACACTCTCGCCATCTTTGAATAGAGCTGGTGGCAGACTGTCGGGACCCGGAGCCTTGTGGTGTCTCAAAGATTGGATTACATTTCGAATCTCCGCTTCAGTTGGGGGCTATGGAGACAGGCCAAGCATCATCCAATGGGGCTGGAGGTGTCACAGGTGGCTGGGTTGGGTGGTTGAATTGAAGAGCGAAATGCTCTGACCAGCGACCCAATCGACTGTGAAGGTTGGTGATCTTCGTGCCGTCTGATTCGCAAGTCGTCCGACTGATAACGTAGAAATTGGAACCGGAAGTTTCCAGCTGATGCAACGGCCTCCATCACATCAGGTTGTTTTGACCACCAAGATTCACGATCAGAGCGAAGACTTGCTTTCAGTTGTTGCGTAATAGACCGGCGGTGTTCGTCGTACTCTGCGCCAGTAGGCACCGCTTGTCGCCGATCCAGCAATTCCGAGGATCTTCCCGAGATCCAGCTTTTGTGAGTGGAGCGAGCAAGGCCAACATCTGGACAAACCGGCCGACAGCAAGGCTTGTTGAAGACTTGACCAATGTTGATCAACATCCAGGGTGTGAGAGAGAGAGAGATTTTCACGAAACCTTTGTTGATACTCCTTCACCATTGGGTCCTCCAACTTGTAGGCGTTCAGTCGGGTGTGTTTTGATCTAGGCGAACCACCGAAACGCATGCAAACGGTCGCACATACCAGTGCATGATCGGTATCGACGCATGTTGACCAAAATGATCGGCAGTCGCACAAGCTGACGCGCCACATGCGACTTATAGCTATGACTTCAATCTGTCACCAGCGCTGGGTTGATGATGAGGGTCGCCAAGTGGCGTACTGGCGTCCAAGATGAAGAAAGCTGGTGCTGAAGAGGAATAGTTGATGACCAGCACCCAAACTGAGCAGTCTATCTCCGGTATCAACGGTTCCCTGCTCACCTGGTCGGAAAACTGTTTACACGACAGAGCAATCACGGTAAGAGTAGTTGACACCTATTCTGAAAGCCTTTACGTCTCCAGTTGTGTACCACAAGGATCCGTCCTCGACCCGCTACTATTTTTAGTCTACATTAATGACCTTCCAGCAGACATTCTATCTCCAACGCAAATATTTGCAGACGATGCTAAAATATGGAGAGTAATTCGCTCAGCATCCGACCGTGTCTACCTCCAGGAAGATCTGACCCGGATTAACGAATGGGCAGAAAAGAACCAGCTCCCACTGAACGCTGTAAAGTGCCACCTGCTGACGGTGCACAACAGCTTCGTTAACACATACTTTTTGGGGCAACATGTCATGCAACACGTGACTAGTGAACGCGACCTAGGTATAATCGTGCAAGAGAGTCTTGGAAATTCGCTCCAATGTTCGAAAGCAGCAAGTGTAGCGAACTTGAAATTGAGACCTTTGAGGCGAGCTCTCGGCACTTTTGAGCGACAGCTAGTAGCATTGTTGGTTAACTCCTACATTCGTCCTCATGTTGAATATGCAATTCAGGCCTGGTGTTCATGGTTAAAACGAGACATCCGCCTCTTGGAACAGCCCCAAAGAAGAGCCACAAAGGCAACGCGTGGACTATCCGGGATAAGTTACGAAATGCTTCTTCGTGTACTCTGTATGTTCTCATTAGAATACCGACGGCTTCGCGGAGATCTTACTCTCACATACCGGATACTAACCGAAAGTGGGCGTCCGTGTACATCACTGTTGACTCTAGCCCCATACAACCAAAACCGAGGCAACCACCTGAAACTAATGACGCAACACTCTCGTTTGAATTGTAGAAAGTATTTTTTTCGCTTAGAATCTGTTCTCACTGGAATGCATTACCAAACTATGTGGGGAACGCACCATACATGACGACATTCGAAAGACTCTTAGATTTTCATCTAAGTGATAAACGATACACAACACTTTGTTAAAGTGCAATGATTTAACCACTGATACTTTACGTTCCACGTTGAAACCTTTTGATTTTAATTTTCTTTTGCATATCAATCCTGTGGGTCTTGTAAAGTTATGCTTTTTATGCCATCATTCACCATTGAACCATTGAACATAGCTGCAGACGACCGGCACGCTTGTTGAAGTTACCTGCTCAAACAAGGATGTCTGTTTTAGGAGCACTTAGGAGCAGCTCATGAAGGTTCTGGTAGAACTGGTATTTAACTGTGGGCGCGTAGACAGAGATCACGAAGAGAGCACGCTTTTCGACTTGACGTTTGGTAACTTAACAAGAGTCATGGAGTCTCATCCCACAAAGGCGACTATTGATGGGAATCCAATCAAGCAGTCTCGGCTCTAGTCCTGAGGGCGATTCCAACACCAGGTTGCCATTATGCGGCAGACTCAGCGTCACCAGAGAGGCGGAGATGGAAGCGGGTGCTTGAGTAGAGCGGTGACACCAGCTAGTAGATCGAGTTAGGGTCCTGAAGTCTTGTTTCATTCAGGCAGCAGATATCAATTCCATGGGTCTTTAGTGTGCAGTCAAGTTCAGCTTATTATCCCATCTGCAGTAATATGCGTACGTTGAAGGCTGCAAGTTTTAACTGCGTTCCGGGTTGCAGGAGCAAAGATGGGCGACTTTGGGACTGGCAGCTCACTGTTGAGCACTGTGTGGTTGAGTTGGCAGATGTCACGGGAACAGGTTCATCGGTGTAGGTGAGGTTGATCGTCATAGAAGAATCAGGTGAAAATGGGTGTGAATGGTACAAGGGAAGGGTAGGTAAAATGGTGGAGTGTGCATGTGAGGTTGGCATAGTAACATGAGTGAATAGCATCGTCGCAGCAAGAGATGCTGTGAATGGTTGTGGTTGTAAGTTCGTGCTTCGTCAGTGGGTGAGATACTACGCGGTTGCCCAGGCCGAATTAGTGGGTTGTTTAAGGGGCCCCACCCCGAGACTTTGATCAAAGATTTAACCTACAAGGCAGCAGGGCGATATGAGGGTATCGCAACCCGTTGGGAGCAGCTGACCAAACAAGTGGTTCATACGCCTTTAGGACCGCATAGGACCAGGGGCCCAACACATCCCTGCATTACAATGCCACTCAGAGAGAGGCAAGGGACAGTGACTTTATTTATTGGCGATTCACGTCCGGCAAGTCACAGTGTTGTTAAACGGAGATACGTGGCTTTCTATAGGTAGCATGCTTGGCAGGCAAAAATCCACCACGTTCTGGACCACTACCGCCGAACCATTCGCTGGAACGGGATAATCCCGAACCACCCAGCTGTACCCACGAGGAGATTGTTCTACTAGCTAGCCCAAAACATATACTTGCGGAACTTGATAACACGACTGATCAGTTCTGCTGGGATGCCTTGTAATGGTGGTTTAGTAGGAGGTCTAGTACTCCTGATTTACCAACAGCCCTGCGCCTCACAGGTTAGATCAGGTTATTGTACAGCAGTGTACTTGCGATTATTTCTTTCAGCTCGGTTTTGATTGCTGCGTGGGGGAACGCCGAAATATCCCAGTCGTATACGTTTAAATTGCTAGAGCTTAGAACGGGGATGCAAGTTGGAAGGAATCCTTTTGTCACTTCCGAGATTAGGCAGAAATCCATCACTGGATTGGATAATGGGGGCGATAAACGACCACCAAGAAGCAGTTGTGAGTGCAGATGACACATAAACCGTGCCATATCGAATCGGGGAAGTGTGTATCCGAATTATATAATGGTTCTCACTATCATCTTTTGTGATGGTACTTAATCAGGAAAACTTTATTTTGGCACGATCCTTTCGGAAGTGTGGCTTTCCCTGCCACGTGATCTCGGCATCCGCAAGCTCTGAGCACAAATACCTCCGTTGTGGTAATAAGATTCCAATCTGAGTACGATCATTAGCGGTCATTAGGCTGCAGTTATGCATTTAGTAAGATTGGAGAGAACAATCTGCTATGCATCAAGCAAAATCAGTGGTACACTCCCCACCGTCGAACTTAAACTTAGTAGTATTCGACACCGAGTAATGTTTATCGGGCCATTTTGCTGCCAAGGTACCTACTCCATTCCGTCATGCTTACACAAATGTGGCGAACCTGGCATCCTTACTACAATTCACAACATATTCACACATTCTGCTGCTACCGGGATATTCATCTGCAGTTGAAATTACTGATAGCACAAAAAAGTTACATAAGTAGCCCGGGGCAGAGCATTAAACTACCGCCCCATCCACAATACGCCAATGAGGGCACTTTCAGATCGTGCGAGTTGTAAGTCTTGAGCTTCGTGGACACCCACAGTGACCGTCATCGTGGCTTGTTACAACATAAACCGTGCACAGCATCTCAATCACATTAGTTGGAATAGGTGATTGAGGAAAATGATTCCGGAAAAGCCCTCGACATCAACTTTCTTGATATGCAAACAGCCTTCGGCAGGATCCCTCGCAATACACCACTGCAAACGTTTGAGGCTTGTTGTGTTCTACATTATCTATTAATATTTTTATCTACCTACCCAGAGGTCAGAAAATAAACAGGCAAAATTAGCAAAAATTTGCTTACCTCTATAAAAACTACTTGCAGCATAAGTTACGGAATTGTCTTAGGCCCGCTTTCAATCTTTATGTATACAATGACGTACTTGATGCATGAATTCCCAAGAGACTATTCCTTGTTGATCATATCAAGAACAGCTAACGTTTCGAGACAAGTCAACGTAGTTTTCATCTAACTGACATTCAAACCGAGATCTTCTCCATAGAGAAATGGTGTGTCACCTGAAGCATGACTTTGCCGCAGACAGACGTATTGTGATGCTTCCACGTCCAACTGACTCCTAACGGTAGTGTTATTCACTTGCGTACTTCAACCAGTTATTTGGGATTAAGATGCTGTACTTCTCTTGAATTAGTGTATAGTGTTACGCTCCTTCTGGACACTAACAGGAAAGTGCTTGCTATTATTGATAGAATACTCAGTCCGCATTTATATTGGAGGCATACAAATTGTATGTAAGTTCAGGGCCTTAATCTTGCACCGTGCCATATGGGGTTATGTAAGATAAATGTAAGATACAATGCGTTATAAAACATAGAGAGTTGGTAAATGTTTTAAAAGCCAGCTACCGTATGAACTATCGTGAGCGCAGCATTTTCTTATGGTTAGAACAATTACGGTCCTTAACTGCGTTTCCACTTTATCTTGATCTAGACCGGAATTTCAGGTGGCTAGGCATTGTGTTGTATCCAACAGGGAACGGACGTTGCTCATTCCATAAACTGGCACAACACCTAGTACGTATCACTATTCAGTTAAACATACATAAAAATAAACTAAGCTAGCTTCGAAATCCAGAAACAGCAGTAGCTGCCTTCCATTTAAAAATGGAATCAGTAGGAGCATGAAAGCTATTAACATATTAATCTTGGCCACATAATTAGCGTCGGTAAATGTTAGTTAGCTACTCACCAGTGATAACATTCATTAAACTGTTACGTTTATTCCTTGGCCATGCGTTCCTTTCTCACACTTACCCAAGTTAGGTGGCTAAAATCCTCTACACAATGGCGATATTGAACATGGTGCTGCTGCCTGTTCCTTATGTTAATCAGAGCGAATACCTACCACAGGCTTATAAATAAGTGAACATCTCACGCTACTCAGTCTTCATTTCAATTAATGGCTGGATGTGTACGAGCTTGGACACGATCTTAACTTTTCTATATTTATGCAGAGCGAAGGCTTACTGTGTGTTCACAAAAGCTCCGTTGCTCTGATAGGTAGGATACATTGGTGTCAACCTTGATATTCTTTCTTCGCTCATGTACATTCTTCCTTGTCTCGATTGCTTTCTGAATCTTTCATTGTTCGGGATAAACGTTCACCAAAATGCTAAACGTAACGACACGTCGTGTACAGCATTGCTCTCAAGCTCTCAAGCTTTTATTTCTGTCCATTCTGTGACGACATATACACTTTCACTCATTCAACTCGTATTGATTTGTTCTCTCCCTTGAGCCACCATGCATGGAAGTATTTCCTTCGGAGCACGGTTCCAGCAATTGTAGCTGTTTTTGCTCTCCTCATGCTCAAACCCACACACAAGCTTATGTCTTTGATTTATTTAACCCACTGGGTTGTTGTATTCGTTACAGCAATCACGTATCCGTCCAGTAAGCATGGATTTGTTCAAATACGAAATTTTACAATGTGGCTACGGAACAGTTTGTGATCCATCTTCAAGTGTCATTCACAATCAGCTTCGTGAACACTCAGCTTCAGTTTTCCACCCTTATCGGCAAGAACTTCACACCCACCGATTAGTCAACTAAGCTGTTGTACCAGTCGTTTAGGCACGATCAACTTGTGACTATCCTAGTTTTGCCTTATCAGCATGACAGGGCATTTAAAGCTGTAGTTGCCTTTTCATTGGGATATCGCCGTTCCTTTATCTGCAGCGGGTCAGTTAGTTTTCAAAGAGATTTTGGACAGTATCCTCATTTAGACTAGTTACAATGTCACTGAAGCTCTTTCGCCGATAGTTGAAAAAGGACTTTAAATTACTACGTGTTTTGTGCGGTTACCAGAAAGCGTTTTGTAATTTAAGGATTCTTAATCCCACTTCATTAAACCGGCTTCGACGATGCACCGTCAGGAGAATGCAGCATCGGGACCGTTTATTTGAGTAACACCTGTACCATAATTCCATTTTCCCAGTTTTAATATCACGCGTTTTTGATGATGTTGTATTGAAACACCCGCATTGTAACTTTCCGGCACGTAATCGCATACTGACTCATGTTAACTTTACCACAGTAGCTGCAGTGGCCCTCTTAATCTGCACGTGCTCAGAAAAGCACAGCCAACAGCCAACCCTGGTGCTGTGCGGCGAGTTTTCCATAGTGTGATGTGGTAAAATCCTAAAAATGGAAAAGATGTTTGACTTGCAATAGCTCATTTAATTCCAAATGTGTATGGAAATCTATTCACAAAAAAGTGGCACAAAAATGTGGCCGACACGTTTTGCTTTTGCTTAACATGCTAAATCATTCCAATAACCATCTGGTTATGCGTGCTCATGAAGCAGCGTGATCGGTTGACTGTGACAATCGCGCTTTTGTTTAGTACCGGGATTGCACCACCGGAGTTGAATCCGGCGACACTTCTTCCTCACCTAACCAATTCTGACTCTGTCTCTAGATCGAAGAAGAAAACCAGACGATCCAACCGCACCGCAGCGTCTGACCTACTAAATCTTCTAGCCTACCTCACTCCCTTATGCGAACAAGCATCGATCGAGTCTACCTCCACTCCTTTCATGGGTGCATCTCACCCGAAATCAGTGGCGACGTAAGCAGCGCCGAGCGCGAGCTTGTCCATCATTGAGAAACGTCCGGTGTCGTACATATCGGTTGCCTCCATGCAAAAGCCGGAGAGAACCCTCTTGGCTCTGATAGATGTACAGAGCAACAATAGGGTGTCGCAATTTCCGCTGTATACCTAACCATTAAAACAATATCAATTCATGCTGTCAAACCAGTAGTCACAAGAAGAAATTAAGTTGCCTTAACGGCGATGTGCACAAATGTTCTGGAATCCCAACCTGAGACCATATAGGAAAGAACAATGGACGGCCGCAACCAGTGTGTAACTGGTGCATTACAGTGCATAACAGTGAATGCGGGCTAGTCCAGGTGACAACGATTTCCGCTGAGAACACAGAAGCCTCTCTACTTTAGTCGATTTGATTCAGTAACTCATGATGCGCGCATACTTCTTGACATTCTTTGAAAAAACCTCCGAAGGAGAATACCAACGATCAATGATCACGGAGTGTTCGAGATCCAAGCTTCCACATCGGAAGAAACGAAGGAACATGGGCGGGATTAATGGTGTTACGTTCACCAACAGCAGCATCCTTGCAAAACAATTGACACGAAGTTCAGTTTCACCCAAATGCAAGCGAAAGGGATTGGTGAAGCTGGCGTCTTGTCTGAGCTAAGGACACAGCTCATCCCACGAAGAGCTAACATACCAAGATTCAGTTGAAGATTGCAGATACACGGCCACTGCTGACTGGCGATTCATCGGGGATGGCGAAATTAATGAATGCACCCCTCAAACAGTTATGTGAATGGATTGATCTGTTTGGAACCACGATAGCTGACAGCATAGTTCAAAAATCGGGTGACCATTAAGGCCCATACGGCCGCCGCCGACTCCTTATCGGTCTGAACGACCTCCACTATTGATTCAATATACACTAAATTTTAGTTACCGAGAAACTGTCTTGCTTGTACACTAACGCACAAGGCCCAATAACTAAGTTAGTCGAACTCAATCACTGTCCAGCCTCAGAGATTTGAAATGTCATAATGCCCACCCAAACTTGGATGAGCTGTGAGATTACGGACATTAAGGTCACTTCTCCGAAATGACAGACCGGATAGGGGAAGGGAAGCGACCATTTAATGCAAAACAATACTTCATTGTGAACTCATAGACGTTCTCTAAGCGTGTGTCGCCAATATCCTTTGGTGCAGGCTGCGGCTGAAGCGCAACGACATATGCTTTGTGTCTGTAACCCACTGGCCTCCTAGCGCCAATACGAAAACAGACCACACACTACTGTTTGCTACGGTATTGTGACAACTCAGTAATTTAGTCATGTCCTCAAGACAGATTTCAACACTCAGGATGCGGATAATCCAACAACCGAGAGTGAATAGTTCAAATTGTATCTGCAATAGCAAATCTCTAGCACAGTCCTGTGTAAGCACGCCACCGATCCCAACAGGTTCAGAACACCAAAAACGGCGGTGTCAGACTTAGCGCTCACAAACAGGAAGCTCATGTTTGATGAGCTAGACGCATGCGGTCAATTCAGTAGAAGCGACCATGTGACCCTGCTGTTCGATTACATCTGCCATGTCGTTAATTCCGGTGCAGAGCTCTAATGGAAACATTTCATTGCACACTGAGACAGAGTCTGCGTTTCTGGACGACGGCAGTAGGACAATCCTGACCAAGGTCCCTTTTCAAAAGCAAGATAAATTTATGGGATTGGAAATGGCGCTTTTACAAAAATCTTTCTTGCCCCAAATGTTCGACCTTGTACGTAACACATTGCATGTGCGTTACGCAATTGGTTCTTGAAGACAAGTTGAGATGTCAACCGGAGCTGGCGAAACCGCTGTGTTGGTACCAACCTTTTCATTATATACACGTCAGTATTGTTCGTAAATTGTGGTGTGGATTCCTGCTACCCTTTACTTTTGGTGAATATGCTCGCACGATGAGAGAGGCGGCCAACGCCTTACGGGTCCAGTAGTTATCCACCTTCCAAGGAATACAGTGCTCGAGTACCATGCCCATTTCTATTGCTCCATCATCAGGTTTAATCTGCGTCATAATCACAATAGAAATGGTGCCTTAATAGTTGCTATCCATGCGTACACACAGCTATCCTGGAACTGAGAGCATTAACTTGAAAGCACTGCAGATAGTAGTCAGTGTCTAGCCGAACCGCGCGTTGGGTCCTTTTGGCGCTGTGTAGAAGAACATATAATTCCGTCAAAGTGAAAAGGGGAAATTAACACCCTATTCACAAGGGAGGAAGTCAAGCAGTACCTATCAATTACCCCGCGTTAGTGATTATCCCTGTGCTCATGCAGGTCATGGAAGTGAACATCACAGACCCGCTGATGAATTCACTAGAAAGCTACAGCAGCGTTGCATTGTAGCAGCATGGGTTTCATCATCGTCAACCACTTACCACCAACCTGCTGATAACATGTGACCATTGGACAGAAGCAGTCGGGGAGGGAATAGGAAGCGATGATATATACTTAGACTCATCAAAAGCGTTCGATCGCTTGTATCATCGTATCCTGCTTCACAACCTTCAGCAGTACGGAATCGGAGATTCAGCATTGGGATGGAAAGGTAACTTACTCTGAGAACCCCAATGGAGGGTAGAGTCCAAAGATCTCTGTTCTACTAACTTCGAGTGGGGCGCTGCATATCTCAGGGTTCGGTACTTGGGTCTCCTCCGTTCCTAATCTTTATTAAGCGCCTAGCGAAATTTATCACCACAAAAGTTTACTCTGAGCGGAAGGCGTTAAAATTTGGCGAGGCCAAAGGATTGGACGACTGTGGTTGTGCTCATGCGGGATATCTTCAAAAGTATAGATTCATCTATATTCGCACCGACACTCAGTACCTACAGGCGTTCCCACTTCGAATATGTTATCCTGGCAACCGCGGATAAAGGGTGATCTAGTAGCGCGTAAGACTCTAGAGCGTCAGGCAACGAAGAAGGCTAATAGTTTGAGTATCTTCTGTGCCAGGTACGGATGAAGGTACCAGGAGTGTTCAATGGACGCTGCTAGCAACTAAGTAGCGACTGCATAATGACAGATAAGAAATTGAGCGATTATTGTCGCACATACCACCACCTTAAAATCTACCCAAACGTCAAGCTGACAGATAATAGATTGATAAGAAGTCGACAATACAGTTGTCTAGATTGTAAACGAATTTACTTCTCCGTCCGGGCCAGCGGACTCTGGAATGCCCTATCAAACCCAGTTGTTTGTGCCCCAGCTTTAGTTATTTTACCGCAACTCTGCTTCAGATACACCACTACCCCGTCAATTCCCCGATGCGCTGTGTATCTGATTCCCATTTCTAGCTTTTGAGTTTATAATTCTTTTCTCTACCAACTTATCTGAGCTGCTCGGCACAAGCTTCCTTACCAGTCATAGACCATATTTTATTATCCCATCTTCACTGCTGCTTGTTTCAAGAATTCTCGATGTTGGACCTCGTTTCATCTCCTTCCTCTGAGGATATCTCACTCTCCAGTGTTTCCACCACACTTTATTTGCTTAAACATACGCTTAACTTCAGTATTATAGATGAAAACGTGTTTCTCTTCTGGCTGAAATGTATCTCTCTGCTCTGGTTATCTCAATCCTCGCATATTCCCCAGTAGTTTAGAATAGTTTCTAACAGCGCTGTTCTTTGTCCCGGTTATCACCAAACCATATGCTTCCAAGCGGAGCCTTTTAATGTAATTCGGTCAAATGATAAAGATTTTCATCCAAAATTTTTCTCCTTCCATATTTTTGCAATATCTTTAAATGAGGCATCTTATGGGCACCAGAGAGCAGACTTTCCGGTCTTGTTCTTCGAACATTTAGGAGCTAAGTTACACCTATTGCAGCATTTTCCCCATAATCCTGTGTTAACCGTTTAATTTGGCACGTATACTAATTGAATTTCATACAATGATTCATCTTCCAAGTAGGGAAGTTTATACTGGAAAATCTTATATTTACCCATGTGGATACGGCCTCTCGATAAATCCAGAACAATATATATTTTATTATGCATGCATAGAGTTGTACTCAGCACCTTGACGCGACCATCAAAACGAGACATGGCCTGAAGGTTGTGCCCCGGTTTGCAAGTCCAAACGATCAATTGAGCTACGGTGATATTTTTGCATCTTTAGAGCCACTTATACTACATTGGTCCATGGTTAGAGGCCAGACAAACTCAGTCACCTGGCATTTCCATGTTTCGGGTTTGATTGTAGGTGTCTTCTCACTCCGTAAAACGGACTCGCAGTAGCCATCAGGTTTTTAAACCAGAGGCTTCGGTTGTGAAAACGAATCGTTCTGCTGTTCAGGCATGAGCAACCTGACAGTATCCTGCTTTCGTAATAGAATAGATCTTTCCTCAAACGCTTTCTAGATGCCTTGGACGTAACCGAGAATAATCAATGGCACCCTATCTGCTGCATCGAACAGAGTGGTGTGGGGTTAGCATACAACTGCTGAAGTCTATCTGTCTTTCGTTTTTTCTTCCTTATCTTCCCTTTAATGTTTAGAGAGAACGGTTGATCTGAGCGTCTAAGTTAGCCAGCTATCCGCAACTGAGCTACATCTGGCTGCTAACACGGTGTAAACTGCGGTAATGATGACGGTGAGCGGTTGCAGGACCAGTGTGAAGATTTTCGAGTACTTTCGACACAGCCCCTGTAGAGCTGTGACATGGCGCCCACCAGCCTCAAATCCGCCATGGACCAAAAGATCGCGTCATGAGCAGTTACCGCTGGAGTTGCTATGTCGCAAACTTTCGTTCGATTCGGAGTACCAGCGTGGATTTCGGCCACGTTCTCATTTGTGCCGGCCTGCGGTTGTGTTTCCGTGGAAGTCCGCAATAACGATGTGAGTGCATACGCTGAGTGCAACTGGTGTAGGTAGGTGTATTAAACATGTATCAAAGTACCTTGGCATGCGGATTAAGCAGGGGCTTACTGAACACAGTTGAAGGTAGAGTACCAATCAGCCGTTATAAACAGTAAGCGTACCTTCATGCAGCAAATCGAATTGGCTACCTGGAAAATGTCTGTCTACGTAGTCGCATGAACGTTTAAATCCTTGCCAACATTCCGGCAGGGAGCGAACTCAACGGAGTTCGAATAAACCTCAGGGCAAGCGTGTTTGCGAGGCCGAACAGAGTCCAGGAAGCCTGGTGATCTCATCGTGCATCGCACATGGGTGAGAGCGGCTGCACTTGGTGCGCACCATAATTTATTCCGTCTGATACCGGAAACGGACAGAAGGAGACTTGATGTTAGCAAAACTATAGGCAGCGAGAGTGGACAGCGAATCCACATTTAGTCAAAACGCTTGGAACGTTAAACGGAACATACTGAGAGGCAGTTTACTCAATCAGAATTATCATATTTCATATTGGTCATTGATTGTCTTTATCCTTGGGCCGTCCTCTTGGATCCTCCTTCAAGTGCAGAAGTTAAACGTATGGTCAGACTGTGGGAACTGATTGCGGCCGCAGGAGCCGAGAGACGTCTTCCAGCCATCTTCAAATTTGGGGACCTGCTCTTGTAAATGAATTGCAAGACTTACTATGAAATTATGGGAGCATGAGACTGCCACAACAGACTGGATCCGCTCAGTTTTCGACAGACGTATCAATGGAGCATCACTTCCCGAATGCAGGGGAATCAGTCTGATCTCAACTGCCTCCAACTTACCTACCTCGATCCCTACCTCGGTACACGTGAAAACCTGATTCGCGAGGAGCAAGCTGGGTTTTGCTGCAGTCGAAGCTGTATTAATCGCGTCATCATATTACGCCAATTATTTAAACCTCGTCAAATTTCTTGGCTATCGCGTACCCAGATGCCACACAGGAGAGGTTAGAGGTCGTCTACTAACAGCGGCCGAGGCAATATCCATCAGGCTCCATGACCCTGACCTATGTGCCCACAAGAAATTTGCCCAGCCACTCTAACCTGTTCCCCTGTAATATGGGCACAGAGTGGACAACGCCACACATACACACACACACACACACACACACAAACACAAACACACATGATCGCCGTGAGGCCAATCACTTAGTTTGGTCACGCAGACCATCTGGGTTTAGAACATTTACATTTCTCTGATGTTTAAGTAAATAAATAAATATTAATGTAATGCATTTGTGACGTTTAAGCCTGACGAGAAACCACTGAAAAGGAGTTTGTTCGATAAAGGTTTTTCTGATGTCCACTCCCGGGATGTTTCATCAGTAGTCAAGATTCTCATAAACAAATGTGCCGTTGATTCGGTAAATTGATGTACCCATCGAGACTGTATGCTAAGGAAACGTATGACCGATAACTATGTAAATGCCGTAAAAGCGCTGTACACGCATATTTCAGGCAGAGTGGGGAGGTTTGGAAAACTGCTGCCGCTTTAATACATCCCAAGAAGTGTGAGACAACGCTGCTTGTTGTCACCTTAATTATTAATTTCATCATCGATGAAGTCAAGGAAATCGCGTTCAGGGGGCAAGCGTTAGGTGTGGTGTTTCAAGGTGAGCAAATTCGTAAGGTAGAGTATGCCGGCGACATTGCCAAAAGTTGAGACAATTCCAACATGGGCGAAACTGCACTGTACAGGCAGTCTGAGAATGTAGATCTAACGGAATCCTTGTTTGTTGCATCAATGAGCGCCTGAGGGAAACCCGACGCGTTATATCTGAACTGAACACGTACAATCGGCATTCTGCGTAGGAGCGCAAGCCTCCATGAGACTGTACGTAGGCTGAATCAGTTGTACCTATGTCAAATATCGAGCCGCATGTGAAGTGGAGACTCCACGGCAAACTGCATTGTCTGACGACCACTCTGGCGGGGAGACACAGCTGAACACATTATCCAAAGTACACGAAAACCTGACTAAGATACGACTTAAGAATGAAGGGCAAAAAGATAACGGCAAGGCTGGTCACAAAGTACACACACACAGCAGTCAGGTTATGACTAGGCGAAGTGATGATATTCTTGCCATTTGTTTATCGGATCACTGGCTGGGCAATGGATCACGAGCATATACCGCCGCCACTAAGTTACCCTCAATCCGATTCGTGTTACGTGCCTGTTACTTAGCGAGTGCTTATTTTTCGTCTGTATGGTGAGTGCGGGTGAGAAAATGTGAGACAACTGTGAGCGTTTGCCACGCCAAAAAGACAGGGTTTCCTCGCATCACGTCAGATGACATTTCTGCTTGTGTGGTTATTCACGAGGTATCCAGAAGCTGCGACCTGAAAAGTCCTAAACTCGCCCAGCATTGCGATACCACCAAATATGCTGTCCACAGCATATTGCAGGAAATGAAATTCCGGAAGTATAGCGCCCGTCAAATGCAGGTTTTAAACCTATGTGATTCGGCGAAGCGGTTTGATTTTGCCGCAGGTGTTTGAATGGCATGTACATACATTCAAATCCTTTTACCGATGAGCCTGTTTTCCGTTTGCACGGTGCAGAGAAGCAACAATTTTGGGCAACTTGTAACTCACGCCGATACAGCGCTTCACATATACAACATGGCTTAATATTCATGGTATGGGCTAGGTTAACTGGGCAAAGAATAGTGGGATCAATTTTGTTTTCCGGTAATGCGACCGTTAGGTCATTGTTTCGCAGTACTTATGCCTTACGCTTCCTAGCGTCTTCGTCCAAGTAATTACGGCAAAGTTGTGTCATTCCGGAACTTGAGGCCGCTTTCGTCCTTGTTCAGTTGTGTATGTTTATCGCATTGTATATATTTGCGTCTCCTTACCACAGGTGCCGGTACATCAGTAAACGCAGCAACGTCGTTAACAAATTCACAGGCAGTCATAGTCGAGTTTTTGGTTCAGAATGATTGTTCCCAATTCATAGGGCAGATAACTTCCTTAAATGCATTCCGGTCAATTCGGTGCATGTTATGAGTGGGTTGCAACTTTGCACTTGAGTGGCCTAGTTCGTTCAATGTTTACGATACAAACGCCGTGTTGTTTTCGCAGTCCGCTGGTGGACTGTCAATAAGTGCACAAGTAGAATGGATGCTTATGTTGAATGCTAAATCTAGGGTATCGGCATTTCCGGTGGTCAGTCTGGCATATTTGATGCAGCCACTGAAGCGGATAGAGTACAGTATTCCTTCAAGTCCCGTTTAGACCCTAGGTCTCCGCAGTCGTCAATTAACTTGTGGCGCATTGAAATCGTCGCACATAATTTTGGACTTATAGGTATTGTTAGAAACTGTGTTGATAGCATCCATATGTTGCTAAGTTTCATGATGAGTTACTCGTGAAGGTCGGTAGATACAATCAATTAAAAGATGTCAACAACTTGTAACCAGCTTCGCAATTTAACGTTTGCAACTCGGTGAAATGGTTTATACATATAGCGTTATATACTTACAACGTACTTTTCTACACCAGCAACCATAGTTGTGTTTAAGGACATTCAATTGAAAAGTCGCACTTAGTTTCAATTAAGTATATATATCATGCAATGGTATGCAATGATTTATCGACTAAATTCGTGTGCTGGCTATTGCTCTATTTTTCTTAGGAACGTCAGTTGACGGTTTCACCTAGGGTTTTGCGTGCGCTTGTCGTGCTCTAAACAACTCGACATATCCGTTCTCCCGCAGGTCGCCTGCAGCTTGTAACCTTGTCCCTAGGTTCCCTTTTCTCTATTCCACAAATCCATTTGATAGAATGGCAGTCGAGACTCAGTTTACACATTTGAACGGACATCTGCTCAGTTGAACACATACCAATGAGGAAACAAGCGGTTTCTTTACAACTACGAGGGTAGACCTAGCCAAACAGTCCTGTGCTAGTGACACCGAGAAGTGATGCACCGTGACGAAGGATCATTGCGAGTCCTTAACGCAATAGATAGGCACTGAAAAGCTTGTAATACTGAGACAAGACATGGGTTCCGGTGTAGTTATAACGCAAAAACAGGGCTAGATGCAGAAAGTGCAGTGAATACTCTCAGGCTCTATTCGATTCATTCGTAATGTGACAGGCAGCGATAAAAGCGATCATGTTATGAAATCACAACTTCGTGAACTAAAGACCCTAACCACGGTGGGCTGGAATCGCACAAAATCTTTGACACAGCCGATCACTTAAGAATCTCTGCTTCCTTTTTGTAAGGACCGCTGAAAACCCACAAGGAAGACATCCCATGCCACCAAATTTTTCAATGGTAGGAGCACCGTATCAGAAATTTGCCAAATGTCTGACCAATGCAATCGAGCTTAACCTAAGGGAACTAACTGGCTACAGCGTTAAAGCCACACGGCACAAGACATTATCTTCCTCCTTATAAGTGAAGATAGATGGGATTGCTCCCTCGTCTGCAGCAAGTTGCGTCGTCATTGTGGTTTCTAATTCCAAAGCCGTTAGTTCACGTAAATGCGTTGCAGAGTATCATTTCAGATAACTGAGTTAAAGGAACTGTGTCCAATATCCCAAAACGTTTTGATAGTGGACGATGTAGGTGCATAAACGACTGAATCTGGATGGGTGTTTCAGGGTTATCTAACCAGGACGGAGAAGTAAGATTGTGGATAGTCCAAATGACTGTAATATTGCCTTCATTTTAAGCTGTTTACTCTCAAGATATTGCTCCGGTTGAGCTTCACAACGTGTCGGCATACATGACTGACACAATGCAGTTTATGGGATAAAATTATGAGGTCTCCTCGTAGTGTCCACTGAGCAATCCAAGTCTCTGCCGTCGTTCGGATACGGAAGGTGCCCCAAACCCTTGTCAATCATCTTTGCCTGGAGTCTTTCCAGCGCACTGAGGTCGCTTTTTAACCAGGGTTTCCAAACCAGGATAGCTTATTCGACTTGGGACGTGCGTAGACGTTCAGCACCCGAGAGAACATGGATGACTCTAAACTATCGAGTACCCTTTGCAAGAGAGCAACATATTGGTTGCCTCTCGTTTACTCAGACTCGGACTGTCTGGAACAACAGCGAATGGATAAAACTAGGTGATATGTTTCTCATTCGCGGAGTATCCAATCAGTTAGGTACAACATGGATTTCTACAGGCCTGGTTAGGTGCGACTTTAATATTGAACGTTCTCAAACACACAACCATGGTTGCTGATGCAAAAATGTCCGTTTTCGCATCTTAGTCAGGTGTTCGTGTGCTTTGGATAATGTGTTCAGTTGTGGCTCCCCGCCAGAGTGGTCGTCAGACAATGCAGTTTGCCGTGGAGTCTCCACTTCACATGCTGCCCGACATTTGACACAGATACAACTGATTCAGCCTACGTACAGTCTCACGGAGGCTTGCGCTCCTACGCAGAATGCCGATTGTACGTGTTCAGTTCATATATAACTTGTCGGGTTTCCTTCAGGCGCTCACTGATGCAACAAACAAGGATGCCGCTGGATCAATATTTTCAGACTGCTTGTATCATTTGGCGCTGGTTATCAGTTGGTTCGAGCTCTAATTTCAACCCTCGTAATACAAATTTCTCCTCCAAATTTCTCCTCCTCCTCCCCCTGCGCTGACTCAGTGTGGGCGCAAACTATAATCCTCGAATCATTCAAGTACCTAGTCTTTATTTTAACGACTGTGGAATAAAATAACAAAAGTTCCAGACGCTTTTGTCGATGGCCGCCACCAGTGGCGCCGGTGCGGCATCACTCTGGTCTTGAAGGACAATTTGCAATGAACTCGGCCCTTCTCTTGCCTTTGGAAATCCTGGCTCATCAGATCAATAGATTTAATGATGCTAATTGTGTTTAAACATAGGTGCCTTCGCAACTTGGCTCATGTCTGTCGAGAACACCGCGTGGGCAATGAGAGTGTTCGGCGTTGCGTATTTAGTGTAGGAAGAGTGAGAGAAATGCCCAACACCACTGTGTAAGGCACCAGACTCTGATGACTGGACCTCGTGTTGAGCATGCCAACACACTGACTCCAGTGACGTGCTGCTTGCGCGACGGTGTGTAGATGAAAGTGGAGGAAGGAACACCAAGCGATAAATGGGTTAATAGGGATAAAAACCATTACTTAGATCTTGGCGTGAGTTGTAGTCTCGCGGCTGTTTGATTAGTGTCCGACGTACTGTGAACACATTTGATTGGATATTCTAATTATCATGGCGAAGCACTGGCCTCAATGGCGTTTGTGTTTTGCGTTGTGGTCTCTCACTTAGCTTCCCTTTCTAAAGACGACCTCTCACTCCATGGACAACGATACAGTTAGCAGTATATCACTTGTTTTTTATTTTTGTATTGTACACGCTTAGTAACATGTTTTCATACATCCTGACTTTCGCATTACAGCAGATTACCTGGACTGTGTTAAATACCTTCAGCTACTGTGTGAAGAGGATGACCTTGACACGAATATTTACTGCCTAAACGTAATTCCCGTGCAAAGCCTGAGAATTTCACTTTACCGTTTTAACTAGTATCTGTTGAGGACAGACATGGTTGGAATATTGTATAGTTCTTCCTTGAATGAGGCGTCGTTTCAGACAGCCAGCGTCGCGAAATTAGGTCTCTGTTTGCCTTTAAGTAACAATCCTCCCGTAACAAATTACTTATTACCATAACGTAGGGCGTCGAAAATCGTTAGAGGAATGTTTCACCCCCCCTACCAACTCAAACTGCGAGTCCTAGGACTGCAGAGCTCTCAATATCATCGCTTGCGAATAGACCTTAACATGGAATAACGAAGACTGACAAACCCGAAGCACGCTTTTGTAATCTGGAGTAATTCAGTCACAACATCGACCTGAGACGTCGCCAGCCCAAACAGGACACACTACGGTTGATTCATTTGTCAGAAATATACGTTTTCTTCCTTCGGGTATTACGAACTTGCAACGCTTTCGAACTGGTTATTTTCTCACCCGAATTAATGCATTTTAAAGGCGACTGGACTACGCTTTATCCCATTTTCCATCAAGAGAAGAAATAACTCAACTCAGACGGTAAGGTCACCAGCCCTCTACGTAAAGTGGCGGCAGAGAAAGCTGCATCTGTGTTCAGTTGAAACTTTGGTGAGACTTCTTAAACAAGAATTTTCCCTTTGTTTTTTCATTTTAAACTTTAAATCCTCGTTCCAAGCATTCCACAGAACTCGTTAAGCATTCGCTTTTCTCTCCTGTTGACCATTTCTTACTGTCTACTGTTCCTTAATGTCTAGGTGTTGAGTCACCTGGATCCTATGACTTCCTAATTTATTAGTTGAAGTCACTCTTAAGAGTAGTTCGATTACCCCCGACTTGTTCCTCGGTTTTCGACCGTCCTCCCAGTTAACTATGGATGTTGCACGAAGCATCCGTTAATTGAATGGTTGGGATAAATCATTCCTTTGGAAAGCGGTGCCTTAGCCAATAGATAAATGAAGCATCTAAATAAGCTTGCATATATACTGTAAGTGGTATACAACCCTTATGTGGCAACAGTCAGTTAGCAACAAAGCTTTGTGTAATCATAAGCGCAACTTAGCTTATCCCACTGTTTCACCGCGACACCCAACCATACCCTACCTACCACGATATCTTTCTCAACGAAGTGAAAACTGGTTTCCAGTGACACTTCGTTCACAAAGAGTTTTACCGAGCACTAACTAATTAGATATATGCAGTGTTTCAGGAGTAGAATATCCAGCTTCGGAAGTCGATTTCTGATCTCCTTATTCAATTCATTCATTCATAGGGTACGGTGATTCCAGCTCCGACGACGTTATAAGAATTTTATCATCCAGTCAGTCAAACAGTGCGTGTGGCCGCAGGTGAAGTACATCGTGTAGTCCTGACACCTCTTGTAGAAGCACATTCTCGCATCATTCAAGACGCCAATGTGAAAGGTGATTATGAATGCCATGGATGTGTCCCACCTAGGGCACTAACTTAGACCGAGCTTACTTACCGAAGCTTAGCCACGATACCAATCTAGGGAACCACAAAAAGAACTGGATGAGCTGTTTTTCCGGTTGAATTGCCACTGGAACTATTTTCCCCCTGCGTTTGTCCACCATGGATTATGCTCTCGACTTAGGTCACTTAGGCACTCAACTTCACTGCATTTACAATTGATTTGTTGGTAAATTAAACAGGTATATTACATGTCATACCGCATGTTCACTGGGAGACGATGCAACGTAGACAATCACCGTCCCCGGCAACCTCCCAGTGAATTCCAACGTGCCCAGATTTACAGTAAGCTTAGATGGAATTGTGGTGAGTTTATTTCAATTCGGTCTACAATGTCGGTAACGTTTGGTTCGGCAAATACGTTTTTCACCTACACTGTCCCACGGGACTTGTTATGCTTTGCATTTTTATCTCTAAGAATGCAATGTTCCACTGACCCATTGGCAGATAGTAAAGCGATGGCTTTCTGATGCAAATTTGTAGTAACTAAAGGAGGAACAGAAATTCAGAATCTGTGGCTAAGACCCACATTCCTGTGGACTGACATTGCGGTTGGCAACTAATACATCGTTATAATATTCAAACTGCTCTGTTCATCAAAAACCAATGACTTAGCACAAGGAGTGGTGCAGAATTCGTCACGGTGACCACACGGGACAGATGACAGCAAGATCGCCTTGGGGAGCGGAGAACCAGCCACTAGAGATGTAAAATGTCGTAAAATGTCACAAAAGGTTCTTGTAGTGACATTTGGTGCAGATCCGCTTGCGAAGTATGTCATTGAAAATTTAGATCAGACAATGTTGATCTTAGTTATGCTAACTTTCTACTAGAGGGATCGTACTTTGGCTGGTGACCACCTTTATCCGATTGCGCGCGATGTGGTCGCTCTATAACGTCTCCTTTGTGGGAGGGAATAAATGCCCGAGACTAATGAGTAAGTTCCGCGTGATACATAAGGGCTCAATTATCCGAATGTGGAAAAGAGGGCAATACTATAGATTATTACAGCTTATAAGGTAGTCGATGTTCTGGTCTCGTATTTCATCACAACCATTCCGTATAAAACACATGGAAAAATACAAGTGCTGCAACCCCTGTCACTAACAAATATGTCCTTATTGTCTTGGCACGACCATGTTTATCTAATACACCTATTAATGAAAACTCAGATGGTTAAATTTTCTCCAAGTTATGCTTTGCACCGATTAAGTACAACGCAAAGATGTGTTACTTACACGATTTAAGTGTTACAATTTGAGACTGGCATGGTATTGGGCCTTGCGTTATTGGGCCGACATTCATCAGGCACTGGGTTCAGGTAGAACATTAGCAAGCAACCCTGTGCTGTGTAGCCCTGCTATTCAAAAAGCTTCAGCGTATATTTTAGACAATTTCTCAGTCTAGAATGAGCTTGGGCATTGCAACCCAGACATGAACCGAGTTCTCTGAAACGAAATATTGTAGTCGCGCACTGATGAACCGGTGATGGTAGCGAAAGTGTCAAATAATCACCACACCGCTACTGACTGCGGATTGTATCGGCTTGTTTAACTGTTTTCGTAGATTCCGAAAAAGAGTAGGATTGGATTTCCAGGCTTCAAAGAGTACTGCGTTAACATGGTCCCGTTTCTGATGCGTCACACTGAAGTCGTGCACTTGCGCCGGCTGACAATAGCTGAGTGGAAATTACGTTCATCGTAGATTGCTTGAGCATTATGCTTATTTACTACTGGGGGTAAACCTCGGGACAGACAGAAGCGAATAACCCGCTTGTACATAAGTTAACTTGCTCCGGCTGGTTCAAAGAATAGGGTGGTTGGATGCGGGTCCAACGCTGTTATGAACCCTGCATCACACAAAACTTCTGAACTGCTTCAACCAAGATGACGGTCCTTAATACGTTTTAGAAGCAATCTGTGGTTTATGTAAATTGATATGATGGCTTTAAACTCAAAACCATACTCAAAACAGACCGGCCGGCACGTTGATGTGTTTACTGAACTCGCTGTAGAAGTCGAATTCTATGGTTCGTATCGATTCCGGTTTCATTCATTGAGTTTCAGCAGTTCACGTAGGTGAGACCCAATCCGGTAAGTAGATTCTGCGAAATCCAAAAACAACCTGGTAATTTTGGGCTTGGAGAATCCGCTGGTGGTTGGGTTGCTACAAGCAACCTCTACTGAGGCCTCGGTTTACTTGAGGTGGACCTCGGTCATTCCGATCAAAAAGTCCGTAAGTAAAATAGAAACATTATAGTGTTGCTCATCTCAACACTGGCACCCGAAGACCGCGGTTTCGTCCTGGTTGGGACTCATCAGTTCGAGATAGCCTGAGTTGGGCTGGAACTCAGAGCCTAGTGGCTCATGGTTGACGCCATAAGCACTATGCCACTGAGATTCACGAGCAACGCTTGGGCCAGCGGAAACGAATGCAAAGTTGGGCTTGGAGAATCCGCTGGCCCAAGCGTTGCTCGTGGATCTCAGTGGCATAGTGCTTACGGCGTCAACCATGAGCCACTAGGCTCTGAGTTCCAGCCCAACTCAGGCTATCTTGAACTGATGAGTCCCAACCAGGACGAAACCGCGGTCTTCGGGTGCCAGTGTTGGGATGAACAACACAATAATGTTTCTACAACCTGGTAATTTGTATGAAATTATTTTTGCTCCTAGTAGATTTGTCTTGAGAAATCTAATGTATTCTTGGAATGTGACACGCAATGGGAATGGAAAAACATCGACTATAAACGCGCCTAAAAATGCATCTCTCAGGAAAAGAGGAGCGTCGACTCACGGGGAACGTAACTATACTATTCATTTCGGAATTGAATAGTGGTGACTTTATAGTCAGAAGCCAGCAAGAGAGGAAATTGGTTCGCTCACGGTCACCTGGTAAGCAGATGGGATCGCACTGATTTAATTCATTTTGCAAAGCGATTCTGGGGAATCGCTCTGGCCTACCTATTGCCAATCCATGACACATGTTCACAAACTAATTGACTTCGGACACACTTTTTTTCTACATATACAACTCGAATTTCGATGTCGTTCCATAATTGTTGATAGGCTGTGTACTGGGGTTGTGCAATCTGAATTGCCATGACGAAGCAAGCGGCTAGCTTAACACAAGCGAACAGAGCAGTTGCTTGGATGCTTATGCAGAGCTCGCCTACGCACTGATTATTTTGTATATGGCTGCGCTGGAGCAGGTTTGTTTAACTGATTCAAAGCAAGAACCTCATGAAGGAAGAAGCATCGTCCGTTATTAAATTAACCTAGTTATTTACATCAGGGTTTCTAAATGCTTGTTATGCTGTGGCTTTTGCTGAGCTTGTTTTGTCGAATAAGTTGTTTGTCCCTGAATGATCAAGTCTTGCGACAGATTGCATTCGTAAACGACATTCTTCGAGAAATTAACAGAGATTGGTGCTAAAAGTTGTTCATACACAGTCTCTTGTAGGTCGGCTTATAGCTGCCCACATCTACGGCACAGTTGTGTTTACACTGTCCTGACAGCTTACATTCTCTAACCCTGCTGACTACTTCTGAATACAGGTTGCATTTGACCTTTATAATCCTGAAATACCTAACAACGAAACACTAATTTCTCGGTCAGAACACAGCTCTGCATTTTGCGAATGGAATTTCCACATTTGCGGTGAAATTTAGGCCACTCATAATGCTTTAATTTCCACGCGTCGTTGTCCAGGAATTTAAGCTCTTTTGTGAATCATCATAGCCAACTACTGCAGTGACAGGAAGACTATTTCTACCGCTAGGCTCATATCTTTTTGTTATTAAAGTGTAATACGTTTACCGGTTTTGCTACTCTCCAAGCAAATTCAACATTTGTTACAACCTGGAGATTTTATCTTCCATTAAAGGTTTCAGCTCATGACTGTTTATCGTGAACGGTATCGAAGATGTGATTTGCAACCATTGACAACATAGCATTGCCGGCCTATTATAAATAGGGATAGCGAGCCCTAACTATCGTCCACCTTAAACAATTTGCCTGGGGATTTGCGCTGCCTCCACATCAGAATAATAATGTCACCTTAAATTTGATTCAGCATAAGTGCAGCTAGTTCACGATTGCACACTAGGTTGCCGGACAACTGCTATTACCTTCCGTTTTCACCTAAATGACGGCCATCGTAACACAACTTACTTGCCAGATGGATCAGCCACATCCACCCGCTCTGACTGGGCTTTACGAAGCCTTTGCGCCAAAAGTGAAACTTTGTGCAAAAGTTATGCCAACCGGTTGTTTTCAAACCTTTCTGAAATCGTGCGTTCCCTATCGGTTCCAAGTAGTTTCCAAGATAGAACAATGGAACAATGGTTTATTACGGGTAAAAAAGCATCGCTTAACAAGTCCCGTGGGATGGAAATTATTGCGAAAAGCAATTGCAGAATAAAGTGAAAAGCGTTGTGGTGGACTCACCATAGACTTATGTGGAATAGCGTAGGTGTCCGCGTATTAAACGTGTAAATCCATCAATCTATTTGTTAGGCGTTTGGCAAGACACCGTTTGATTGCGTTTCGTAGCCCCTGGCTAACAAGTCATAAAATGAAATGTAAGTGAGACAATGCATCGTCAACACGTTTTCTAAATATCGCCAGATTGGGAGCAGAGACGACATAATTTGGGAGGTCGTTCCAAGGCTGACACACACGGAGAGAAAAGAAATTTCTACGGCATTCAAGCCGGCTATAATGAATTGTCAGTTTCAGAGGGTGACCTCTTAGTTTAATGTTGTGGTTCAATTACAGCAGCGGAAGGCAAATGTGGTTTGAATTCTTCAGAATTTGGTAAACCATTATGAGATCCCCTCGCAAAAGCCGACATCGACTGCTGTAGATTCTTAGAGATTTCAGTCTAAGCTGATAAGGCAGATGAAAGAGGCCCCTGACGTTCTTGGTTGCCCTTCGTTGAGGAGTCTCGAGAGCAACGAGATCCTTTTTTTGCCACGGCTGCCACGCCTGAATAGCATATTCCACGTGAGGTCGCACGTAGGCGTCAAGCATTTAGGGAAATATTGATGGTTCAAGTCGACCGAAGGCTCTGCGAAGTAGGCCGAAGTGTTGATTTCCGGTTCTCCTCGCCTTTTCTGCTTGTTTTGAGCACCCGAGATCTTCCAATACCAATACACCCAGGTCACGCTCCTGAGAGACCTTCTCCAAGGTGTGGTCTCCAATCTTGTAAGCGCTCACCGGCTGGTGACGCAGATGTATCACTTTGCACTTAGCTATGTTCAATTGAAGCTTGTTCCTCTTTGACCATTCGTAAATGCAATCTAGGTCATCTTGGAGCAGATCCTGATCTGCCTTGTTACTAATCACCCGCCATATCTTGACGTCATCGGCGAAAAGCAGGAAGTTTGAGGAGATGACTCTTGCCAGGTCGTTGATAAACACCAGGAATAAACGCGGTCCCAGCATTGAGCCTTGTGGGACACCACGTTCCACCTCAACTGAGTTAGAGAGTGATTCCCTAACACGTACTTGAAGCTTCCGTTGGTAAAGGAAGCTGCCAAGCCAACCAAGTACAGGATCTCCGATTCCGTAACTCTGAAGCCGTTGAAGTAAGATGCGGGGATCAAGGCGGTCAAAAGCTTTGGAGAAGTCCAGATAGATGAAGTCGACTCCGACCCCATCATCGGCCACTTCCGTCCAACTACCTCGTGCAATAAGTAGGTTGGTGTTGCACGACCAGTTTTGAGCACTCGCTGTGTACGCAGACGATAGCGAAGCCTTCTACTTGAACACATATTTTGCTTCGAGTGAACCGCGTATAATAGGCCCTGAGGTCACCGTACTGCGGACCACGTGAAGCTGTTATCCACAAGAATAAAATATTTTAAAATGATTGCAACGGAAAAAATGAAGACGTTATTATGCACTCAGTGCAGCTAGATTTTATGTAGGAGATCACAAGAGCCTCAGGATCTTGTGAAACAGTAGTTCACACAAATTGTTAACTAAATTCAGCGGACCACACGTGTTCCAGAGTTGGCTTTCGGTACTAGAATGTCGACGTGGTTGGATTGTTTGCAGACCGCCAAGAGTTTCGTACTATCTTAAACTAATATATTTCGCACTTCGTAACCTGTTACATACATTCATCTTGGCTTTAGTTGCGTAGCATTGAAAGGCCTAATATAGTCCTTTTAGGAGCTTGAAATTATAACATGCATGTCATTTGTTTCACCGTTTTTACGAAATTCTCGGCATGCGTTATGCTTTTCTACATTACATGCTCAAGAACGATGCATTTGGCAATCTCCATAGCTAAGAAAGAACAAAGGCAACGGCTCAAAATATTTCGTTATCCGAGGGTTGTTTCCGTGTGGGACGAGTCCGATGGGAGGTGGGGCCAACCTCAGACACGCTGTATTTTCTAGGAGCGGAGACCAAGTTCTCTTTTGCCTATTTCTTAGTCAGGCAAGTTTCGCAGTCAGACAAAGCGGCACTGAATGATTGTCGTGATGATTGTCAACGGAATAATAAAATGCAAGTATCCAGCGGACCCCTGATTTTGCTGCACATAGCTCGAAAATACATCTTATCTACACAATTTTACCAGTACAGATGTCATACATGGACTCCCGCTTATACAATAATTCGCTTTCGAAAGTCTTACCTGATCAAATTCCTGGACTCGCGTCAAAGTGCTCTAAACTCACACCTTCTTATAGTTGGACTGTGCCAAATACATTCACGATTACTGTTCACTATTAAATGCCATTTTTCTTGTATTCGTTATGCCGCTGTAACCTGCCGCTGTAACTTAAGTCCTTACAAATTTATTTGGCTTCTAGCGGACGCGCTGCCCTGATCAAACATATTCATCATTTGGCATTATTGCTCAATTATTCAACGGCTGCAGTATTGAGGATTACTAACAACATTATTCAGGGATTCGCTATATCACTCGAGGGTTGAAGTAAACAAACGTTAATGTGACGCTCGCTTGCTCATAACTGTGAGTATGAACGACGATAGTAAACAATTTGCGTTGCGCAACACTGTGGTTTTGAGGAGATATAAAAGAGGGTGAGATAGTAGGTTCAACCAAGATTATAAACCTAAAAATTGATGACAGGGATTCCACATCACAGCAGGGTTCCAGGGAAGCCGACCAAGAGAAGTACGCAACATCAGACATGTAACGAAGGCAAATGGTCTACCACCGAGTCTTAGCGATATATTGAATTACAAGTCGGCATTGAGAGGTTCCAGTTCCCATGCTTGGGCTTGCTGGGAACCTGAACGTGATCACCTCGGTAATACTGCTTTACAGAAGTTGTAAAACTTGGTGGGGAAAAGCATACCGTGACTGCAGTAACACGCCTGTAATATAGAGGAATTTGGTTATATCCATGCTGAGGCTGATGTTGCATTCTTGATGCTTCTTCACCGCAGTTGGGCTAAACCAACTTACACTTCAACTAGGTCTTTTTAAGCTGGATAAATTTCATTCCACATTGTTTGGTTTGTTCTGCCTACCTGAATGATGTTCTATTAACTGGCCTCGTTGCTTACGCTAATTGCGCTTATCTTCGGTAATTTTGTTGCGTTTGTAGCATTTTTAAGTAACTTGTGGACATTTTTTCCTTATCGCGGATTCATTGCTAACCTACTTACTTCATATGCGAATTAAGCGAAGAGTGATGCCACCGTATCTTTATGCATTATTGGATTTATTTTATTTCAGCTTGTCGTTTCAAGTGAATGGCTGTTGTTTGATATCCCCGGTGTGGCTGCGCTTGATGTGCATATTGACAAGGTGCCTACCTGTCTATTACCCACTACCTCGTTCATACTGGCTCCAGGAGACAGTTGGTCGTTGCTGGAGGACACGGCGTGCACGGTCCCTGTGGTCGTGCTAGGCTCAAAGAGCGGTTTCATGCACTTAGTGTGGAGTGGACTACGGTCCAGCCACGGCCTTGTGTGCGGTTGATTTCCCAAATACAGCGTGCTTGTGTTTGCCTGTGAAGGAGTGTGGGCCGGCTCCATTGATGAAACGTGGCTCCCATCCGCATGCCTCCCGGTCTTATTCCTTCGGGTTTCCACTGGATATGGGGTGTGTGGTTGGTGTAGCGCAAGCCACCCATGGTCCCTCTATAGGCGCAGGCGTCTTGTGGCTGACCACAGTGACAGGCAAATCCGAAACCGGATGCCGCGAACCATGGCAAATGATCTAGACTCTAATCTAATAATGACTACTTAATGACAGCAAAGAGTGTGATTTCATAAAAAGTGCCACCGCGGTTAGATGAGTTTGGAGGATAACTAAGACGTACTAAGAAAAGTAAAGCGTAGCGCTAAAAGGTTACTGAGTGAAAAAGCAAAATAACGTATTGTTCATTTAAGCTCACGCGCGCTGCACTTCATTCCCTCCGTGAGAGTTTATTTGCACGCATTATCAGTGACAGTCAATGGGCATAAGGCATTAGCCAAAGGGAATCGCTGGATGCAAGCACATGGCTAGATGTATGCGTCTATGGGGACAGGTATGCTCACGAGTAGGTTGAAACATATTAATAAGGGCAGGCGAAAGAAGTTCACCAAGCTAATTCAGGTAAATATGGAAACCAGCCAAACGCAGTTCTCTAATTTACCGACGTCCCTGAAGCTTGTTGTGAATAATTTATAGCGAGAGTCGCGCACGCTAACCCTGATACAGGCAGCCAAGCAAGTATCCACTTTTGCATGCAGTGACATATATTGCTTCCGACGTGCAAGTTACACCGATGCATGTTGTCAACAGAAAGCCGCGAGATCCTGAAGCGTCGCTGGACAACAACAGTGGTTACACAACGCATGCTTACAATACATTTGCAGTGCTTGCTACAACACCATAGTCAAGTAGTGCCTATGGAGGAGCCTAAGTGTTTGGCATGTCCAGGGTGGGTTTAAAAAGCGACTTACTTACTTGGCGTCAAGCCACATGCTTAGCAGCGTACTATCCACGTTACCGATTGACGGAGGCGATATCTGAATCTTTTGCCATTTCAGTCTCCGTTTAATGGCATCGTTATGGACACTTTTTCTTAGAGACGTTGGGCACTCGTTCATTCTCAGTTTTTACGTTCCGGTTTGAGTGCTCTGCTAGGAATTTCTTCGGACATCTATTTTCGTGTACTGTGGAGGAGACGTGTTGCAGCTCACATGCAATCGCTTCCTCAGAGCATAGCTGGCGAGCTATCGCCAAGATGCTACGAACCGGAAATCGTTTATAATTCACAGGACACTAAATGTTAAACTTAGGGTAGTGTACCATTTAGGTTTCTTTTAAGCGAACATCTAAAATTAGAAGGCGTTGTGAGATTCGTTCTCAACTGTAAATTCGATTGCGGGGTAACAGTTGTTTAGAGCCAACCTTAGTTATTATGCTTTCTCGGCAGTATATACAACGACCAAAGTGCCAATCAAGTAACCTTATACGAATGCACTTGGTGCATATTACATCCTGATTATATCCGTATGCGCTCTACCTAATCCGCTAAGTGGATGTAAACCGCCGGCATAAATACAGAAGATAGCTTTTTTCAGATTATCCTGGCAAACTATTGTTCTTGCTTGTTCTTTTGACACCGACTAGTTGTTCGTTGTGTAGTTTAGCCTACAGTGCTCGACATACCAGCAGTCTTAGTCGAGGCTGGCAATCATTCTCTTCGCTTTCAGTGGACCGACCAGATGGGCAACAGGAGAGGTAGTACCAAAATGCCAAATGCACCTTTTAGTGTCGAAGGTGCGCAAAGTGAAACAGGCGTGGTCTCGGAACGATTTGAAGGAGAAAAGTACATGGTAAGCAACGCACCAGCAAATACAACAACAGAACCTCAGATAACGGTAAATTAATTGATGACTACTAAATGGGAAAATTAACATTCCATTGTATTTAAACTAAGGATACCGGGATAAATCTACCTAAGAATATTGTACCATGCATCGTGTTTTGTGAAGTAACCCTTAATTATCTCAACCTTATAGCTACTTTGCATATGGTTGTGCTCGAATTTAAGATTGTACAATCGCGACTGACGTTGCATTTGCAGCCTCCAAAATTGTAGCAGAACCCCCTTCCTGGATCTGGGTCTGCCAGTTTCGTGGAAGGGTGAACTCGTTGTGCCCAGTGCAGAACTACTTCGGTCAGCCACCGCCTAGTAAACCATGATCCCTAACTTAGCCTGGATCGCATAGTAGGATTACTGTGGGTGACACCAGTTGTGGACGAAATCTGCTGCAATGCACTCAGAGGACAACATAAGCAGGCAGCCGCAGACGAGAAGGACAAACGGAAGTATCCATATCTTGTAAGCTGTAACCATCTAAACCAAGCTTGACTGTCTGCCCCGAGTCATCATCATCATACACACCAACTATAGGTAAGAAGCACCTCAGTTAATGTGCCACAATACATAAATGAAAAAGGAAAATATATAAAAGTTTGCATGGCAGCTGGGCTTCCAGCAACGGATAGGCATCGTTCTGGTATGCTACCTGCCGGCTACTAGGCGAAAAGAAAAAAATTGTTGTGTTTTACGCTAAGTAATGAGATCGTAGGTGGAGGGGAGGTTAAGGGTTTGGGGAGGAATAAAGAAACTCACTGCAAGAACGCTACTGAGGTCGGCTCCTTGCCATGTCAGCAAGTGTATCCAGCCACACGTGTTCACCGTCTTTTGGACCCGAAGTAGGGAGCTGTGACGCTCCAACCGAGGCCAGCTCCGAAGAGAGGGCCTTCATTCCTCTCGACCAAGTTATCGCTTGGCTACCTCTCCTCTTCTTCCATCCACATCCATGGGGAGCAAACAACGCACGTCGTGGAAGTCGGTGGGTTGGCATGCGCAACACGTGGCCCATCCATCGGAGCCTGGTGCGTGAAATGACGGTGCTGAGCTGTTCATTTCCTTTTCCTGTGCCGTAAACAAAGCGTCGAACTCGCTTGTTACTCACGCGGTGTTCGCACCAGATGTGGGCTATATTGCGAAGGCGCCGATGGTCGAACTTAACTAGCCTCTTCATGTCCGCCGATCTTAGGGGCCAGGTTTCGCACCCGTACAGTAAGTTGATGATGATTGTGCTTTGCTTTAGCAAGACCTCGACCGCCTCTCCACGTGGTCTGCAAGGGTCAACCTTCCGATCAACCCAGTCAAGTCGCAATTCATGAGGCTGGGTAAGTGTGAGCACAGTCGAACATACATGGTGGCTGGTCAACCGTTGCATCCCGCGTCTTTTTTGCTCGACCCCGGTGTACTCTCACTCTACGATCTAAAGTCCATGGACAATACAGCCTCCGTATGCTTTGGGCACTCAGGCGCAGCTTCAGCACTTGGTCCGAAGAGATTGCCAGTCGCTTCTTCGTCTCAATAATACGACCAATGCTAGAGTATGGCTCTCCCGCGCATGGTCCTCTCACCCGGGGTGAGGTAGAAAACCTTGAGCGAGTGCAGCATTTAGCCACCAGTCTGATTCCCAACTTACGTAATGAGCCATACGAAGACCGGTGTAAGAACCTAGGATTGTACAACCTAGCTTATCGTCGAATGAGGGTTGACCTCATCATGACTCACCGGATATTACACCTGGGTGATTACCCGATGCTGAGACCACTGCTTCATCTGCGTAAACCAAGCAGCACACGAGGGCACCGGCATAAGCTTGTCGTACCGGATTTGAAGCGGGTCGCTCACCAACTATGTTTCGAACGCAGAGTGGTGAATGTATGGAACGACCTGCCACAGCAGGTGGTAGAAGCAACCTCAGTGTCAGAATTTAAGAAGTGCCTTGACAAACACTGCCGACGCAAAACACATCGAGCGGAACCCAATCGAACGGGTATTTGTCCATGAGTGACGACTGATGCAGCTACACGGAGCAAGCTCCACTCGCTGCTTCTAACCGGTATTCAATATTCAGTATTTACCCTCCTCATCAAAAGCATCACAATCACCATCCTCCTCCTCCTCCTCCTCCTCCATCATCATCATCATCATCATCATCATCATCATCATCATCATCATCATCATCATCATCATCACCAGCACCATCATCATCATCATCATCATCATCATCATCATCATCATCATCATCATCATCATCATCATCATCATCATCATCATCATCATCATCATCATCATCATCATCACCAGCACCATCATCATCATCATCATCATCACCACCACCATCATCATCATCATCATCACCACCATCAACATCATCATCATCATCATCATCATCATCCTCATCCTCCTCATCCTCATCCTCCTCCTCCTCCTCCTCATCAGCATCATCCTCATCATCATTGTAAAAGGATTTTCGATGCTCTGTGTTCAACTCCGCCATCCGCCAACCCTCGAGTGTGGACTGCGAACGCAATTAGCGCCCCCTACCCAATTATCTTCGCCATTACCACCTCAACTATCAGCCCAATTATCTTTGCCATTATCCTCGCGATTATCGTCATGCACACTCTCATTTCACGCCTCCGGCCTTCATCCAGTCTGTGTTTGACCAATCACGTGAACTTCACTTGTCCCATCTAACCAGTCTACAGTATTCTCAATCGCATTGACTATCTGAAACCCTTCCTTGTTGGTCTCGGACCGAATTGTAATTCATTTAAAACTGCGTTGGGTGGAAGCGCTACTAGTGAGGTTTGTATTATTGTTGCTTCCTAATTGTTCGTTAACAGTACCGTCATCTTGTCCAGTGTTCTTGTTCTTTGACTGCCTGGATACGCGTGGGCTGAAGGCCCTTCAAAGCGGATTGTTGCTTATAATCATCATGATCATGATCGCCATCATCATCCTCATCATCCTCATCATCACCATCATCATCATCATCCTCATCAGAGGAAGATCCTCAAACCAAATGCGTTTGTACATGTTTCACCTGAGAGGGTTTGGAGTTTATCAGAAATGCGATATTCCACTGCGCATGCATGCAATCCTACATCCTGCTTGTGATGTTTATACAGAGCCGTCAAATCATGAGTGCTATGGAGGGCACTGACAAACATGTGGATCTTCCATCATGTGCTAGCGGGAAGTAAGGTTGTTTCTTTTCATGCATATGGCTTGGCTGTCGAGTTACACGCCCGATGCTGGATAGATATGCAGTTATATGCCCATATCAAGAACCCACTGCTATTCCAGAGCCTCATGTATGTCACCTGGTATCCAATTAATGCATCTCAGCAGTGATACGAATATGTTCCAGTCAATTATGCGATAGGGCGGGTTGAACGTAGGGCAACAATAAACCTTACTCACTGCGTAAGTTGACATGATGTTTAAGAGCATCAAGTTATGATCACCAACCGGCTACCAAACCCTGATATTAACTGTATGCAGTATTCTTGATTTATCGCCATAACGGCGCGGAGATACTGAGCATCCTTACGTGGTAGAAGACAAAGAATGTGGAATGCAGATGCAACCAGCATACAAAAAGTAGAAATCAAATAGGCATGGAACTCACCCACATGTTAGTCGCACGACAAAGTCTCCTGAGTCAGTAGCACGTATTGCGGGCGAACACGTCTTCATTAGCACGCGGACAATTCCAGCACTAAGGGAGTCACATTTTGTAGGGATACTCTGCTAACCATCTGGTCATGTACTGCAGCTCAGCTCCGGTACTCATCTGCTCTGGATTCCAGACTCTCCTTTCACGTACTCGGTACAGTTGCGCGAAGAGCTTAGGTGTCTGGTTCTCAAGTCCCTGACACAGCAACAGCCCGCGTATGCCACATCACGTGCTTTGGTGGACACGTTGTGTACCAGGCAGTCCTACTCGGGCAAGACAGTCAAGCTTGGTTTAGATGGTTACAGCTTACAAGATATGGATACTTCCGTTTGTCCTTCTCGTCTGCGGCTGCCTGCTTATGTTGTCCTCTGAGTGCATTGCAGCAGATTTCGTCCACAACTGGTGTCACCCACAGTAATCCTACTATGCGATCCAGGCTAAGTTAGGGATCATGGTTTACTAGGCGGTGGCTGACCGAAGTAGTTCTGTACTGGGCACAACGAGTTCACCCTTCCACGAAACTGGCAGACCCAGATCCAGGACCGGGGTTCTGCTACAATTTCGGAGGCTGCAAATGCAACGTCAGTCGAGATTGTACAATCCTAACTTCGAGCACAACCATATGCAAAGTAGCTATAAGGTTGAGATAATTAAGAGTTACTTCACAAAACACGATGAATGGTACAATATTCTTAGGTAGATTTATCCCGGTATCCTTAGTTTAAATACAATGGAATGTTAATTTTCCCATTTAGTAGTACATCAATTAATTTACCGTTAACTGAGGTTCTATTTTTGTATTTGCTAGTGCGTTGCTCACCATGTACTTTTCTCTGTCAAATCGTTCCGAGACCACGCCTGTTTCACTTTGCGCACCTTCGACACTAAAAGGTGCATTTGGCATTTTGGTACTACCTCTCCTGTTGCCTATCTGGTCGGTCCACTGAAAGCGAAGCGAATGATTGCCAGTCTCGACTAAGACTGCTGGTATGTCGAGCACTGTAGGCTAAACTACACAACGAACAACTAGCCGGTGTCAAAAGAACAAGCAAGAAAAATAGTTTGCCACGATAATCTGAAAAAAGCTATCTTCTGTATTTATGCCGGCGGTTTACATCCACTTAGCGGATTAGGTAGAGTGCATACGGATATAATCAGGATGTACTATGCACCAAGTGCATTTGTATAAGGTTACTTGATTGACACTTTGGTCGTTGTATATACTGCCGAGAAAGCATAATAACTAATGTTGGCTCTAAACAACTGTTACCCCGCAATCGAATTTACAGTTGAGAACGAATCTCACAACGCCTTCTAATTTTAGATGTTCGCTTAAAAGAATCCTAAATGGTACACTACCCTAAGTTTAACGTTTAGTGTCCTGTGAATTATAAACGATTTCTGGTTCGTAGCATCTTGGCGATAGCTCGCCAGCTATGCTCTGAGGAAGCGATTGCATGTGAGCTGCAACACGTCTCCTCCACAGTACACGAAAATAGATGTCCGAAGGAATTCCTAGCAGAGCACTCAAACGAGAACGTAAAAACTGAGAACGAACGAGTGCCCCACGTCTCTAAGAAAAAGTGTCCATAACAATGCCGTTAAATAAAGACTGACATGGCGAAACATTTAGATATCGCCTCCGTCAATCGGTAACGTGGATAGTACGCTGCTAAGCATGTGGCTTGACGCCAAGTAATGTAAGTCGCTTTTTAAACCCACCCTGGACATGCCAAACAGTTAGGCTCCTCCACAGGCGCTACTTGACTATGGTGTTGTAGCAAGCACTGTAAATGTATTGTAAGCATGCATTGTGGAGCCACTGTTGTTGTCCAGCGAAGCTTCAGGATCTCGCGGCTTTCTGTTGACAACATGCATCGGCGTAACTTGCACGTCAGAAGCAATATATGTCACTGCATGCAAAAGTGGATACTTGCTTGGCTGCCTGTATCAGGGTTAGCGTGCGCGACTCTCGCTATAAATTATTCACAACAAGCTTCAGGAACGTCGGTAAATTAGAGAACTGCGTTTGGCTGGTTTCCATATTTACCTGAATTAGCCTAGTGAATTTCGTGCTCCGCCAAGTTTTCTTGGCCGTTCCGTGCGGTCTCCGGCATGGATGTTGCAATTTTTGATGCATAGTGATGGGTTTCTTTGTCGTTTGAATCGATGATGTTGGTCACGGGCTCTTGATACCTGGGTCCATTCATGTTTGTTTGTGGTATGTCATTGGGTGACAACTAGGCTCGTCTAAGCCGGATCTTTTTTATACGGCGCTCGAATTTATAGAGTGTGTAGTGCTTGTTGGTTAATATTTAACAATACTTTACGACTTTTAAAATTTTCCGCCTTAGACATCTTTTCCTTGAATTGAGGGAGCACGGCACAACTGTGTTGCTAACGACATGAGCGTAAATAGTCACTTCTATTCTTCTTTGCTTCAGCTCCTCCGGAATTCAACGGACGTGAGCAGTGGCGTCGAGCAAAAATCAGTAGGTTTATCGGAGCACGTTTTCCATGCTTACGTTTTGATACTTAATACGAACGGATACAGTGACATTACGAGACAACCTGTTGGAACGCGGTCGTGTGTCTAGCCTCATAGAGTTGTGCCAGGAGATTATGCAGTAGAAATATTTAAAATATATTCATTTATATATACATATGTTTGAAAGGAATCGCGGCCATTCAGACTCCGTACATATGCGGCAGATGCTAAATATATGCATCGGTTATTTCTGCAATTCCTTCCCATGACCAGGTAAGCTCAGCGCCAAGTCAACCTCAACGTAACCTTGCTACATCAACCCATCCTTTCACAATTATACCGGCCATCGCGGACAGGACACTACCCCTATCCGCAAGGTTATTAGCAATAGACTCGTTCCCAATACCCCTACACACATATTTACAGCTCACATAATCCGGGATTACAATGATTTATACAAAAGTGACGCGAACCCTGAGTTCATCATTTATGGTGTGCTTTCATTACCTTTGATTAACGTCAGATTGCTTATCAAAACACCGTATTTCCTAAGCATGCTTACACATTTAATCAAGCTACAAGCAATCCTTGTTACCGTAACGTGGCAACCGGCTGATATATTAGACTGTAATCCAAGTACCCACTTTAACTACTTTTTCGTAAATATGGCTGTAAACTAAGGTGGAACATGCATCATGTAACTCAATCACACATGTACATCTGAACGATTTGCACATCCACCACTGGCAAATGTCACTGATTCTGGTTCCCAGTCTCAGGATCCTCGGTTTACTTGCATATAACCGCAACCCGCCAGATTCATCAACCATGAGTATTGTCCGTATCACCTCAGATTTCGATTTGCATCGAGATCGACACACAAACAAAGGATAATTGTAGGTGGTTTCAACGTATCGAGGATACACTGGTCTTCCTAGACCGTATTGTCTATACACAGAGTCTTCATTTATTCAGTCAGTGTTGGTTTGACGACAGTGGGTTATTATACCAAGTGGGTTGACGAGTACATTATACACGATTTGCACATTGGTTAAAACGAACGTACAGAGAGACGTCTAAGAGAACATCCCTGGTTTCGACAGCATCATGCTACTCTTAACCTTCACCTTTTAAATGGCCAGCAAATAAGTGCCTCCTGTCTACCAATCCAGCCGCAATAGTAACTGGGAAAGTTTCCATCGAATAATCCGATCCTGCGATGGGGATGTCTTCCTTCTCTCCAATAATATATGCATAGCCGTAGAGCCCTTCTATCATTAGGTTCAACAAGCCATAAACCTCGTTGCTGCACAAACAACACCAGTCAGCGACATTTCAAAAGATGCAGTCGAACATTCGCTTAGTCAGAAATCCAGCAAAACGATCGCTTGCTAAAACAGGATAGGATAATAATAAAATAATGGAAAGGATAGTGAAAGTTGAACGATTTATATTCTTGAACAAAGCTAACATCATCAGCAATTCGCAACACGGCTTCATGCAAGGTCGATCCTGCGCAACATGCCACATTGACTTTTTAAATCACACAACGACTGCCATTGACAACGGAAACAGTATGGTAATAATGTTCCTGGATATGCAAAAAGCCTTTGATAGAGTGCCTCACAGAAGGTTACTAAACAAACTAAAGGCTATAGGCTTTGGAGAACCGATATTCTCTTGGCTGTCTTCATATCTAATTGATAGACAGCAAGTGGTGCGCCTCTGTGACCATTTCTCTAAACCGAAAGCAATCACCAGTGAAGTGATTCAAGGGAGTGTTCTCGGTCCACTTCTTCTTCTAATTTACACTAACGATATATTACAGAACATAACAAATGGTGTTGCATTTATCTTCGCTGATGACATTAAAGTTGTTTACTCACAACCACGTGCAAATACTCAGGAAGCCGTACGTCTCATTCAGGATGACCTAACTGACCTTGAATCCTGGTGCCAACTGTTGCAGGTGTTATTTGCCGTGGACAAATGTAATATTTTATCGTACAAATGCCAAGTACCGCCAGACAGTTTATTACTACAAGGCGCATATATCTCGCAATGCAGGGCAGTTCGCGGCTTGGGCGAGCGATATTCAGTCACGCTTAACTTTTCTGAACACTGTGACTTCCAAGTTTTGAAAGCCATGAAGACCATCGGTTATATCTGCCATCAATTTTACCTCACGGAATCTCGCATATCGCTTTACCAAACATATGTATTGCCGTGTATGGAATACTGTTCAATGGTACAGTCTAACCTACGAAAATATGACCAGCACTCTCTTGAGAGGGTCCAGCGACACTTTACGATAAAGCTATGTGAATATTCCTCAAAGTTGACATAAGGAGAGCGATGTGATAAACTTGGATTTGACCCAGTTTGGCTTCAGATAATGAAGCTGAACCTATGTTTTCTTTACAGAATCATAAATCGTCGAATCCGGTTTTGAAAACGTGTTCACAAAACTGTAAACAGCAGATACCCAATCCGCAATAAAGAAGTAAATTATGATTCCAAAATTTACTACGAGAATCAGAGAACGTTTCTTTCTAAACAACTACTCGAAGATTTGGAAAAAACTTCTAAGTAATTTCAGAACATGCTATACTCTTTGCAATTTTAAGCTTGCTATTAGTCAGCATTTAACCGTCCTAAACTTGATTAAGATGTTCGGGACATCACAGTCCCTAGATAACGCATTCGAAAACGGTATCCATGGTGTCTGAATAAATTTCCGAAACACATACACATAACATTTCGGACAACAGTCCCTTTCATTACATTTTTTTATCTTGGCCCAAATATCTGTCATGTGATTATGAATAAAACTGATTCAATGGCAGGAAAAATAGCAGAACGATTCTGATTACTCTGTGTAACCTAACGTGCAATTGCGTCCATGTTTATCTCTGAAAATGTGTTGCTGAAATGTCATGGAAAAGTTGTACTATTATTTGATCTGTTCTTTCCAGGGAACAGCTTCTCGCATCGTCAAGGAATATAAAATTTATTCATTTATTCATTTTACAATGATCTCACAGATGCACTGACTCATCTCTGAAAGTAAGCACTTACAATTGATGGGGATGAACACATGAAGATCAAGCAACCCTACGAATGACATGTAAAGCGAAATAGCTGGTCCGATTTCTCCGTCGAAGAACCAACAAACACTGTTCATTGATCACTGAACTGGTGGGTGACATCCAGGCGCAATTTGTGAAGCATTTAGCTCGTTCTTCTCTACCTACATTAACCTTGACATTAATTCTATAATTAAACTAAGGCTCCGTTTAAAGTGCTACTGCTCCCCGCAATGTCCACCGATCAAGCCGTTCTATACAACCGTGCCCAATTCTGGAAGCTATTGACATCCCTCATCCGCCACGAGACTGAGGGCCTGCTATGTCACTGCTTCCCTTGAATATGTCTGACGTTTCATTGGGATCCAAGTACTTTGCACATCAAGAAAAAACTTTATTTATCAGCCCTTACCAAAGGGCTGCGCAAAATTTGAGATTGACAATTACAGGCCAAGAGATAACACTTCTATAACAGCCGGGTTATCCGTAAATTGGTAAAAAAGTGTGAGGAATTTCATCAACTCACTGGAGCTGATAGACAGGTTGTACAATGGTTTCCGTGACTAACAATTGTACACATTCTGGTAGATGCATTATCTGAAATACATATCAGACTCCACTGACTCAAAATAGGCATATTAATTCTGTGCTTGGACATGCAGAAAACATTCGTTTGGGTTTCTCACAAACGGTTACCTATTCAGATAGATTTGTTTGAAGTCCGGAACACCTTAATGGGTTGGTTATCATCATACATGAACGGTTTCGCTGAAATTATCACCTTAGGCCACCATTGGTCTTCCCCCTACAATTATTGGCGGTGTTAAACAAGGATATGCGCTCAGTACGTTAATTGCCCTTCTTTGTGTCAAGGATAGCAGTTTGGTTAACAAACATGGAGTGCCGTTTTTATATTTTGCTGATATAACATTTGTGAACAAGTACCGAGGATTTGAGCTTCCGAATGTACTACCACTCATTCAAGAGTACATTCATTCGCTTAAGGCTTGGTGGGACAAGTGGATGATGCCCTTTTAAGCACAACAGCGAAGTATCGTATGTCGCGGTCGCTTGACACCCGATTGACACATGTAACAGCAAACGCTTCTGTGTACAACAGTCTGCCCGTGACCTTGGAAGCAGATATCCTTGTACTTTCATGTTCTTAGAATAGATTGAGTACCAGATAAAATGAGCCAGACAACCCTTCTCTAGCATTTCCCATAAAATGCCTACAAGCACAGCTAGAGTGGAACTATTTAAAGCCCTTGATCGTCCCATTCTGGAGCATCGCAGCATAATCTGAGGCAATCTGAGGAAATCAGTTAGAAGATCGATCGAAAGCCTTCAACGGTCATTTACTAAGCTCATTTACTAAGCTCTTGGAAGCGATGGCAGCAACTCCTTCTCGATCCACCTTGGCTGCGAAGATCAAAAGCTAACTTGAGACTGCTGCACAATCTGATTCATGACAATACTCATAGCAATCGATTCATCTTAACATTGAAGCACAATTACACGCGAGCCCTAGGTAACAAAGGCATTACCCTGATTACGTCACGATGCAGGACAAATTTGCGGTTTAATTTTCGTCTCACAATGTGTGCTTCTCTGTGGAACCGGATGCCATCCTTCCTCAAGTCGTGTGTGACTGTGTAATCTTTTCGCAGTAACTTGGGAAGCTACCTCTACCTGGACACCAATATGTCGCTCATTTCGTGGGGAAGATCATTTGAACGACCATTCAGTGAAAGCTCAGATAACGTCGTACGGGTGTAATATCACCACTTTTTGCGACCTAACCGGTCTTCAGTGTCTACAACCTACGCAAACTGCAAATTTGCTCCTACCATCGCATAGGACAAAATATGGGGCAAATACCTTGCCAGCAATGCCGACGAATATAAGAGGATAATTTGATAGCATTCTTACAAAGTATGACATCACCTGGGTGTGTATGTTTTATGTCAAATCTTGTCACGGCCTTTCACTTGATGAGACATACCCCGATTATTATTATTATTATTATTATTATTATTGTTATTATCTTCATGCGGTAAATTGTTTCGACCAGAGGCAATACTAACCTGGTGCCTAAATGTGCCACTGGTCCTATGCACCTTGAACCGATCACATATTGTGCGCTCGATACATTACGGACTGTTCGAACAAGCGCTGGAAAGTTGACACAGGAACACCGGCTACCGGCCGGGTCTGAATACCAACCAACGGTAACACTTTCCGACAAGGATCTGTTGCAGGGGTGTTGAGGGAGAACGTTCAGACACTTCATCCTAGGTTTACCAGCTACAGTCAGGCGTATTGTTGGTGACCTCTAGCACTGACACTCGCATCCCTGTCTGCCTTCCGTTAACACTACGTGTCAACCTACTCGGGAGCATACCTGTCCCCCCATAGACGCATACTTCTAGCCATGTGTTTACATCCAGGGCGTCCTGTTGGCTAATGCCCCATGACCATTGAATGTTACTGATAGTGCGTGCATGTATCTCCTCAGGGAGAGGATGAATTGACGCGCGCGTGACCTTGAATGGACAATACGTTATTTTGCTTTTATAACAAGCTGCCTTTATAGCACTGTGTTATGCTTTGACTGTAGAAAGGTATAGATTGAAAGGCAGACAGGAATTGGGACTGAAGTCGAAATGTGATAAGGGTTGGCAGTTGAACTGTACTAGAAACTGTTTTGTATGTGAGTAGGCAAATGTATAGGAGCATGTCCAGACAACATCCTGACAGACACACAGAAATTCGTATGAGAATGGAAACAGGCAGACCATAAGCAATGAGTTTCGCAGAACACCTTTCTTCAGGGACAAACGGTTTATTAGTCAAAACAGGCTCTGCGAAACTATCAGCTTGCTTAGGTTGTGGAAGCCTCGATGTAAATAACTAGGTCTGTTCCATACCTAACGACGCTTCTGCATTCATAAGATACTTCCTTAGAAGCATTTAAACAAACTCATTCTAGCGCTGCTAAATAAGAGCCAATCAGCATATAAGTGAAGACACGTAGACGGTCAATCTTCTGGTTGGTTTGCTTGCGTCAAGCTAGCCGCTTGTTTCGTCATGTGATTACACATCGTGGTTCTTCTTTCATTATCCCATCACAATGCCTGCATAAAAGATATTACTTTTCAGGCTGTTTTCACAATCTCCACCATTTTACAGGGTAGCCGGATGGTTGCAGATACTGGAGTAAAACAAAATTATTAGTGATGGAATATACGTCAATTGATGCAGGCTGTACGGCTATTATTAAATTACTAGCTCCATGGTTTTGTAATCCTCAAAGTAAATCGATTTGGTTTTACATTATCTTAAGTGTCAAGTTCGTAAATATTAACAAAAGGTAACGAAATTTAATAGAATAACAAGACAGAGGTTACGGCGCAGGCCGAAGAGGCGTGAGAAATCATTCAGAAAACCATTAGTTAGTGGATAGATAGGGGACAATGTTCCGTTTTATATTTTACCTAGTGCTGCAGCAACTGAACTGGCCATGTTACAAACCAATATGACTATCCGATCTCTAAGTCTTTAACTATCAACCTAGGCAAACGTGTAGTTGGGTATTTGAGGGCAAAATCGGGCTTTAGAGCATACATATATTGCTGCATAATTGCACAGAAAAGCATATGGTTCAAAAGGCACGCAAAAGTCAAGTTAAGCAGATGGTTTGCTGTGCCACCAAATCATTTAATGCAAAAGACCAACAGATGTAGCTAGAAATCTCATCATCGGTCGTTCGCAGTTGATGAAGACATTTTGCTATGAATATTTGGTCAGTGCCTTCGGCTTCATTCATCGTTGTCTGTATGGAAGTAAGGGGGATCAGACCGGAAATTGATGAGCTGAATATTGGATATTGCTTACCGTGTTACACATGAACTATCCTATCACTGGAAGACTAAAGCAACATATGTTTCTCCACGTTTCTTATGAAGTAGTTCCGCTTACCCATTGCTCGGGCATCTACCACTGCTAAACGATTAAGTAAATAGAAAAACAAATAATTTATTCTTGAATACTTCGAGGCACACCAAACCTGGCATGATCAATACTTTACAAGCGATCGTTCCACAGCAATAACTTTGCTTTGCATGAAATGCGCTGTTCGTACAATGTACACGTTTCGGTAATGGCGGATGCACTAATCAGGAACAGAATCTTTAATGATGCAGCGACATTCTGGGATCAAAGATGTGTAAAAGCATAACAAATGAAGTGGAAACGGAAGGCAGAAACAGGGTAATGCCTTTTTAGTGTACTTATGCAAAACATATTGAAATGATGTGGAAGGTCGCTCTGGTTAACTTACCAGTATGAGTTTGTAGGCAGTGATGTTATTTGGTGACCAGTAACATCCGCCACCTCGCATTGTTGATAAACGGACATTTGTGGCTTTTTATAGGGAGAACGCTTGCCAGGCAAAAGCCCACCACGTCCTGGAACACTGCCCTCAATCCGTTTGAATGGTAATGTATAACTGGCAATGTATCTTACAGACCGATTGTACACTCGGCTATTCGCAGTCATATAAGCTGCAAATCTCTGCGCTGGCTAAGTGAAATGCTTAGTCCAGGTACGTCATTATTCTTTGAAACCGGTCAAGAAATGAAATCTCTTGGAAAGTCGAGTGAAGGATTGTGCATGCGCGTAAGGATTTCGAAGTAAAGAAGTTTGGCTTTTTCTTTGTGGTATACTGGTCTTGGCGTGAAGACTTCGTGTCCAGGTATCCAAACTGGCCGCGTCAGGTGTTGAGTGCAGTTGATCCTTGTGCCTAAATTCGTCCCATCTCAGGCAAAATTGCGATTCCTCATTCAAATGCGGCATCCACAGGACGTTGGCATTAATTCTCTTCAGATCATGGGTGGAATTATGGGAGTAACAGGGCCGAACGCCTGATGGAGGAAACTCAACTCAGTCCAAAGGAGTGGCGTCGGCCGCCGGATTGATTGTCACGTAAATGCAGTACGCACTGTTGCGTTAACTTGCGAAGCACACTATTCCAGTAGAAACAAGTTGCTTTCTCGTCTCAACAAACTACGTAGCAGCTGATCGGCCCAAACATTTCGGATGGTGGTGTCAATTTGGAAAGACTTTCCTATCGTGTATCAAGCTCATATATTTTCGTAGGAATTGAGACCTGCCAGTTTGCACAGCTAGTGTGGTATCTGCGATAACTAGCATTCATTCGACTGTCTGAAGATCTGTTCTATGTACCGAGAGCACTACGAAGAGTATGAAGGGCGGTTAAATTTGACCAGAATTCTGGGGTCTCACATCAACAACCTAAAATTCAGACGCCATATATCTCTTTAGAGCATTGGTCAACAATGATTGTTTGACAGATAAGGCCGAGCAACATCAAAGGAGTTTGTAAGGTATGATGAACTGTGTGTACTGAATGACTTCAAAGTCGTTCAAATCAATGACCGCATTCTCACGAAAGGCTGAACATGCGATAGTGTCAACACATCCTGAGTGGCCGGAAGCGGCGAACCTGTGGTGAAGTAAACAGATACTCCAACTTTGAGCCCAACAAGAGGGTATTTAGCATAATAACAAGAATAATATATAATATGTAATATATATAATATATAATAATAATGACAATATTAATAATAATAACATTTATTATTATGAATTTTTCTTGCAGTACTTCTTAGTATCCCGAGCAAACTTGACAAAAGTACCAGCTCTAGGTTTCCGTGGTTTGGTGTCTGATTCTGATAGCCGATACATTGTTATACTTTTTCATTCGACTAATTACATATGTGCTATATCTAATTGTTAGCGTACACTGAAAACGTCGACGCGACACCAACTGTCATTTAATGATATCCTATAATTGGGTACTGAGTACTGAATGTCACCAGATGTCTTAGCGAACTGTGGATACGCGCAAAGCATGAGAGAAGCTGTTGCAAGGTATTAAGCTTGAACATTGCGGTTGAAATATTACCTTAAGTTGCTTCTACCATCCGTCTAATTGTTTCGCTGAATCCTCTACGGCAATCGTACTGTGCGGGAGTAGAGTGCCTGCAGCATACTTATTTGATATCCAAGACCATCTTGTTAAGTGTATTCTAGTTTTTATTTACCTTCCCGAGAGATTGCTTGCTGCAGAACCCAGTCCTTCAGGGACAAGTGTTTATTCAGAATAGTCAAATCAGTAAACTTCACAGCTTGTTCGGCAAGCCAAACGCTTCGATAGAAGTTGCTGATTCATGTCCATATCTAGTGACCTTTCCTAGCCGCTGAGATTCTCCTTCGACAGTTAAACATACGGTGAGTAGCCCTCAGGAATGTCGACCAATCCGTGTCCAGTGATCGAAGCCGTTGCGTCTGTCTTTCATTGGTTGCCTAACTCGCTCCTTTGGTCCATCCGTTCACTCTGATGTAAGATTCCCATCACATGGCTGACAGTAAAACTAGCAGTTGGATTCGCCTTCCGAAGAGGCCACCTCCCACAGGTTGATTTTAACCGACCGGTCAATAGCGAAATTACTATTATCAAATTGCAAACGTTGAAACCGAAACGGAAACGAGCATTTCTATAGTTCAATAACCCACGTGATGAACCATCAGTCACAGTAGACGGAGTTTGCTTATCAATAATTTAAAATCCAACCAGTCCCTGTAAGAGACGGACCACAGTTATGCTGGTGGTGAGAACATTAAATCCCTGGCTTGACTGACTGACGTGTGCAAACTTAAGGCCGATATACTTTAGAAGGCAAGGACCTGTGTAAGCACTTCATGTAAGGATGACTCCAAATAATTCAAATGTGCACCTTCGACTATGACACGAAACATAGTAGCTTTTGCATGCAGGCTACGTTGGACCAATTTTATTCAAATAAAACATGTTTCTGGATGGTTTCGGTGCGGCTCTCTCCTATCCCTGCACTCCACGACCGACGGTTTCGTCTTTGTTTAGACTCATCAGGTAGAGATAGCTGAGCTAGGAGTGAAACTCGGGGCATAGTGCTTGGCGGCTATCGCCATGATCCCTAGGCCACTGAGTTCCGCTAGCAGTGTTTGACACAGCGGTTAGAAGTAGCTTTTCGGGTTTCTTGGGCACCCGCCGTGTGTCTTGGATTGCTTCTATATGCTCCATTGTGGGTGCGGTTAGAAATGTAAATCCTTTTACTCCATCGAAATATGAGCAATAATGTCAAAATCTGTCACCGGTTGATGCTCTCATCTTTTTTCAAGTTATTATGTAGCATTTTTAAATCTCTGACTTACAGTATCACTGGGTTCGTAAATGTGAGATGTCACTGGAAATGTGCAGTCGTTCCTTGAATCCAATGGTGGTGAACTGCTAACAATTTTGGCCTCCATGACAAGTTCTAGCAGACTGTTCCGAACATTCTCCACTCTCCGTTCGATGCTGTGCGTGTTCAGCTTCGCGTATTTGATACAGGAAAAGCGAGTGAACCGCTCAGCACCGTTATATCACGCACCAAGCTCCGATGGCTTGGTCACGTGTCACGCATGCCAGCACACTGACTCCTGCGACGTGCATTGTTTGTGAGCCGGATGTGTGGTTTGAAGACAAGGTGGGGAGGCGAAGCGATGACTTGACCGAGAAAATGAAAACCATCACTTCAAAACTGGCATCGGTTGGCGCAACCCAACTGCCTGGGTGGGGCCCTAAGAACGATGAATACATTTGGTTTGGCATGCTTGCTGATATGGCGAAGAGCGTTGTGAATTACTTTGTCCACCCCCTCCCCTTTAGATTCCACCTCTAATTCCGATCTCATACTAAACGCATAATATCAAATGTAACGTCATATTACTCACCGGGAATCTATTTTTGTAGTGCAATTATTTTGTATAGCGGCACACCAGCTGTCATGTGTTTCTCACCCTCAGCTAATGTGTACAACCCTGTTGATGATGTCTCCGACCAGTGCACAGGGGTAGCTAATTCGCTTCACATCCGACATCAGAAGCTTGCACTGATGTTTGCTTGTGCAGGATGGGGTCTGAAAGTACAGAGTAGCCTCAAGATGGGGAAGTCATCGTGATATAATATGCAGTACGTCACGATGAGATTGGCCTACAATTGACGATAGGGCAAGGTTTAGAGTCCTAGTTTCTCGCACCGGTCTTCGTAAGGTAATCTTCGTAAACTTCGGATGAAGCTTAGTATCGACCCGTTGGACTCGTTCTATCTTCTCTGCCTCTGCTTAGCTGACTAGAGAGTAGGTGGGCGAGCCGTGCTCTAGCACTAATGAGGGAAGAAAAGAGCTGACGTCTTCAGAACAATTACTGAAGCTACTTTTAGCGCTTAAAGCCTACTCAGTCCGCTATGGTGTGGAGTCTACATGTTTTCCATGGATATCAAATCGCAGCGCGAGAGAACATCTAGGTCCTTTAATGAAGGTGTGAGATGCAACGTTTGTCTGTCGAGAGTGTAAGTCCGGCCCTCACCACCCTTACTCAGAATCATGAACAGCGGCTTGCTTGGGTTGACCAGGATGCGGACTTCTGTAGACTCCATGGAGTGACAGTTAAAGTCTTGCAGAAGTAGGCTGCAGCCGTTGGGAGTGTTAATCACTCTTCAAATCTTCAGGTCTTCCGCGAACAGGGCATACAATAACCGAAGAAGCAGCGGTGGAGCTGTGGTGTGGGTTAAGAACAGAGTGGACCCCAGCACCATGCATTGGGGTACGATATTATTAGAAGTGTACCAGTCAGTTAGATGGCCGTCGAACTGTATCCCCCAATTTTGCCCAATGACAAACTCCTGGATCCGCTGGTGCAGCAATCCGTTAACCCCGCCCACACTCAGTTGATGTAGGAGGACCTCGTGGTGTAGTTTATTGAACAGTTTACCGAAGTCGATATACATCATGTCGGCAGACTTCCCTTTGTTCACTGTCTGAAACCATGCATGCCTTGTCACGAGCAAGTTGGTAACACATGAGCGAACTTGCATGAAACCGTGCTGTGCGGGCGTCAGTAGATCTTTTGAATGGAGCAGATGCAGTAGACCCTTATTCAAAATCTTCTCAGCAATCTTGGCCAAAATACGTGTCAGCCAAATCGGCCTGTAGTTGTCCACCTTGATGGCGTCAACGCCTTTCGGAATCGGATTTACAACTGATCCCTTCTATTAACTAGGCTTTGAACCCTCGGATACAGACCTATTGCAAAATCTAGCAAAGTTGGTAATATGATGAGCGATAGTTACTTGATAATCATTGAGTGGAGACAGTCATGTTAAGCTGGTTAGGTGCCGTCGAGATTGGAGCGTAGGTGGCGCACTTCCTCAACACAAGAATGCACCTTCTAGTTTAGTAAGCGCAATGCCCTAATTAAAGATTCATTTTCACGTTGGGTAGATATCTACTTTACCACATTCCCTAAGTTAGATGTCACTTTCACGCTCCCTGCAAGATTTTCCCTCCAGAATGGGTAACTTGTGTTTTCCTCACTGAAAACAGAGGTCATTTATTTGTTACAGGAGATGAATGGTTTTACGGTTCTGGTTAGCTTCACATTTGCAGTTCACTCAGGCGTCCGCAGTCAAGTTGTGCAACCATGAGTTTTATACCTTTTCAAAAAGAGGAATCGCTCTTCTTTCTCCAGTAACGTATTCATAGCTTAGGGGAGATATCGACTACGTACTCACGGAATACACATGCGCTATAAGTGAACAACGGAGCGAGTCATACGAAATCGCTCAGGTAAGATGCATTCAATATAAAAATATTTTGCAAGTAATACACCAAGGCTGCGCACGGCTGTGGTACTTCTTTTCACCCAACTTGGGGAATAATCCCCAGATAACTCAGTTCTCTTATGTGTAGAGGGATTAAGTTATCCGATGGTTGCGTGGATAACAGATGTTAGTGTTAATTATAATGTTGCTTCTCCGAAACTTGTGCGTGACTGCTTCTTCCAAAAATCTTTCTGATAAATCAGCTTGAAGAGGCACATGGAGGTCTGCTGGAACAATCGTGCAGATTTGGGCGGTTAGAAAAAGAGATCAGCGAAAATACCATAAAACAGAAGACTCTCTAAACTGTGGTAAACTGAGTGATTGATGTCGTATCACACATTTCCGTGGATGCAATTATCATGGTGAGCCCACTGGTGTAAGGTCTACTCTGTCAGCAAAGTCTTTTTGAAGTGATTCATCCGTGGGACTTGCTACTTATTAGCTTTGCTGCTTATAAAGAACCTTTGGTTCACATTATAATTCCACGTGTTTAACGAATGGACATTTTCAAGGAAATTACTGGTTGGTCCACCAAGCTTCATGTTTATTTCTGCAGTATGCTACCACTGATCGCTCCCTCGATATATCATTACTTTTTGTCAAAACTTTGTTCCTTCGTGTATGATATGAGAAGGCTTTCGGCCTTCGACAACACATGTTTGCGGCGGATAGACCGTGGGTGGTGGCGACACCAGGTTCGCAACGTTGATAACCGGTGTCGCGTCTTGGGAAACATGAGCCCTCGGTTTGATCGCCTTGTCGAAATGCTTCAGTTGTGGTGGCTTGGTCACCTTCTAAGTAAGTAATGCGAGCGCTTACCACGCCGTGCCTTATTTGCTCGCACGGGATTGAACTGGAAGGCGTGAAGGTTAGCCAACCACTTGGCGGTAAACCATGAAATCGCCAACCTCCTGTCTTGCCCTCCTCGACCCTATAAGTCCCACCGTTGCATCGTTCCCCCAAACGTTTGCATCAGTGACGAAGTTGCATCGCCTGCATTATGTGACACGTTGCACGTGTCACTCTTCTGAGCCCTACTCATGGACTAGGTTCGAGACGTGAGGTCACCTGATCGCCTTGCCAGCAACATTTTTATCAAACTGTGACAGGTAATCAGGTTTACGTTCGGTATGTGCGTATGATTCCGGTCATGTCAATCCACATGTCTTATATTTCACCTCCGTCTAGTGCCGCGTACAAGTGCCTTTTCGTGACATTCGGAGCAGCGTGCTGTTGCACTAACTGCACGGTTCCACTCAACTTGGCGTGCCTTTGGAGTTAACTTCACCGCCATGACAATCACCGTACCAGTGCAGTCGGTGGCAAGGCGGTCACGTGATCTCAGGTAGCGAACACGGTCCATGAGTATGGCGCATAAGGGTGCACGCGTGCAGCGTGTCAAATGACGCACGCGGTGCAGCTACAAGCGTGACCCTTGCAAACATTTGGGGAACGATACAACGAATTGAAAAGGTATATTGGGGGCCCAAGGGTGAAGCCTGTTAATGGCTCGACACACTTGGCGATATGGCGCGGAAGTTGAATCAATGGAAGGACTGTATATTTAAATGTTTTGAACAAGAAGCTTAAAGCCATATCATTCAAAATGACGAAGAACAAAGTAGTGCGCGAAGGCAACACGAAAAACCATAGGAAAAACATATTTGTTCTCTGCACCTGATGTTTGTATCTTTTTAATTTGTTCCTTATGGTTTTGCTATGATTTATTTCTATTTCCATTCTGATGATACTATATATTTAAGGCAGTTAGTTCCCTTCAGAAATTCAAAAAGCACGGTAAGAATACGAAAGCTGGTAAATGTATGCAGTTCGTATTGTCTTCTCAGTACCATTGGGAATAACCGGTATGCAGCTATATACTTAACTATGCGTGTGACCGAATAAGCATGAGGTGCAAAATGAATGACAGTAGTTCCACTCTATGTCCACGGCAATTATAAGCTGACAAATAGTTGCTTTTGAACACACAGGGCCGGCTTCATCCGGCTTATCGCAACGGTTTCGGCGAAACGGAGGAAGCGAAGCTTAGGGTGACGTAATACAAGTGGGAACGCCGATCCAAACTCTATCCGGTGATGCGTAGTCTGTAGGTGTTTACCTATTGAGGAAGCTGACAGCTTGTGCAAGCAGGGAACTTCAGTAGGACAGGGATGCTGATCAATTTCACGTTGAACCCACCTTGGCACGTATTCCTTTATTCGGGAAGTCAAAGACCGATTGGTTCTGCCTATGTAACTCTCTCCGCACTCGCACATGAATTTATATGTGCAGTGTGAGTTGGCCCCCATCGGTTGAGCTTCCTTCGTTGGAGGCACCGGCAAGTTACAGGTTCTATTGATGACCACAACCTGAGCAGCACAGTAACTTCTCTGCGTAGCAGAGACTAAACGTTTCGTGGTTTTCATTAAAATAAATTCACCCTTGGAAGTCAACTAGATATAGATCTTTATCTTGGCTGCCGTGTGCACCAAGTCGTTCGGGCCTCGCTGTTGCCTGTGTTTCTCTATAAATCTACGGGGATAACCACTTGTAATGTCCTGTGAGTACTACGCGGTGACTAGCTCGTTTAGCGTGTCATACTGATCGAGCTTTTTAGTTGAAAGAACGCGGAAAGCAGTGTTTGAATAAACGCTTGAAACGAAATTGGACTATTGTCAACTTTATTCTGATCCAAGATACATTCGACTGACTAACGTTGTACTGACCAAAGCGTTCTTGCACTTACTGGTAATTTTTCCGGTTGTTCTCGGCTTTAATCCCGTTTTGAACCCCGTTTTTGCCTTCTTTTGCGGTCGTTTTATTGTTGTATGCGTGTTATTATTCTGCTCTGTTTTGCACATGAACATGGCTGTCTCACTAATCACCAAGGCGCATGGACTGCTGGGGTCCTCGTTTGATGAGTCTAGTGCAGCTTGCGGACAGTTTAACTGTTCAGAGCCAGTAACAGATTTATCTGGCGGTATGCAGTGTGACCTCTGCTACCGCTGGTATCACGAGCGCTGTACCGGCCTACAAGCTGACCAGTACAAAATGCTATCATCCAGCGTCCACTTCTTTTCAGCTGTGCTGAATGCTGCGCTCAGAGATCGACACGCCAGGATATCACCGGTGCTTAGCTTTCACCGCTGGATTCAAGGTTGGCAGATGTTGAGAAGGCGATAGCCACACTCGCCTCTATTGTGTCGCTCGATGCGAAAATAGATTAGATTTTAAATCCCTGAATACTGCGATTGAAGACACTGCAATGGAAGGTAACATTGCTGACGATACTTCCGCTGGGGTCTGTCACTCGGTTAAGAAGTCGCACATCCTACCGCACAATCCAGGTAGTTCTACTGACTCTTCTCATGAGCCAGTCAAACTAAGAAATATAGGGTGCGGAAATACCAGAAGTCCACTGCTAAACCCAGAGAATTAGTTGCCATGACATGGAGAAAGATGCCGTCTTTGACAGTCGTAAAGTCGTCCGACGGTAGTGCAGAGGATAACATTTCGAAGACGCTGACCGTCTCGGCTGCCACTGAACCAGTCCTTTCTGACAAAGTGTTGGTAACAGCTCAATGCGCTGCAAGGTCAACGGCCCCTGCTCTCGTGAGACAAAAGAAGAAACGGACTAAATCTACCCGTAAAACTTCGATGGGGCTTGAAGACCCAGGAACTAGTAAAACACCAGCACTAGAGCAGAAAACCTACGCTACCGTTGCTTCAACGTCGTTTGCGGAGATGAGGACAGTACCACCGCCAGTGGTGAAAACAGCTGGTATAGGTATCAAATCCAAGGCAAGTGGGGTAACCACTCCCCGTCATGCCGACTCTTTCACGGATAGTAGCGTTATATTCCGTAACGTTACTAAACCTGCGGCTGTTCCCAAAGGGAATGCATCTTGGATAACATCAAGTGGCTAAAACTGTGTGTCAGCAAGCTGCTTCCACCTGGCTTCCCTGGTGTCACTGTCAGAAAAATGACCAGATTAGGGAACGTCCCTATCGCTATGCCAAATCCACTACCCCGACTACTTCGCGTGGTCCTTTCTACCACGGAGGAAGGCAAATCATTACTGCGATTTGCATTCAAACTTAAAGGTAGTGGTGTCAGTGTTCAGCCGGACCTTCCACTGGCAGATATATTGAAGTTAAAGGAGGCTATCAAAGACCTCAAAACTGAACGGGCTACTGGCGAGCAAGGTATACGTCTGGTGGGTTTACAGGTACTCAGCCGGTAGTTATTTTCCGCCCTATCAGAACCCATCCTGATGGCGCACAACTCAGGGATGGTCTTGCTGACTTCCTTGAGGTAGTACTTAGCAACGTGCATAGCCTAAGGAACAAGGTGCATGAGTTGGGTCTACTTGTAGACAAATCTCGTCCCGACTTACTTGTTTTCACTGAAACGTGATTATCTCCGGATATCACGGACGGTGTATGTTTAGCTGGCTACATGATGCTTAGAACTGATCGCTCCGTTGGTCGCCAAAGCGGAGGCGTTGTACCGTATGTGAGCTGTAACTTAGATGTGTTGCGGACCTGCACATTTTAGTTGTCGGATCAGACTTTTTAAGCCCTATCGGCTGTTTTGTGCACGTCCTCTACACAGTCTACAGTTGCAGTGATATACAGGCGTCCTGGAAGTACTTCCATGGGGATAATTGACTTTATTCGCACGCAGTCCACGAATAAGTGTTTAGTTCTAGAGGATTTCAACCTCCCGGATGTTTGTTGGGCCAAGCTTTCTTGCAATTCGGCATCTGGAACGTTCGGTGCAGACGTTTTTTGAACTGACTGTCCAAGTGCCTTTGCACCAGTTCGTGGACTTCCCCACTAGATATATGGACAATCCAATACCATCTACTTCAGATCTAGTTTTCACTAAGTCCCTCGACTTCGTGATCGACCTTTCATACGGTGCACCTCTAAGGTCCAGCGATCACGCATACGTATCCTTTCGGCGTGCGCTTTGAAGGAACCAACAGACCGTTGTTGAATTACTTCTGAATATTTGGCGGGCGGACTGTAGTGCAATGCGAACTAAGGCTTCAGTTCTGAACTGTGAGGCCTCGATGACTTACTCTGTCCAGTTAGCCTGGGATAAATTTAAGGCATACCTTACGGGGGTTTCCACTCCCTATATTCCACACATGAGGAAAAGAGGGTTACGGGCACAACTTCCATGCATAGATACCACAGGCAAGTATCCACTCAAGAAACGGTTTAGATGCTGGCGAACCTACGAAGCAGTTGCATCAGCGAGAACCTATGATAGTTATCGAGAGATTAGAAATGAATGTAAGCAACATCTCAGGACTGTTCGTCTTCAGTACGAGCAGGGTTTAGCGGACTCGGCCGCAGCTAATCCCAAAATGCTTTTTTCTTACGTTAAAAGACACAGCAAGGCAAAACTGTCTATACCAACGTTATTGCGAGCAGACTGGGGCGGTGCGAGAACTGACTGTGACAAGGCTTGTATACTTAGTGCTCAATATACTGGGGTCTTTGCTCGGGAGATCTCCTTACCACAGGTTGAATTGGTTTCAAGAGTTCCAGAGGATTCTCGCTTAGCTGAGCTTAACATAACGAAGATTTAGGTCTTGGAGTTACTGCAAGGCATTAATCCCTCCAAAGCTTCCGGTCCTGATTCAATTCATCTGAAGCTGTTGCATGAATTGGCCACTGAGCTGAGTGATCCTCTCACATGCGTGTTTTCAATATCGCTTGACAGCTGCATCCTATCTTCGGAATGGAAGGAGGCAATCATCTGTCCGATTGTTAAGGGCGGTGACAGCGTTCTGCCCGCGAACTACCTGCCTGTCAGTTTGACAAGCGTAGCAAGCAAGTTGTTTGAAAAGCTGATAAGGGATTCAGTGGAGAACCACCTGAATAGATTCAACCTTCTCAGTGTTGCACAACATGGGTTCCGCAAGGGATTTTCCTGTCAGACTAATCTACTTGTAGCTCGTGAAAGCTGTACCGAAGCGGTAGACAGTAACCACTCTGTAGACGTGTTATTCGTGAACTTTTTGAAAGCTTTTGACACTGTTCCTCATCTTTGAATCTCACTAAAGTTGAGGTCTTACGGTATATCTGGTCGCGTCCTTTAATGTCTGCCTTCCTTGAGGGGAGGGGGAAACAGTGCGTACGGGTGAGGCGTAGCCTTTCGCTCAGGCAAGCTGTCCTTAGTGGCGTCCCGCAGGGGCTCGGTATTGGGGCCATTGTTGTTCGCGATCTATGTAAATGACTTGCCGGAGGAGCTAGGGGTGTCATCACTAATGGTTGCTGACGACCTTAAGCTCTGGAATATTTTGGATATCCCAGGGGGTCCTGAGACAATTCAGCATGCTTTGGGTAGGCTCTGGGAATGGTCTACCTTATGGTCGATGCCCATAAATGGGCCCAAATGTTCTGTTCTCTGAATCGGAGCTGCTAATCCTCCCAACCGATATGTTGTCGGCGGTGGTGAACTCCCTGTTGTCACGTAACAGGTTGATTTAGGGGTCGTACATTCATCAACACTTCATTCTGGCAACAACTGAAAGAAGGCTACTTGTCGGGGGTTTCGTATGATGTGGTTTATCCGCCGTTCTTTCGGAATCCTGCCGGCCAATTTGTTTGTGCAGCTATTCTCGGCATTCGTCCGACCCCACCTGGAATATTGTATCCAGCCTTGTCCACCATATCTTAACCGTGACAAAATGGACTTGGAGAGAGTATTACGAGTGGGCACTCGGTTAGTGCAGGGTCTCCTGGGACAGACGTATCCTGAACGCTTGCTCAGTTTTGGGATATACTCACTGCACTACCGAAGGATAAGAGGGGACCTGATTCTTACTTATAGTATTTGTACGGATAAGATCAGCCCGGACTTGTCAGGGGTATTTAGCACCACTACGTTACCTAATCTCCGCGGTCACCCACTGAAACTGCATAAACCACGGTCTGATAGGATTAGGACGGAAACTCGTATGTCGCGCCGAGTTACAGATCGCTGGAATTCTCTTGCAGATCACGTGGTTAGGGAACCTACGATTAAGGGTTTTGCACCTTGGCTCGATGCGCTTGGGTGACAACACTAAATCTTTCCATTTTCCTAGTTGACTCGACTTCACTTTTCAGTTCTTTTTTAGTGACTCAAATATCTTGGTATTCTACGTGCATAGCTCTTTCCACATTCTCTGTTGCCTTCTGAGTTTACTTTTTTCTTACTCCACGTAACCGGCCCAACAGGGACTGCTATGGTAGGATATGTGGGCAGTAATTTGTTGGACAGGATATGATACGGTCATTGTTTTAGGTCCATCAGTATTTCAAAGTCCGCCAACTCCTGGTTCAACGACCCGCTGAAGAAGGAACACTCACAGGATAATCCTGTTGTTCCAGTCCCGCTTGAACTTGAAGTGGGAACTTGAGTGTTGTTGTAATTAACTCTATTGTTAATGATACTGAGGAGACAATACAAAATGCATGCATTTACCAGCTTTCATCCTTTTATGCAAAATATATATCCTTTGTTTTTCAGCGGAATAAAGAATCAGTGGATTTGCACATAAGAATTCGCGTAATTCCGGAGCTCGACTTGCCCACTACATGTGTTTCATTGCACCATATGGCACCGAACCTAATTCGTCAAAGCGGAAGTCAAACTTCCTTTTGGACGTATATAAATTTTTTCATCTGGTTATGTTTCATACTGAATTATTCACTGCAGCTTACTTGGCTGCTGTTGGCTGCAGGAGGATTTCTGCAATGTGATGCCCGTATCTGCGTTCACGTGAGCTCATATCCCTTCGTTCCCTGCCATTTTATTGACTTTGGCTGATGTGAGAGATAGTTTTCGGTTACGCGCAGTTCCATTCGTTTGATCGGTTTGTATGCCTGGTAGATATCAACACAAGTATGTGTGGTGTCTTTATGGAGTACCGAATGTCGAGTTATTACCTTCGGCCATGCTATTCGCCGGTTGCCAAGTTCCGTTTTGTAACAGCTAAAATTAGGTCCTTGTCCATCCACGCGCGATGAAAGCAAAGAAGCTGGTTAATTTCTTCACTAGCCAAGTTTTCGTCAGTTATTCTCGTTAACACACTAATTCCAGAGAGATTTCAACATTTGTCATTGCAGTATTAATGTTGTGTAGTGCCTCAATATCTTGCCAATTTTCGTGCCCTCAGCTTTTCTTTACATTTTCACTCAGACCCTTTCAACTAGTAGCTGATCTGTGGATTGCTGTGAGCTGGCGACGGCTGTGTGGTACTGCAGAGATGGAAACGATAATAAAAACAAGAAGACGGGAAATAAAGAAGGAGTATAGGCGCCATGGGTAAGGCTAGACGGCGCAACACAAGCACTACAGAACGCGCTGAGAGCGGGCCGAGAGCGACTAGCGGTATTGGGCCTAAGTCAAGAAGAACAAAGGTGTTGGTCGAAAGGAGAGTAAATCAGACAGAAATGATTTTCTTCAATACCTCCAGTATTAATCGCAGTTAGGGTAATGCAACCATGATCGAGAAAATCAAGAATGGGGTGGTCAGCATTCCACTTAAGACGAAAAGATAAGGGGCCAAACAGACACGCAGCATTTGCCAGGCAAGCCTGAGTCGGCACTCGGATGTGACAGCCAATAAGTTGCCATGCGTGGTGTGTTGTGGGACGACTGTCCTATAGAGACGAATCCTGAACCGGATGCCGCTAACCATATATATATATATATATATATATATATATATATATATATATATGGCGGGAGAGCCTATGGTGCGCTGAGGCTGGTGGTGGCTAGATCCTGACAGATGGTCTACCCACTGCTGCTACTGTTGCGCCATAGTCTCATGTCCTGGGCGCCTCCACGTGGCGACCGCTGGGTGGGAGTTAGGTTTCGCCCTTCTCCCTGCTAAGATCCAGGACACCAATCCGCATGAGTCAGCTAACTGACCATGTGCTAGACCCGCTGCCTTTCGGGTGTTCATTTAATCGAAGGCTTTGGCTGAGGACCCGAGTCGTTCTCCTGTCAGGATTGGGCGCCCTGGCAGTATCCTAGTCCATCCTCTCCGGAGGTTAGGAAGTGGTCGATGGCCCACTTCCCGTAAAACCTAGCCATGGGAGACAACAGGTTACGGGTTATATTCTCAATGCTCGATTGGCGTAGAGCACGAGTGCCACGCATTTTCTCTGACGGGGGGAGGACACCTCCGGGTGTTCAATGGTTTGCTACTGCCCGCCTCAAGCCAGGCAGCCCCTGGTCAAATTGGTGCAAACCCGCCAAAAACCCACCTGCGTCTGGCTGTGGTCGCAGGTGCGTATCCAATTACGGTCGCAAAACATTTGATAACTGTTCCAGAACCTCAAAGGCTGCGTGTGACGGCCGTCAAGCAGATCCCAATCTGTCTCTGCAATCACATTCCCGAGCTGGATCTGCTCCCCACTGCCTTGTGGGTCAGGCTATTGAGCCAAAGGCTCCGGGTGGAGTCCTTCAAGCAAACCTCCGAAGCACAACGACCACCTCGCGTGCGATTGCCCACCAATGCAATCGTATACCTGCGCGCAAAGCACTCAGCATCGGGTGCTGGAACGTGCGCACACTACTGGACCGGAACTCGAGCGAGCGCCCGGAGCGACGCACTGCACTCGTCGCAATGGAGCTGGCGCGCTACCACATCGATATTGCGGCGCTCAGTGAAACTCGGCTTGCTGAGCAAGGTAAGTTACATGAAGCAGGTGCTGGCTACACATTCTACTGGGTGGGGAACGCCGCCTCAGCACCACGTGAACATGGGGTCGGATTTGCAATATCCGACCGCCTGAATGGCCAGCTGGTGGGTGAACCAACGGGCATCAGCGCGCGGCTGATGACTGTTCGCCTACGACTCGGAAGAGGTAAGTTTGCTACTTTTATAAGCACGTACAGTCCGACCATGTGTTATCCTGATGACACGCGTGATCAGTTCTACACTGAGCTATCCTCCGTGATACGGTCTGTGCCGAGGAGCGACCGACTATTTATGCTGGGTGATTTCAACGCGCGCGTTGGGCGTGATGCATCAGCGTGGACAGATGTTATCGGTGCGCATGGCATTGGTTCAGCGAATGCGAACGGTGACAGGCTGCTCTCACTGTGTGCCACTCACGGTCTGACGATCACGAACACTCGGTTTGCACTGAGTGCGAGTGATATAGCAACTTGGACGCACCCACGAAGTGGTCACGCTCACCTGCTCGACTATGTCATCGTACGTCAGCGTGATATGCGTGAAGTGCGCATGACACGTGTACTGCGTGGAGCTGAGTGTGGCACTGATCACAAATTGGTTCGGACCAAACTGTACATATATTTTCGTAAATCTATGTATTGCACTCCCGCCGTGAATTGGCGTAAATTTAACATTCTCTCCCTCGGTACTATGGAGGAACGTATTGAGCTGAAGAAGGCGATTGCTGCACGCCTGTGTGGTGATGTGGACTGCATAGCCACAGTGGGCGACCTGTGGCACCACATTCGCGACCAGGTGACAGCTGCTGCGGAGGAGACCATCGGGCGCGCAAACTGTAAGCGGCCTGATTGGTTTGATGACAACAATGTGATGATTGACGCATTGGTGTCAGAGAAGAATGCAGCATTTGCTGCACATGTTGCAGACCCCAGTGACTTGGGGAAGAGTAGTCAGTTTCGCAAACTTCGACGGCGACTGACCCGAGAGCTCCGTCGCATTAAAAATGCATGGTGGACGGAGAAGGCGAAGCAGATGGAATGCTACGCCGAACGCCGTCAACACAAGGAATTCTTTGACTCCTTGAAGGCGGTGCATGGACCGAGATTGGAGCCGCTGAGGACACTGATCGATGGTAGTTCAGGCGCTACCTGCACCCAGACTGCAGACATAATGCAGGTCTGGCGGAAACACTTTGACTGTCTCTTGAACAACCGTTCAGAGATCGGCTGGCCTACATTGAACGGCCTGAAGCAGCACGATGTGAAGGCGGATCTGGCGGATACGCCGACACTGGATGAGACGCAGACAGCACTTGCTCAGCTGCGAAACGGCAAATGTGCCGGAGGTGACGGGATCCCACCTGAAGTATTGAAACACGGTGGACCCGCGTTGTTGACTGCGCTGCACCACTTGGTGCAACGCGTGTGGATTGAGGAGGAAGTGCCTTCTGAGCTGAAGGATGCCCTTGTGCTACCACTGTACAAGGGCAAAGGTAGCAAGCAATGTTGCACGAATTATCGTGGCATCAACTTGCTGAGTTGTGTGGGCAAGGTGATTGCCCGAATCCTGCTCAATGGCCTCGTGAGTCAGATTGTGGAACCAAACGTGGCGGAAGAGCGATGTGGATTCCGTTCGGGTCGCAGCACTATAGATATGGGGTTTGCGGCTCGTCAGTTGCAAGAGAAGTGCAGAGAACGACACCAGCCTTTGTACTCGCTTTTTGTTGATTTCCCCAAAGCATTTGATACGGTGAACCGCGAGGCACTGTGGCTGGTGTTGGGTAAGTTTGGTTGCCCGCGTAAGTTTGTAAGTTTAATTGAATGTCTGCACAGTGGTATGCGAGCGAGAGTGCAGCTGAGTGGAGAGACCTCTGATGACTTTACAGTTGTCTCTGGTGTGAAGCAAGGCTGTGTGTTAGCTCCTGCCCTGTTTAATATCTATCTTCATGCAATGTTGTCTTGTGATTTTGATGCGGCTTGTGCTTACGGTGTTCGTGTGGAGCACCGTATTGATGGTGGGTTGCTGAACGTCCGTCGTTTCGGTGCGAGAACTCTAGTCTGTGAGACAACTATCCGTATGTTGCTGTTTGCTGACGACTGTGCGTTGTTTGCACACAGCGCGGATGAGTTGCCGCACATGACTAGTGCTCTGGCTTCGACAGCGGCCAAATTCGGGCTCACCATCAACACATGCAAAACTGTGTGTCTCTTTCAGCCTTCACCGGAGGTGCAATCTTCAATATTGCCGCAAATCAGCATTGGTGCTGAAGTATTGGAAACCACCTCCCGCTTCTGCTACCTTGGGAGTATGATGTCGACTGATCAGCAGCTACACAGTGAGTTGCGTAATCGCGTGTCGAAGGCGGCAGCGGCATTCGGGAAGCTTGAGTACCGAGTGTGGAACAACCATCAGCTTAGCATTGGCACGAAGCTGATGGTGTACAAATCCATGGTACTGTCCGTTCTTCTATACGGCAGTGAAACGTGGACGATGTACCGGCGAGATGTGCGATATCTCGAGCGGTTCCATCAGCAGTGTCTGCGACGAATTTTGCGGATCGGCTGGGGCGCCAGAGTTGCAGACACGGAAGTGTTGCGCCGAAGTGGGATGTATGCAGTGGATGGCATACTTTTACTGCGACACCTGAGATGGCTCGGTCATGTGAGCCGTATGGATTCGATGCGAATACCGAAACAACTTTTATACGGTCAGCTGAGTATTGGGAAGCGGCATGCTGGGAAACCAAAGTTACGTTACCAGGACATGATTAAAGTGAGCCTCACACGTTCTAATCTTGATTGCAGATCACGGGAATCGAAGGCGGTTGATCGTGGTGCATGGCGCGATCTAATCACGAAGGCAGTTGCTGAGGTGCGGGAGAAAGCCCTCATGCATGCAGAGAAGAAGCGGCAAGTGCGGAAGCGGCAAGCACCGATGAATTTTACTCCATCGACATCGAGCGCATGGTGCTGTAGAACATGCGGTCGCGAGTGCCTTAGTCAGGCAGGCCTAGTGAGCCATGAGAGAGGTCACGCGGGACCACTGCCGAAGCGACGACGGGTCCCGCAGTGAACGTAGGCAGCACCGGCGCAGCGTTTGTAGGCACGCTGAATTCGATTTACTAACCGCGTGCTTGCATGCTAAGTCTCTTTATTTCAGGTGGTGGGTTTTCGGTTCTCTCCTAATGCCTTTCTTTCTCATATAAATGTCTAGTGGGCCATGCGCTGTGCCATTTGGGGCCACTACAGAAGCCACGACGGGTCCTGCAGAGAATTACGACGAGCCGGCGCAGCGTTTCTAGGCACGCTGAATTCGATTTACTAACCGCGTGTTTGCATGCTAAGTCTCTTTATTTCAGGTGGTGGGTTTACAGTTTTTACCTTAATGCTTCTCTATCATATAAATATCTCCCTGTACTATATTCCATTAACTTGCACACATCGCTTCAGCCAATTGTATTCGATTTCCATAACATTTTTGTGTTCGTGGCATTCCGTGAACTATACTTCCTGACCTCGTGCACTTAGCTAGGATTCGTTTGTAAACAACTTATTACGTATGCTATTTAATTAAGGTTTATGTCACCGTTTCCTTATGCATTAATCGAGTTTTTCTCTTTTTCTTTCTCTCTCTCTCTCAAGTGTTTGGCTGTTGTTTGATATCCCCGGTGTGGCTACGCTTGATGTGCATGTTGACAAGGTGCCTACCTGTCTATTACCCACTACCTCGTCCATACTGGCTCCAGGAGACAGTTGGTCGTTGCTGGAGGGGACGGGGGTGCACAGTCCTTGTGGCCGTGTTAGGCTCAAAGAGTGGTTCCATGCACTCAGTATGGAGCGGACTACGGTCCAGCCACCGCTTTGTGTGCGCTTGATTTCCCAAATACAGCGTGCTTGTGTTTGCCTGTGAAGGAGTGTGGGCCGGCTCCGTTGATGAAATGTGGCTCCCATCCACATGCCTCCCGGACTTATTCCTTCGGGTTTACACTGGATATGTGGTATGTGGTTGGAGCTGTGGGTGGTGCAGCGCAAGCCATCCATGGTCCCTCTGTAGGCACAGGCGTCCTGTGGCTTGCCACAGTGACAGGCAAATCCGAAACCGGATGCCGCCAACCATATATATATATATATATATATATATATATATATATATATATATATATATTATATGGTTGGCGGCATCCAGTTTCGCATTTGCCTGTCACTGAGACCAGCCACAGGACGCCTGCGCCTATAGAGAGACCATGGGTGGCTTGCGCTGCACCAACCACAGCTCCAACCAAACACCCCATATCCAGTGTAAACCCGAAGGAATAAGACCGGGAGGCATGTTTTATCAGTAGAGCCGGCCCACACTCCTTCACAGACAAACACAAGCACGCTGTATTTGGGGAATCAAGCGCACACAAGGCGGTGGCTGGACAATAGTCCGCTCCAAACTAAGTGCATGGAACCACTCCTTGATCCTAACACGGCTACAAGAACCGTGCACCTCGTCCCCTCCAGCAACGACCAACTGTCTCCTAGAGCCAGTATGGATGAGGAGGTGGGTAATAGACAGGTAGGTAACTAGTCAATATGCACATCAAGCGCAGCCACATCGGGGATATCAAGCAACAGCCAACCACTTTTGTGAAACATAACAAATAAAATAAATCGAGTAATGCATAAGGAAAGGGTGATATAAATCTTAAATTAATGAGCATATGAAATTTGTCGTCTACAAACGAATCCGAAGTCAGTTCAGGAGGTTGCAAAATATATTTACCGGGAATGACACAAACACGGAAATGTTATCGAAATTAACTATAATTGGCTTAAGGGACCTGCGAAAGTTTATAGAAAACTGGTAGGCATTTATATGTGACAGGAAAGCATTAGGACAAAATTGGTATATATATATATGTATATATATATATTCTATGCGCCTTTTGTTAGCCGTTTCGCGTGCAATAAATATCATAGTTTCTTACTGATTCATTCTTGTTGCATTATGACCGCCATTTCAGACGAGCTCCTACTGAACAGTAGATTTATTCCTGTCAATGTTTTCCAACTACATGAAGCTGGCATCAGATTGAATTGGCCCAACCAAATTTTTAGCTAAGTGGATTCGAAATTTCAGATTAATACTTTGCAGTACTCTGAGCTCTGCTTCGCAGTAAAGATTCAGTGCAGTAGTTACTATCAAGCCCAATTTTTGTCACTACATTGACCCATATTGAGAAATATTTCCGATGTCACTTGATGCTTCTAGTATATTCGCACCGCCTTTAAGCGGGAGAATTTTTGTTGTGGGCCGTGGAATTGCCTTTTAAAACAAAAGCAGGGAACCAACATTAGTACCGATGGAGTGGTTGGTACGATTGCTTTTGAGAAGCCTAGCTACACCCTTGAGACAATTTATAGGAAAGCGTGGAAATATGAAACCTGATAGGTGCGTGCATTTGGTATTGTCTCCTCAATACCATCAACCATGTCTAATGTGCATAGACATAGCTATCACTGAGTGCGACCAGACATCCTTGGGGTGCAGAGTGCGTGACGGAAGTTTACCCGTACCTTCATGACAACATTAAGCCTACAAATAATTGTTTTTGAACCCATAGCGCTGGCTTCATCCATGTTTTCGTGACCGCCTCAGCAAGCGGAAGAAAATGGGGATTAGCGCAATGCAACACACTTTGAATGCTAAGCCCAGATTTATCCGGTTATCCGAGACCAGGAGATGCTTGCCAGTCGAGGAAGCCGGCAGTATATGCGAGCACGGGAGTTGACAGTAGTTGGGGTTTGCGCTGAACCATCTAGGCGCATGTTCCTTTAGTTGGAAAGTCAGCGTCATAGTGGTTCTGCATATGTAACTGGCTCCGCAGTTACACGCGAATTGGTATACACAGGTTGAAGTTTCTAAGTCTGAAGGAATTGGTGAATGCGTGTTCGGCTGATTACCACGATTTGAGCAGCATTGCAATTTTCCTGCATGGCTTAGTTGTCTTTAGAGTGGCAAAATCATCGCGGATTGGTAACTCGATATTAACCTCCCTCTTGGTTGCCATGTGCACCAGGTACTTCGGCCCTGGCAGTTGTCTGTGTTTATCGATAAATCTTCGACAGTAGCTATTCACCCGAAGTGTTACTGTAATTAACGCCTAGCCCGTCAGTCAGACAGTCAGCAGAGAAAATCCGTCCGGCCCAACTAACTAGGGCAGCGTCTCTTAACCTGGGGGTAATTACCCCAAATGGGATTTTATGGGGGTAAATATTAGTACGAGGATTGGGTCATTAATCATTCACAAAACAAGCTTGAAAACAAAATCATCTGTCAAAACATGTTGCAGAGAGTATAATCTTCTCTCTTTACCCGGTCGACAGCACTTCTCCTCTACCCGCACCATTTTTTCTCCTCCTTTTATTGGGTAAGGGACTGTCACTGATCTTATGACTGAAGCTATCGAACCGAAATCCGTATTTCATAATGGTTCATTTGACGTTGCTGCAGCTACTTGACGCCTCTATCGGCTCACGCCTCTATCGTTGTTCTTTAGAATCAGGCCGTCGTTCGCCGGGTTGAATTACAGAGTCAACTGAACACTAATCTTACAAAAAAAGCCAGCCGGCCAGGTAAGGCAGCATGCGAATATTTCCAAATTAGAAGCGTCAAAATGGGTGATTAGTGCTCACGACGTATCGATACAGCGTGGCGCCGGGAAGCTGTCATGCATGAAGGAGTTAGAATGCAACACATGAGAAGCCACGGGCATTTGTTCATGTTCGATCAGGAATCACATATGAAGGGGTCATATGATGCCATAAGATGAATCGGGATAATAGCAAGCGTTTCGAAGTGCAAAATCATTGGGTTTAGTGTCATAAATCCAAGCCAGGCAAAGCAGCTTGGACGCGAGCAATCAGGAGGTGTTGGGTTGATCACATTTATTTTTGACTAGAAGCCATAGCAGGTGAGCGAAATAACTCGATGCTTTTACCATCGATAAAAATGGGTTTATCTGCAAACGTTTACGACTATGATGGGGTCGGAGTCGATGTCATTTATCTGGACTTCTCCAAAGCTTTCGATCGCCTTGATCACCGCATTCTACTTCAAAGACTACAGAGTTACGGAATCGGAGATCATGTACTTGGTTGGATTGGCAACTTCCTTTAACAACGAAAGCTTCAAGTACGTGTTAGGGGATCACTTTCTAACCCAACAGAGGTGGAGTGTGGTGTCCCACAAGGCTCAGTGCTGGGACCGCGTTTATTCTTGGTGTTTATCAACGACCTGGAAAGGGTCATCTCCTCAAACTTCCTGCTTTTCGCCGATGACGTCAAGATATGGCGAGCGATTAGTAACAAGGCAGATCAGGATCTGCTCCAACCTGACCTAGATTGCATTTACGAATGGTCAAAGAGGAACAAGCTTCAACTGAACATGGCTAAGTGCAAATTGATGCATCTGCGTCACCAGCCGTTGAGCGCTTACAAGATTGGAGACCACACCTTGGCGAAGGTTTCTTAGAAGCTTGACCTGGGTGTATTGGTACAGGAAGATCTCAAGTGTTCAAAACAAGCGGAGAAGGCGAGGAGAACCGGAAATCAACACCTCAGCCTACTTCGCAGAGCCTTCGGTCGGTTTGAACCATCAGTATTTCCCCAAATGCTTGACGCCTATGTGCGACCTCACGTAGAATATGATATTCAGGCGTGGCAGCCGTGGCAGAAACAGTATCACATTGCTCTCGAGACTCTTCAACGAAGGGAAACCAAGAACGTCAGGGGCCTCTTTCATCTGTCCTATCAGCTTAGACTGAAATCTCTAAAAATCTACAGTAGTCGATATCGGCTTTTGCGGGGGGATCTCATAATGGTTTACCAGATTCTGATGAACCCAAACCACATTTGCCGTCCGCTGCTGGAACTGAACCACAACATTAAACTAAGAGGTCACCCTCTGAAACTGACAATTCATTATAGCCGGCTTGAATGCCGTAGAAATTTCTTTTCTCTCCGCGTGTGCCAGCCTTGGAACGCTCTCCCTAATTATGTCGTCTCTGCTGCCAATCTGGCGATAGTTAAAAAACGTGTTGACGATGCATTGTCTCACTTACATTTCATTTTATGACTTGTTAGCCAGGGGCTACAAAACGTAATCAAACGGTGTCTTGCCAAACGCCTAACTAATGGATTTATGGACTTATACGTTTAATACGCGAACAGCTCCGCTATTCCGCAAAAGTCTATGGTGAGTCCACCACAATGCTTTTCACTTTATCATGCAATTGATTTTCCATCCTACGGGACTAGTTAAGCAAAGCTTTTTTACCCGTAATAAACCATTGTTCCATATACACGAGTTAATATATATATATATATATATATATATATATATATATATATATATATATATATATATATATATATGATACCTAGTTGCGTAATTTTTGCAGGAACCATGTCCTCTGGAAAAAGCGGTCCTACAAAGAAGCCTTACTGCATTTGAGCTTCATTAATTTAGTCGATAAAAATCTTGATAAAACGCAGTGTGCTTTTGCAGCAATGTGCTCACGGCGGAGAGCATGAAACCCAGAAAACTGATAAATTACTTTGAACGAAGTCATTCTGAGTTCCTAGGAAAAGATAGCACATTTTTCATACCTAAAGGTGATGCGCTGCAAAGTTTGCCCCTTGATACATTGGGTAACTTTTCAGGCAAATAAAGCTGGTCTTGATACTTTGTACCGCATCATTCTTCGAATCGCCGAAAACATGCGACTGCATACCATAGGAGAGGATCTCATCGAACCTTGCATTGTATATGCGGTTAAGCTGGTTCTTGGGAGAAACATGCAGAAACGATAAATATGATCTCACTTTCTAACAGCGCCATCAAAAGTCGCATAGAGGACAAGATAACGAATATTTTGAACACAGTGCGCAGTGCACTAAAACTGATAACGATAATACTACTACTGATAACAGGTATATTTCCCAGTGAGTGAGAAACTGGCACGGATCATATTTTACAGAAAACCGCAAGCTCATGCACGAGTGATAAACAGTTGTGTGGTTTTCATTTTGTTTGCGGTTTCAAGGGCATGTATTTAATCACGGGCGTGTTTCATCGCAATGTTCACTAGTTGGAGTAGGGATAGTAACCGTACTAAGGGCATACCATTTTGCATGAACTTCTGTTTGACCCATCAGATAGTTTCTGGTCCTTCTTGGAACAAATCAACATGTGATATCTCCCAGGAGAACAGAGCGAAAATTGTGTTCAAGTTAAGGTATTTGGTGAGCTTAAAGAGAAAGACCGTTGCGCTCTCACACGATCTGATTGTGACTCGGATCTTATTCCACGGCACAGCATATCTGATAAGAAAAATGCTGGACTTCAGGTTTGTCCTGCGCTTGGGTGCACACAGGGTAAACACCTTACTGCGTAGCTCCCTTGTCGAGAGAGTGATAACCGATACTCCTATGGGCCGCAGCGATCATGCGACGCTAGTATTTCATTACATGTGCTACGCGGATTATCCTAAAGTGCCTGCCGAGAGATATCATGTCGTAACCAACTATGACGACCTGTCGGACCTCACTGATGCCACAAGCTGGTCGTTCTTAGACGAACTGACCCCTGAGGTGACCTGCGGAGAATTTGTCAACATATTTAACAAGCTCGTGGCAAACACATCTGAAACCAAACTCTACGGGACTAAAAGGATGAAGTCTTTCGTAAAGAGCAGGACACGTAAATGCATTGCATTAAGGGACTTGGCGTGGCGCACCCACATAGCCTCCCCGAACGACGACACATGGGATGTCTACGCCATACAAAGGAACCACTGTGTCAAACTCGTCCGGGAGGATAAACTGAAGAACCAACAAGGTCTAGTGGAAACTTTTTGCTCCAATCTCAAACTGCTATGCAGACACGTAAACAATTTGCGCCATGTTAAGCGCGGTGTTCCTGCGCTGCACACAGCATACGGCTTAGCCCAAACCGCAAAAGAGGCGGCCAACTTTCTTGGACAACAATTCGGCCGTACCTTCCAAAGCGTGCAATCATCATACATCCTGCCCAAGCAGGCAATGCCGCCATCAGGACGTAATCACATATCGTTTACCTCCGCAGCTCTACTGAAGAGGCTGATGTCTCTGCGCGAGTTCAGCTCCCCGGGTGCGGACGGCATTCGCCCGAAGGCGTTGAAAGTTGCTGCCATGAGTTTGGCAGGATCACTAGTAATTTTCGTTCAAGGATGTGGGAACGAGGTGCACGTCCCCACGATGTGGAAGCACGGAATTCTCACGTCAATTTACAAAGTGGTAGCCGTGCTGAACCAACAAGTTATCACCCGATAACACTACTTCCTGTGATCTCCGAGGTTATGGAGTCCACTGTAGCTGAGGCTTTGGTGGAGTATCTGGAGGACAACAAAATTCTCGTTCCGGAGCAATACGGATTTCGTCAAAAGCGGTCCTGTACCACTAATCTGTTGCTTGCTCGTGCAAGCTGGACGGAATCTGTAGAGGCTGGTGTAGCAGTCGACATGGCCTACTTGGATTTCTCAAAGGCATTCGACCGTATAGACCATCGTATTCTACTTTACAAACTCCAGAGATATGGAATCGGTGGTCCTGTTCTGGGCTGGATAGGAGACTTTTTGCGAAACGTCATCTGAATGCGAGGGTTCGAAGCAACCTATAAGAATCCATCGAAGTACAGTACGGCGTACCTCAGGGATCGGTACTTAGACCCCGCCTGTTCCTGGTTTTCATACATGATCTCACGAGCGTGCCATCTTCTAACCGTTTGTTATTTGCTGATGGTCTAAAGGTATGGCGTACTATAGCTGCAGTGGAGTACTACACAGCGTTACAGGAAGACCTGGACAAAGCGTACACATGGTCCATCGAGAACATGCTGCATTTCAACGTCACCAAGTGCAAGTTCTCAGCTTATGGCACAAGATTACGCACAAGTACCGCCTAGGACCATAAATTCTACGGCGGGCTTCTCACGAGTGCGATGTCGGCGTGCTAGTTCAAGATGATCTCGGTTGTTTGAGGCAGACTGAAAAGGCATCTAAGAACGCAAACCAGTACCTCGGCCTTCTTCGCAGAGCCTTCGGGTAGTTTGACCCTTCAGTCTTTCCAAAAATGCTTATTGCGTACGTGAGGCCGCACGCGGAATACGCTATCCAAGCGTGGCAACCCTGGCCCAAGTACCATCTCACCACGCTCGATATTGCACAACGTAGGGCAACGAAGAGCGTCAGAGGTTTGACCAGCCTCCTCTACCCACTCAGGCTGAAGACTCTCAAAATATACAGTGGACGTTATGGCGTCTAAGGAGCGATCTCATAATGGTGTACCAGATCCTGAGAAACCCCAACCATCCATGCCATTCCATTCTGATATCCAGTCAAAACACCCCGCTAAGAGGTCATCAGTTTAAGCTGGTCACGCAGTACAGCCGACTGGAATGTCGGCATAATGTTTTCTCCCTTCGAGTGGTACAGCCTTGGAACGCCCTCCTGCAACATATAATTAATGCTTTCACCCTCTCCCATTACAAAAACGCATTGACGATACTGTCACATTTACACTACGTGCTATAGTCTACGACCACCAGATGCCGGCACAAATGCACAACAGACAGTGGTCAGTACCATAACCCTACTCGAGAATGAGTTACCCAAAACCACTTGCACACAATTTAGTAAACGCTACTACTGTAGAAACAGGCTTACTGTATCCCGTCGAACCGAGTTAGCTGCACACGAGTACGCGTTGCCCCTGCTATTTCTTTTATTGTTTTCTCGTTTATTACGTGATCTATAACCACTCCCCTAATTGCTTTGTGTGCGCACATTCTAATTCCAAACCTGAATGAGGCCTGGAATTGGTCGGTGAGAAACGTCCTGCCGTTTAATGTGAACAAATGTCGCGTTGTTCATATCCGACATCGACAAGTCCACGTCTACAAGCTTGGGGCACACGATCTGAAGACCACCACTCAGGAACGCGACTTGGGTGTGCTGGTACAGGAAGACCTCGGGTGTTCCAAACAGTCAGATTCCGCGTCTAAAAGGGGACAACCAACACGTTAGACTCCTGCGAAGAGCATTCGGAATTTTGGATCCATCCATCTTCTCTTTGATGCTGAATGCCTACGTGCGGCCTCACGTCGAATATGTAATCCAGGCCTGGCAACCCTGGCTAAAACGTGACCTCGCAGCGCTTGAGACCCCACAGCGTCGAGCAACGAAAATCGCCAAGGGCTTGCGCCACACTCCTTACCAGGAACGACTGGAGATACTCGGAGTGTTCAGCGGACGGTACCGGCGACTTCGTGGAGACCTCATACTAGTGTACTAGATATTGAGCGATCCTAGTCACGTATGCCGCCACCTCTTGAAAGCTCAGCCCGAACACTAACCTTCGCGGTAACAGTTTAAAGCTGAGCCAACAGTACAGTCGTCTAGACTGTCGGAGAACCTATTTCTCCCTCCGGGTCTGCGGGCCCTGGAACGCCCTTCCAAACTCAGTTGTTTGTGCCCCCACATTAGATACGTTTAAAAAATGATTGGACGTTGCACTGAGCCCCCTGCACTTTGTTTTATGAACGAAAACGCTTGTATATATTTAGGCTGACCAGCCTCTTTGGATTTATACCCCAAATTCACGGTCGTAAATCTGTGCGAACCGGTGAGTACTCCATTTTTATTTGCTACCATCACCAACGATAACAATTTCTTAGCCAGTTTTGCGTCGTACCCCTTTATCCCCCCTAAAACTGTTATACTTCTACCTTTTATCTCACTGACGCTCCTTACTTCAACCACTTTTGTGGTTTGCCAATATGTTAGTATTTCTATTGCCAACCTGCGGGACTCGTTAAGTGTATGCTTTTTTACCCGTCATATACCATTGTTCCATTGTTCTCTTTATACGGCAGTGCAGTTATATCTGTAATCGCCCTAAACGACGATTCCATTATCCCTTGATCTATCTTTTCTCACTCTAACCACCCCATGGGACATGTCAAGCACCTACTTTTTTACCCGTTACAAGCCATTGTTCATTGTCAAACTATGCTGCAGTTCTAAGCAAGGCGAATAACATTGGGCGTTTGGGTGAATTATCTTGTACACGTGAATCAGGTTATGACTCAATCTCCGTAGTTAAAGCGGATTGAGCTGGAATTTTGGCTGCGCTCCCGGTATTCCTTACTGGAAGTTTTGCTTAGCAGAGGTTTGGTAAATGACCTCTGTATACATTCCAGAGATACTCTGTCAGGTTTCTTCATGCTGTCACAAATGATACTGCAAGACTCTTAGATTTCCATTTAGTGATAACCGATACACAATACTTTGTTAAAGTGCAATGATTTAACCACTGATACTTTACCTTCCACGTTGGAACATTTTGATTTTAATTTTCTTTTGCATATCCATCCTGTGGGTCTTGTAATGTTATTCTTTTTATCCCATCATACACCATTGAACCATTGAACCATTGAAGATGCCAAAATATGGTGAGTTAGATGAGTTGGCCGACGTCGCATCATGTTCTCAGCTCATGTTCTACGTTCGGTACATTTAAGGACGATTGTTTCAAACAAAGGTCAGAATCTTTGAGCACAGCTACACTTGGCGAAGATATGTTTAGAAGAGTGAAGGATTTTGTCGACGAAAAGGAGCCACAGTGGTCGAAGTTGACTGGTGTCTGTAAAGTTAATTCACCATCCATGTTGGGCTTCCGTTTCGGTATCAAGAGATTAGTCAAACTATTTGCTCAGTACACTACTTTTACCCGCTGCATCATACATCGTTATGCTTTTGCAGTGAAAATACTTCCACCTGCTTTGCTGGACGCGTTAACCAAGGTGGTGAAACTACTAAATATCATCCGCAGCAGTGGGACGAATAACGGAGCCGTTAAGGCGTTGTGCAATGAATTTGGAGCGAAATTCTACGTGCTATTATTGCGCACAGAAGTACGTTGCTTACCACGAGGCAAGATGCGAGACCAAATGCTCTAGCTTTGCGAAGAAATGGCTATGCTTGAAAGGAAGGGGCTGCGGGAGGGTAAACAGAATGGGTTACATGTTATAATAACAGCTAGCGTATTTGGTGGTTCGAGGTTGTTCCTCCCAACCCTGACACCCCATAACCGGTTTCGTCCTCCTTTGAAATCATCAGATGGAGATAGCCTGAGCTGGAGTGGACATCAAAGCCTAGTGTTCAAAGCTTGACGCCTTGACCCCTTTGGTTCTAAGATCCGTGAGCAACGTATTTATTTCAAAACTGAGATATCTTGCAAAGTCTCCAGCGAAATAAACGCGCTGTACCTCAGCTTGCAAGGAAGTATGAAAAATATTTTAATAGCACAGGATAGGTTTGTTAGTTTCCTTCGCAAACTGAGACTTTACGCCGTTTCGATGTTGCCTAAACTAACAATGATGCCCGTTAGAAGAAATGAAGAATGCACATTCGCAGATGAAATAACTCGACAATTTCCATCTGTGGTGCATCCTAACAACAAATATATTCTTGATTTGGAAAATCGTCTGGTAGATTAAGTGGTGCTAAGACCCTTTTCAGTGAACGAAGGAATATTTTCACATACTGAAATCGAAGCCAAAGCACAACTCCCAGGAATTCGCGGAGATAACGCACTGGAAATAGATTCCGAACGCATACAATCTGCAGCATTTGCGGGAAAAATAAGTGATGAGTATCCACTGCTATTGGAAATAGCATTGAGAAGATGGATCCCATTCGCAACAACCTCTGGGTGTGGAAGTGGCATTTCGGGAATAGTGACAATGCAAACAAAAGAGAGGAATCGCATGGCGTACGATCTACGAGGTTCCTTAGCCAAAACTGCATCACAGGTAACAGAATTTGTTAGAACTAAGCATTATGAACCCTCTCATAGAAGTATAGCGCCACTTGATTACCTAAAAACGTGAATACAAATGGCTGTTTTTTAATGATCGAGTAAAAATGAATGTCATTTCCGTAATTAAAAGCAAAAAGCGCGATAGTTATTCGTCAGTTAGTTTTGCAAATGGAAATGTCTTCTGGGGTAGATGATTACAGAAAACCCGATTTGTGGTTAGCCGCGTTAAAAAGGTTAAGAATCGCTGAACTAAAGTCTCTCTTATTGGCTGCTTGTACCTCACAGGTGTGGAGCTGGTGAAGTGTAAGTATTGTATAGACTGTTGATCTTCGGTAAACGGACCTCTTAATTTATTCATCCTCCCTGTCACTGGCGAGAATGTCCGGCTATGGCAGACAATTATTCCATTCTATATTTCCTGTAAGCCGTATCATGTACACTGTTGAGGCTCTGTACCAGCCGTTCGAGCTGCTGATTCGGCGAACAAAAGCCATCATAGTATCAACATTTCGCGCATAGAAGTGTACCTGGCCTATTTCTGTCGAAATGATTATCTCTATCATCAGCATAAAGAAATCAGCGAGAACAGGACCTAGTGGGTTATCCAATGCAATGTCATTGAATCGGCGGTATGTTGTGTCCCGAAAATGGAAATCGGCATTCTCCATACACAACAACTGTGATTTTGCCAGCAGTTCAGTCGAAATTGGTAAGAAAAAAAGCCAAACTTTTAGAATAATTCACAGAGAACCAACCGTCTAATTTAGTGGGACGTTGGCGAATGAAGATTCTAAATAGAAGCAAATGTTGCTAGCTCAGGCTGTTCATTTGGTGGTCTGCGTGTTCGTTGAGCTCGGCAGTTGGGCTGCAAACGTTTCGTCACCACCCGTGGTGACGTCGTCCGGGCGGGTTTATGTAGCAGAGCAGCGCGGTACGAAGCGTCAGTGAGTGTGAATGATCGATTTTCTAGCCGTCAGTCTGAATTTGGATCGTTCGACGGGCACATGATCATCGAAACCGAGCTCTAATTTTTGCCTCGTAGCGTACGCGCTCATGCCTCTTAGGTTGTCGTCGTCGTTTGACACATTAGTCCGGCATTCTGTTCTATTCCATTTAGTCCACTAATCCGGTGAGGTTTCATTAAATGGATCAGGTACATGGACGACACGTTTATCATCAGCAAACCAGATTGCATACAAAATACCTAGGAGCTAATCAACGATTCATTCAAGGACATCAAATTTACCTCTGAACTCGAAAAGACAAAGATTTGCCATTCTTAGGTGTACTAGTCAATAGAAGCACTGACGGAACGCTTCAAACATGTGTATTTCGAAAGGAAACCCACACGTACCAAATATTAAACTACCACAGCAACCATCCACTGAAATAAAAGAAAAGCTGCATGCATATTCTTTTCAGAAGGGCAGAAACACACTGCGGCATGACAGAATTGAGGATGAAGGAATAGAACTATCTATACCGGGTATTGCAAAACAACGGGTACACTAGAAGCTTCCTCAGAAGAAGCCTACAGAAGAGAGTGCCCCAACAACAGCGGGAAAACGTTGCTAAACGGGTAGCGCTTCCTTACATCAATAAAGTGTCTAAACTAACTTCGAGATTCCTACAACAACATGGAATCTTGTAGCCCACAAACCAAATGGTACTTTGAGAAGATTGCTTTCTAGACCAAAAGAAAATTCAAACAGAGCAGTCAGAATGATGTCATCTACAAAATTAACTGCAAAGTGTGTGACAAACACTATATTGGGCAAACTGGAAGGAAACTTTCAACACGGATCAACAAACACATAATGGCCATACTGAGACACGACCCGCATCCACTGGTTTTCATGCGTGCACACCAAGAAGGCCACTACTTCCACCTAGAGAATGTATAGGTCCCAGCGCGTGGAAATTCGATGCAAGCTAGAGAGTTCTTGAACGTATGGTATTCTACAGCTAAATCAATAAGCCAACGCGTTGAAATAGATGCTATACACGCAGCGCTATGGATGAAAGATCATAGAATTAATAGACTAAATCTAGCGGAACAGAACGCCGGACTAATGTGTCAAACGACGACGACAACCTAAGAGGCATGAGCGCGTACGCTACGAGGGAAAAATTAGAGCTCAGTTTCTATGATCATGTGCCCATCGAACGATCCAAATTCAGACTGACGGCCAGAAAATCGATCATTCACACTCACTGACGCTTCGTACCGCGCCGCTCTGCGCATTAAACCCTCCCGGACGACGTCACCACGGGTGGTGACGAAACGTTTGCAACCCAACTGCCGAGCTCAGCGAACACTCAGACCACCAACTGATTCTACCTCCAAGAAACTTGTGGCTTTGTCTGACAGGCTGATTTCATCCAGATCATCAGTGAGTTGAAATGGGTCTTTAGGGCTAGTACTCCTGTCTTTGTCACATTGAAGTATTATTATTATTATTATACCCGTTAGCTAGGAATGGCAAACACCTCAGCTACTGTGCCGCAATACCTACAAGAAAAGAAGGGAATAAAATGCTACAGCTTCAAGCCAGCTGAGCTACCGGTAGCCGATGGGTATCGTTCCGGTAAGCTACCAGCCGGCTAATATGCGGCAAAGAAACTGTGAAAAATTATATAAGGCTAAATAGTGAGGTCGTGGTTGGAGGGGGAGGTTACAAAGGATGGGGTGGGACAAAGAAACTCACAGCACGAACGCCATTGAGGTCATCTCCTAGCCATATCAACAAGTGTAGCTAGCCAAACGTGTTCATGGTCTTTCGGACCCCAACCAGGGAGCCGAGACGCTCCAACCGAGGCCAGCTCCGAAGTGAGGGCCTTCATTCCTCTCGACCGAATAATAGCTTGACCACCTTTTCTCTTCTTCCATCCACATCCCCGGCAAACAAACAACGCACGTCGCGGGAGTCAGTGGGCTGGCATGCGTAACACGTGGCCGAGCCATCGGAGCCTGGTGCGGGAAATAACGGTGCTGAGCGGTTCAGTTCCTTTTCCAGTGCCGTAAACAAGGCGTCGAACACGCTCGTTGCTCACGCGGTGTTCCCACCAGATGTGAGCTACATTGCGAAGGCACAGGTGGTCGAACGTAACTAAACTCATTAGGTCCGCTGATCTAAGGGTCCAGGTTTCCCAACCATACAGTAGGGTCGAACGTACCTTTGCATTGTACACTCTACAGTTCAGGGCGCGAGTGATGTCCTGCCGGCGCCATAAGTAGCGAAGGTTAGCAAAAGCGCCTCGAGCTTTTGCTATACGGTTCGTTATTTCATCTTCAATCCCAAAAGCGCTGGTACAACTTCCCAGGTAGTTGAATTTTTGAACGAGTTCTAGCTGATTCTCACCAAAGGTCAGCGAAGAAGGCGGTCCAGGCCGATCTTGGAGACCGCTTTGCACTTCGAGAGTGCGAAGCAAAGCCCGAAGTGACGAACAGCCATTGCTGATCTGTCCAGTGTCGCTTGGCACGTTTGTGAGCTGTCACAGATTGGGGAAATATCATCAGTATACTCCAAGTCAAAATGTCGTTCTCTTGGGAGCAGATCCATACCCTCTACGTTGTGTCCTGTGAACGTGGTTTCCATGACATCGTCAATAGCAAATTTGAAGAGGAAAGGTGACAGCGGGCATCCTTGTCTCAAACCGCTGGAGATATTCAAGGGCGACGACAGCATGCCGTAAGTCCTCACTCTGCCTAAGCTACGCGTGTATAATGCTCGGAGAAGATTTACATATTTCGGAGGTACACCTTTCCTGAGTAGATAGTCCCAAAGTGCATGTCTATCCACCGAATCAAATGCACCTTTGATATCGAGGAACGGTGGACCGCCAAAATATGTGACGGTGCACCAGCAAGTGCCGCAAAGTGAAGATGTGGTCGATGCAGCCGCGACCTTGACGAAACCCGGCTTGCTCTTCACGAATATGGCTTTCACGAGTGCCAGTCAGCCTGTGAAGGATTATGGAGGCGAGTAATTTGGAGGCGATGGAGATCAGACTGATTCTTCTATAGTTGCCGCAATCCGATCGTGAGCCTCCCTTCAAATTGGGACGATGACGGAGAGGCTCCAGTCGGTTGGGAGAGTTTTCTGCTCCCACAGTTTCACAATACCTCTTGTAAATCATCCACAAAGACAGGCCCTCCGCATTTGCAGAGTGCTGGAAGAAGATCATGTGGTTCTGCGGCTTCTTTCAACTTCAACAGTCCGATCTCACGTTCGACTTCTGAGCGAGAGGGTGGATCCCAATGGACAGTCCACAGAGCAGGGCGATCAGTGGCCGGCAAGAAATATAACAATCCCGACCGATTAAACTGCCTTTCAAAATGCTCAGCACAACGCTCCAAGCATTTTGACAAGTTGTGGATAGGTTTTCCAGTCTCTTTACGTTTAGTTTCACTAACCCCAGGTCTCCTGCTGCCTGTTTCTTGTATCAGCCGGAATAACTTTCGATGGTTACAAAGGGCAGTGGCCATTTTCATCTCTGGAGCACGATGAGACCACTAGGATTCGCGGTCTCTCTTCAGGCTTGCACGAAGTTTTGTCAGGAGCTCTTTGCACATTTAATTGTATTTGCTTCCAGCCGGAATATGCCGGAAAGCATCGAAAATTTTCAGAGACTGCGAAGAGAACCAATGACTATGTTGGCCATTAGACATACCAAATGAGGATTTTCCTGCTGTTAGTAAGGACTGGTGAATATATGACCACTAAACTTCAACTACATCCAGTGAGCGCTTACTCAGTTCGTAGGCCAGCGTACTTTGATAGGTATTCATAACAGCTGGTTTCGCCTGTTGGCTGGTGTCAATGCGCTCACAATGTCGTCATGGGCATCCGCCAAAGCGCATCCGCAGGTCAGCACAAACAAGTGCATGGTCGGTGTCCACACTTGTGCTCCAAATCGAGCGACAGTCCTGGACACAGCCTCTCCATCGGTAACTTATCGCAATGTGACTGATCTTCCTCCAAAGCTGCTTCGAGGCTGGTGGGCGCCAAGTCACCCTCCGGCGAGTGTTGTGTCGGAAATTAGTGCTCGCAAGAAATAAGTGAGCATCTTCACACAAATGAAGTAACCGCTCACCGTTATCATTACGGGAGCCTATACCATGTTGGCTGCCCAGATGCAGTTCATCAGTGAATAATATTCCAACTTGAGCGTTCAGATCCTCAGCCAGCACAACAATGTCCGAGCTTCTTCTGTGGCGATGGAGCTCGTTCAATTGGCGATAGAAGTCGTCTTTTAGCGAACCAGCGCTAGCGTTTGTGGGTGCATAGGCAGCGATAACGAATATACACCTGTTGGTCCCAAGCGACTTCGATGCTTTGAACGAGCCAGCCATTCGGACCGCACACATCCGGCTACTGATTGGGCTCCAATCAACCAGAGTAGCTTCAGCCAGGGGACTCAGGGCAATACCAACACCCGCTTGGCCGGTACTCGAGGCTGCATCGTCACCGGATAGGCGCAATGAGAAAGTGCTGCTAGTGTCACCTGAAGGGAATACCAGAGTGAGCATAGAGCTCGAGTCGTGCAGGGCGGGTCCCCGATAAACGGCAGATATCGATCGAGAGGGTTCCTAATGTTCGGGCATGTGCTGCCCGTTGACCGATCTGAAGTCAGACGTGTACATCGAGGCACGCCAGTCTGAAGGAGGATCGAGGTCTCTAAATGGAAGCCGATGAACTATGCTCGACCGCTTGCTTGGACTACGGTCTGTCGACGGGGCAGGAATGACGCTCCGCGTTCACATGTGAGTTGAAATTAAAAGACAAGGGATTATTGAAGCATGGTGGGGGAGGGCCAAGAAATGGAGGGTTGAAAACCGGGGGGGGGTAAAAGTGCAGCTGGAACGAGACTGTAAAAGAGAAAAAGCGTAAGAGAAGATGGGAAGGCTTGAGCAGTAGCATCCAAACCCCTATCCACCCTGCTCGATGCAATAGACAGGACACCGTTGATTCTCCTCCAGGGTGGCCAGTGCATCAGAAAATTGTTTGAGAAAAGATTCGTAGGTTTGCGTGGGAAGAATTCTGTCAGGTTGCCCAGACCTAGACAAGAGAACGATTAGGGTTCTCAACCAAAGCCTTTGTTTCAAAAACCTGATCGCAAGGCAGCGGTTTGGCGTTGGGCTACAAGGAATCCGTTTTAAGGAATAAGGAGCACCCTCATTCCAACCCCCAAACTGGAGGCCCAGGAAGCTGAGTTTGCCTGACCTCTAACCATTGACCACTCTGGTATGAGTGGCTTTGCATGTGCAAAAATACACCACCCAGCATAGCTGAATGGATCACTGAGGCACAAAAACCTTCGCATCACGGTAAGGTCCAGCCTCATTACGATGGGTCACAATGGACTAAGTACTTTCAATAGCCAGCGAGCCAATTAATACTGAGATACGCTCGTCATCTTTAGTTCAACGTTTCCTCTTTATTTTCTGGAGTTCTGTCATACGTCTGAATTGCAACACAGATTCTCAATTGTAGCCACTTTTCCTATGTAGTAAATCATTTTCATTTCTGTCATTGTCTCCATATCCGAAGTTGAGGTAACCAAACTAGTTGTGGAATTCACTGTAGGGCGAGAGCAGCCCTGATTAGCTTCTTTTCAAACATTACTCTGGTTACATATGCCAGAACCGTGTGGATTATAGAGCTTGAACAGCAAGCCACATTGAGCAGGTTGTCGTCAAGTAATCAAGTAACCTACCAGCCTGGAGAAATAGGTAGAAACGATTTTACAGTCAATATGAAGAATTCATTTACACTAGAATATCGGCACTGCATCACCGCGGGAGCAAGTATGTTGCGCTTGAGGGTGATTAAGTGGAAACAAAAGCATCGAAGCCTCTTTGTCTCGTTTGGATTTTTGTGGTTCAAAAGTTTTCATTCGACCCACGTATGTGGATATCCCAAAAACCGATGCGACAAATCAGGTTAACGTGCTAGCATCATGTGTGATAAAGAAAAGACTAAACACCATTTTAGTGGGACACATCCTTCCCCGATTCTACCCTAGAAGAAAAGTGCCAAACCTGCTTTTCCTCCATGTGACCTCGGCACGCATCCCACAGCTAATAAACGCTTGGTTAGTTCACGTGAGGCAACAGTGCCCGTACTGTTAGGTATCAGCTGGGCTTCCAGTTGATACAATCTCTACCTGAGGAGTCCAAACGAGGACGAAACGGATCGTGGATGTCAGGTGTAGGTGGAACAACACCGAAAACCCTGCAACACTAAGTTGACTCGTGATCCGCCATTTCGGTGAAACAGCAGTTTCATAACACTCGTAACTATGGAGCCTCCCGCCAATTCCGCACCACATCCGTTTACGGTACGAAAAAATTACTATAGCTACTTCAGAGGGAACAGAAATATGTCTCAATCGACAAATAACTAAGTTACACAGATTTGATAAACCCTTTAGAGTTACTATGCATCCAGCAACAAGTCCAACAGCGTATTTTTACGCTTTTGTTTAGCAACACTACGTCGTTTTCCCGCGTTATTAGCTAGCATCGAGGTTCCTAACGGGCATAGGTGAAGCAACACACAATGCAAACATTTGCCGTGCGTCGATCAATAGTTTTGGTAGTGTTATGTGACTACCAGTTCATTGAATGCCCTTAACCGTTATCCTTCACATCTATCTGAAGTGTCAACAACGGATGTTTATCTTAACGAGTGATCCACAGGTCACCAAGAACTCTATTGGAATTGCAAAGTGACGGTTTTATTAACACTCAAGTATAAACATTTGCCACCACAGCGGAACATATTACGAAACAGAGCACTTTTAGAAATCACATATAGACTCGAGAACTAATTACGAGAAGGATTTTCTACTCATGAACAATTTCGTGTCGATTACTCACTTAAATCACCCGTAATAACTCGAATTTTCAACGAATCATGTAGTGTTAAGGATAAACGATCTTCCTTTTGGGGAATAACTAAGAAAACATCTGAATGCATTGAATCCACTGAAACAACATCTTATCTGCATCACATTTTTGCACGAGTAACGCCAAATTTCCGCTGAATACAGAGTTTCAATTGGACCGCAATATAAACAGACTACTACGGTGCAGTGTCAAACAAGCGGCTTTTTAAACCACCATCGCTGAGCGGCAATAGAAATACAATAGCTGTGGGGTTGTTTTCTGTTTCACACAATAGAAGAGGATGTGGTGCTATCGAAAGTGGGTCAGTTTTGATCCGACCACACCGATAGTTCATTGGCGTGTAACATAAACTGCAGTTATCGCGTGTCACCTCTCAAGCAACATGAGGGCTGTTGGCGCCAATTCGCCCCACCGGATTGCGAGATAGAGCCTGTGGGTGTTGGTCAGTTGATGGATCTAGGTGAAAGAATTCCGTGATGTGCAAATAACACAGTAGTCGATAGCAAACCAGTTTAATTTTGTTATATCTACTTTTCACTTTGGTAAATGATGCTTGCACAGTTTGCTGCGACCAGCAGCGAATTTATCTTCATGACAAAGAAAACCTCAAAATGAATTTTTGGCCACTGATATCACTCAGTTTTCGAACATCATCTTCGTATTGGAAAACACAATTAATGGCGTGTTATCATTTTTCAGGAGCTTACTTCAACTCATGAGGCAGTACAGAAACTCTGTGACACATGTTAGCGATTCCGATCAGCTTGTAACGAAACAGTCTTTTTCGGAATATCGTTAACATGTACAGTAGGAGTGGTCATAGAAAATATACTTGGTTTCACATAACGTTGGCGTGAACAATCATTAAGTAGTAAAGGAAAATTCTCGTCTATTACCGCGGTAACACAATGAGCAGATAAATTACACAGAACGCATTCTACAAAATGGTTTTGTCAGCGGGTATAAAATGATTGTGACGTTTTTAATCAACCGAATAAACAAATGCGAAGGAAAGCATTAGAAATCTTCCAAAACATCGCAAAGGTTAAGCACGACTGAAACATGTGAGGCACCGTTAATTATACTAGGATCGCCACCCAGAACGTGATGATCTCATTTGCTAATGATGGAATTTGAAATTTTAATAAAAAGTTAAGTTTTAAGGGCCGTCCAGTAGCTTTGTGAACGACGTAATACGGATAAAGTGTGCCCGCTAGAACAACACAGCGGAAATGCAAAAGAAGACCCAAAGTGGTTTAGGTATGGATTACAGGCGATTATTTTGTGAGCATGAAACAGAACAGAATAATGGCCCAGTGATAGCACAGAACTAGCTAAAGATGGAGAATTACGTGCCTTGGATAGATAGCGGGCGACTTTCTCTTGAAAAACCAGCAGTTTTTTGTTAATCACGTGGTGGGAAGGCGGATATGCTCAATTCATTGAAAATGATCTGGACAGTCCAGAATATGCAAATAACACAATTCTTCCGCTGTTATCAAGGTATGCTTGGGTGTCCCCACTCCTCTGCAACGGTCTGCAACACGAACGATCTTCGTTGCACTTAGAACTTAGACCTCCTCAACCGCCATGATTTGTAGGTTACTGTGTTCTGGTTTGCAATGTTGTAGCTAGTCATCTGTGTAGGTAGGTAGGTCACGTGCACTCACGTGGTTGCCGTCAGGATCATCAGGCTTCGCAACAAAGACCACTGGATAACAGGTCTGCACGGTCTATGCGGCCGCAGCTAAAAGTGCTTTGAGAATTGAAGTCTTGTGCCATGACTATCCGAACTGAAATAACGTGTTGTAAATACAGTAAGCAGTTTCATCCCAAGCGGTAAGAGAACGCCACAACACACAATCGCTCGTTTTGTATGAGATTCTAATCCCTTTGTTTTGCTCATGTACCTGTTTTATACAAGAGGTAACTTCTTCGAAAACTGTAAGCTAACCCATAGCAGCAGGAAACGAACGCTTACAAATTCCAAAATAATTAAATGTAGCAACCGTCTTCCACAACTGGGGCAGTTATTAGTAATATTCAGAATAAGGATTTTTTATCAGCAGGGGAGAAGATGCGTCCATAGTTGGCACAGATTGCAGTCGATCATGATTTTTCATGCTGTTGCATAATCAATATATATGAACGGCGTTGTCTCTGTGTGTTTATGGTTGATTTTATACGGTCTATACGGCTATATCACAGATATGGGTCCAAAAGGTTTATGTTTGACAATAAAGTGGATGGTACTGGTAGGATTGGAGAACATTGTAACCTGTAAGGACTGCTTACTGCGAGCGGATCCTTTCAATTTCGCCTAAAATGTTAGCTGGGCTTTCTTGAAAAGATTGAGAGGTTAGTGCGATTAGAGTGAGTTGGAGTTACTGGTGTTGGTAGTGAATGTGGAGGAAGTTGCCTTGCAGAATGCACTAGAGAATGATGAAGTCTTCTAAGAATGTGGAGTCCAGACGGTCCGTGGTCACTTTGCTTGTTGTAACTTCTGATTCAGCCAAGTACCTATTAGTCCATCGCATAAGTCTGCAGGGGACGTGTGAAAACTGAAGAGGGCAGCGCAATACATTAGTGCCAAGTAAGATGGTTTTGTATTTAGTAGGTCCACTGTGTACGTACCATCTGCAGCATAGTCGAATTGGCTAGAATCGTCTTTAATACTGTTACCAACTAAGGTAGTAGTGTTTTATGAAAGCGTGCACACGATCGGTGGGCTGAACCCTCTTGTTAGTTTGATTCTTGCACCATACGCCATATTCTTAGTTAATCATTGTAAGTCAAATTAGATGCTTTTAAGAATGCTCGGGAGAATGAGTGAGAATTTTTCACTCCCGTCAAGAGCGAATGGGGTGCAGTGGAATGCCTTAAATTTTCCGTGCAATAGGGCTTTTTATGCATGATATACGGATTGCCGAATGATGGCAGATAAGCAAGTTGTGGAATGCACCGGTCTATAAGGGTCCAGAAGCCATTCAGGGAGTAGTAGTAATTGTGGACGTCCCTAAGTGGAGATACAGGTGTTCAGGAAATCACAGACGACAATCATAAACGTGCGGTTTGTCGCCTGGATGACAGCCGGTAAGCGAATAAAGCTGTCTCCTTTTGCTATGATGTACAGAAAAAGCCTGGAAAGGGAAAATGACCTCGACGTTCAAATGTATATGAAGTAATCTGGAAGGAGATCAATAAAAGCGTCCAGATGTGTTTGTTGGTGTGTTTCTGGATAGTCGGCCGTGAAGCTATACGTGAGCCCATGTTGGGACAGGCTGATATATATTTTAATAAAATCTTCAATGGTCAGTTGTTAAGGTGGCCGGGTAGGAGGCTGAGAGTGAATAACAAGTGTCAATGAGAGGGTCGCCACACGATTGAGATATGCGGACCAAATGAGTGCGTGCGCGTGCACTCGCAGAATGAATTGGTGCACTTCATCTTGTATCTGGAAGATTGCAGGTGGCGCTGAGTTCGGTGTGTGGATAGTGGTACATAGAACTATAAAACGATGGTTTGTTAAACATGCAAAAGCTTCCACCTAAATTGTCTTTGGTGTTGTCCTGGTGAGAAATCTATTTCCAAAGACAAACATTACCGACAAAACGGACAGAACATTTGTAGTCTTATCGCAGTATTAACAATAATCTAAATTTAAATCCGCCGATGGCAGGAAATCTAGGACGTCCATTTTTTGTTTGTAGACGAAAGTTTACTCTTCTCGGATATCCCGGACAAGTAACACTCTTCCAACTCACGTCATTTTGCCCCTAAACTAACATTTTTAAAAGGACAAATTGGAGATAAGCCGTCTCACTTACATTACGGGATGTAGTCTGTTTCAATCGAAGGCGCAAACACTTGGATCAGTGTGCTTACCAGTTCTGTCCGTGACGTAGCGCTAGGAAACCTGCATTTTGATCCAGGTGACTAGCTTGGGGATTTACGTAAAACCCGAATATCATACACTTTCCCCGACATTAATAACTTTAGTTTTGTCATCCTGATTTTAATCATGGAACTGGGTTAGTAAAGCAGTCGCTTTGTACCTCTCATAAACCATTGTTCATTGTACGGTTATCAGAAACGGTTAAATTAGTCATCAAGCAGTTCTTAAACATGGACAACTTGGGTTCAAAAATAAGTCAGGTGATCATGAAATGGCTAACGTGTCGAGAAGGTAGTACCAATCCGGTGGCACTCTTCGGGCTAAATTACGCGGCCACATTCATCAGCTGGACACTCGGGTTGGTGTTGTGTCCTCAGGGGTTCGACTTAGCAGTTTCTTAGACTGCGCCACGCGAGTCAAAAGACAACCCACTGGACGAGAAGTATATTTGCGAAACACAGAACAGGCCGACTTGGGTATGAAAACACACTGATACAGTTCAAATCACGACTGTGTGCTAGTTTGAATTTATCGATCTCAAAAAATCACGGGACTTGTGAGAGATAGGAAACAAGCAATAATAACAAATATTCTGCAACACAGAAAAGCACTAGTCTGCTTGTAACTGAGACTGTCCTGGTACAAGGCACACGGTTACTTGTGGGGAACTGAGCACTTCCCTTCCCGAACAAGTCAATTTGTTTCGTTTCTGTGCGCAGTTGACTTTGGTCTGTGTGAAATGCTGTTTTTCCCTGCAAGTTACAAGATTTGGTCTGAATCAGTGGCGCCAACTTGACTTGATTCTCAGACAGCGCAATTTTCCTCGGAGCAGGTCGTTTGAGACCTAACAGCTGGCATTTTGGTTGCCTTACGGAAAACGGTGGAAATCATTACTGTGTTTTTTCGGGATCTGATGTGCCTTTGTGAATTCCAGGCTTAAATACGGACATCGATTTTTGCGTACTCTTGATTCTTTTATTCTAAGTTGGCATAGGAAATAGAATTAGTCTAAAACCAACAATTTCTGAATATCCTTGCAAGGAATTTTGGATTACTTCGAACGACCCAGGCGATCTTGAATCACCACTCGAAAATCAAGTTGCTGTAAAACAAGCTACCTTAAGTGGTCTTTGTGCATATCTACGCATATGAAGCATCTTGCTTATGTCAGAAATAAATGGGAGCATAATTCTAATTGGTCATCCATAAACATTGTTCGCTTGTCGTTACAGCACATCGTGATCTTTCCGATTACAGCGTTTCTGCCATTTTGTGATGTCTATAAGAAACAAGCTCTTCGAATCGATTAAGGCAACAACATCCTTACTGGATGCCAAGACCAGACATAGCTCGATCACAAACACCTCTGGATCATCGCATTCCGTATCAAGTGAATCGAGCCGCAAGTCCCTGTTGCCGCCACTGAGATGGAAAATTACCCAGCATTCTGTAAACAAAATTCATAATTACGTACTCTTGGAATTTGTGCAGATGGACAGGACGAGCCAAGTGATCTGAGGCTTTGGAAAAGTCAATATTTATATCATCTATTTCGGCCATACTCCCCACTGGTTCAGTCCAATATGGATCTCATATACCAAATATTTTGAGTAAGGCATGTTAACAGAAGTCATGCTACTACAATGCAGCATCTCACAAAATTGTCCACTTAGTTTACAAAACTAAGAGACGAATGATTGGGTTAAAGTTTGCTGATTCTCCACGGTCACTTAGTAATTAGGCTAATGTAGCATTACTTCTACATGATGGTGGCTCACTCTTCATCCCAAAACCTTTGGGATTTGTTGCTACGCTTACGTTGCCTTTAATGGAATGCTATTAGTCTCGAAAGAAATGTTGATGAATTAGAATACAGCTACACTAATACTGTCCCATAGCAAAAAGGTGAGATGAGCAAATTTTGTCGCCTGAGCCAGAAGCAGAAATATAACACAGGCTGGATGCAAGTCAAAATGCGGGCTCCGTACGGTATTCGATGGCGGTGGCCAGATTTATGTATTGTCAAAGAAACAGAACGCATTAACCCCAGCAACGCTAGAGTAACTCCAACAAAACGCTTTCCATTTTATCATCATATATTCTTTACTAAATTCTATCCATCCCGCAGGACTTGCAAAGCACGGTCTTGTACCCGTAACACACCAATGTTTATTGTTCCGTGGCCAGGTGTTGTAAAATGGTCTGCCGATAGATTACTGAAATTTTGCAAAGAAGCAGTAGCGTTCATATTTCTGTGTTGACAACCATTGTGAAAGCATGGAAGGCTGAACGAAGTGACTTCTATCACCAAAGCCACTAAAACCTTTGTTATGATGTTGAAATCTCATTTGTTCAATGCGTTGTCACGTATATTTATTCCAAAGTTTTCACGCAATTTTAGCCATATGAATGGACGGAACTATGTTGCCCACTGGTTCATTGAAGCCAAGCACGCCTGTTTACTAGTCGCGTTGTCAGGGCAACCAATAAACTGAACTAAAACGCAAAATGCGTTGAGCACAATGCCACCAATATACCACCAGCAATCAGATTTTTGTATGGTTCCCGTAATGTGACTGCATTCGAAATGTTCCGAACGCGCCTAAATATTCGCTTGCATTTATACTTCATATGACTGACCAAAGACGCTCATTAACCGTTTGAATTTACTTTCTAAGTTGGTTCTTTTAACTAGTCCATTGTCAGTTTTTACTGAAACGCAAAATAGCTTAGCAGCTACTGAAAAGCGTTAGGCGGTGTCTGCTTGCAATACGGCACTCCATGTCCGGTTCCCTATCAAATGCTTGCACTCATTAAGCAGTGAAAGCATAAATACAACTAGAACCGTCGGTGTGGATGCTCGCGTCTGAAGCTCTTACGTCATTGAGTCACTAGCAACGGTTGTCGAGGCGTTAGTTATGCAATGAAGGGCGTTTAAAGTCAAAAGTTTATTTGTTTTAGACATGGTCCAAGTGGAAAAATTGATGAGCGTTTGCGGTCTTAATAAGTCGGTTACTCGCAATCCATTTTTACAACGAATGATTCGGCGACGAGCCCACGATCTATAGTAAACTCCAACAAGACAACCTGACGGTTTTGCTCTTGTGACGTGCTTAGGTCGAATAAATCGAGTGGCTCAAGGGTAGAGTCAAATTCATAATAATCAACCGGTTTATTGTTGCCCTATGTGGCCGTGAAACACAGGGCCTTCTACTGGTACACTGATTTCTCGCTCAGGATTCCACTTTTCACCAGCTGACCTGACAGTTTAGCAGTGATCTGGAAAATATTCCGTTTCAAGTGAGCATACTCAACATGTCACTGTCGAGGTGCTTGTTGTTTTTAGACCCACATCAAAGTGGTAACTTTTAGTATTTAATTCAATGATTATTAGTTTGGTGGGTCCACCTAAAGACTATCGATGTGACCCTGAAAGGACGAGGGTGGTAATCGCGCATTCGTGCACTCTGGATTTATTTTGTTGTTTCTCAGTTACATTTGGTCGCACCCACTGGGCCTATACCCAGTAGTCTTGTTTGTACAAACTCTACTTCAAGATACCATTTTCCCGAATACACTACTATGCGTCCTACAGTTGCCTGGACTTATAAACTCCGAGCAGTGTTTCACCATTCCCCACGTACATATGATGGGCAATTTAAATCGTCGGACTTCACTTTTGGTCTCAGTCGAAAGAGCACTTCAACAGCGTTCGAGCAAGCTCTGACTCGTCCCTGTCAACCACTGCGTCGATCAGCTACAGACATCTAGGCAAATCCGCCTTGAGATCAATAGACCAGGCCAAATAAACCCGTTAACCACACAACCGTGAGGAGACAACACAAGCACAACCGCAACCTGCTGACTGGACAGCAAAGACCTAGAGGCATCGCCCCCCACAACCACCTTGTGACCTTGACCAGAAAGCACGGACGTGACTAGACGTATTTCCCCCCGCAGAACGGTAATCTAACGTGTCAGCCACCCCAAGCAACTGTGAACATGACGAGAAACGAAGTCAACTTGATGATGAAGCGTAGGAAGACTGCCGAGCAGCGTCTGCCGCTGCGGGAAAGCTGGCCGATCTGGTATTTTGTGTTATGGATGCAACACAACTTATCACACCAAATGTGTTTCATTAGATGCGAGGGAAATAAGGATAATAAGACGAGCTCTTTTTGGTTCTGCTCTGATTGTATGGCTGTCTCGTTTAGTAAATGCATGGCTGTTTTGATATAGAAATGCTATAACCTTGTAGCGATGGTTGAGGAATCTAAGCTTAGTACATGCTACACTCTGGAATCAGTCACAGCCGGGCTGCGCACCCAAGGGTCCACATCTGAACACAGTGGCCGAACCAGAAGTAATGGTAAAACTAGGAACCTAGATGCACAAACAACTCCAATCCGAAACAAGTCATGCAACCTTTGCCAGCTACCACAGCAATTTGGGAGGCCACCATCTCAAACGGGCGGCGCAGCACAGTCGTTTGGAATGCCATCGGAATTGTTTTACCATATGCGTGTGATGTACGTGGAATGCCCTAACGGAATCTGTCATATGTGCTTCCATGCTGTCAGAGTTCAAGTCTTGAGTTGACCGTGTACTTAGTTCGCTACACCATCTTACAAGACCCATTACCCATGGATAAACACAAATGTCTGTAAGAGATTTCACCGGCGGTCAACTCACAGATTTTGTTCCACGTTGTTCACCTGCTGCATGTGTACAGTAAGAGGAGACACGATTTTTACCAACGTCCCATTTGCCATCACTTCTTATGGATTAAGCTCAGGTCTACAGCCCATACTACGTATACTTCAGTGAGTTCACTGGCGTAAACTTAATTTGGCTAACAATTTCTTTATATTTTGAAGTTTCGCCATAACCATCCTGTTAAGCATTAGCATTATTACCCGTATAAAACCATCGTTCCATTGTACGGTGACTCTCATCCTATCCCAGGTGAGGTTGCATGAGAACAACTCTGTGGAACATGCAATGCCGGCACACGTGAACACACCGGCTACTCCGTAGGCGTGAATAAATACGTGTCGGTTGTCGCTGCCAAAGCACAAGGAGTAAATTCGATGGCTGCACCTGACTCAACCACACAGGGCGCTACAAATACTCTCAAAGATTCAAGTCCCACTCTTACACAAACTAATTACTTCTAGACGAGCTTCTGAGTCGCTGACAATGGTAAGTTCCAGAGGTCCTGAATCTAACGCTAACTTCGTTAAAGACAAACCGTTGGACGACCGAAAACAGGGGGATACCATATGTTTACTAATAGGCGGCCAAGCTAAACCGGCTTGCATGGTGCGCATTGTACGACATATAAACTCCACACATTACCGAGAAGCACGATTGTTAAGTGTGACGGTACAATAAGCAAACTATATTAAGAAGGTCCTTTTATCAGCCGCCGTCATTCGGACTATTTTATTCCACTTTAGGCTTTTTACCGACGTCCCTTGTAGCAAGCGCCAACAAATATTAGAACCCTGATGACTACCACCACTGGAACAGCGAAAATTGGGTATTTATTCATGGTGTACTGAAAATTCCTGCATCTGTTGAGCGTGCAACACAAGCGCAGAATTGAGAGGAATGGTGTTACTTCCGTTAAGCGATCTCACCTGACAACGTAATAACCAACTCGATCATAAGAATACCCTCTGCATCAAAGTAGCAATGGTGTGGCCGAAAGATAATGAAAGTTGTGCTCCAGTCCAAACACATGGCGAAAAGTTCACTCGAAAACTGGCACAAAAAACGTAAGAAGCTTCCTCAGATCTACGAATAAAAGCTTCCAATACCAGATTTCAGATGACGGAAGGAGATCAAAGTCAAGATCCTCTGACAGTGAGTTCAGTAAGTCTTAGTTGCGAAGCATAATGCTTCGGGGCACAAGCAACTACTGAAGAGGCGGTTACTTTCCCAATACTTACTAAAACCAGAACTTCATCTTGTGAGTATTATATCAGCAAATATGACGGTGGCTCATAACTCAATGTCGATAGTTCAGGAAATAAATGATTAGTTGTCGACCTCACAAGGGTCGGCAGCAACTCGGACTTGTCATTCATACCGTCGGATATGGCTATAAATTTCGCAGCTTGCTCTTGCGTGTAAACCAATGCTCAGGGCCTCATTTATGGGCCTGAGAATGATAACTGAGACTTGGCTGAACGATGAAATCACGGAGGCGGAGATCGCTCTGCCTGGGGTGTCCGTCCTACGTAAAAAGCGACCTAGTAGGGGAGGTAGCGTACTTTTGTATTACCGCAGTGCTCTACGTTTCCAAATCTTTGACGATTCGAGCTGCAAGTTGTGGACTCAGTTTGGTGCCGCCTGCAACTATGATGCTGTGACACATGTCCAGTTGTCCTCCTATACCACCGTCCTCCCATGTGCACCCTGGAAATGGACAATCATCCATATTCTACACCAAAACTCTTCTGGTTCAGCCTAAATCTCGTGTTATCTTCGTAGCGTATATAGAGTTGCATGGACTAAATGTTCCGGCCTCACCTGGTGAGCAGCTTAAGGCCGATGTACAAGAATTAGTCGCCGGTCTACTAATCCATAATCAAGTTACTTTCCCTACAAGATTCAAAAGGGAACAAATGGTGCAATTTGGACCTGGGCTTCACCAATGTGAAACTTATGTTGGAAACAATGACAGTGAGGAGTCCCCTAGGGCGTGGTGATCAAGTAACGCTGTTTTTCCTCTACGTCTGTTATGCTGAACAGTCTGACGGGGAAATCGAAGATGTCCGGGTACTAATACATCACAACATTTTATCCGACCTCATTAAGATCACTGATAGGTCCTTTCTAGCGGTAAAACCCACTGATGACGCTTGGGGAAAGTTCCTCCGTCTGTTCAACACAGTAACAAACGCGTCAGAGACTATGGCGATTAGCTCAAAAAGTAAAGGTCTTCCTGAAGAACAAGACGCGGTAGCACATGACCATGAGCTATTCATTACGGAAAGAACACAAATCTGATCTAAACGCTGAAAACGGGATCGCCTCTATAGCTGAGCGAAACCACTGTGTTAATCTGGCCAGCGAAAATAAACTGAAACACCAAGAGTATTTGGCGAAAAGGTTCCGCTACAATCCTAAGCTACTTTATTGGCATGTTATTAAACTTCCAAAAGTACAACGTGGCATTCCTCTTCTAAACCCCGTCAGTGACCGAGCCCGAATTGCTAACTAAGCAGCTAACTCTGTTAGACATCAGTTCGCTTGTACTTCCCCGTAAGCATCACCAGCTGACATCATTCTCACACATAATACATCACCACCAGATCTTAGCCACGTCTCCTTCACAGTTGCGGATGTGCTGAAACGACCACTATCACTACGCTGGTATATTTCAGCTGGTCCAAATAGCATACGTCCCAAGTCGTTGGTGCTACCTGCCACGAGCTTGGCTGAAAAATAAGCGCAGTTTTCCCAGCGCTCTCTTGACGAGATGCAGGTCCCAACAATATGGGAGCGTGGAATAGTCACTCCCATTTACTGGGGAGGTAATGATGCAGTGGCCGCAAACTACAGCCCGAGTACCCTTCTTTCCCTACTTGTTAACATCCTGGAATCTGTCGCTGCAGATGCGCATATGGGATATTTAGTATGACGTCATATCATCATGCAAGAACAGTATGGATTCCGCCGAAACCGCTGAAGTACAATGAAAATTTTGTTAGTCCGTGCTCTCTGGACTGAATCCGTCGATGTTGGAGAAGGAGTCGACGCCACTTACCTTAATTTCTCTAAGGCATTTGTTTACCTTGATCACCGGGTTCTTCTTTATAAGCTTCGGACTTATGACACGGTGATCCTAACTTGGGCTGGATTCATTCATCCCTACTCCAATGACGCTTAAATGTGCGAGTTCGTGGTACGCGGCCTGACCGGGTAGAGGTTCACTGTGGCGTTCCTCAATGCTCGGTACTAGAACCACGGTCATTCCTCATGTATCAAAACGATCGCGTGGGTGCCTTGACGTCGAAACATCTACTCCATGTGGACGACCACAAGATTTGGTAGGAAATCAAACGAGTAGACGACCAAATAGCTCTGCATAGCAAAACTCGACAACGTCTACGTGTGGTCTACCAAGAACATGTTTGAGACTAACCCAGGCAAGTAAAAACTAATGAGCATACGCCACCAGAGCATATACCGATATCAACTGGGGGCAAAGGTCTTGCAGTGTGCTTCTCATTAATGTGATCTTGGGGGCGCTTGTTCAGGATGATCTCGGATGCTCAAAGCAGGCCGAGATAGCAGTGAAAAGGGCCACCTATACACTGCCGCCTACTGCGGAGGGTGTTTGGCCGGTTTCATCCTAGCTTCTTTTCGCAAAAGCTCAATGCTTATATGGGACCACACGTTGAATATGCCGTCCAAGCTTGGAACTACGGAGGGCGACAAAAATGTGAAGGGATTCTTACGCCTCCCTTGACGTTAAAGACTAAAACATCTAGGAGGTTTTAGTGAACAATATCGTTTCTGCCTTGTGATCTCAAATTTGTATCAGATCCTCGACGATCGCAACCCATCCAAAACACAACACTGAGAGGCCACCATTGGTATTCGGCGACACGGCATAGCTGGTTGGAATGTCGCCGGAACATTTTCTCTTTCCCTGTATCCCAACCATAGAACGTACTTCTGCTCTTACGCTGTCCAAATTCAAAACTCGATTTGATGATACATTATACCACATGCATTACAAGATTTAAGTTACTGGGACACGCAATAACGTAACTAAACAATGTACATACTGGAGATTTGCTACAAGTCATCCACTACGCGCATTTTTGTTGTTGATAAATCAAATTTTTAACCTCACTCTCAACCAAAGGAAAAATGTTACGCGTTTACTTTTATATTCGGGGTAAACCTATTATTCCACCGTCTCGTAAGTCTCCCGACATTTACATAGGGAACTCCATTGTGATAGACAGTAATTACTTGTAAATTTGGCATATAACACTTCCTGTGTGACTTAAAGGCTGGAAGAGGCCCATCCCAGTGGTTGGAGTACGATCAGCTGTTGTTCTTGTACTAAGAATTCGGTTCGGGCTTGACTTGACTTGATCCTGTCCGTGTGATGGCGCAATCGCCTGCCATCAAAATCATCTAAAAAACAAGTGAGCCAGAATCCTCCAACCGCAACGCATGTCACAGCCATGAGATTAGATAAGACACAAGATGTCTTCTGAATTTTCAGGCTTTCGAAAACTACTGGAGTGCGGATTTTACCTATACAGGCGAAGATTTGAGGCTGGCTCAATCAGTTGAACATCGGCATCCCATCCTCCGACGAGCTTAACAGCGTCATCAGCTAAATAGCCGCTCTGATCAATCTTATCGGTAGATTTCACTCCAAGTAATCTGAACTATTTAAGTTATTTTGCATCTGAATGTGAAGTACTGAGGCAACTAAGCCAAGTTAGCAACATCCGTATTAACATACTTGCAAGTGCTCAATGTTGGGCAAAACAACTAAACAAGATAAACCTAACCAACTAATCGCAAGCCGCCATTAGCTACTAAGTGCACGATGACCTCACGTATTCATGATATCTTGGGACTGGGAGCAGGGGTATAGCGAAAGGGCGGTCAGCCCCGGGCGGTATATAACAGGGGGGCGACACTTTTAATACCGTTGATTGTTCGATACGAAGTATGAAGGACCCATTTTCAGATAAACTGAGGGAAGCAATGTTAAGGTTAGTTTGTGTGACCACTAACACGTTTACCCCAAGTGTCACGTCTGTGCAAATGTTTTTCCTAACGATACTAATTAAATAGCACAGTTTCCGGGAGTTGTCATTTTTACCAGCATTATATAAGATGTAGATTTTCAATTAAGAATCAGAAGTTAGCACCCATTGTCTTAGCTCCTCTGATTTTGCTTCAGTGTATCTTACTTCGGCTTTATTATCATGCCTAAAGTAAGGGCACGCTCGAAGAGGAAAAAATGTATTATGGTCCAGGATTCTCTCATTTTAGTTCAAAATCTGAGACAACGAACTAAGATACTTTGCACAATGACTGGAAGCAGTAGTAAAGGAAATACCCGAAGCAGTGTAGGCGCTGTGAGATATTCCCTTGGACTACTTGCTGACCTGAGAAAGACACATGAAAAATGTCCATAAGTAGCTGAAACTGAATACGCTGAACTTACATTAAAAGTCGACATGCTCACATCGATATTGCAACCATTGCAGAGTCTAGCGGTCTTATTTGAATCGCCTCCAAACATTGATAAAATGAATCTCATAAATTGCAATATACTAATAGACTCCATTTAGACCGATGAACAAAATCGAGTAAGCTGTCCACGTAATGCGGTGGTTTTTAATGTGTCAGACGATTTACTATTAAAAACTGTTCCGAAAGTGCATCTCACTGCATTCGGTATGCAATCTTGTTGGTCCAACTGCACCAGACTACGCAAAAATGTAATGCGTTACAGGTGTCCAATACGCTTTCAGTTTCAAAATGAACTTATTGGTAAACAATTCATTCAAAAGCGCAATCTTATTGTGCTTTCTACGACTTTCAAATGCCTGAAACTTATGGAGGACAAAACCCCGCTACAAAGAGTGAAGGAGGAGAAAGTCTGAGGTAAAACAGTATACCAAATAACCATATGGCGCCCAGCATCCAGTTGATATTGCTCCAGTTAGTGACCACCACAAATGTGAGAATAATACTCCACTTACTGCAAAAAGGGACGAAACGGTGAAGGATAAATTGATTTTTGAAATTAACAAGGAATCACATGAATATGCGGGCCACTCTATTACGTTAGATGGTGTGTCTGGTAGAACACCTAATTTTCACACTGGAATTAAACCAACGTCAGGTGCAAAACTGGTTACTGGTTAGCCGCAGATTCACGGCTAAGCATGATAAGCCGAGCAAGCCCTAAAACGACTACAATCCACAGAACGAGTGATATGCATTGTGCTTCCTCTTGGATAATCAGTTCTGGCAGTCATATAGGGTTTCCTACTGCTCTTTCCTGTATGCGAAGTGACAACAATGGGGATCAGCGAATAACAACTGTATTACCAGTTAAATCCCAATTGCATGCTAAACCACTACCTCAAGCCTCGAACTGTCATGTCCCGCCTAAATTCTGCTCTGGCCAGTGTACAAGCTCATTGAGAATATCAATGGATCCGGTCAAATTTCTTGATAGTAAAAGGACGGTTGACCCAGATTTATCGCAAGCATCACTGGGCGACTCTATATCGTTATTTTGTTTTTAAGGACGTACATCCATTTGTTATCAAGTTATGGAAAACATGCCGCCATTTTTGCACCTTACACACGGTGTGATTTAGTACCACAACTTTCCGATTCCATCAACGAACCACAAGGATTATGCTGATGTTGGTGTATAGACTGATACCAGTGGGCCTCCACCGCCTATAATGAGGTCTTGTATATCGAGCGCAGTTAAGCGGATTTAACGCACAGATGGAAATGACAGTAATCCACTGACTCCTATCAATGCGTTACGTAATCAACAACCTATTAGTGACATGCCGCAGAGGACACAACCTAACTCTCCTGCTCCCACAGGCTATTACAACAGTCATGGGCTCTTTCCCTCGAACCATTTTCTAGAGGGCCATACTCAATCGCAAGCCACTCCGATGTGGCCACCTCCAAATCATTTCCTACCGTTAGCCTAACCTGGGTCCAGGCACACGGATTGAAACCCCAGTTTTTATAACACAGCCTGAACAATCCTATTCATGTCTCACATCTAACGCAGTATTTTTGCTAAACCTTCGTTCACTTCACTCTAGGATCTACACACTACGCTCGTTTGTTTTGGTGAATAATCCAGCTATAATATTTATAACTGAATCTTGGTGCCATGATGGCATGTCTGACACTCAGTTACCCATTCTCGGATATAACAAGTTTATGAGAAACTGGCCTAGTCGTCGAGGTGGTGGCTGTGTAACGTATCCGACAAAATCGCTCGAAGCAGCAACGTTCGAGAACCCAGTACTGAACAATATCCAGGAATCACTATGGGTTACGATATGTATTGTCAGCAGCAATTACTTATGGGATGTGTATGCAGCGCGTCAAACTGCAGCCAAGAAGACCTAGAACTTTTGACGCTTGCATTTGAATTCGCCGCTAGCCTACCATTTATATATAAGATTATTAGAGGTGATTTCAATCTGCTTTCGATTTCTTGGCCCATGGGAAGTGCTCCTTTAAAATAGCAAAATCTTATCTCCTGTATCCAAATGAACGTTTGTCAGCAACACGTCCCCTTACCTACCAGAGGTGAAAGCACTTTGGGTCTCATTTCTTCATTGGACATACCTGTAGTCAATGTCAACGTTCTTGATGAATTTCCGGGGAGCGTTCATCGATTGATCAAATTGCGCCTAAGAATACGCAAGGCTCATGTACAGAAAACAATGCATTATTGTTTGTTCAGTTCTGTCAACTGGGACTCTTTCAAGGACCTGGTTCGTTCGACGAATTGGGATAACTTCTTTCTCTCTTCATGTCCTCAACATACGACGGACCAGTTTTATGGCATAATTGGCTTCTGCGTCGATTCAACAGTACCACTCGAATGTGCTTACCAAACTAAAGATAAATCCGATCGCAAGGCGTTGAAAGCAGCGCGAAAGTTTCATAAGATTCGGCAGAAATTCAAGTTAACTGCTGACCTTGCGCTATTATTACAGCAGGCGAAGCTCGTCGAAGAACAGAAGCATCAGCATGACAAAACTTGCATGCAAGAAGAGTATAAAGCTCTGAACGGCCCTAGCAAAATAGCTGAGCCAGCCAAACTATTCCATGCCCGGGGTTCCCGTTGCAGCAACAATTTCAATTTTATCACCATGACGCACCAAGTAATTTCCGCGAAGCTTTCAGTGTTTATTTTGCCGAATCAATGGTCAATGAATTATCAGACACACCACCATTTCTCATGCCGTACAACAATGAAGGTCTATGCGTAGTGGAATTCACTATAGATAAAATCACTGGTCAAGTCTCTCGCTTATAATCCTCAACGTGGTCATGCCTTGATGGGACCAACTTTGTTTGATAAAAGGCAGCGGTTGTGACTTCCTTCTACTTTTGCTCAACATCTTTACGCTCTCTTTTAACAACAGAGCATAACCTACACAATGGAAAATGTCTGTCGTTATCACGCGACATAAAAATGGTGCTGCCTACGGGGTTAAAAAGTTTCGTCCCATCAATCACACACCCATCGTATCTAGAATAATGGGAAGGATGGTGAAGGATGAACTGCTTGTATTCTTGAACAAGGTTAACGTCATCAGCACTTCGCAACACGGCTTCACGCAAGGTCGATCCTGCGCAACATGCCAGACTGACTTTTTAAACCACACAACGGCTGCCATTGACAACGGAAACAGTATTGTACTACTGTTTCTGGATATGCAAAAAGCCTTTGATAGAGTACGTCACAGAAGGTTACTAAACAAACTGAAGACTATTTGCATTGGAGAACCGATGTTCTCTTGAGTGTCTCCATATCTGTTTGGTAGACAGCAGGTGGTGCGCCTCTGTGACCATTCCTCTAAACCGAAAGCAATCACTAGTGGAGTGATTCAAGGGAGTGTTCTTGGTCCTCTTCTTTTTCTAATATATGTAACGATATATTCCAAAGAATAAGAAATGGTGTCACATTTATCTTTGCTGATGACATTAAAGTTGTCTAGTCACAACCACGTGCAAATACTCAGGAAGCCGTACGTCTCATTCAGGATGACCTATCTGCCCTTGACTCCTGGTGCCAACTGTGTCAGATGTCATTTGCCGTAGACAAATGTAATATTTTGTCATACAAATGCCAAGTACCGCCAGACAGTTAATTAATACAAGGCGCATATATCTCGCATTGCAGTGCAGTTCGCGATTTGGGCGAGCGATATTCAGTCACGCTTAACTTTTCTGAACACTGTGACTTTCAAGTTTCGAAAGCCATGAAGACCATCGGTTACATCTGCCATCATTGTTACCTCACCGAAGCTCGCATATCGCTTTATCAAACATATGTATTGCCATGTATGGAATACTGTTCAAGGTACAACCTAATCTGCGAAAATATGAACAGCCCTCTCTTGAGAGGGTCCAGCGAAGCTTCACGTTAAAGCTATATGGATATTCCTCGAAGTTGACCTACAGAAAGCGATGTGCTAAACTTGGATTTGACCTAGTTTAGCTTCGGATAATGAAGCTGAACCTATGTTTTCTTTATAGAATCATAACTTGTCAAATTCGCAGTCTTGATAACGGTGTTCACATATCTTTAAACAGCCGCTGTCCAATCCGTAACAAAGAGGGAAAGGTATGATTCCGAAATTTACTACGAGAATCAGAGAAAGATTCTTTCTAACCCACTACTCTAAGATCCGGAACAAACTTCCAAGTGATATCAGAACATGCTATACACTTTGCAATTTTAAGCTTGCGATTAGTAAGCAGTTAATTGTCCAAAACGTGAGTAATATTTTCGAGACATCGCAGTTCCTAGATAACGCATTCGAAAACGGTATGCATGGTGTTTGATTAAATTTCCGAAGCACACACACATAACATTTCCTACAACAGCCCCTTTCATTGCATATTTTCTCTACCGAAACCTCTGTCATGTGATTATGAAGAAAACTGATTCAATGGCAGGAAAAATTTGCAGTTAGATTCTGACTATTCTGTGTTACCTAATGGGCAACTGCCCCCATGTTTGTTTCTGCAAATATATTAATGAAATGTCATGGAACTGTTGAACCATTATTTGATTTGTTCCGGTTAGGGAGCAGCTCTTGGCATCGTTGAGGAATATACAATTTATTAATTTATTTATTTCACCACAATACCCAAACAGTCGTCCATTTCACTTTACTCTGAGTCCATTGTGTGGCCTTCACGCGCCTGTTCTGCCTTCGCTCAGGACGAAATATTTTTCACCGCCTAGGTAGACAAAAGTAGTGTCTACACCACTGGTTGGGCGACTACCCTTGTCAACCGCAGATCGCGATGTTACATGAAAACTAGCTTCGCGTGTCAATATCTGTCTTCTTGTTTGATTTGGTTACTTGTGTCAGAGAGCTCATGCCTTCTTGTTTCAGCTGACTAACCATCCATTCCATCAGTTATAAATAAATAAATATTTTATCCTCGACAACGGGAGTTAGTCATTTAACGTCTCCGTTTTATAGAGTTAAGCGAATGACAAGGCGAGCAACAATATAAATTCTTGCTAACTCTAGTGTACCTTCGCTGGAACTCGGGTGATCCATTTCGCTATTCTTGCCAGATGTTTTCTACGCTAGAAAAATGTATCTTGGGTGGCCTGTTAAATACAATGCATTTGTCGTAGTGGTTTTTGACACCTATTTTCAGAATGCATCATGTTTGTGGTAAAAGCGTAATATACGATGTAGCTAACCGCCGCCGCTCGTTGTGATTTGACTACTTTGCTCACGTATATCCTGAGGCATGGAAGAATCATTTAGAGGGGATTAAGCCACTTACTAAATGAAGAGCAATTTATATGTACACGCATCGGGATGTCGTGTATGAAGTCTGTCAAAAGAGCCAAATTTATGAAGCATTAAAAAGCATACGCTGCATTTTCAGCTTTACACAATACACACCGCATCAAGTAATAGAGAGATGTATGGACCAAACATCTGAGTGGTTACTGTATGCGACTGACATGTTTATTCCCCTTTCCGAAGACAATGCATGAGGTCTCGAACTAACGAATCCGACCTGTAAAGGTATAGCTGGACCACTTCGTTAAAAGAATATATGGGTTAAATTCTCATATTTTTTGAACGATACACGTCTATGGCTCATGTGAACGCTCTACACCTGCGCACATTAAGTGGGTGATAATCTTGAGCGGACCAAGTTTGCTCCTCAGGAGTACCGTGTTGGGCCATCCCGTCAACTACTGATCGCTCGCTATACATCAATATCATCGATAAAGAACAGAAACTCTAGACCGGTATTTTCCAATATTTGGTTTATTTAAGCCGGTAATGAATCCAAGCCAATACAGTTTGGTGATCTGATTAAGGATGATGTCATCATCATCGGTTACCAGCCGACTGTCATGACCACAGCAAGTGTGTGGCACACAAGGGATGCTTGCAGAAGTTGCCATCTACATTATATTTTAGAAAATGTTGGTTGGCAGTTGTAGAGACGGTAGCTCTATCATTGCTACATTGTTTGTGTGTGAGAGGAGGCTATTACTTTGTGGTGAAATATAAAAGAGTCAAACATTTGTGCTCCTCATTTCAAGGTGTTAGGTTTTTCTCAAGTCAATTGAGATTTCTTCGGTGCCATTCCAACATTTTCTGAAAGATTCTCAAAGGTTCTTTAGTATGTGTATATAGGGGGACACCATGGGCGCAAATCGAAGACGCCACTTTCAGAACTCACCTGCCCGTCCATCACGAATGGACGGTTAAATCAGTGAGATTGCCCATCGCGCATCAACGCAATGACTATGAAACCTCGTATGGTACCGAAACGTATGCAACTATTTAAGCATGCTCGGCGAACCAAATAACAGCCAAACAACCAACTCATGCTACGAAGGTTTCAAGTTAGTTTAAACAAGCTTACATTGTCTAACTGCCTACATTTTAGCAATGGTTGCATTGCTGGCAGATGATCAACATGCAGTTCGCGGATGCTTGTTGTACAAGTACCTGCAAGAGCGCAGAGCGGTAGTGGCTCATCAAAAGCTGCATGACCTACTAAGCATGGATGCTCTAAGTTACGGTATGGTAGCATTTTGGTTCCGTTGACTCAAAGCGATCGATTAGCGAAAGCTAATCTAACCATGACGGAATCTGGACAATTGAGCATGATTAAATTCGGTTGGCTTGTATCGATCGTGGCAACTGAAAAGGTGGCCTTTTTATACCCCAGTCCAAATCTCGTGCACAGTAGAGAGGTTTTACAAGCCGTAAAATCCTAACCTGTATCCACAGCAAAATTCCGATAAATGAGCTTGTACTTAATAAAAAACGGTTGATTTGTTTCAATCATTGTAACTAAAATGGTGTAGTTTGCACTCTACTGTCTAATTCTTGCTCAGCTGAAATGGGCTTTATAAACCCTATAAACTTAGTGACTAATCATTAAAAATATTCGTTATCTCTGTCAAAACTAGAAGCTCAGAGAGAAGACAGAAAACTTCGAAACACTGAGAAAACGTTCTACTTATTCATAAGCACAGTACAAACGAAAGGCTCATGGAAAAAATCCAGATAAAGTCGAAATCGCGAGTAATGGTAAAAACGATTCCTAGACACTTCTCATAATGTTTCTCTTGTAGAGCATGGCAGTTAATGCAGAATAGTTCTCTTGCGAACGCAGAGCACACCAATGCTAGTCTGTAATTTACGGGACAGAAACTGTTGAATTTTAAATATCGTCCAGTTCAAGTGCGCTTTTGATATGCAGATCGAATGAGTGAACCTGCTGAATTCCTCTTCAGGTGTACAACTAAGAAGTGAAAGATGTTATACACTTCGCTTTCCATTGTGAACTTGATCTTAGGGTGGTATTTATTTAGAACTTCAAGTAAGCCTGTACCTGTCGTCAAGGTACCTAATATACAAGTGAACTTTGTATATAAGGACGTAATTTCGTGCGCTCTAAGTGACCCATGCAAATACCAGCCAGGTGGACTGCCCATGTCCATGCCATCCATCTGGTGGTATATTGTTCAGTTGAATTGGAACTGAATATCCTTGGTGCACAGACAGAGTAAGGACTTGTATGTTTACACTTGGTCACCTGAGATGGGTACAACACATCAAAGAACCTACCCGGTTTGAGGACGCACTTGATCTAATATTTACAATGGGATGTTCAAATGTGTTCACATACTGTAGGGAGGCCAAAGGCAATGATTGTCCAGAGGAAAGAAAAAACACGGAAAGAGGGGCGGACGGAAATAGGAACAGGCGCAGTGAGGGATGGCAGACGAAGCCACTCTGGTCTGACGGAACAAGAAAAGAACGGGTCACGAGCGGCGTCTGGTAGTGAGTCTGAGCCAGGCAGCACTGAGAGTGTATTCGTCGAGAACGTATTAAATCAGACAAAAGCGCCATTGTTGCAGCCTCCCGGACAGACCCAAAACAGAGTGATGCATCCACTGTCGAGCAAATAATGAGCTATCGAACAACTCCGGGCCGATCAGAATGCGACGTGTAGCAGCTGAGATACGGGGGGGGGGAGACTGGGCAGGGAATACTCCATTACGAGGTCGCCAAAGTGCACGGAGGGGTTGCGAGCGGAAGTCAGGAGAGGTGGTGCATAGTAGGAAGGAAACGTGACGCATTAATGTACACCTGCCTGAGTGGCGGTATAGCTTATGATACATCAATAAAAATTGTGCTTCGTTGCCGCATCGTTCTTGCTCCAATACATCAGTGGCCAATTACCGGGAAAGATCAAAACATCGTTTGTTGTTCTCTCCAAATTCTTTCTAAACCGATAGAATCGGTGACCAAATCCGCCCATTGTTTTCTATACACTAGTCAGCCTTCTCGCATCTCATTACTTCCACTTGGGATCCATTTTTCCTAGCATAGGATGTACAAATTTCTTGTGATGAGCTCTACCACCGTATTCCGCTTTGCACAGAAGATATGGCTCCAGAATATACTAAGTTATGAAAGTATTGTAGTATCTGGAGGTATCCCGAAAAGGTAGACAATAAACTACATAAAATAGGGACATTGTTCAGAAAAGCCAACGATTTTACCGTACTGATGCTCCATACCAGCATTTTAACAGTGTTATATTATGATAATCAAAAAAATGCTCCGCTACTTGGTAATCGTATCGTAAAGCGTAAACGTGGCAGGCTTTATCTCAACACTTTTGGATCGTAGACAGAATGGGAAATCAAGGTATATTAACTCGATTGTAAACTCTGATGGAACTGCGTTAACCGATCGCGCTATGATGTATTCGATCTTCAATGGCTACTTCAAATCTACCATTAGTACTAATGAACCATAATATTTTACAGACAAAAAGCGATTGCTTTGCAAGTCCCGTAGGATGGTTGAAATGAAAGCAAACATAAGTGTAACTCGTCAATTTAAGGTTCTATCGCTTCAGCTGTCATGCTTCATTAAAACAACTTAGAATGCGTATTGAATTGTTACTGTAGAGTAATATGGGGAAGTAATATGGGGAAGGCATGTCTTAAGAACAAAAGGAACGACAACGCTTAATAGTGCGCCGCTTTCTTGGACCGATGTACTTGATGAATGCAGTTGTAGTATATGCGAACGATATTCCACAGCAGAAGCATGTTAGTAGTAAAAGACAAAAGCTGAGAATGAGCACCGTTGGTTCGCGTTTGGTTGACGTAGACATCACAGATTATATAACGTAAGGAAAGTGGATAAACGAATCACCCAGACGTCTTCCGAATACCGTTAGCGTGGGGAAGAAACAACATATGTGGGAAGAGCGTTGCGGTGTTGGCACACACGAAGGGGAAAGAAATTCCGGCGGCATTCCAACCTGCTGTATTGTATGGCCAGCATTAGCTGGTGTCCCCTGAGTGTGGTATTGCGATTCAGCTTTAGTAGGCGACGACAAGAATGGTTTGGATTCCTCAGGATCAGAGAATTCATTATCAAGTCGTCGGCATTGTCCACCGTAGACCTCGAGGGTTTTCAGCCTCAATCGGTAAGGGAGATGTAACAGGCTCTTTATGTACTTGGTCGCCCTTCCTTGTGACAGTTCAAGGGCGGTAAGATCTTGTTTTTGCACTGCCTGCCAGGCGTGGATGGTGTGAACAGAATGAGGCCGAATGTAGGCCTTGAGTATCTGAACAAAGATGGATGGCCATCCGCAAAATGCCAAGGTGTTGGTTAGCATTTTTGGAAGTTTTCTCGGCCTGACGGGAACAGCCCAGATCTTCCTGCACTATCACGCCTAGATAGTATTCCGATGAAGTGCGCTGCTACATTTGATCTCCCAGTCAATATTTGCAAGTGCCTTTATGGTGTATACTCAACACCTTGCACTTCGTAGCGTTGAACTGAAGCAGATTATGAGTCGACTATATGTAGATCCTGTCAAGCTCATTCTGAAGTGCTGCACTGTCACTGGTTGTTCTAATGGTTCGCCATATCTTGAGATCATCAGCAAAGAGTAAGAACTTGGAGGTGATTACTGTTGCGAGATCGTTTATGTTAATCGGGAATAGTCATAGATCAAGTTCTGAGCCCTGGGGCACTCCGCACTTAACGTCGATTGGGTCAGAGCTGGCGCCGCGAACTCTTACACTCAGATGTCGTTGAAGCAAGAAGTTACCTATACAACCGAGGATTGGGTCACCAATTCCACAACACTGCAGCTTGTGAAGGAGGATACGGTGGTTCAGACTGTCAAAGGCCTTTGAGAAATCTAAATATATTGAATCAACACCTACGCCGCTATCGACGGGTCTCAGTCTACTTGGATCTAGCAAGTATCAAGTTTGAAGTGTAAGATCAATTCTTGCGAAATCCACGTAGTTCTTGTGCTATGATATTGCGTCCATCCAAGTAATTCATGAGCGCTTCGGCAACAATCGTTTCCATGATTTTGGAGAGGACCGAAAGTAGTGTTATCGAGTGACAGTTGGCCGGATCTGTACTACTTACCCCCTTATGGGTGGGGGTAACGTTGCCTTGCTTCCACATTATTGGCCCTCGCATCTCATCGAGGCATCGTTGGAAGAACTTGCACAGTAGGTCCGCCAAGGTTACTGCAGCCAATTTCAACACCTTTGGACGAATATTATCAACACCGGGGAATCATGCCCGCGCAGGGCAATTAGCCTTTTCATAACATCCGCAGTTGTAAACACAATGTGGCTAAGTTCTGGTGGTGGTAGAAAATGTGGGAGCAGTGTATGTCGCGATGTCGTGCACTGGAAGTTCGGGGTGAATTGTTGACATAGGATGTTGGCCGCCTCGGTTGCAGTTTGTGCGAGTCCACTAACGTGTGTAAGGCAGGAATTCCTCACTGCACTTTGCGGAGCTCGTTAACGTGTCTGTACAGGAGTTTGGGGTCTGAAAGGAATTTCTCAGCTAGATTCTGTTGGTGCTGTATTTCATCTTCGCGTACCAGGTTTACGCAGTGTTCCTTTGGATAGTGTAGGCTTCCCAATTTTTCGGCACTTTACCAGAGTAAATTCCTCATGATGATACAATTCCATGTCCTGCTACGTATGAATGATTGTACTGTTTTCGCTCGCGAACACTTTTCCTAGAAGCAATAGTTACTAAAGTGTTGAATCGGTGAGCAAAATCAGACCAGGCGACATCGGGGGATTGTTCTGCTAGAAATGCCCAGTTTGTAGTATTTGTAAGTGATTAGAGCGCTGTAATACGTAATGAGCTAACACTTCTCTGTGTTTTCTGAGGACTACTCGGCGTAGCAGATGTAATTGAACATGAGCGTTGCATGGTCGCTACGGCCCGAAGGACTCACTATCGATACCGTTTCGATCATAAGCTCTTCGTTGGTGAATACGAGATCCAGCACACACGGTTTGTCTCCCGTCCTTAATCTTGTGAGAGATGTGATATGATTGTAGCGTGGCAGTCCACTAATTATCTCTAATTCCATTTTGAAGTGTTCGTTGATACAGGCTGGGGATTCTATGGTGTGATTATTGAAGTCACCAACCAGGAGAATGTGGCTGTACTACAGTGACAGAATGGTCTTCATTGTGAAGGTTAGGCGGTTGTCCATTTCTCAAGTAGCCGAAGAAGAGCGATACACCACACCCAACAAACATGCGCCTCCACTAGTTAGGTGAAGACGGCACCAAAGCGCATCAACAATCTGCACCTCCGGGTCATCGATGAGATCAAGGTGTAGTTCGCTGCGATAATAAAATAGTACACCACCTCCTCTACTTGGTCGATCATTGCGTAGAATAGACATCTCAGGTAATGTGATTTCTGCATCATTGATCGCTTCATTCAACCAGGTCTCGGTTATCATAATGTGGTCCCTTGACATCGAGGCCTGACGCAGGCGAAGCTCCGTCCGTTTGCTTAAAAGACCTTGTGCGTTGGTATAAGAACAGGAGAATGAATCATATGTTAGAAGGTTGTTTGTGGAGGTAGACAACAGGTTTGGGACTTGGCCGGCCGCCTTGAAATCGGCTGTTACTCGTTTTTTTTGAATAGGCTTAGGCACACGAGAATGACTTGGAATAATTCTCTGCACCAGGCAATCGGGTTCATGATGATTGTGATGGTCATTCTCCTACTGCGGTGTCTCGCCAAATACTATGGCGAAGGTCGGATCAGTTTCTGTAGTGGCCTCTGCAACAAAGGGTGTTCCCACTGAGTTGGTTATCTTCATTGAGTAACCAGCAGCCTCTGGTCGTAAATCGGCTGCTTTTAGTCAAATTTATGTTGGTAGCATGTTCCGGAACTTACCCCAGTTCTCTAGAGCTGTCTGTAAAGTTAGCTCAGACGGTAAGACTAACTTCAGCAACCTAGGACCACACCCTTTGCAATTTGGTAACATGGGAATCCTTGTCAGGGAGGTAGCAATGACATTTTCTAAAGACAGCGCTTCACGAATGTGTCGCCATTGCTCCAGGTTGTGTGCCTGAGCTTCTTCAGGAGATGAAGCTTGAGACTCGGGAACGCCATGATTATTGACGGTTCTCAGCTCGTGTTTTCTACTTCACTGTTGATTGTTCATATTCTTTGAACGTTCTTTTCACGAAATATCCGGTAAGATACATACTCCTTTCGATGCTCAGGGGTGTCGATTTGCAGCAAGTAGAATGGATTCCGTTTCGTCCGCGGAATGTAGTGTTATTCGAAGTACTCGAGGCTCACCATAGTGTAAGGAGTTTGGGTGTCGTGCCCTTCCTCTCAGCGTAGTGGCTTCAGCACGCATACTGATGGCTCTACAGATGGAATCCCACTAACTACAAGTGTCTATCAGTTTACCCCTTATTGTGCAAGGGAGGAACCTCAACCAAAGCTGATAAACAAAGACTACAATGCACCCCAAAGTGTTGAATTTAGTCCTGTCGCCAAATCAGATTAGTTCGGCCGTCATGCTCACCGGGCCCTGCCAACATCCCACCAATTCCAGTCAAACATGGAGACCAAAAAGTCAGCTGTTTCTGCTAAATATCTTTACACTTCCCATGGACACAGGAGAGCATCCTTTGCACTGAAAAAATACCACGAGACCAAAGTAGTTCTATACCTGATGTAAGATATTGCCGCCTAACCCACCACACATCCCCTATCACAAGAATCATGGCGAAGTTTGGTAAAGAATGCATAATAGAATACTTGAGTTCCATGAGCTTTTGCAATCAATATCTGCATTAATTTCTGAAAAGTAGGTCATGCACCACCAGTCAGTCAGACTATCTTGATTATGTAACTAGAGCAAGCGACGCCAGAGTGTTACCGTTTGAATTTTTTTTTATCCAAAAGGCCTCCGACCGTGTCCCACATAACGACGGAAGCTTATGTGTTATTGTGTTTCAAATTTGCTTCTAAAGTGGTTGCATTCCTAGTTTGTGGATATTCAGAATTGGCAATTGTACATGTGAAGACACCCCAATATCAAGTAGAATGATTCAAGGAAGCGTTTGTGGCTGCTTTTATTCCTCATATACTTCAGGGATCTCTTTGATGAAATTATGTTCGGGAAACCACGCTAAATCGCTAATGATGTCAAAGTTGCCTATTGTTCTGCCTCTTGGGAAGATAGTCCTAATTTAGCCTGTATTCAGTCTGACTTGTCAACGTTAGAGCACTGGAGTAACTCCTGGAAGTTGCACTTGCCAGTGACAAGCGTGATCTCTTGTATTACGGCTGTGACCCTTCTCCTAACATCTTAACCATAAACGACACACCTATTCCTGTGGGTGGCGCAGAAAGAGATATTTTGCCCCAGTTAATTTTTTAGAACAAGTTCCTCCAGGCTTCTAGCTGACAAACGATCACCCACATAAACGGAACTCTTATCTTGAGGGATTCCAAGCTTTAAGCCTTTAAAATTTGTGTTAGATCAAAGCTTTAATACTATCATACTCTAAGGAAATATGAGAAAGGAGACATCATAGCACTGGAGAAAATCCAACGATCATTCACAAAGCGATTTTTGAACATGCCTGACATTACGACTGACCGTGAGCGTTGCGAGGCTCTAAATCTGGAGTCGCTAGGGCAGCGCAGACTTAAACCTAATCTGTGCCTTCTCCATCGCTTATTATTTGGATTAAGCTTTACAGCTTCTCCACAACTCGAGTTCCAGGCTCCCAAATGCTATGACATAAGAAACGGCGAGCGGTTACTGTCTATTCAATAGTCTCCTAACAAACTCCGCTCAAAATTTGTCTCAGTAATATATGCGTTGATATGTAATAAACCTCCAAATGATATTAGGAACACCTCTATATATCAACAGTTCAAACGGATGAGCAACGTTTACAAGACTGTTTCCAATAACATGACAACATTTAGCGAAATAATAAGTCTAGATGATTTGTGTGGGCAATTTCCAGGATACACTTAAATGTTGCAATATCCCCTATTCTCTGAATATGGTAATTTTATCCACAGATGGATGTACTCTTTAGTATTTAGTTACGAGCCACATTATTTCTATCCTTCCTGCACTCTCGTCTAAACCATACCGTTTCTTTCCCCTTCGGTACGCTGTTTCGGAGATGAGCTACGCCTTTCAAGCTGAAATCTCCGCACGGTCGTTGTTGTTCGCCATCATTTTCCACGAAATTTCGCGTGGTATAATGGCAAGAGATTGTAATTAATCCCACGTTTTTACTGCTCCATATGATCTCTTCTTCCTTATTTCACTGTGGATAACAATGGGTTGGTCTGTTGAGATGACGGATTACAGATTCTAAGCCATAAGATTATGCCCATGCAATGCATACAGTCACTGATTCGCTGGCGCATAACAAATGGTGACATAATTGAATGATCAGCATGACGGAAATGGCAGAGGATTCATCGCCCATAATTGCACACATAAAACCAGCCCTCATAGCAAAAACCATTTGTTAAACTGGTTATGGCCTATTTTCTATTTTGTCACACCGATACGCAGGCAGTTGGAGCATAAAATTGCGGGTGAAACCCATCGAGGGCATATACCGCACGGAAACAGGTCGCCTGGGGACAGTTCCATGGATGGCCGTATTACTTTGGTTAAAATTTGCATAACTCTGCGTTTATTATTGTTCCCAGTTTCTTAATCTCGCTGCTACATGCAAACCGCCAATTACTTCAAAACTCATTTGCGATCTTTTGTACAAAAGATGAAACATTAACGATTTTATGCGATGTCAAAATACAAATTGATTAGTCCACTCAGCTGGAATGCCAATCGCACCGTCGAGGGATACAGGTTTATTCGTTTATTTATAACTGCGAATTGTCAAGTCGGTGGACATTATCAGCAACGTTCGGGTTGCTCTAAGTGAGACTCCGAGTAAAAGAGCGCGTGGTGTTCTCTTCAAATCTTGATCATCCAAAAACCAGCGTCCATCACCATGCGCGACAGTCCGGATTGGTCACATACCTAGGACAACTGGTACCACACGAATTGTCTGATGATTAGAATATGAATCGCTGTACTATCTCATGCCCACTGATTTCCAGCGGACATAATCGTCGATGGCTGAGCGATCTGAATGCTGGAGAGGGGAATAGGTCCTCCATATCAACCAAAGTATGAAGAGTTGGCGGATATCAGCCGATAAAACGCCGTTACAGGTCCCAAAAGGAAACCCGTATGACAATATCTTGATGCTGTCGGTCTGGTGGGATCGTTGCGGCGCCATCGATTGGGCATTTTTGCCTAAGCATTCAACAGCAACTGCCGACGTCTACTGCCAACACCTGGAAAGCGTCCAAGAAAGACACGAATCCTTCTCCTGTATAACAACATTCTCATTTGGTGAAGATGAGACGCCTCAAAGTTCAGCAGTTCGGTATCGATACTGTTATACATCCGGCCTATAGTCTGAAGCTTGCTCCTACTGGCTACCACCACTTCCTTTCACTTCAAGATCACCAAAAGGACAAGAAATTCTATGACGGCGACCACATCGAAAGGTACCTTACCCAATACTTTGGAAGATAAGCTAGTTCGATGAGAGAGACTTCGGCAGCTTGCCTGATCATCGGCAATATCTGGTCGATAACAGTGGACATTCGAATGATTGAACATTGCTGCAAGTTTAAAAGAAATATCGATTAAAATTAAATGCCAAAATCTTCAGTTGACTTCTGGAAGGCAGCAGTGGTGCAGTGCAATTACCGCATGCAATTTTAATAAGATTACCAAAAGAGACTAGTGGCGAGACCCCGTGTGTATTTCGTGAGGTTTCGTGACCCGTTTGCTAGATCATCTGAGATGATCTCCTGAGCTAAACCAGTTATATCGTGGAGAGTTTTGTGATGACAGTGTTCAGTCGGAGTGGGCAAATTGACCAAAGAGAAGAGCGAGTTGATGTACAGGAAATGATCTCTATGGATTTGATTGATTAAAACAACGACGATTTCGTTCCTCTTGACATCTGCACTGATTGGTTGAAGTTCGTGTGCTCCCTGGTGTGTTCCCCTTAGGTTGTTTATCTGGGTCTCAGGAGGGAACTCTATTCCAAAACGTCGTTTTTTATGAAAGTACACCAACAGTACACATTGAAACGTTCTGCAGTTCAAACCTACCGCAATTTTGCTGAGTTAGTCTTACTGAATAAACCGCCTGACCATAAAGGACGTATGTCGGCAGTAAGTTTCGTAAAGACAGCTTCTTCAAAAACATCCGCGCTTTATGGTTCGCATACATACGAACCTGTGTACTTAAGACCTTCACGAGCATTTTGGCAACCATGGACGATTGATTAAACTGTATTTTGTCTACTCCAAACAGCTGCATCATAAAATGATAGATTCTTTATTGTGTTGCGTATCGCCTTTGGGAATAATGTTCAAAGCTATTCCAACAAATGCATGTCGCGTTACCACTTCTGTTCATACTGCTGCGTTCATCTAGTCCGACTACTATTACTCGACAAACTAAAATTATGTAGCCCGCATTGAATGCGGTTCCTATCTATCTTGCTTCCGTCTGTTTTGGACGCAGCTAATCTACATGAATGTTAGGGAATTTAGACATTTCTGTGGAAGTATCAATCCGCGTTTTGCAGACGGCGTGGTCCGTTACATTGTTTGCTTGGATCAGAGTTAGAATCAACCTTTCATGCCTTCAGTTGATGGATTGGTGGCACGATGTGTTAATTAAATTGAACATCGCATCCAGGTTTATTGTACAGATTTCAATGTCCAGATTTATTTCAATCCAACACAGTTAGGTCTAAGTATTAAATTAATTCAACCAACCAGTTCTATTCTGGGACAACTGGCAGTCCTCGCAACAGGGGTAAAGTCCGGATAAGTGGAATTGAATGTGCACCTACAAGCATACGTGAAAAATCCACCACAGAGGTGCCAGCAGAATCTTAAGGAAAAGCCGTATAAACACTATTTGTGACGTGATAAAGCATCCAATTTGTGTTGCCTTTGGTGCAAATAGATTTCTTAAAGGAAAAGATCGAAAACACCTAACCAACAGTCAAATTTTTAGCAAGATTCTGATGCTGAGCGTGGCTAGCTTTCGACCGGAAGCAAATTATGGTTCAGCTGAAAATAATTTGATGCAAACCATCCAAAGCGAAAAATCAGAGCAAAATGGCTAGTCCAAAATACCGTAATAGTAGAGTTTCACCACATCAGTGTAATAAACAGGGATGCTGAGACACGGATGAGACAAAACAAAACGAAGAACAATATGTAAGCAAGTACCTGCTTCTTCACTCTCAATAGATCCTTGGTCACTAATTCCAATACCGTGCAGATGTATGTTGTCTCATCTGAGGAAGTGTAAGGTGTGAGATTGCAAACACTGTCTCCGATCCTATGAGCAGCAAACAAGCCAGGTTACCTTATACAAGCCGAAGGTATGGGGTGATAGCTAGACACTTCAAACTGGGCCGATTTACGGCGGTCCGTGAAGCAACATTTAACTTAAAACTTCGCCAAAACCTAAGTAAAACCAAACAATAAAAAGATAGTCACAGGTCTATAACTGTGACAGAGTAGTGAAAATTGACTTGATATAACCAAATTAAATGAATATTATGATCAAGATACAAGTGTCGTTAAAGTGCACATAGTAACTCAAATTATAGTCAATTGTAGTTTACGATAAATGGATAAGATGTTAGTTCCTGAAAGCCTGGTAATCCACGAAAAATTGCGTAAACGAACCGTGTCTGGACGTAGGGATTTATGCTAACATGGTTGGCAGCATCCGGTTTCGGATTTACTTCTCACGGCTGACTCCACGGGGACAAGCATAAGACGCCTGTAGCTACAGAGAAAGCATGGGTGGCTTGCGCTGCACCACACACAGCTTCATTCACACACCCCATATAAAGTGTAAAACCGAAGGAATAAGACTGGGAGACATGTGGATGGTAGCCACATTTAATCTATCTATGTTAGGAATCATGCATATCAGACTTCCATGAGGTGGTGGCTGGGCCGTGACCCGCTCCACACTGGGTGCATGGAGAAATATTTGAGCTCAGCACGGCAACCAGGATCGTGTACCACATCCCCCAGCAACGATTCACAGTCTTCTGGAGTTAGCAATCAACCTAAGGTTGTTAGGCAAGCAACCAACTTGTGAACATGCATATCAACCACAGACAAAACGGGATATCAAACAAACAAAAGGAAGTTTGGGGAAAAGCAAAAACACAAAATTGACACAGAATATGCAGGAAAAAGAATTGAAATGAACAAATCAAATACACCATAGCAAATATTTTCAGCATTGAAAAGATCCGAATTACTTGCAAGTCGGCTTAGCCCAAGGGTGTTAAAGAAGCATTAGGCATGCAATATAAAAATGTGAAAAGACACCGGCGTGAGAAGCGCGGTGCTAACCACTCATATTAGTAAATGGATGTGCTCAAAATGCTGAGGATGCAACCATGGTTATACGGCACAAATTTTTTCCAATAATCCGTTGCGCCACCTGCAGATGTTAAAGTCGCCTGGATAAACAACAGGTCCCAACATATGAAAACAGAATATCATTAATCCAATTATCAAGGGTGGTAGACGTTCAAAGCCCGCCCAGTGATTCTCCAATCGGTAATCACTAACGTGATGCAGTCGATCCCAGCTGAGTCGTTAACAGACTACTTTGAATGGTCCAACATCATAGCACAGGACCAACACATATTCCGTCAGCATCGGTCGAGCAATGACAAGCTACCGATTGTGCGCGTCAGTTTGACTGAAGTAGCCGATGGTGGGATCGACACTCATCATCATCCTCATTATACACGTCAGCCAGGGGTGGGCAACACCTCAGCTACTGTGCCGCAACGCATAAAGGAAAAGGAAAATAAATGCGTTGCATGCCAGCTGAGCTACCAGCAACGGATGGGCATCGCTCTGGTAAGCTACCAGCCGGCTATTAGGAAAAAGAAAAATTATTATGATTTACGCTACGAAATGAGATCGTAGGTGGAGGGAGACGCTAAAAGGGTTGGGGAGGGACAAAGAAACTCACAGCATGAACGCCACTGAGGTCGGCTCCTTGCCATGTTAGCAAGTGTATCCAGCCACACGTGTTCACCGTCTTTTGGACCCAAACCAGGGAGCCGTGCCGCTGCAACCGAGGCCAACTCCGAAGTGAGGACCTTCATTCCTCTCGACCAAGTCATCGCTTGGCCACCCCTCCTCTTCTTCCATCCACATCCCCGGCAAGCAAACAACGCACGTCGTGGAAGTCAGTGGGCTGGTATGCGCAACACGTGGCCTAGCCATCGGAGCTTGGTGCATGAAATGACGATGCTGAGCGGTTCAGTTCCTTTTCCTTTGTCGTAAACAAGACGTCGAACACACTCGTTACTCACGCCGTGTCCCCACCGGATGTGAACGAAACTGCGAAGGCACCGACGGTCGAACGTAACTGGCCTCTTCATGTCCACCGATCTTAGGGGTCAGGTTTGGCAACCGTACATTAGGGTCGAACGTACCGCTACATTGTACACTCTACACTTCAGGGCGAGAGTAATGTCGCACCGGCGCCATAGCAAAATCACTTTGAGCTTTTGCTATACGGTTCGTGATCTCGTCTTCGATCCCAAACGCGCTGATACAACTTCCCAGGTAGTTGAATTTTTGAACGACTTTTAGCTGATCCCCATCAAGGGTCTGCGTAGGAGGCGATCCCTGCCGATCTTGGAGGAACGCTTTGCACTTCCATGGTGCAAAGCAAATCATGAAGCGGCTAACAGCCAGTGCTAATCTGTCCAGCACGGGTTGGCACGGCTGGGAGCGCTCAAATATTAGGGAAATATCGTCTGCATACTCCAAGTCAAGAAGTGGTTCTCCTGGGAATAGCTCCACACCTTCCAATTCAGGTCCTGTAAATGCAATGAAACCCGGCTTGCTTCTCACGAATCTAGCTTTGACGAGCGCCAGTTTACATGTGAAGAATTATGGAGGCCAGTAATTTGGAGGCTAGGGATATCAGACTGATTCCTTTGTGGTTGCCGCATTACGAAAGCTAGCCTCGTTTGAAGATGCGAACAATAACGGAGCGGTTCCAGTCGGTTGGGACAGTTTCCTGCTCCCACAGTTTCACTAGTAATTCATGTAAAGCATTAACAAGTAAAGTCTTCGAATTTGAAGAGGGTTGAAGGAAGATCACCTGGTCACGCGGCTTTGTTCAACGTCAACAGTCCGATCTCACGTTCGACTTCTGAGCGAGAGGGTGGATCCGAAGGGAGAGCCCACGGAGCAAAGCAATCACTAGCCGGCAAAGAGTCGAACAATTCTAGCCGATTAAATTGCTTTTCGAAATGCTCATCCTAACGCTCTTTAAGTTTTGAAAGTTATGAATAGGCTGTCCACTCTCGTCACGTATGGTTTCACTAACCCCAGGTCTACTGCTGCCCGTTTCCGTATCAGACGGAATAACTTGCTATGGTTGCCAAGGGCAGCGGCCACTTCCATTTCTGACGCACGATGAGACCACCAAGATACGCGGTCTCCCTTCAGGCCAGCAAGGAGTTTTGCCCGGAAATCTTTGTAAGTTTCATTGTGTTCGCTTCCAGCCGAGATATACCGGCGAGCGTCGATAGGTTCCAGAGACCGAGAAGAGACCCAATATCCATGTTGGCGATTAGACATACCACATGAAGATTGCTCTATATCTTCTTTTTCGTCTTCGACCGCTTAGATCATCACACCCTCTTCCAAAATTATAAACTTACTGAACTGCAAACCCTGCCTTTGGATGGGTCGGAAATTTCATTCTTCAGCGGCGGATTCAGGTTCGGGTTATGTGTTCATTTTCTTATACTATCGACGTGGAACGCCGTGTCTCACTGAGATCCGTGTTGGTGCCGCGCACATTCCTGGTCTTCTTCATTGACCAACCACGAAACATGTAGTCGAATTTCCTACATTTTGCAGGAGGCCTCAAGATATGCCGGGTGGTCGGTTGTCAGGACAATCACGATGTACTGCAAATAAAATTAGACCATGCTTTGAATGCGCAAAAACAAAGATACTTTCGTTTCACGCGGACAAGTGCAAGACTGTACTGTTCGGCGTAATCTTTGAATGCGTCCAAAACCGCGAGTCAACATGTTGGTCTCTTACAGATTGGGTTTGAGCGGTTCGATCCCACTATCTTCCCCCAGATGTCCAAATGTGCATGTGAGTCCCCATATAGAATACGCGATCCAGGCCAGGCAAATCTAATTAAAACACGATCTGGTTACACTGGATACCACACACCGACGTGCAACGAAAAATGTGAGGTGCTTGTTCCACCTGCCATACCATCTGTGACTGAAAAATTTAGGAGTGTATATAGGAATTTATCGCCGTCCACGCGGCGACATAATGCTGATGTACCAGATCTTGAGAAACTCCGGTCACGCTTGCCGCCACCTCCTTATACTAAGCCGCAGCACAGAAGTGAGGAGTCACGAGCTGAAACTGGCCACGCCATGCAATGGGCAGAAGGCACCCGGCACAATGTCTGTTTGAATTTGTAATCCCTGGAACGCTCTTTCTGCATTTTTTATCTATCGCCCCGGTTATCGGGTAAAATATATTCTTGACGATGCAGGACACTTGTGCTTTATTCCACTTGAATTCTGATCATCAAATGATGACTGTATGCAGATAAACACAGTGCTCACCAATCCCTACACCGTCGGATTAGACCAGTGGTTCGCAAGCCTTGGTAGTTTGTTGCCAACCAAGCGGGCAAACTATAAACAAATACCTCCAAAAAATTTAGTTTAAAAACTAGTTACCTGTTAATGATTGCATAGTTTGCTTTTAATTACTTAAAGTAAATACTGTTTTCTTCTCGTTCGGTCGTCCAAATAAATAAACCACCTTTCTTGAGCGAATTTTAACTAATCTAGTTGTGAGGTACTTTAATGAGAAAAGTGGAATAGCTTATTTCTAACGGTTTCTGATATCTTTGGTGCGATTTCTGCTGAGGTACGTCGTAATTCGTGCTCCATCTTCATTCGGTTCCTTGCTTTGGTCTATGATACCGTATAAAACATGAATATACGTCAGTGGCTTCTCATTTGTTTCAACCATCACTACTAAGTCTCTCCTGGATGACTGATTCCCAATACCACTCTGTATCGAGAAGTCCTGAACACTACCCGCCTGTTTTTCCTTCTCCCTTGAAAACCTTTGCTCGCTCCCTTACCTGGCCGACCCGTTACCTTAAAGATCGCAAGCTGTCTTGTAAGCTGAGGACGCGGGTTTTAGCCTGCATGGGGACAGGGCGACCCTCGTACTATCCTTAGTCCAATTGTGACTGCCTGTGGTTGCGCGGTAGCGAAGTGTTAGTAATGGGTACCAGTGTACTGCTAATGCCTGGTCGGTTGCTCAATGCTCCAAAATTAACGTTCACTCAAATTTATGAATCGGCCCGGCGTACGAATATCTGGTTCAAACGAACAACGACAGACGAGCGACGCCATAAAAGTACCATCTAGCTGCTCTGTTTTACGGGCTTGTATTCGCACTTCAGGTAACAAAATTTATTACTGAAAATTGTTCATTTCACCGACCACCTACTAATGATTAGTCCCTGATGGATAACCAATAGTGAGTAGGTTGTTATCTGCATGTTTTGCTATACATGCTTTTATTTTTATATTTGTTTGGTAACTGTTTGACTACCCAATCCCCGTACTTATATTTACGTACTGCAAAATTATATTTACCCCGTGTGAGTAGTTAACCCCAGATTGAGTACCAATGGCTTAGACTGATATACAAGTGTGTGGTGGTAATATAGTGAGTCCACAGATGCGCGTTCCACTTCAAGGTACCGTACTTTGTTAATCTTATGTAGTTCACACAAAAATCTTACGGGACCTGTCAAGTCTGGTCTGCTTTTACAAGTATCATAACATTGTTCCATTGTTCGATCCTGTTTAGCAACAAAAGAGGGAAAGGAAATCAAACACAGAATACCCTCGCTTATGATGGCATAAACCAGTGAGTGAGAGCCTTTGGGAAAAACATAGGTAGTTACTGTCAGCAGTTAGTTTGTCTACTGTGCCAACAAAATCAAAAATTTCTATCCGAAGTAGCAGCGGCCTTCACGCCGGTATTGGCCATCGATGATTTCACTCTAGCTACCACAACGAACAGCCGTTTCAGATAAATTTTGATTATTAACTTTCGAAGCTTATATTAAGCCGAACTTATTACCCGGCAACATAGGTCCCCCGAAATGGCTGCATGCCAGTACCCACAAGTGAAGCCTCCTGTCACTAAGCACTGAATTTGTAAGTGCGGTATGTAACAGAATGCCGACCAGAGTTGCCGTTATTGCTTGTTGTCACAACCACAAAGGTCCATGGATAATCATGATTTTCCTGGTACCATTACCAGTTACAAATAGACATTCCTGAAAGGTGTAACCTAGGGCGAAACTATAGTCATGAGATGTTGTTGTAGAGTCGAGCGCCACCGCAACTTCTCTGGCTTCAGATGCCTCACAATGGAACAATGGTTTTATAGGAGTAAAATGTTGAATTTTAACAGGTCCCGAAAGGATATCACAGTTAAAGTACAGAATATTACAAAAGTTGTCAGCAAATTTAGCTTCACACCAGTGGACACACCGCGGTATTCGTGGGAAAAAATGTAAATCCACTGTAATTCATGTTCGTTAACGGACATGTGTGGCCGAGATGGAAATATCTGGGTGTTGTTCCAACAAACAATGACATATATGTATATATATATATATATATATATATATATACCCGATTACACACATTTTGTGAGGGCTTGAGAGCACAAAGATAGTCCACGCCCTTTTGTCACTAAGTGAACAGAAATCAAATCAGGTAATGCAGGTGTTTTAATGCATCGTCGAGAAGACTTTTTAAAACGGACAGCTTTGGCCCAGGAATAAGAAAGCCGAAAGAGCGTTCCAGGGATTACAAATTCAAACAGACATTGTGCCAGCTGCATTATGCCTATTGCATTTCGTGGCCAGTTTCAGCTCGTGACTCCTCACTTCTGTGCTGCGGCTTAGTATAAGGTGGTGGCGGCAAGCGTGACCGGAGTTTCTCAAGATCTGGTACATCAGCATTATGTCGCCGCGTGGACGGCGATAAATTCCTATATACACTCCTAAATTTTTCAGTCACAGATGGTATGGCAGGTGGAACAAGCACCTCACATTTTTCGTTGCACGTCGGTGTGCGGTATCCAGTGTAACCAGATCGTGTTTTAAGTAGATTTGCCTGGCCTGGATCGCGTATTCTAGATGGAGACTCACATGCACATTTGGACATCTGGGGGAAGATAGTGGGATCGAACCGCTCAAACCCACTCTGTAAGAGACCAACATGTTGACTCGCGGTTTTGGACGCATTCAAAGATTACGCCGAACAGTACAGTCTTGCACTTGTCCGCGTGAAACGAAAGTATCTTTGCTTTTGCGCATTCAAAGGCACGGTCTAATTTGATTTGCAGTACATCGTGATTGTCCTGACAACCGACCACCCGGCATATCTTGAGGCCTTCTGCAAAATGTAGGAAATTCGACTACATGTTTCGTGGTTGGTCAATGAAGAAGACCAGGAATGTGCGCGGCACCAACACGGATCTCAGTGAGACACGGCGTTCCACGTCGATAGTATAAGAAAATGAACACATAACCCGAACCTGAATCCGCCGCTGAAGAATGAAATTTCCGACCCATCCAAAGACAGGGTTTGAAATTCGGTAAGTTTGTAGTTTTGGAAGAGGGTGTGATGATCTAAGCGGTCGAAAACGAAAAAGAAGTTATTGATCAATTACTGTCGATCCCACCATCGGCTACTTCAGTCAAACTGACGCGCACAATCGGTAGCTTGTCATTGCTCGACCGATGCTGACGGAATATGTGTTGGTCCTGTGCTATGATGTTGGACCATTCAAAGTAGTCTGTTAACGGCTCAGCTATGATCGACTGCATCACCCTGGTGATCGCCGATTGGAGATCACTGGGCGGGCTTTGAACGTCTACCACCCTTGATAATTGGGTTAATGATATTCTGTTTTCATATGTTGGGACCTGTTTTTTATCCAGGCGACTTTGGAAATGTGGGCTAATGGCTCAGCTGTCACTTGCAGTGCTTTCGGCGGAACCTTGTCAACACGGGAAAGCCTCTTATTGCGCAAAGATAAGAGCTTTTTCAAAATGTTTTCTGAACTGTAAGTGACGGCTGGAGAATATTGGCCTCTGGGGGAATAAGACTGCTATGTGGCATCTGCTGGTGGCCCACCGAATTTTGGTGCAAATGGTAGCGCTTAATGGATCGATGGTTGCATGCTCGGCAGTTTTGATATGTCCGTTTGCTATAATGGGTGGGGAACATCCTGCTCTTCATTCGTAGGCCTGTTCGCATATCTTTTAATTGGCATTTTATTAGCTTAAATCCTTTCTGCTATGCTCTGCTGATGTGCTGTTCGATCTTGAACTGCTATTGTGATGCGGTGATTTCTAGTCATGGCATATTATTTGCTTTTGTCATGTTTTGGTTTCACCCCTAGAAGCATGCCATGTTGCGTCTCTTAAAGCTGTGCTTTTGCGGTTCTGCTACTAAAATTTTTGTTGCTCTTGTAGAAGGAATGCGCCCGTTTTTCAGATGATTTTAATCAGATCGCTGAGCTTCCTGGCAAACTCCATCCAGGCATTCTTAATTGTACAGTCGTCCTAAAACTTTACAATGACATCTCCGATAAGTTCTGCCATTATGTCATAGTGGGTGATCGATCGAGGCAACTCACCGTGTTCTTGTGGATATTCGCAAAACACACCTACTCTCTAGATGACCCTGTACAACTGGGCTCTTCATTTTTGATTTCTCCTTCATTAGCTCTTCGTTCGTGAACCCTAAATGGAGCACAGGTTGCTTATATCCCGTTCTACATCTGGTGAGTGCATTGAAATGGCTAAAGAGCGGAATACTTGCAATAAGCCCTTGTAGGTCTGCCTTTAATTGTCCGCCGGAAGGAGCCGGAAACTACAAATTAGGAACATTGGTTTAGTCGGGGAACAGAACATGGCTGTTTCGTTGTAAATGTGCTTTCCCCAACACTAATGTTAGACGGATGTGCATCTTTGGGGTGGACATTGTGGGACGATAAACAACTACCACAAGGAAAGTCTGATTTTGCCTTATTCGCAGACTGCACGACAGCGAGGCACTGAGCAACTTTTCCACATGTTCCACCGGTTCGCACTGCAGGTCTTATGGTCCTATCGCTTTACCTTACCGCCCTTATAGGGGCGATAGTTTCGAATGACATGCTTGTATCGGAAAATCGACTTCGGTAATTTCTGTAGTCAGCCAAGTTTCAGTTACGAATATCAGGTCCTAGGTATATGATGCTTCACTTAGCCGCCATTCTCCATGTTTGCTCAGAAGACCTTTAGCACTGGTGTATTTACAGAAAAGTTTCTTGGTTCTTAGCAAGGAGCCATGGGATGTGCTTTTTGGATATGATGTTGTGCCAACTTGTGTAAGGTAGGCAACTAATTGTTTTTCAGGTGAAGGCGATGACGAACACGTCTGTGTTAGCTCCAGGATTCCGCCATTAACCCTATGCGCCTCACTTCATACGTGTTTGCCAGTTTCTTTGGCTGACTGAGTGAAGTTATCCGTAGTGATTTTCGGAAGTGGTCCGACTAAGTGGCTGCTTTCGTATGTTGGCTTAGGGGAAGCTGCTTTGATCCGGAGCTCGGAAAGGTGGCTGCTACGGCCAGCATACCTGCTGTCTATCACCTTGGTTTTGGCAGAAATCATGTTCCAGTCATCAACAATATCAACGTCCTTCTGAAATTTTGGAATAATTTTGTGAGTGGACGGTTTCAAGGCCATACTTATTCCAATAGGACCGGCGGTAGTTGTTTTAGGCATATTTGTGCAGCTGGTGGCCTTGACTTCTAAAGCCACAGGGGACTTATTTTTAATGCTCTGCCTAGCATTCTTCCGCTGTTCTGCAGCGGAGCCTAATGGAAGGGATGAGGTTTGCTCAGTGAAACTTGTCTTAAATGAATCGACTTTGGTTTTCTTCATTTGTTTAATTATTGCCACCCGTCTTTCGTGTTTCTGCGATAGTTCATACACAATCTGTGCTAGTGGGATAACCATGCATACTTCACAGAACCATAGAGGATCTGGTTTACTATTGCGTATCTTCCACTGGTTTACTTTGAGCTTTGAACAGTTAGAATGCATCTTGCTGGGGCAATTTCGATACACATGTCCTTTTTATTGGGCTGTGTGGTCGCACATCAACTAGAAGATGCGGGGTCTGACAATAGCCACTATCGCATCTGGAGCAACAACAGACGGGGGAAACTATGGTGAACTTACAGCCACAGCATTTAATCTGCCTAACGTCGGGAACTCCTATTCATATTAGCCTCAAACCAACCCTCAAAAGAGGGATAACCTTGATATTTGATAGTACTGAAACTCATTACACCGTCAAGAGGATACTACTTGCTATTTATTCCATAAAACATTACGACGCTGACATCTGGGTAGTCTCGAAGATCCAAAGATACACAGTGAACAGTAGGTTGTTCATGCTTGTGGTTGTGGATTCTCAACTCTACAGCAGTACGTATCCTTGATACGCTACAACCGAATTAGTAACAGCCCAGTTACCAAATGGCTGCCGCAGATTCCAATTGACTACTATTTACTCTATCAGGATACATGTAATTGCAACTTTGATTTAATCAAAAATTTTCTCCCTGATCTTCGTGTTCTAGCATGCGTAGGGAGTTATGTTGAAACTGTGCAATATACGTTGTGTATAGCATTGCATGTATTGTCTTGGCAGATGCAACCTCACTTATTTACAATATACATGTACGTTTGCGTGTGACTTATATTTAACTAATGGGAAAAGAACATTGGTTTATCATAGGTTAAACGGCAATCAACTGCCATTACTGTAGGGTGAATGGAGCAGAAAGCAAATATTGTGATATTGGATCATCAGTTCTCCACCTTTAAGATGCTGGTACCCACAAAGCGGGTTCATGAGAAACAAGTACCCCTGAAAATTGTATTTTAAAAAGCTAATTAACTATTAACCATCGCAGTGATTGCCTCAACGTACAGAAAATTATTACGATTTTTGGTTATTTTTGATCGGGTAAATACGGCAAACACATTGAGCGATTTTTATATAAACAAGTATTGATTCGCGTTAACGAGCCAAGTTTATTGTTTATTGCTAACAATTTCTAGGGTATTTGGGGCGGTTTCGGCTAGTTCACATGTAAGTCGTTCTCAAACTACATTCCGTTCCATGCTTTGGTGTGTGATCCCTAATCAAATATGAACATGTAGCAGTGGCTACTTATTTGTTTCAATCATCCCTTCCAATTCCTTCCTGAATGAGAGCTTCCCAACACCACTCCTTATCCATACGTTCTGAATACCAATCAGCTGTTTTTTATCCCTTCTACTAGCTAAACCTTCGATCGCTCCTTTACCAATGCTCCCAACTTGCTGTTCACTCAACTCTGTACTTCGACCTGACGAACGACTGCTTGGCTCAAAAAATGACGAATCGAGGAGTGAGCCGATAGAGTTGTCATGTCGGTGTGCTGCTTCACAAGATTTTATTTGCATTTCAGTAAGAAATTTTATTACCGAAAATTGTCTAATTTATTGACCCATCACCACCGATTGGTCACTGATGATTTATCAATTTAGAACTTTAAATATCCCAGTGCTTGCTAGACTGAAGGTTTAAAATCTGAGCAACGCTAAACGACCTCGCCACCCACACAAGTGGTTTGGTGAATTTATTCTACTAATAGGCATAATGCCTGAAAATCGAATTATGTTCCAAAGCGTCATAACTATCTAAACGATTTTTATCTCTCCGTAAATTCGCCTTTTGTTTTTCGTTTTCATGCTTTGTTGTGGAGCATGTCGAATGCAGTCGCCTTGAAGTTGGACACATGTATACATCACTGTTTCCCGTGCTAGCACAGGGTATGCGCAGCAATCGTGTAACTGAGTGGGTGCTTTTCGGAAAATGCACTCCCACCATTAACCCTTGTTTCCATCAGTCTAGTTCATGCGCATTTCCGCTAAGGAGCACATTTTATTTGCACGACGTCCGTCGGCTTGCTTCGACCCACAAAATACACATTGCATATCTGTATCAATTATGGATAATTAATCTGTACGTGGACCAAAATTAGAAGTAGGTGAGAGTAAGTAACTCATGTTAGCTCCTATGGTAAAGTTGTAGGGGCATGCATGGGTAAGCATCTCCAACCCACCTCACATGTCGTTGGAAAATAACTAGACGGAAACCCTCACAAACTCAAAGGGCTCCGTAAGCCTTGACGGAAGGATATCTGATCATCGCAGACTAACTCCGACAGTATTTCAATAGCGGACTTCCACACAAGGAAATGAGCTCAAGTATTAACAGTCTGCTATTAAGGGAACGTTCGAGTGTTCAAGTTTAATTACGTGGCGTAGGGCAACAATGCTAGTACTGCACCATTGACCGACGCGAAACAAATATGTATTCACAGCGTTCCGACTACCACGAAGGCGGTAGACTTAGCCGTATGATAACAACGCAAACGTCATGCTTCCCGACGGAGAGAGACACAAATATAGTCCGACCCTGAGCAACGCATAAATTCAAAAAGAGGAGTATTTTTATTTTTAGAAGCAGCGAATAATTTTCGTTATCGGCGACTAGTTGGCGATCCCATTCAAAAATATTCTGATCACTCATATCCTAAGTCCCATAACAACCCTCAGTTCTACAAAAGTTAAAGGCTCTTGCGCAGAGCATGGACGAAAAGAAAGAAATATTGAGTATTTAAAAGTAAGCCAAATAAATGCGGCAAACAACCTTAAGCTTTAAAAGTCATTCACAAATTTCAATTATTTCTGCAACAGCATAGAAAGGATGTTAAAATAACACCGGGTAATTATTTGGAATTTAGCGCTATGATTGATTCAACGAAGATTGCATTATATAACCAGCGGCCAACGCATCCGTTACAAGTAGTTTTTGCACAAACGAGGCGAAGTACTCTCTCTTGGACCGCATGCGAATGTTTTTTTCGCTATAGGTGGACAAGAGAGTAGTGCAATTTTTATAAACACAGGGTAAATCTCAAGTAAAAGCCAGTGAAATGGCTCCGTGCCTACACATATGAAAAGCCAGTTAAGCGTTTGTCGTTGGAGGAATGTATAGATTTCAGGCAATCGATTATTTTCAAGCTAGGTGCACCGTCGTATTGCAACCCTGAATTTTGGACCGGTATCTACAGCCGTACATGGCAAATGGAATAATGGAACAATGGCATTATACGGGTAAAAAAAGGCCCCGTAGGATAATCATGGTGAAATTTCAAAATATAGGAAGTACTGTCAGCAAATTTGAGTTCATATTGGTGGACTTACCACGGTATTCCTATTATAAAATGTTGATCCACTGTAAGTCAAATTATGTTATTTAACGCGCATGTGTATCCGTTAACATCAATTTCGTGAGGGCAGGAGAGCGCAATGTGGTCTACGTTCTGTTGTCAGTAAGTGAACAGAAATCAAATTAGGTAGTGAAGGTGTTATAATGCATCGCCGAGTCGTTTCTCAAAAGAGGTAGTGTGGACACAGAAACGTCAATAATTAAGTGGGCGTTCCTGGGGTGAAAAATAGTTCCGGCGGCATTCCAGCCGGCTGTAACATCGTTAATGTGTTAAAGCAGTGGTGAAAATTTTTTATACAACGAAGTGTATATGCAAGGCGCTATAAAATGCGGGTCGATTGAGACAGTTTGAAGCAACTGCGAAATTGTGCCTCGGTGACAAGACCTAGGCTGTTTGCGGATGAAATCTTGTTCATTGGATTATGTGGATTTCATTCAATGAAACCCTACGTAATAGAATCCGAGATGCTGCCCAGCGCTTAAAGTCAATATTTTGCATACCGATGAGAAATATCGTGTAATCTGTGAAGCGAAATACAATGCCCTTTCAGGCGGAATATCTTACGTTTTCACATGTCATCACATGCATATTCTAAGATATCGAACGTTTTTGGACACATATGACCTTGCTTTCGCTGTGCTCAAAGTGAGACCGTTCGCAGCGCATAGAGCATCACCGCAGCAGTGGAGAGCGAGGCAGGCCATTAGCACACACATATTTGCTGTGCTTCCGTTAATATTCATGGAATTGACCTTTTCGATACAAGTTGTGTGCACACGTGCGTCAATGTTCCGAGACATGTAACCCATAGCGCTAAGCTGTCTAGTTATTGATAACTACCCTATATTCACCATCCACAATGTGAGTTGCTAAATACGACTGCTCACTTTGTGTTTCTCTATAAAATAAGATCGACCGAACTAAAGCTGGCATACACACATCAAACATGTCGCTTTGTCAGAATCCAGCAATTTTGATTTCCTTTCCGTTTAGTCAAATAATCGCAATTAATTGATAACACTAGCAATTGGACTGTCACAACATACTCCGACAGTAAGTTCCATCGATTGCTCCCTATCCAATCCAAGAGATATTGATAACAGCCTCTCTAGCAAGTTTACTAATTCGTGGTCACGCATCTTCACTAGGTACAATCGATAAAGGCTAAAACTGCTCTTAATCTATACTGCAAATTATTTGGCTTGCTCACGCTAGAATGTTACTAGTTTGGTTGATGGCGGTTCCATTAGTTGATAGCTTCAACCCTCCAATCCTATCTGCGTCAGTAACGGAACCTTTTCATCATACGAAGGTGCTGTCGTTCATCCGGAGCAGAACTCAAGAATCAATGTCAGTACTAGATGTATCCTATGGTGCGTACGCAGAGTAAATCCCCGCCTTTACACTTGGAATAACTGGTGTGCGGCACTCACTTTGCCACCTTTGTCCATAAAGGCAAATTAATACACTAACCGGAAGTAGCGGGAAGCTTCTGTGCTAATATCATGCTGCCGGGTAAGCAAGCGGACAGTCACCGGAACATGAAGCCTAACATTTTCCTACTCATCCCAACATAAGGAAGGTCTCAAAGTACTGAGGAAGCAACCAACCCTCTACGGAAAAGTAAGCTCTAATATTCAGACGGGCCACCAGTTTGTCAAATACTTGCCTCTGTCCCCTAGATGACAGTATTAGCGGATGCCAACTTTGTTTCAGCGACCGTATTATGGGTGCGTCTATTTCTTGCACCTATAATACAGCCAGTTAATGAATCTACCAGCAAGCACCGGAAGTTGCCATTGCCAGTCTAGCCGAATCGTTATGACGGTTATCTCAGAGCTAGTTCGATGAACAGGGGGTGTCAACTATGTAAGGGCAGAGCACCATAACTCGAAATTCTAAGGACCATAGCCGTGCTTAACTCTACGACTAGTAACTCTACTCCCAATACCTTCGACAGTGATGGAAATGGTCATTATTGGGGCATCAACAATTTTACTGTATGGATCTAAGATAATGTTACCGAAGCATCACGGTTCCCGTTGACCCCGTTAGTATACTACCTGTCTACTGACTGCACGGGATGGTTGGACCTAAGTAGCAGCTGGGCGGCTAGTGTCGGTGTAATGCGTGTAGAGTTTTCTGGGGCATCGGACGGCCTGGATCACAGCGTCCATCACTATAAGCTGCAAGCACACCAAATTGGAAACGCTGTCGTGGTAGGTATCAGGCAGTTTACATCCCAGTGAGGATCAAAATACTCGAAAAGGGTCTCGATTGCTGAGCCGATTGAAGTGAAATGCGATGTTCCACAAGGATCATTGCCGGGAGCGCGTTTATTACTGGTCTACGTTTATAACCTCGCGCTTACCACTGAGTTGAATTCGTTGCTTTTTGCCAATGACATTAAGAGAGGGCGTGGGCATCGGTAGACATGAAGGGTATGATGTGCTGAAGCAAAACTAAACCGTGCTTTTGAATGGTCAAAACGAATCTACTCCCGTTTAGTGCTAATAAATGCAAGGTGATTCCTGTACGCTACCATCCAATTAATATAGACATGCAGGAAGACCAATCTCTCAGGGCGTCGCACAGGAGGACGACATTGTGGCCGTGATTCGAGCTGATCTCAGTTGTTCGTAGGAGTTGCTTTAGTTATTGAAAACATGGAACCAACTTGTTGTTCCCCTGCAAAGGGGTTTTTGGAGGTTTCAACCTTTTCTCTTCCAGCTACTTTTGCACGCGTATGTGGGGCCATACGTGAGGTACAGAAATCGGAAATTGTAACCTCGACAGAAGCACGATCCAGCCACACTGAAATCTCACATTGAAGTGAAATAATGAATGAAAATGGCTTGTTTCGTCTCCCTTACCAACTGCGATTGAAAGACCTGGGAGTTTACTGTGGAATTTGTCTTCATCTATCGGGTGATATATTAGATTTAGAAAAACCTTTTACATGTGTTAATAACTGGAACTTAAATATGATACTGAACTAAGGAGCCATAAGCTGAAAGCCACTGAGTAATACAGCGGCGTAGAGTGTCACCGGATCCTTTAGCAACAAAATTTGTCATCTAAGGCATCTTTTCCCGCATTATGTCGTTTCTGTGTCCATGTTCTTCACTCAGATGATGACTTGCAATATGTGCTGGGATTTGAGATCATTGGGTGATAACAAAATGAGAACAAGCACTGTGCTCTTGAAATCTAGATAGGCAGATTTAGGTTTCTGTTACTGTGAATACCTTGACAAGTCTGCAGATGCCCATTTAGCGTTGCTTCACATGTGTTTTTTAACATACATATCGCACCCGGACCATACTATGGGACTTCTTCCTGGAGAAAACTTTTCGTTGGTGGTAAAGAGAATTGACTGAACAAGAAATTGCTGTCTCGAGTACGAAAGGAATCAGATGTATGCGGCTAACGCTTGAAGCCCCACCGTCTTATGTGAATAAGAGTTTACATATTTGCATTATGATGGCGACAATCCCAGTCAGCCTCACACTAAGAGCAATTCTTGACAATCTGTCTTCCGAATGATTGGTCTCCACGCTCGGCTCTGTTTTCATGAACACCTACAAAGCTTTTTGTTAAGATCTTTAAAAGGTTAGCGTTAGTAAGCATTCCGTGCCGACCAGCAACGCACCAGCCAAACTTACCCACTCATGTGGCTGGATTCTGCAGGCTTGACCGTGTCGTATGATGTAACTAGCGGAAAGCTGTTTCTCCCACCTAGCCGGTATCGACGCTTTAGCTTTTAAACGGGTCCGCACAAGGAACAGGTATACATGCTCAATACGGTTACATCGATGGAATCAATGCAGCCCACATACATGTTCAACGTGGTTGCAGACGCAGGCAATCTTGTTTCACCAATCTGCTCCTTGCCCGAGATGCATGGACCAGAGCAGTTGATGAAGGAGTCCCCATAGATGTGATTTACCTAGATTTTCCTAAGGCATTCGACAGGGTAAATCACTTCGTTCTCCTACAGAAGCTTGCTGCCTTTGATATCCACGGTTCCCTGCTCACCTGCTTTGAAGATTATCTACAAGATAGTACAATCAAGGTAAGAATTGTCAACAGTCACTCGGAAAGCCTGTGCGTCTCCAGTGGTGTACCGAAAGGATCAGTTGTCGGCCCGCTACTGTTTTTAGTTAGAATGAAAGACCTCCCAGAAAACATTTTATCCCTGATGCAGATATTTGCAGATGATGCTAAAATCTGGGGGAGCAATTAACTCAGCATCCGACCGCGCCTATCTGTAGAACGTTCTGGACCGGATTAACGAATGGGCGCAAAGGACCCAGCTCCCAATGAAACCTGCAACGTGTTAGCTGCTGACGGTGCGTAGCAGCCAGCAACACATATCTTCTGGGAGAACACATTTTGCAAAAGGTGACTAATGAAGGCGACTTAGGTATCATCGTCCAAGTTAGTTTTGGCAATTATCTCCATTGCTCGTAAGCAGCTAATGTGGTGAACTTGAACTTGAGGCTTTTGAGGCCAGCTCTTGGCACCTTTGAGCGACGGCTAGTACCACTGTTGCTCATCACATATCTTCCTCCCTATGTTGAATATGCGGTTCAGGCCTGGCGCCCAAGGTAATAACGAGATATTCGTCTCTTGGAGTAGCCCAAAAACTGGCCACCGTGGACTATCCGGTCTCAATTACGAAATGCGCTTTCGTTTACTCGATGTGTTCTCCTCACGGCTTCGCGGGGATCTCGCCCTCACGTACTGAATATTAACTGAAATCGAGCACCCATATATATCACTGCTGATCCTAGCCCCTTACAAACAATGTCGTGGCCATCGCCAGAAACTAATGACACAACACTGCAGTTTGGATTGTAAGAAGTATCGATATGCATCCGGTTGTTTCAACCTACTTTATGCTCGCAAAAGAAGTTGATCAATGCCCAACAGCTTCCTTGGCCAGCTAGAACGAACAATGCTGAGGTCGACTGCCACAGATCAAGCCCGGTACTATGTAATCGACCAGTCGGGTCAAACGGCAACTTTTAGCCTCCCTCACTGAACCGTTAATGAACTATATAATTTCAGCCAATGGGTCGATTTTAGTTCTTGCTTTCCACCTTAGATATGATTGTAATCGTTTGAAAAGAATCATCGAAAATAATTGTTCGCCTATGGTCTCGGGTTTGCTAACTCTAAAGGGGAAATTTCAAGTTATTTCCCCTCTTAGAATCTGTTCACTGGAACGTACTATCACCACATGCGGTGAACGCACCAGACTTCAGTACATTCGAGAGACAGCTAGAGAGTGTGATAAATTGCAACGTCTTTACTACTGATGATTAATGTTCCGCGTTGGAACATTGTTGAGTTTAAATTTCTTGTACAGTTTCCATGCTTTGGGTCGTGTAAAGTTATGTTTTTTATCCCTTCATACACATTTGAATTACTGAGCAAATTATGCGTATATTACACCGGAGAACAATGGCTGGAAGAACTCGTGAGACCTTGTATCCCAATATATTGAATTTTTGACTGTGATTAACGTAGCACCGTGTGTAATATTTTAGTTTCACAGCAAGTGACCCAAAGATCCCGAACGTCGGTCACTGCCTTGATAACCGATGTCAATGGAGTTTTGGCTTCTTTGCAGAACGGGATATGGCGAGTTTATATAAACATCAATCTGTACACACTGTTTGAAGCACAAGTTATCTGATTAGCCATTGAATGTTCTTGAACAGATCACCTACTTATCGGGTTCATCAGTGGTGTAGAAACCCTGCATCTGAAATACCTTCTTGAACCATTGTTTGATTAACTCAGGAAACTGCAAAATTTGTTTCTTTAATAGAATAAGCAAAACATGGAGCATACACTCCGTCCGTTTTCCAAGGCGGAAGTAGGTCACAGTACCATAAATGAAGCAGTTTCCATTCATATGAGGAGGCGAATGATAAACGGGTTACCAAAAATCCTCAAACACAACTGCATTTTAGCTTACGAATACGCGCAAATTAAGTAGATTTGTGTAATCGGCTGTACTACTCAGCTTGTTTCCATGTGTTTAGCATTCAACTTTGAGGATTTCAATCGCTTCAAACAAAATGGTTAAAAGTTTCAGTGTGTAAGAAAACTGTAAACAAAAAGCCGCGTCTAGTATTTTACTAAAAAGAACCATCATGATAAGGGGTGCACTGGAGCGACTTAGAGTGGCAGCAAGATTGCGGAAATTTGCCGAATGAATGCGATGTTAAACGCTGACATACTTTCAACCACCAACCTTCACAAAAATCCCTATTGTCCCTTTATGGACAAGGATCAGTCTGACCAAGTGGATTCAACAAGTCAAGGTAGACTGAGTTTAACCTCAGTGGAGCAATTTTCGCTCTAAATCTTGCTTCAATGCATATGATTGAAACAAATTTAACATTATTTCTTACTGTGCGATTCAGGGCTTATTTCGTAGACGATTTCATCCACACATGCATAAATTAGGAGTCATCACCTTGACTAGTTTTAGTACAGTTCTTGACTACAATTATTTCCAGAGTAACTGTGCATGGCCATCCGAGGAACTCGTAAAATTTATCTGTTTTCTTTAAGTATCAGTCCTTCTTGACGTAGACCATTGGGTACTGTTGCTGGGTGTACATATAAGGCTTAGTTTGTTGGTCACTTAGGCAACAGGATTCTCCTGCGACAGCGTTGTCATCCAATGTACCCTGAGCGTCTGCAACAAAGAAAGTCTAGTAAAAGGCAGGATAAGTTAACTTGGAAGGACTGAATATCCTGTTGCCATCCAACTAGCAGTTACTGTAAGAATCAACACGTGGTCGGCACTGAAAATTTGAAGTGCCGGTGGAGTTTCCGGTATTTGACAACTACAATCTAAGTAGGGTGAATAGAAAAGTGGAGGTCGAGCCAGGTCGATATCATAAAGCCGCACTTAAATTGCCAAAACTGTGAAATCTACTGGTCAGTTAAAACCGGTTTCTACTTAGACCATCTGCCAATACAAGTTACTAGGTATTCCTAATTTTACGAGTGCCCTTGAATTCCGTTGAAGTAGCTGAGGCTATATAAATTCATTTAAAACCTTTTCTCCTGTATCAAATGCAATCTCCCACACTTTCTGCCAAGTGTTCTGTACTACTCAAATAAGTGGTTGCGTTAATTATATTGACGATGTTCACCTTGGGTAAAGAGAGATGCCCATCAAGAGTAAACTTGGTAAGCATAACTTTCTGATTGTTTCACTGATCTCATTTTCAATGCGCTTGTTTCAGCTGCACTGTTACGGTGGGTGGCATATTTGAACTTGGAGTTGCAGACCACATTTGTAGTGATATGAGCTGGTTGAGTTACCGGTATGATCATACGAGCGAATTCCCTGTGCAGCCGCAAGAAGCTAGGACAGTAGCTCACATATGGTGCTCAAAAAGTCTAGAAGTTTAACTGACGATGCAGAGAATTCGTGACAGATGCAACGTAGCAAACACGCCATTTTTCGGTCATACTGTCCTAACTGTGCAGTTTTCATAATCCACTGCCTTTACTGTATTCATCTTATTGACTCAGTTGGTCTTGGATAAACAACCTTTATCAAGGCATTCGAACCAAAATAACTCAAACGTTTCCGGTTAAAACAGATGTTTTCAACCGGTAAAAATTTGTGCCCCCAATTGGTGATGCTAATGTTTGCTGATCGTAATATGACCAGAGGAAAGTATCTTGTGTTTCGGCTTTCCTTCGCAGTTAACTTGATTGGTATCTTTTGTACTTCTGCCTTCCGTTTAACTAGTACTGGTAACCCTAAGCGGTTCAATGCACGTGGACTATGTCTTTCCAGCCTAAAGCTAATTGGCACCTGACAATCTTGAGTGCTTTTTTGGATAATTGAGACTATTATGTCACCCACCGCAGTGGAGAAACCTCACCTAATCTCTTTGGTTATTTAAATTAGATGCATGTTGAACTGCTCAGCGACGACAAAAATTGTTGGTTTCGCGCACATGTCTATTCAGTGGCGCCACCTGTTACTCTGTGCTATGGGCAGTGAAAACCGTTTGAAGAAGTTTTAAATGCAACTGGAGGAATGTCTTGAATGTTCATCTTTATCCAGGTAACCTCCATATTCCAATTCCGTTTAAAATTCAACAGTATGAGGGAATTTAGGTTGAAGCAGGCAGGGAAACTGCCATTCATCTGATCGATCAAATGTTACTGCACTTGGATCATTCTATGCTAACAGAATGGAGGAAATCATTTCCTTTTATATTTTACTGTGCATTAACGTCCGATTTGTGCTGGGTGTAACTAAAGTTGTTTGTCAACACTTTGTTTGAGCTAAAGTGATTGTAAATAGCCCAAAAAAGATAAACCATTTTGAGTACAAATTCGTCTTATCACAACGTCGCATGGTGGCTAGCGAGACTATTGGATCCGGCACGTAAACTTCTCGCTACGTATTGCCTGAAAGACTCTTTTGAACTGCCCGAAACTCTGGAACATTTGTCACTGAGTGCGGAGCTCATCTACTCAATAGATGTGGACTCATTATTCACAATACGCCTTTACGTGAGACGGTTGGTAATTTATGTGATTTTATACTGAGGTAGAATATGTCTGTGGGTCTGTCAGTCGAGTATTTAAAGGATATGATTCTATTGTGCCCCGAGAACATACAGCTTGATTTTGAGGGGACCGCATACAAACTAGTCGACTGGGTCGCTATGGGCAGTCCTATGGGAACAGTTTTAGCAGATATATTACTCGGCTTGATAGAGAGGCAAATTGTTGCCATCAAGGACGAAGCGAAATTGTACAGTCGGTATGTGGATAACATTTTAGTCTTCACCAGCGGAGAACATTTTACCCGACTGCTGACCATCCTGAATTCGATTCACCCTACTATATCTGTATCCCATGAAGTGGCACAACACACTTGCCTGGTGTTTATGGATGTACTAATTAGGAGGCGGGCTGAAGGTACATTGCAGCGCACTCTTGACCGCAAATCGACTTGGATTGGACAATACCATCATTTTTAAAGCTTCGCCCCGATCGCATACAAGCGTGTCCTGGCAATTCCAAAATGGTTTCGGACAACACTTGGTGGACTTGCAAAGGGTCTCTAATATCGGATCATTCTCAAAGCGTTCTGACGACTCGGGATAAGCTTTTCGATTTCATATTAATGGAATGCACTGAAAAGGTGGTCTACAAATGAAACTGGATGTTGACTGTGAAGGGTCAGGTACAGCCCCGATATATGCTGTTCCGTCCAGCAAAGCACTGATAAGGTCAGCCTGTAGTGAAGAACAAGTCGGTTCGAAAAATCGCCGAATAATATTTAACTATCCCGAGAATCAAATCCTCAGCATTCTTACAGCAGTGCAAAGCACGCTACTTTCTAAGGACGTTTAGAGGTAGAGAATGAGTATTGCGTTGGGCACACAAAAACACAGGATAATATCAACCACGTCTTCTCCCACTGTCAGATTTCTTATGACACGGTATGATGTCGGTAGGTCACCGTTGGTTAAACAAACACAAAGCCGTCTCATTGGTGCGAGCCTAGCTGTCAGAATTTCTGAATCGAAACTCAGTGGAACTCCCGAGTCATTAGAAGACGAAAAAGGAAATAAATCTCAATTAACGCATGGGCTGTGCAAAAGGCCGTATTGACACCGGGTGGTAGGTCAACAATTCAACCAAAGTACGCTTGTTGTGTGATACATCAGGGATCGGTGTAAATTTACAGGAAAAGTTTGTGAGTTGAGATCCGCTTATAACATACAAAGCTCACAAATTTTGTGGAAAAATACCGAATTTCCCCTTCCTCGGCAATTAGTGGTCGGAGTTCGGAATTCTTTATCTGACCCTATACAAGTCGAGTGTAGTGCGCAGCAAGGTTCATTTCTAGGTAAACGAATGTTCTTGTTGTTTATCAAGGAACGCGAACAGGAAATCGCTTTAAACATCCTACATTTTGTCGACCACCTCAAGATTTGACGTCGGATTCCGGTGAATGCTTACTAATACCTACTTCAGTTTGATCTAGCCACAATATATCAGCAGTATTCAAAGTAACTGGATTTCAACCTAGGTAAATGCAACGTACGTTCCTTAAGACACCAGCCCAATTACTTCTCCAGGCTGGGAAAGCAAGTACTGCGACATTCGTCTGTCGTTGATCTGCCTGTGTGGTTTCACGTTGACTTAGGTCCCTCCATGTCATCCGAAAAGACCCCGAAAGCTGGTAGCCAACAACTGGGTCTGTTGCGAGGAGTGTTCGCACAAATAGACATCTCTATTTTTCCTACATGCTCACTACGTAGTTCGCCTCCATGTTAAATAAGCAATCCAAGCCTGGCATTCATGGAAGAATACAGCCTTAATGCACTGCAGCAGCTTCAACATCTGGTATCCAATTACGTGGTTGGAGTGCGCCATCTCCAATATGAGGAGTGGCTGAAACTATTGGGGGTATTCGGCGGATGAAACCACTGATTGCGAGGCGACCTGGTGTTAACATAATTGATTCTACACAATCCAAATTATGTGTGTCCCTCTTTACTAAAAAGCAGCGGCGATACAAACCTGAAAGTTTATTTAATGAAGCTGGCGGTACAGTATATTCGTCTGGAGTACCACAGGAATTTCTTTTATGTCCACGTGTCTCCTGTAGCTTTCTTTCATCGAATCGGTCGTCCCTACACCGACACTAGTAGCATTCAAAAGACGGTTGGAAGACGCATTCATCCACTTACACTTTGTTACTTAGCACTAAGTATCCATCCTATTCCTTGAATACACATAGGATTTAGTTGCTGTTTTGTGAAACTACTCGGATCGCAGGACTACTACGTAATAATCATTGAGTAGCTGTTTTCATTCTTAACATACAAACCAATATATTATTATTTTTTTTATAACCTCGCTAGATCATCCAACAGGATTTGTAAAGCAGTGCCGCTCAACCCGTATAAAGTTATTGTATATTGTTCGGCAAATTCGCCGGTATCCATCTCGTCAATCTCAATGTATTTGGAACTCATTTTGATAAACGAGACATGGCTGAACGCCGTGATTACCAAGACTGAGATCATGACCTACTATGTTGCCCTTGCTGTATGACCGATCCAATGTGGGAGGCGTGCATTCTTTACTACCATCCGGACATACACGCCTATTGCGTTGAGGACAAATAAATTAAAGCAGTAGACTCCTCATGGTGCCGGATACACTTTAGGTAGGGCGATATATGTTTAGTAGTCATTGTAATCTGTCTGCTATTGGCAACTTTGAAAATGGACCAAGTTCTAACCTTTACTATGGAGGATTAATTGATGCTTTTTTACAGGCCCATTTTCCAGTAGTGCAATTAAATTGGAACGTACTGAAAATCTTTGTTTCCGTTTGGTGAGCAATCCAAGGCCGGACTGTAACCGCTAGTTGCCGGTTCACCGCTGTACAATCATGCCACTCCACCAACTAGTTTCAGGACATGAAACAAACCGGCCATCTTGGGCTTCGTGTTCATCAATGAAGAACTAATGATCGACGCAGTAACAATGTGCACTCCTTTGGGCCGCAGTTGTGATGTGACACTAGTGGTCCCCAATATGTGCTAAACAGATTAGCTTGAATGAAGTATCGAACAACATGTCGTAACCAACTATGATGACTTGTCCGACCACATTTTTACAACCATCTGTTTTTCCTAGCCGAATGGTCACCCGGGATGGCCTGAGGGTAGTTTGCTAACGGATTGTATAAGCTTGTGGTATACACATTAAAAACTAAAACCCAGTGTTGGAAAAAGATGATGCCTATCCTATGGAACAGGGTTGGCAAAAGCACGGCACTGAGGGACTCGTCTTGGTGCGTCAACATCCTCACTGAGCGATGACCTCTGGGCTGTCTACACACCACAAAAAGCTATACTGATTCAAACTAGTCTGAGAGAATAAAGTAAATTCGCAACAAAACCATGTCAGAAGATTCTGCTCTCACCAAAAACTGCGTATAGACACGCTAATAAACTGCGTAGTCAAATGCGCAATTCCTGCTCAGCAAACGGCATGTGGGCTTGTCCAAACAGTAAAAGATGCGGTCTCTATTCTTGGACAGAAATACAGCGATACCTTCAAAAGCGAACAGTTATCCAGCATCTTTATTGTGCAGCCCATACAGACATCATGCTTTCGGAACTTACTACCGAGTGTCAAATCATGTCAAGTCAAGGTAAGCTTTAGGTACCCAGTTGGGCGCGTTTTCGGTAATTTGCATTATTAACTGCGGATTAAGTAAGATTACATTTTGACGAATACGCAATTTTTTAAAATGGATGCCGCAAAAGGAAAAAGGCGCATTCCTTTCAGTCGATTAAACCGCCCGCGTTCTTGAGCAATGAATGCATATTTATAGACAGCACGCTGGTTTTTCGCCAGCCGACAGAGTATACTTTTGTGAGGACATTTCTTCTTAATGGTTTCAACTGGCCGAAATATTCATGGCCAAAGCCAACAGGCCTCGAAAAGTGTGTGGTATCTGAGCTTAGTATTCAAAATATCGGACTTGTTGGTCTTGAGACTAATTTGGACACAATAGCTGTCAAATTATTCCTGTACAACTTACTATATCCGCAGTAGGTAAAGTAAAAATGACGTTCAATGAAAAGGCAAAGGCAGCTTTAGATGCCCGCCGACTGTTGGCCTATTTGTTTGATATATCTGGATTTACACCCACAATTCAGCAATGATTACTACTTTTTCAACAACCCACTTGCGCGCATAGAGGAAACACCATCATCTGTAACGCTTGCCCGGCTATCCAGTCAGCATGCCTACAAAAGGTACAGCAAAATCCATGGTTTCACATGCGATTGTGTGCCCCCAAACGCAGGTGCAAGCATGCGAGTATTTACTGCCCAGCACAAATTACCGATTGGATAGCCGGACAAGCGTTATGGATGCTGGTGTTTCCTACATGCTCTCAGTTGCGTTGTTGAAAGGTACTAGTTATTTCTGCATTGCGGGATTGTTCCTTACATATCGGACACGGCCGAGCATTTGCTTAAGCGCTACTATAGCTTCCCTAGTACAGACGACTTAGGCCTGAACATCTTGAAGGCCGCTGCCATAAGCTACATTGTTCCAATGATGTCACAATGAGCTGCAGGTTCTCACAGTGCGGAAGTGCAGGATCGCCATCCCAACATACAGTAGTGGCAACAGCGCAAAACTGCGAATTCCTAGCAGATAGTACTATTTCCCTTTATCCACAATATTATGAAGTTTGTTGTCACTGTCGCACTCGATGAGTATCTGCGGCGTCAACTTCTCGCACCGGGGCAGCACGGGTTACGACAAGATCAGTCATACACCACAAAACTATTGGTAGTCCGTGTTTGCTGGACAGAGTCTGTCGATCGTAAACTCTGTTGGAACCGTCATAACCAATCGCGCAACCATGTGTTCGGTCTTCATGGATCAGTTCTTGGCTACCTATAGAACCAGTGCGAGGGACAACCTGAACTAAAGCTGATAAACAAAAGCAGCATTACAGTCCGAACTGTCGAATTCAAACTTAGTGGTAAGTGCCACCATATCAGATTAATTCGGCCTTCATGCACACCAGGCCCTGACAACATTTCGCCAATCATAGTCAAACAGGGAAGTCTGGACATCGGATTGTTTCTACTTAAATAAATAAATAAACGTTTTATTTCTCAGCAGTGCGAGGCACAGACCAATTGGGTGGTCTTATCAACATATACAACGTGATCGCATAATATAGTTAATTATTCGTCTTTTGATCAATGTTTACCATATGGGTCTTTGAAATGATTAGCAGTTTGGGAAAAGTAGTGAGATAAAAACACTGGGAACAATAATAAATGCATATTTTACGGAAAGTTCAAGTAAAGTAATACGGTCATCCATGGAACTGTCCCCAGGGGACTTGCTTCCATGCAGGGTATTTCCACGATGGGTTTCACCCGCACTTCCATGCTCCAATTGGCTCTGTGCCTGTGTGGCAAGATAGTAAATAGGCCATCAGAACTAGGTGTCAAATGTTTTATGCATGCATTATAGGCGATGAAGCCTCAGCCCTTTCTGTCATGCGGATCAAACAATTATGGCACTTTTTTGTTTTAAGCCAGCAAGTCAGTAGTACTATGATTTGCATGGGTATACTTTTTTAATTTGGAAGCTGTAATCCGTCGCCACAATAGACCAGCACAGTCATGACGATCGGTGAAACAAAGAGGAAGATAAAGCATGAGGAATTATAAAACATAATGATGAATACAAACGCTTGCCGATAGGCCAGTCACAATTTGATGGAAAATCTTGGCGAGTAACGACGATGGTACAAAGACATCAGCTTGAAAGGTGTGGTGCATCTACGAACCCGTGTGTCAAAGGAGAAAACATAATTGGTTAGACGGATTAATAGGAGTAAGATCGTTCTCAAATATATACTCAAGAATGCAATGATATGTAGGTAATCTTATATTATTGAAACGAATAGAGGATATGATGACTTTCAAATGTATCCAGGACCTTTCTCATACAAATCATTTAGAGTCACCGTTTGGCTTATTGTTGACCAGATGTTCGCAACAGTCAGGTGAATATTAATCATGCGTCTGAATTGTGCATAGGTAGTGCAGTTTCTAACACTCGATGGAAGTTTGTTCCATATTAACGCATATTTTACAGAGAAAAATTTTGAGCGGAGCTTTGTGCGAGACTTCGGTATTTTCACTGTGTGCTCGCTGTTTCTTAGTTCACAGCGCATATGAGTCTGAAACTCGAGCTTTGGCTGAGCAGTGAAGGTTAATCAGAATAGTAAGCGGTATAGAAGGCACAAATTAAATTTGAGTCTGCGTAGCCATAGCGGCTCCAGATTTAACGCCTCGCATCGCTCACGGTATGTCATCGTATTAGGCATGTTCAGAAACCTTTTTGTGAATGATCGTTGAATGTTTTCTAGTGCTATAATATCCACGTTTCTCAGATTACTATGCACTATCGTACAGTACTCAAGTTTCGGCCTAACACATATATTAAAAGCTTGTATGATCAAAGGAGAATAGCTTTTGCATTGGCAATAATAGACTATTTTCCACGACACAAAAGCGGTGTTACGCAAGAAGTACCAAGTTGCCGTTAACTCCATCACAAATTCATCAGCTCCAGAATCATGGAGCGGCTATTTACATAATGCATACTAAAGTTCCTGAATTATGTGAACTAACTCACGAAACATCAGCGCATCTATTTGAAAGGTTGATTATGCACCGCCTGTCCGTTAGATTATACTGATTATGTAACCATAGCAAGAGACGCCGGAATTGCAATTATTTAATACTCAGATATCTAAAATGTTTTGACTGTATCCCGCACAACTTATTGCTACGGAAGCTTATGTCTTGCGGTAATACAGATTCGCTTCTAATATGGTTGTCTTCCTACCTCGAAAGTGAAAAACAAGCAGCCAGAATTAGCAACTACACATATGAAGACACTTCAATTGCTAGTACAGTGATTCAACGAAGCGTGTTGGGCTCACAATTATTCTTAACCAATTTTAGAGGTCTTTTTGATGAAATAAGATTCTGAAAGCCATCCCTTATAACTCCTGATAGTAAACTTTTGTATTGTTTCTTAGATGGGCACAGTAGTCTTAATTTAACCTGTATTCAGTTTGACATGTCAGCATTAAACCACAGGAATATCTCCTGGAAGTTGCACAAAGGTCACTGACAAACACAATCTATTGTAACATAGCTGTAACTTCTCCCAACATTCTCAGCTTAAAAAGCACATCTATTTGCCTTTGCGGCAAAGTCCGAGCCGTAGGTTTGAGAATAAGTTGTATTCTTGCAATCTTCTTCCAGTAAAACGATCGCCGACATGCAGAACCCTTGTATTAAGGGAGTGCAGGCTTCACAATTTTAAAATGTATTAGACCAAAATGAGAATACTGTATGATAGGGTACAACAATCTAAGTAAAGGGGACATCATAGCTCTGGAAAATTTCCAACAACCATTCACAAAGAGATTTCAAAATTTATGACAGCATATGCGCTGCGATGATTTAAGATTTAGGCCGCTATGGTGGCACAGATGTAAGCTTATTGGCTCCCTTTCCTACCACTTACTATTCGAATTAAGCTTTATAGCTCAACCTAAACTCCAGTTTCAGACACCTACACACCAAGAAAGATAAATAGTTAGCGCATACCGCATATAAAAAGTCTTGAACCAAGCTTCACTGACGTCTCTTCACAGTGCAATATGCGTTATCATGGAGTCAACTTCGTCGAATATCAGAAACTGGAGTGCCCATCCACACTCCAAACGGATGATCAATGTTCACCTGACTGTCTCACGTATCACACCATTTAACCAAAAGTTAGCACTGGATAATTTTTATGAAATAGTTGCTGGATACACAACGAAACAATGGAACAATGGTATATTACGGACAAAAAAGAGGATGCCCATCAAGTCCCACAGGATGGCCAACAAGAGAACCATGACATGGTGAATAGAAATCCAAGGAATAAAGTAAAAATCGTGTGGGTGGAATCACCACAGTGTTAGCACAGAGGCACGCAGAAAGAGCCAAACACAGTTGGTTAGGATAATTCTGATTGTGCAATGATCGCCGCATTATATGGTCTGTCGAGACACACAGGCTATTTCTCGTAGTGTAGGTGAGTTAGAGGAACATTAAGGCGTTTTTTAAACACAGGTCAATTGGGGGCGGAAACAACGTAATTTAGGAGGGCCTTCCAACCCTGACATACGCGAAGAGAGTAAAAGTGCCGTGGACATTCTAGCCGACTGTACTGCGCGGTTAAATGGGACTGGTGACCCCACAAAGTTATGTTGTGGCTCAGTTGTAGTAGGTGGCGCTAGAAGTGATTGGGATTCCTTAGAACCTGGTAGACCATAATGTCGCCACGCAGGCGCCGGTACCGGCCACTGTATAATTTTATGATCCTTAGTTCAAGTTAATGAGGAAGATTGAACAACCCTTTGAGGTGCTTCGTGGCGCGTCGCTGTCCAGTCTCGAGCGCTGCAAGGTCTTGTTTGTGTCACGGCTGCCACACTTGGATCGCTTATCCAACATGAGGCCGCAGGTAGGTGTTAAGCATCTGAGAACAGAGAGAGGGATCAAATCGTGAAAGTTGCTATACCTACTTTGCTATACTACTTTGCAGAGACACAACGCTTTTCATCGTAAACCTCATTCTGCCCCACTATGCTTTAATTATCGTTAACCACTTGGTATGATTCCCCTTAAATGTAATTTTCTGATGGAACTCTGCCTGACAAAGCACCAATTTCAATGCACGTGAGCCTGAGTCTCACTGTTTCTCTTAAAGATAGAAACGTACAAGCGCTTTGAAATTTTCCTGGGTATTGTCACGTCTTTACTAGTGGGACCATTTAGCACACAAAGTGCTGCCACACCCTCCTGTGCAGTCATGAAACATGCAAGTAGTTTAATTTCTTCGTTGTTATTTCTATTTTCTTACATTATTTTATTATATACTTTCGTTTTTCCTATGTTAGCCACGGCTAGGCAGAGCACTTTCAGTAATGGTTTGAAGCTCCTAAGTAATATGTTTTCACATGCAAGGCGGATAGGGAGGGGGTTAATGGTTAACGTTAAAAATTGTAGCAGACATACAAAAATCAAATACGGCACTACACTCTGAACTGCTGCATGCAAACGTTGTGACATATGCCACTAAATCAGGTGAATTCGGCTACCAATCAATGATTTGCCAAAGAGTTGGCTGGTTTAGGTGGCCAGCTTATGGCGATAAACGATAAAACATGACCGAATGAAAAGTAACCTCAATGATGGGTAAAACGCTTCATGCCAAGCGCCCACTCGACATGATTGCGTGTGGAGGTGGGGGTGGGAGAACCCATCGAAGGACCGCCCCGTATGGAAGTGGGTCCCAAGGAGACCGTTTCAAGGATGACCTTATTACCTTCCTTGCTCTTTCTTACTATAATTCCTTCTTAGCATTGAATCTGTTGTGGCTTCTGTACCTAGTCAGTTTATTTCTATCTTACTATTGTTTTCCTGACGTGACCATTTTACTTAACCTTCGAGGCATGTTTGTAACTCCATTCAAGTTATTCTTCCATCAATGTCCGTAAAAAGTTGTTTTTTATCTGTACATTTTTGGAGAAGACAGCAGGAAAGAAAGCATTAAACAGGTGTGATTTCAGTTTCATTATCACACTAATACAACCACGACCAAGTAGGCAAGAATAAACTCTGAAGCAAAGTATCTGGTCGATAAGACAACGAGGTTTGTCTGGTTGATACGAAGTCATGGAAGGGGCGTCACCGTCACTGTTAGTCATGCTGGTCGGTGGCCAAAGTAATGGGAGAGTTCAGACGAACTTTTCGATGCACAGAGGTCCAGATGATAGAGTCGAATTGTGATCGCTTCTGTGGTCGACAGAATGCGGCATCTGACTGTTCGTGTGCAACGTCCGGGCCTACAAGAGATTGGTATGAGTGGGTCATGCTAATTGGTTGGGTAATCGGAGTCTACCAGATAGGACAACACTGTTCTCGTTATATCCTTCTTCAGACCACTGTCGATCCAAGCTGGGCCATACTCACCAGCTCTAACAGCGAGTCACCTGATTGCTTTCCCAATATACCTTGCTTGACACGAGCCAGAGAAATTGTCACACAAAAGAAAATCCTGGAACTTGTCCTTTAGTTACCTGGTACAAAATCGGTGATGGGGTGAATGTTACGAGCTGGTCGTCAGCAAAATACGCAATCGCTGTTACTACGGAATATCTTCGGGTAGTCCCGTGACGCTATCATACCAAACTTAAACGGTAATGTTAAATATACCAAATGCTTTTCAAGGGAAACGGGTTTCAGTTTTGGCGCTAGCAGCTCCAAGGGACTCTGGATGAATGTTACAGGGTATCCATTAAGCTGGAACAGTGCGAGAGGCCATGGAGCGCTGAGGCATGTGGTAGCAAGATCCAGACAGATCGTCAACCTGCTGCCGCTAATTTTATGCTATGGGCTCATAGTTGGAGTATCATCGTAGCAACTGTTGGGTGGGAGTTGGGATACACAAACATTTAGCTAAGATCCCCGTGAGTAGGTACGCGGATTCATAGCGATCGGCCCGCCGCCGTTCTGGTGTATAGATCATCAAAGACTAGGTTTGAGGCCCCGAGCCGTTGCTCTGTCAGATGTGGACGCTTCAAAGGAACATTTGTGAAAATAGATTATTCGTCAAAAGAAAGGATCGATTTGTTCTTCACACTTAATTATTCCGATTCTCTAGCACATTCATATGAATCAATCATATTATGGACTGATAACTTTTTGTGTGCTGGTTCAAACAATCCTACAAGCTATTAAGCAGCTGAGTGCACGAAGGAGCCAGATATACCGATGACCAGATGCCGTGGTATGCAGGGTTTATGCACTTTCGGTAATACGCACAGGCGATCTGGATGCGATCTACCAGGTTAGCATCTTGAGCTTGTAGCCATCAACATAGTTAGCGCGCTTCAACGCCTTCAGTGATTTGATGAGTTTGATTTTATCTTTTACCTTGCTAACCATTTGTATCGGACCAAACATGAATTTGGCTTATCAAACCAAATACCATGCATCTTCATGTAGTGGAAACCATGCAACAGTACTCAACCCGACCTTTTGTTTGGCCCAGATAGTAAACGCCAAGTTCGGATTGTAGTTCCTTTATAGCTTGTCGATTCTCACCAGTGATCGTTTTCGAGAATAATGTCTTGGAGTGCACGCAATGCTGAGAAAAGTGTAACAAAGCGTTTTTGGAAGTGTCTTCGGCAAGGGATATGGAATAAAATCAGCTAGCTGTTGATGTAAACTTTCAAAGTGTGTCTGTAAATGGGTCTGTAAGCTGCGTGGTTGTGACGAACAAATTTTCGCCCTAGTGTGAGGGCCTTCAAATGTCGTTTGTTTAATTGCACCCTAGCAAGGTTATGCACGTATCGCTCAGGGTGTAACGCATCTTTTGGTTCGAAAATGTTAGATTCCAAACGTTTCAGAAACACTGCTTACTTCCTCTCCGAGGTTTTAGTAAACACACTTTGCCCGTAGCTGTCAAAAGAGTTACCTTCCTCTTTGCTGAGTTTCTCCAAGGATGACTGCTAATCAGTCTAACTCCGGAATACGTGAATGAATCGTTTACAGAACGTTGTAGGCTTGACATTTTAATAACTTCGTGCTGGGACGCATGTGAGTGCGTATTAGAGTCTTCCAGTAAGTCTGAGCATACTGATTCCGTTTCACGTATTCAAGTATGTCGAATCTCGGCCATCGTTTCTGCAATCCTAGAGTGAAACTTCAATAAATTGTTGAATTTAGAAAAAGCCTTGGGCCGCCTGCTTTTCTTCAGTTCATTAATTATGCCCATTCAGTTATTAGAATTGTAACACTTGCGAAGAGAGCAAGTTTCGGCGACTCACATCGGGCAAATATAGCTACATGACAAAGGTACAACACCGTCACATGCGTCCGAGCGCCAAGTCGCTAAAATCTTATGCTTGCAACGTTCTGGAAGCGATTCATTCACATATTCCGGTGTTAGAAAGACAAGCAGTCATCCTTGGATGAATTCAGCCCAGACAAAGGTAACTTTTGACATCTACGTGCAAAGTGTGTGTATAAAACCTCGGAGGAGAAACATTCAGTGTTTCTGCAAAGTCTGGAACCCAACCTTTTCGAATCAAAATATGCATTATACCCGGAGCGATACGTGCATAACCTTGTTAGGGTGTAATTAAACAAATGGGATGTGTTGGTTTTTTGTTGATTGTCAGGGTAACCGGGCCGAGTCAAAAACAAATAGACACACCTGATCCGCACACAGGTGTTTTCTTCTCAATTCGGAGGTTCTGTGCACTTAGCCGTGTTGTGAATTAAATCACTCACTCGGTCACTCAATCAATCCCCTGATTGAACGCACTGAGGCAGAAAAAAGTTTGACTGTGACAGCTTGGGCTATTGTTCATCCAGCAATTGCTGATGCGCATAAGGAGCTGACGTTGCGCGCTCACTAGCTACCCCAAATCCATCCATTTTCTTCTTTCGCAGTTTTTGTTGCTTTTTCTATATCCTCGTCCATTGTGCGCGAGCTTTCCAACGGAATGACCATTACGGTAAGGCGGGTTGCAACAAAATCTTAGCTGTTGTCAACAACTTCCTTCGCTTCCGACCGAAGAAACACTGATCTGAAAGTGCCCAGACCTCGGTAGATATCGTTTTTCTTCCGTCCAGTATGATGAGCGTGGATCCTTTTTCACCTCATTGGATTTGAAAAGTCGTTTCTTTATCTTCTTTTCAGTTTTCTTGACAATTTTTCCTTTCGGCTGCCACCTCGGACCGTTAGACTCTTTGAAGCAACTGTGTTGTACGGCACCCTACTCCGATGAATGCATGCTGTCAGTAGCTCTTACATCAGCTTGTGATAACGCTGGTCATTTTTGTGTCAACTGCTTTTGCTCTATTATACCGCCTGAGTAATTTATTGTGTTATCCTTGTTGTTGACATTCACTATCCACCGAACAGGCATCGACCAAGCGGCAGCAACTGGCGAGAAGCGTTACTCGGGTCGTGGTTACGGCTGAGAGCGACTCGTGCAGGCCTACCGGCCAATGCGTCTGTGCTTTGTGTGCGTGTATGTGTGTGTGCATCTTCTGCAAGCTCGAACGTGTCACATCGTCTGAGTGCGTCGAACGGATTATCGATCGACTTAGTTGCGTCAACTAATCGCATCCCCAGCGTTCGCTTACCTGTCATGTTTAGCTTAGTCATGTAGCTGTAATTGCCTGAAACGAATCGCCGAAAAGTATTCTCTTCGTAAGCGGGCTACTACTAATTTCTGAATGGGTATAATTATTGATCAGGTAGTTGACTAAAGCTGCGACGCAACTTCACAGACCCCAACTAATTATCTAACTACTCTCTCATTCCGATAGTTGAGAGTGACATTTATTTAAATTTCTGAAACGACGAATTCCCTCCGAAACAGTCAGGTTGCTGCACCGCATAGTCAGCCTGAGGTGCAAGATGGTGTGCTTACGTGTGGAAATGTCGTTTCTATCGAAATGCATTTTCGTACGTCGCTATCCTCGTCCAGTGCTTTTACTGTTGCGTAGAAACAAACTCAAGCCCTCTGCGGCTAACCTTAAACATGTGGCGTCCGCTCACCTAGAGACTGCTCAAACCAGACTTGCGGAACTACTCGAATCTCATGCACGCTTACTACCCGTGGTGGAGGATCTCTCTTTGTGTTGCCGGATTGTTTTCACTAACTTTTGTAAATTAACACTTGATCTTACGAGACGAAATCGCTCCGCTTGTTTAGAAAATTCGCTGATGAACAACCAGGAGGAGAAACCAATTGCACGTGATCCCAGTAAGTACGTGATGAATTTATCGAACGTACAACTTGATGCGTTGCAATTAGAAGCATTATCACTTGGGCTTGATTACAAAGTCCCCCCTAAGACCTTGAACGGCTTGTTTATAGAAGCCCGATTTGAGCACTTTTTTGACCAGTTTAAGGAGCTCCAAACAACCAGCCCTGATAAGCATATTTGGTTCAGAAACAAGTTAACTGATATCGCCCATGAGGTGAAGATCATGCCAATTAATGAAAAATGTGACATCACAGCTCGACATTTTCAGGCTTTACGTGAACTACGAGCTAAGGACGTAATCGTAATGAAACCAGATAAAGGTTCAGGCGTGGTAATCATGAATAAAACCGAATACAATGAGAAGATGTGCGTTATACTCAACGATGCGAGTAAATTCGAACGGCTCACGAAAGTGCGGGACATAACCAATGTCGAAATGCGCATAATTCGTCACCTGGAATTACTTCTCCTCCACCGAGTGATAAACTTGGATACATTTAATAGTTTGAAGCCGAGTGGTAGCACTATTCCACAGTTGTATGGGTCCCCAAAGACATATAAATGTGAAGTGCCACTCAGGCCAATCCTTTCAATGATGAACGCGCCCCAGCACAAACTCGCTCGTTGGTTAGTGAAGTTGCTAGCTCCGCTGAAATAACAGTTCAATCCGTACAGTCTTAAAGACTCGTTTCAACTCATTGATGATCTGGATGAACTCAACCTGTCAGACAAAGTTATATGTTCCTTGGATGTAGAATCCTTATTTACCAACGTGCCGCTACATCAGACGGTTGATTACGTATGCGAATTAGCTGAAATTGGTGGCTGTTCGCTACCAATTCCGACTGAATTGCTAAGAGAATCTCTACTATTGTGCACGAAGAATGTGGATTTTCACTTCCGGAATACACCATACCGTCAGATTGACGGCGTAGCAATGGGTAGCCCATTAGGTCCTGTGCTCGCTGAATTCTTCATGTTGATGGTAGAAAGAAGCATTTCTACAGAAATAGCCCAGGTGCCATACTACAAAAGATATGTCAATGATACCTTGGCTTTCTGTTCGTCGGAGCAGCAGCTCACACATTTGGTAGAACGGCTCAATGGTGCTCATGCTAACTTACGGGTTACATGTGAAATAGAACAAAACAATTGTCTACCATACCTGGACATACTCATAACTCACAGGGAGGATGGATTGATTAAGAGGTCAATTTACCGAAAATCGACTTGGTTCGGTCAGTACCTGCACTTCACTAGCTTCACACCAGTGCGGTACAAACGGACACTTGTGAAGACTCTAGTTAGTCGTGCCAGACGAATTTGTTCTGCCGACTCTCTGGACGATGAGCTAGTGTTTATTACAGCAACACTAATGGCGAATGGCTACCCTCGAAGATTTATCGAGAAACACAGCCAACCACGAGGACCAAAGGACTTGGTGCACACGGCAACCAAGAAGAAAGTGTATATCGAGTTACCTTTCAAAGGTGACTTAGCCACACTGAAGACAACTAAGCGTATAATTTTGGCTACACAAGGAAGTTACTATGCTGCACAAGTTGTCGTTATCAACCGAATCCGCAATTTGCCCATACCTCCAACGAAAGAAGCTCAGCCTATTAGGGCCAACTCACACTGTGTATATCAATTTGTATGTGACTGCGGAAAAAGTTACATAGGCAGCACCAATAGAACGCTGACTTCCCGAATAAAGGAACATGTGCCAAGATGGGTTCAACGTGAAGTTGCTCAGACTGCCTACCCTCGTCAGATTCCATGTTCGCGCAGACCGCCGGCTTCCTCGATAGGCAAACACCTATTAGACTCGGGTCACCAATTAGAGCTGGGCTCAGCGTTTAAAGTTGTGTTACGTCACACTAATCCCCGCTTCCTTCGGTTTGCTGAGGCTGTCGCAATTAGCCGGATTAAGTCCGCCTTGTGTGCTCAGAAACAATTATTTGTTAGCCTAAAGCTGCCTTGGACGTAGGTGTGAACTTCCGTCATTCATTTTGCACCTTAAGCTTGTCTGGTTGCACCCACTGTTAGCTATATCTATGCTTACCGGTTATTGTTAATGGTACTGAGGAGACAATACGAAATGCATGCATCCACCAGCCTTTGTCTTCTTTCCTTGACTTTTATTTGCCATTCTTGGCAGAAACGTCTTCGGAATTCAACAAAAACAATACTTGCGCTGTTTCTGTGACAGCACCTGAATCGAGCCAACAAGTTACAAAAATGTAGCCGAAAATGTCGTTGCCCTCAACCTACCAGACGACATGAAGCTTACCAAATCAGGAATGCGGTCGCATACAGATAGGCGATATTAATTGCAAGAGGCTTAAGAAAATTCGCCACATCATTCAGGTCCCTTGCTTTTACGATTCAGTGGAGAGCATTTTGCTAGCTTGTTAATTGCGAATAAAAATACTGCGACGTCTATTCCGATCTTAGGTAACGTAATACTTTTGAAGACAGAACACCTTCCAACATGAATTGCACCATGCTTGATCAACTAATAACTCATCAAAACGCACGAAAAACAATTTCACTTATTTTTCATTGAAATCAATGAAAGAGATAATATCTGGTACCTATTGCACTGGCCCGTTAGGCAGAACCGTCGATTTAAATCATTCTGCAGCCAACATTGACTCTCCAAATCCTATTTGCAGGACCCAGTAGCCAAAGGGGTAGTAGTGTGGGCTGCTATTCCAATGGTCGTGGGTTCAAATCCTGCTGTCGCCATCTGATGGGATGAAATTACATCGAAACGCGTCGTGGCTGTGCAGTGTTTTCGGGTGGGCAATACCCAAAGTCCTCTTACTTGTCCTCATTTTGACTTGCCCCTAACTCCTTTAGCACGTTCCTTGAGTAACTCCACAATACTACCTCACTCGCATGTGTCAAACTCTCCCAAACTACTTCCTTTTTGGGAGTTGTTCCAGCCATTCCGGCTCCGCCTTTACTATCAACATATGCTGTAAACGTCACTATGAAGATGTTACTGCGGATAGCACTGCAGCTAATATTGACTCGAATTCTAATGAGTATTGTGGCTCAAACCTGGGTCAGAATGCTTACCGAACGGCGTTACTTAATATACATTCTCTGTTAAGTAAGTCTCACTTACTCCATGCCTCCATGTATCTAAATAAACCTGATCTTATCTTGCCTATCGAACCCTGATGCAGAACGAATGTGTCTTCAAGTGATTTAAATTGACGGAAATAAACTTATCAGAATTGATCGAAAGACCGGCAGGGTTGACAGCTGCATCATTAACTGCTCACAAAAGCTGATGGTTTCTGCTTTCACACTTCCCCTTATCTGTCCCTCTCTTGATTCCGACTGGCTAACTTTATTGTTCGGTGAAAACCGAGCTATTGTAAGTTGCAAATATCGACCACCAGCTGCCAGCAATTATGAAGAGATCCAATTGGTAAATGTGCTTCGCTACATTTTGCTACTTACTTTGCAAAATAAGCATTTGTGGAGACTTCAACCTGCCTGACAAATGCTGGTCTAGATTAGTATCAGCCGGGAAACACGCAAAATTTTTGACCTCTCCTATGACTGAAAAATGGACACAGCATATTCTTTCGCATACAAGTGGAAAAACTGTGCTGGACCTAGTATTTATTCTAGGTTCTATTTCGATTTTCACTAAAGTACTACGTGACCTTCCAAGATGCAAGCAAAAAGTAGTAGCCTGTAAAATAGAGGTCGATCCACCCTGGTCCATTCAAAAATATATCCTTTCCTCCTTCAACGAGTAAACTGGGACTCATTTTTCATTATACTTTGGTCCCAAACTTTGGACCATTTCTTTCTTTCCTATGACCTCCAGGATGTATCTGCTCTGTTTTATCATTATATACAATATTACTTGCACTGATTGACTGTCAGCAAAAGCAATTTGTGCTAGACCATTGCTGGGAAAGATCGAAAAATAATGCGCACGGTAGCTCAAAGGGATGAAAAAGCTCGTGCATTCAGCGTGCTGTTGCGTCTCCAAAGAATTATAGTTGAATCGGACGCCAGGAATGCCACGTATCTCAAACAAGAAAAGAACGCATTTTACACAGTAAAAACAAAGCTGGTGAACTAAGTAAGTTATTGGAGGAGAAAAGCACGACAAACAGACCTACCCTCACATATTATCACAACAGACGTCAGGGTTGTCGACGCACCTAATGCTGTGGCAGATGCCTTTCGTGCGTACTTTGCTGCATCTTTCAGCAACGAAAATGCGACTCTGGTACCTCCAGTCTCATCTGTCACCCCCGAAAATATTTCACTTGTTGACTACAACCTCGGAGTCATTAAAGGTTTGATTAACTTGCTTCGACCATCTCATAACCCTGGTCCCGATGGTATCACTACAGCCGTAATCATGCATGGTGGTGATGATATATCAGTACTATTACTGAATATTTTTTTACCTCTCTGTACAATCGCACTAGTATTCTGAGAGTTGGAAGGCATCTGTTGCCATAGCGCAATGTAAGTTTAGACCCAGAATAGACATACGTAATTATTGTCCCATTAGTCCCACCTCCATTTATTACGATTGATGGAGAGAATAATCAAGGTATAACTCACTTCTTTCCTCTTATCATACAGTCTTCTTTCACCTTTGCAACATGGATTTTTTAAATTCTCGTTCGTACACAACATGTCAAAATGATTTCTTAAATAATCTCACCGGAGCCTTTAACCCATTGTCTTATATGTTGACATGCGGAAAGCGTTCGATCTAGTCCAGCACAAGAGATTATTATCGAAACTGAGTAGTTTTCCTATCACATCCACTTTTTCTTGATTTACATCCTATCTGACTGGACACTCCCAGACAGTCAACGAAAATGGGTTCATGTCTACGCCCCAACAAGTTACTAGTGGCGTCCTTCAAAGCAGCGTTTTTTGTGTCCGCCTCTTTTCCGACTGTACATATAAAATCTCATATCTGTCATACGCTTTGGAAGCTGATACTTGTTTGCAGATGATTTGAAGGTAGTGTTTTCGTTCTTTCATCCCGATACATAGTTGTTGCAGCAAATATTATTACATGAAATCTACAAGCCATGGTAGGCTGGGAGTAGCAGATGCACTTCACGACTTCAAAGTGCAACATCATGAATTATGGATGCCATAATGAGGCAGGATTGTTTCTACTTCATGATGATCCCATTCCAGTGTGTTCTTCTGTCGGAGATTCAGGACTGAGGTATTGCAGCTCCTTAAGTTTCGGCAAACGTCCCAACTATGTTGTCAATAAGGGAATGAAAGTATCGGGAAATATGACTCAGTAACTAACACTGAAAGAGACAAGGCTCATGACATCTAAAATCAATGTAATATTCTTGTTAGAATACAGTTGCTTTACTTTCGACAATTTACGTTTATGTGATCTGAAGGCCATAGCGAATGTTCAACGCACCTTCACCAAACGTATCTTTGGTTACTCTACACTTGTTCCTTATAAAGATAGATGTAATGAATTAAAACTTGAGCCTTTATGGCTGCGTAGATTACATTTAAATCCTGCTTTTCTTCATAAAGTTTTGCGGCATAACGTGCATGTTGTTCACCACTCTCCGCAATATCGGTCGGAAACCAGATATGAAATACGCGACACCGAATGTATGATTGTTGTACCTCCATTCAAGATTGCAGTCAGACAGAACTTTTAAATTGTAAGATTCAGTCTACTTTGGAATAAGCTACCTAGTTTTATACGATTTACAAAGAGGATTAGGCATTTCCTGAGACCAGCAAAAGCAAAACAAATCTTAAGTTTGTAACTAAACGACGGTAGATTGTTTGAAGAAGGACCGGGTCACATTTGAAAGAAAAACAACACGGCAGCCATTTGTTGAAGCTGATTAGTCTATATCTGCTTTTTGTTTCCAATATCACTCGAAACCTGCTCTACGGGACGCCACTTATTTCTTTTTCATGTCTCCAATTAGTGCCAAGTAACGAATGTTTTCTTTGCGCTCGATTGCCTAAACTCAATGAACTGATGGTCTTCCAATGCCGATGGTTTCAATTGTGCGTTTTTAAGGATATAGAAACCACAAGCGCAGATGTTATCAACTGCATATGGATTATCTTCACTGCTCTTTATTACTTACAAAACCCTGGCCGGAAAGCAAAATTCCTTTCTCTCGCAATTGTTGTACCACCTTCCTTATTCACCAAGACCTTCCATGAACTTGTGATTGACCTACCTGCGGAAGGTAGTTATTAGTGTTATGCTTTTTAATTCCTCATACTTTAATTTATTTCTTATTTTGTTATTGGCCACAAGTGGGCTGACCACTTGAGGTGACGGATTACAGCTTGGAAGCTAGAAAATTATACCCGTGCAAGGCATATTGTCACTGACCCACTAGTGTTTAACAAAAAATGCCATACTTGAATGATCCGAATGTCGGAACGGACTGAGGCTTCATCGCCCACAAAGCAGGCATAATTAGCCCTTAGAAAAATATTTTTTAACTAGGTAATGGCTTGCATGCTATTTCGCCACAGCGGCACACGTCCAGTTAGAACATAGAAGTGCAGGTGAAACCCATTGAGGGAATATGCTTCACCGAAGCAGGTTCCCCTGGGAAAGGTTCCATGGTTGGCCTTATTACTTTAATTGAACTCTAGGCTAAATCTGCATCTTGTATTGTTCGCAGTTTCTTACTAACTTTACAACCTACAAAAAACCCATTTTGGATTCGTTATACAAAACATGGACAATTAACTATTTATTGCGATCTCATTGTACTGATTGATCAGACCACTCAGTTAGACTTTGCCACGCAATGTCGAGCAATAAACCGTTTATTTACTTGTTTATAAATTCTAAATCATTCTTTCATACCTTTAGATGCAAAACATAGGACATATTATGTGAAGGCCCTTTTTGCTTTTCAGTAACTCACTTTGGATTGGTATTATCACTAGATGGGCAATCGTTTAATTAGCGTTTATCTGCACTTGTTTTTTTTGAAGGGCTTGATAGCTTGTGTGTGAAATTCTCAAAGCGATTTAACAAAATCCCGACCTGAACTTATGTGAACGAGGACTTTCCTCAAGCAGTTGGATTTTCGTCAACTGTATTGTGACACATGTAAGCTGTACTAACAAGCACAAAACACAATCAGCTGTTTAGTTCAGATTCATTGAAAAACGCGTGTCTTCTGAAACCGCCTTCTAAAGAGTCAATTTCTGCCCTCGTGTCAGTATAACCTGGAGAACGAAGAGCAGTAAACATTCATTGCAACGTAAATCCCAGTAAGAAGGTAACTTACCGCGGCTATTACACATTGGATTGCAACTGAAGTAGATAATCTTTTTAGGCAGAGGATGCAATTTAAAAAGACAATAAGTATAGTTGCAACAATTAGAAACAAAAATGAAGCGTGACTGGTTTTGACGGATTCAGAAAATGGCCGTCCAACAGAAAATAATGATAGAGGAAATATAGGGAATAAGCTTAAAGGATATGCGGGTAGAATAAGGCAGACGGAGTTTGTCTGTGTGTTATGTACTTGCTGTGTTCGGACTGCGCACTTAAGGGTTATGAACCGACTATGTGGGTCAAACGGAAGCGGCCAGTCTACATCCAACTGTATTTCCACATAACCTTATTTGGACAAATGTACCACGCTTTAAAAAGTGGTAAAATGTTAGTGCTTAACATGGTTCATTGTGGTTTGAAACGACATTTACGCCAGTGAAGAATTAGGATTTTATTGGTATTACTAGATATGTATGCGATAACCAAATGCAAGGCCACTCAAAATCCTAGTTCGTCGCTTATTTTACCATGGAAATTGAATTTCCTTAAGGCGTAATATGCTTCGCTTACTTCTGAAATATTTCTATTTTCTCCATAACGGAAATGCTAAACGTATTTTACCATACTACTAATCGTGGTGGAATGATCTGTGCTTAATAAAAGACAGTCTACAGAGGGACCTGCCCTTGGAATTCACATGTGCCCTGGTAACTGTGGAATGGAAGAGCAACCCAGACTTGTAATGGCAAGTCGCAGAAAAGAGAAAATGAGCATGACATAAATGCTTAAATTTCTGTCGAACATGCGAACTAACCCAATCAAAAGATTCCAAAAGTAACTTAAGGATCCTCAAAAAGCTGACCCAATCTTCTCTGCAAATCGGAAGAGTAATTTCGGGAACCTGTTACCCAGGTGGTTTTGGCTATCCGGGAGCGATCTAACACAGAGAGTGCAGCTGGACCAGTTACACTTTACTCGTAGAAATGTTACACGTAGTGATGTACAGGGAACTATTTAAGAGCATTGCTTTTTCTCACCTACATGAATATATTTGTAACAAGCTACTGCACGGTTAAAATGAACAATGCACAATAAACAATGAATTTTTACGGGTTAAGAAGCGTTGCGTTATAAGTCCCGTTAGATAGTTGGTGGGGATATGGTAAAACCATAATGATTATAATGCCAGTAAAACAGTTAGTACAAGAAGTATGCAAATAAGGACTTATCGTTTGCTCTGCCTTAGTCCTGTAATCTGCTGAGATTCCCATCACCCGCAGTTAAGATCAGTTAATTGCATAGTAAACTCCAGGTGTAGGATGGAGACGTAGTGCCAAGTGACAAAGTGTAAGTGGATGGGTGCATCATCCAACGGTCTTTTAAATACTGTTAGTGTCGGAGCAGAGACGACCGATTCTGGGAGAACATCCCACGGGTGACAGATACGAATGGAAAAGAAATTTCTGCAGCATTCCAGATGGTTATACTGTACAGCGAGTATCAATGAGTGGCCCATCAGGGTTATATTGGTGCTGAGTCTGAGTAAAGGGTGACACGTCTGATGTGGGTCTCGCAGAATCAAGTATCCCTAATAAGGTCACCTCGTAGTCTGCCATAGATTCCTCTGAATAACCCCAATCTTTGCAGCCTCTCCAGGAATGAAAGATTGAGCATTCCAATTACATTCTTAGATGCCCGACGTTGTGGCTGCTCCAGTGCATTAAGTTCTTGTTTCAGCCATGGATGCCAGGCTAGAAGTGCGTATTCGACGTGGGGGCGAACATACGCACTGAGCATTTGTCGAAATATGGAGTTGTTTATTCGTCCAAACGCCCGCCTCAACAGCCCCACGTGTTGGTTTCCAGTCTTTGTGTCCTTTTCGGGTTGCCTGGTGCAAACCAAGTCGCGTTCGACAACTGATTGCTGCACTATATTTGTTCCGAGCTTGTATGAGTAGCTGCTCTGATGTCGGATGGAAAGCACCTTGCATTTGCTGACACTGAAATGCAGTAACTTTTGGGCTGACTATTGATACATCGTATCTAGTTCACTCTGAAGCACATGTTGGTCGGCGTTCGCCTTGATCCTTTGCTAGATCTTGGTCTCGTCGGCAAACATTAGGAAGTTTGAAGCAATTCGCTGTGCAAGATCATTAACGAACACCAAAAACAAACGTGGACCTAGAACTGAGCCTTGCGGCACACCACCCTCAATTTGTATGGGGTCCGATAAAAAGCTCTGAACTCTGACCACTAATTGCCATAGAAGTAGAACGTTGGCAACTCAGCTTAAAAGAGGGTCACCGATCTAGTAATGCTGGAGCTTGGAGAGTGCTATCCGATGATCTAGACAATCGAAAGTCTTCGAGAAATCTAGCTAAATAACATCAACTACGTCTCCAGCGTCTGCTGACTCGGTTCAACTACTGCTTACGATTAGTAAATTGGTTGCGCATCAGCGCTGTTGGCGGAAACCGTGCTGCTCATTAGTGATGAAGCTACAGTTTTCTAGATAGCACACCGGTGCATCGAAAACGATGGATTTCATGACCTCGGACAGCATATGAAGAAGGGATATTCGGCTGTAGTTGGAGGGATGATGGTTGTGAAGCTGGATTATTATTGCAAGCTTCCACATGACAGGAGCTTGATTCTGATCCAAGTAGCGTTGGAAAAGCGGAGTTAAAGTCCTGGCAGTTGGCTTGCTATTGCTTCCAGTGCCTTTGAAATATGCTGTCAACACCCTGCGAGCTGTGTTTACATAGAGACGTCCTCTTTTGCAATACAGCTTTCGCGGTAAAAGTGGTGTGGGTTAGTCCTGGCGAGAAGACGACAAACGTTGGACGATCGCTTGGTGGCAAGACCCACTGCGACTTGGATGCATATTGCATCCGCGGCGCGTTTGCCGCTTCCACAGCAGTTTTATTGAGCCGATGGCCGTCCTGAGTAGAGAAAATCCTTGCTCCACCTTTCGTAGGCTATTGACGTGCCTGTGCAACAGTTTGTGGTTGGGGCTGGAGGTTTTTGCGATGTTGTGCTCATAGGCGGCTTTGTCTTCTCTTAGCAGCTAAGTGCAGTAGTTACGTTGGACTAAGTAGTTGTCCCAAGTTTCATGTGCTGGAGCTGCACTGTTCACTCGACATGGTGCGTGGTGTACTGTCGACCATTCTCGAGTTCTGCTCCTAAGGAAAGAAACTGATGTACACTTATTGCATACTCTTATTTCTGAAGCTTTTACACTCAGTGGACTGAATTTGTTGACGAAATCGAGCCAGGCGACTTCCGAAGGTTCTTCGACAAGAAACGACCAAGTTGTAGCGCTGACGAGTTGGGCTAATTGATCGTAGGTTGTGATGGTTCGCACAGTCGCATCGTTCTCATTCCAATACTCCGCATGGCAGACGAAGTTGAAACTGATGACTGCGTGATAACTACGACCCAACAAGCAGACTACAACCAACACATCAATCATATGATCCTTCTTGGAGAGTACAAGATGCAGTAGGGATGGCCTGTTACCTGTCCTGAACAAAATGGGCAAAGTGATGTAAATGTGCAAGGGAACAGTGGTTACGAGAGCTTGTAGTTCGGCTTTGAATTGTTCTCCGATCGAGGTAGGAGTTTTTACACAATGTATCTTGAAATCTTCCATGAGAAGTAGGTGAGTGTTCTTTGCTTGTTAGCTACATCTTAATGCAGCTGCTAGATGGCAGTCGGTTTGGGTGTAGAGTTAGTTGGGCGGTACACCAAGACAATAAGGCAAGCGTCTCTGCCTTGTAATTGTAAGCGGCGCCAAAGAGAGTCGGGGAACTGCGAGTTTGAATCTGCCACGGCTTCGCGTTATAAGTCGCTTTGGTAATACAGAATTATCTCCACACCTTTGTGAGCCTATCATTCCGGGTCAGCGACGTGCCCGTTAGCAAAACTTCATCGCCCGTTATCCTCGTGTACAACCTCGTCTCGGCGATACATATGACATTGTATATATCCCGGAAGCTTGGCGATGTTTCAGTCCGGTCTGTTTATTAAAAAGACCCTGGGAATTCGTATACAAGCAAGCCAGTTTCTCTGCCTCTAGGAGCCCACGGAGTGGTGAAGGGTTCAAATGTGGGAGAATGCCGACCGATGGGAGGTCGGCAGCTACTCGTTTTTTGATGGGATAATGATACCTCGTTTACACACTGATTCGGCCAAGATGCGTCCCAATCTTCTTTTAGACCTACGTCATGGTCGAGTGAAGCACCAGTGAAGTTAAGCTTCTGTATCATCGTCGGTACGTTGGCTACTTCAAGTGCCTTGAGATTTGCACTTTGAAAAGTTTCCGCGATCTTTAAAAGAATTTTAGAAGACAGACATTGTCGATTTCTCCGCCATCGGTCCAAAACATCCGTCGCTTTTTGCTCTGACCAAACCAAAAGTTTTAGGATTCTAAGACCGCATCCTCTATAATTTGGTGAGAGAGGTATCCTGGTGAGCGATAGTGCCACAATATTCTCCAAAGAAAGTGTTTCACGAATGAACTGCCATTGTCCTAAATCGTACTTTCCGGTCTCTTGAACACCGTTAGAAGTATTTTCTGGCATACCATATATGAAGACTGCGTTTAGACGGTCTTGCCTCGCACTGCTGAGGAATAAAACGTTTATTTATTTATTTATTATCTATGATGCACTTCGGTGTTTCTTTTGGATTGTCGCGCGCTTCAAGGGATATCAGGATGGATGAGGATCCCACAGGATCCGTGTCTTAGTGCAATTGCAGAGAGCAAAATGTTTTCTACGTCAGTGGAGGATTCTAGTGTTACTCGGATATGTCTGAGTTCTTCATAGTGTGGCGAGTTCGGATGACGAGTAATTCGTAATAATTACATAGGCTTGTCTTTGACACTCATCAGCACGCACAATAAGTTCCATTGGTCTTGGTCGTTCATTAACTTATCCCGCAACGTGATGGCGACAGATTCAGGAACATTTGGGCATACAACAGTCTGGGCACTATTGTCGGATCCTTTTTCTTTGATCTATAAGTTATGGTACTCGTTTGTTCTGATCTGCGGACAAGTGTTGATTGTTTGCTGTTTGACCTTCTAATCATCTTTACGATGTTTACAACAGATGAGGGCGCAACGGCGGGCTCCCGGCGGGCCTTTGCAACAACCTCTGCATGTGTGACTGATGTTACGGGGGCTTTGTTTCAACAAGAGATATTTGAGCTACAGGTACCAAAGACTGGTGTTCGGCTGCTTCATCCTTTTAATTGCTAGATGTCAGGTCTAGTGGAAGTTGCTTAACTAAACTTTTCGAGTGATGTCTGGTTTTCGTTGCCATGAGTCCTGTTCGACTATCGTAGGTACGGTCTGTTTTCGTCCGGCGTTCTAACAAAGTTGGAGAAGACAAGGTAGATGGGAACGTGTCTGATAACGGTTTAAGGGAAGCCGATTGTGCCGCATTCGTTTAGTTAGAAGCATCTAGGCTTTCGTGGTGCATACACACATCCTTTAAAGTACTCTTATTATTTATCCTCTGCTGTTAACAGGTCACACTTCTGAGCTAGGATAAGCAAGCACTTAACGAGTGGGATGGTGGAGCTTGCAGTACAGAACCGAAGTGCATCTTGGGAGCTAGTTCGCTCTTGTACCTCTTGTTGGGACACATTTGCGCATTTCGGAGGGTCAAACTAAACAGTGCGAGCAAGCCAGACCGATTGCAACCACTCGATGACATTCTTCTAACCCGGAAATGACTTTCGCTTGGAGCCTTTTCTGATTCTCATTTCTGCCATTCAATGTGGTGTCGTTACCTGACCCAGTGGGTTGGTTAGCGTTCTGTACTTTTCCAGCTTTGAGAGCGGCGCACATCTGTCGGGCGAGCGGGGTGGTTGAAAGGTCAATTGATAGGTCGGCGTGGTAGCGCGTTTCGTGTGATCGGTTAAGCAAACGCACTGGCTGACTAGGTCACAAGGAATGGCAAGTGACTGGAACCTGCTAACTGTACCTGAGCGCTGCGCCGAACACAGATTGTGAGATCACAAATTCTTTCACAGCTGTGTTGAGAAACGCCGGATCGAAATAAGCTTAGAATTTTCGGGTTGCCTCGAGAATTCTGTATCGAATGATGTCACACTGAAAGACAACCAACTCAATATGATTGAGTTATCCGCTAGCGCTTAATCACTGATGCCAATGAAAAAAGTTAGTGATTGCACTGACTCTAATCGTAGAACATATTCGCGTATGATGGATCACTGTGTAGGGCTGGTAAATCAGGTTGGAATAAGTGTACAGTGGCAAGTCTTCGAGAAGATGGAGAAAGAATAGAGGGGAATAATCCAAACGAAGCAGGAGCACGCGTTTACAGTCAACATCAAAACTATGTACTTATTCTCATCTAAAAAACACACCTGACTATCTGACATTACTGAAAACATGGAGTGAAATGGGTGCTATAAATTTTTAGGCAAACAATTCCCGAATTACATATAACAAAGGCCGTAAACAAAAGCTTTTATTAATATTATTGGCATCCCCATCTGAATAGCTTTCTCTTTCCCTAAATTGGGTAGCAATATTTTGGTACATTCCACTTTCCAACACATGTCCACACGCAAAGTAACGGAGGTGAATCAAAAGAGCGGCGTCGCACTAAATCATTTTTGCTACCAAAAACAAGACTGGAAGCTTTCGAACTCATGGTACGGCTTAGACCAGAGTATTGAACGAACATAAATAACTGGCTGCTCAACACAGTATTAATTGCTTTGGAATATATCCAGCGGTCATTCTCCGAAATTATCATGGGTCGTTCATCCAGTGTTAACTGCGGGCAATGGGGTCTCTGCGTCCAGATTGCCCATTCTGGCTGCGACGAATGAAGAACAACCTCACTCCCCAAAGATCCCTCGTATTCGTCATTCTTATTAACCAATAAAGCCCTTGCTAGAAGTTAATGCTTATGACATTCATGTGTAAATTTGACATGTCAGAACTAACGTGGGGCTAAAGATGAAAGCTTGCATGTATAATCACTCCCAAATTTCCTAAATGAAACAATAAAGCATGGAATACAACATGACGGTTGCAGCCTGAGCATGTGTCGACTTCTGTGGTAATATTCGCCATTAATTGTGTAGCTAATTATTTACATTATTTTGCATTCCATCTACACATGACCATGCTGCATGAAAGTACCTCCAGAATTTTCATTCTCGTATGCCCTGTGCAGTGAACACACTCTGTTTGAAAACTAGTTAATATTTAGTTGTTGACTTGGAATTTTTGCACTAGCTTGTGTGACGCATCACACCACTTTTTGTTGAAACATATGAATTCATTTTTCCTATTAACGTGTGTTGTATCCCTGCACGTGAGCAGTGACATTCAAAAAGTATTGGTTTGACGGCTTCTTTATCAGTCATAGTATTGATAAATCTCCAAGTCGGCATAAAAGCTGTAAACGCAGTCATTCAAATACCGTGTCGGTGTATGTTATAACCTACTTTACTTAATCCGCGGAAGTAATCTTGTATAATTTGCTCAGTTGCACAACTTATGATATGACTAGGCCCAGGTGAGCATTTAATTTCATAGACGCAGTCAACATTCAGTAAGATCGAGCATACTTTCATCGACACTGCCGCATTCCGTGAAGTATTTTGATGCCGAAACGATGCACCAACTCCAAGTGCTTTACGCGAGTACTTGTCCACGTTGCCATCATTCGGTTAATTTTGAGTGGGCAGCAGCAATTTGGGTAAGGGACAAATGAATTCACGTGGTGACAGGTGTCTCTACTCTTATCCGAGCCTTGGGGGATGTAATCATGATTTTATACCCCGTACTGATTTTATTGGTAAGGATAATATGCTGGTCAAGAAAGCTCATCAACAGATGAAGAAATTTCATCAGGTAACTGCTGGTAGGATTGTATGCAAAGTCTCATAGTCATTTGTTACCTAATAACTTAAGAATCCAACAGATCCTAATCTGAGTTCAACCTGTGTTGAACATCGATTCCACGGAATATATTTCGTGCGTTGTAGTTCCCTTACACTGAGATAAACTGTCAGAGAAAAGTACGAATATTGTGGCTAGATTCATCGTTAACTAACACAACCGCTTCCGCTGCGCCCTTATGAATGAGACTAATGGCATTAACAGAGTTTTACACAGCGTGAAGAACTTCATGTGTGTGCTTGCAAATTGCGCTGAAACCTGCCGGAATTGTAGAAGGAAAGATGAGGAATTACATATATATATAAATATATATAAATATGTATATATATAGGTATTTTGGCAACCGTCCACATGTTCTTAAGCTTGCTTTGTCCCAAAATTTAGACATTCATTCCATAATATCTGATTTTTAACACCAAGCATTTGGCATAAACGCACGTCAGTCATTGCGGTCCTCTTTAGTGGGATTTAGTATGTAGATTATCAAATGCACAATAATTAACTTAGCTAGTAATTTTGCCTACAATCGTGTAGCTTACGCAATACCATGACGATAAACTGCTTCTTTATGTGGATTGTAATGGGGCAACATGTAGTGATAACACTGACAAAAATTGGCCTTTGAGTACATAAACACACAAGTAGATATGGGTTATCGGGAAGCACAAAACAGCTACACGAAAGCAAGCAATGCTCTTTCACTTAGCTCAAGAAATGAGTTTCAGCGGTCTAATAACTGACTTCACTCGGAAACCTAAAACAATGCACGTGGCATTCCGTACTTCACAGTACTTCAGTATTTCACATCGCAATCAGTAAAAGTCTACCACAGAAAATCAAGGTACAACAATTGATTAAAAGTGCACCGTTTCTTTGGACTCAACTCTTCGAGTGAACTAGTAAATTTGGTGTATTGGTACGAGTAGCGTGCTGGGGTATGAAAGCATTATTTTTAAGCAAACAGTTCAGATAGTGGTTAGTACTTTGCGATATCTCAAAACGCGTTGAACTTTAATGCAGTTGATGTACCGTCACAAAATGAACCAAAATTTTGCTCAGCAGATCGAGTACCACGTGCGGGCATATTAGAAGCAAACGTCGTATTAGCTCATAACAAATACCGGGAAATACTTTGCTGATCAACGTCAGCAGTATTTGTCTGGTTTGTACTATTATATTGTCATCGTTTCCCAATTCTAGGCGTAAAAATACTCGTGGTGTATGTTGGTGTATTATCTTCGCATCTTGTGATCGATCAACTGGATAGCTACATCAGTCCTGATATACTCGATTCGTTCATCCACAACCGATCTTATTTAGTACCAGTCTATTTCTTTCGCGAAGTTAAAGGCGTTACTTTGACTTTGACTTTCACAATTCTCTGCTTTTATTAGGTATTCGATGGTACTGACTAGGAAACAAGTAAGAGGGAAAAGAAAACCGAAGCACGCAAATGCCAGCATCGCTTCTCCTCTTGATTCCGCGAGATCCCACATCCTATATTGCTCCTTGTTTCCCCTACCGCTAAATTCTGACGAATTCTTTCTCTGACTAGTGTATGTGATGCTAATTAGGTTGGTGGAGAAGTTGCTCTGGTTTGAGTTAGAATCAGATACAACTTACTTGACCGTTGATCTGATACGTAATTCGAACGGCTGCGGGGATAACGATATGAGAATCACTCCTTCGATACCGACGTCAGCTTAGTTTCTTCCGGTAAATGCCAAACGCTGGATGGATAGAACTAGGAATCATGGCTTCGACCCCATTAGTCAGGTTTGCATTCACGGCTGGTAAGAATAAATCTCACCTTTCACCTGAAAATCTGGTGAAAAGGGATCGTGATTATTAGCTGACATGAATAAGTACTGGGTAAATCAAGGGTGCGAAGCGTCTTCCGCAAGACGCTAACGGTGCGAATATCCGCCAACTTAAGAACGCGTTTCACTACAGCTGCCACAGTCTGGTGTGAGGAAGATACCGACGAGCTCAAGGTTAAATTGTGTTCATTTGGATTAATTCCCTCTATCCTCTCTCCATCTTCTCGCAGCATTGTCACTGTACGCTCATTCGAACCGGATTTACCAGCTCTACACAGTGATCCATCATACGTGGAAATATCTGTGCCATCACCAACCGTTTTCACTGGCATCTGTCATTAAGCGCAAGCGTTTAATTCAATCGTATTGAGCCGGTTGCCATTCTGTGTGACACCATTCGATACAGAATTCTCGAGGCAGGCCGAAAAGCCTAAGCTTACTCCGATCCAGTGTTTCTCAACACAGCTGTGAATGAATCTGTGTTCAGCGGTCTGTTCAGGATCCAGTCACTCGCCATTACTTGTGACCTTGTCAGTCAATGCGGCTGCATAACCAATCACACGGAACGCGCGACCACGCCGAGCGCTCATTTGAACTTGCAACCACCACCGTCGCCTGACCGATGTGCGCCGCTCTCAAGGCTGTAAAAGTACAGAAAGCTAACCAACCCACTGGGTCAGGTAAGGACACCAAATTGAATGGCAAAATGGCGAAACCGAAGAGACTCCCATCGAAAGCCATTTGCGGGTTAGGAGAATGTCATCGGGTAGTAAAAATCGGTCTGGCTTGTTCGCACTGTTTGGTTTGGTACCATACGAAATGTGCAAATGTGTCCTAACAACAGGTACGGGAGCGAATAGCTCCCAAGATGCATTTTGGTTCCGTACTGCGTGTTCCACCATCCCCCTCGTTAAGTGCTTGTTTATCCTAGCTGAGAAATGCGAACGGTTAATCGCAGAAGCGGAGCAGAGGATCAACAATAAGCTTACTTCAATGGAAGCGAGTATGGACCACAGAAGCGTAGCGGCTGCTAAGCAACGGAATGCTGAATAATCCCCTTCCCCTGCACCGCAATCAGTCACGTCTTCATCTCCGTTGTCTCCTCCAACTTTGGTAGAACGTCGGACGAAAACAGACTGTACCTAAGTCAATCAAACAGTACTCACAGCAACGAAAATCAGGCACATTCCACTAGACCTGGCATCTAGTATTAACAAGGATGAAGCGGCCAAACACGAACCCTTGGTGTCTGTAGCTCAAATATCTCTTGTCGAGACTAAGCCACCCAGAACATCGGTTACATATGCAGAGATTGCTGCAAGGGTCCACCGAGAGGCCGCCGTTGCGTCCTGTGCCATTGTAAACACCGTTAACGCAAATAGAGAGCAAAAGAGCAAACAATCATTTGTCAACAAGTCGAGACAAATGAGTACCATACTTTGTAGATCGATTAAAAATGGATCGAACAACAGTGCCCGGACTGTTGAATGCTCAAATGTCCCTGAATCTACCGCCATCATATTGCGGGATAAGTTATCAGACGACCAAGACCAATGGAACTCATTGTGTATGCAGATGAGTATCAAAGCCAATCCCATAAAATTGTTACGAATTACTCGTCCTCCGAACTGGCCACACTATGGTGAACCCAGACTTATTCGAGTAACTCGAGAATCCTCAACCGACGTGGAAAATGTTTTTCTCTCCGCAAGCGCGCTAAAACACGAATCCTGTGCGATACGTATCTATCCTGATGTCCCTTGGAGCGCGCGACAATCAAAAAGAAACATCGAAGTGGGGCACAGCAAGCAAGACCGCCTAAACACAGTCTTCATACATGGAGTGCCAGAACATCCTTCTAACGATGTTCAAGATACCGGAAAACACGATTTAGAACAGTGGCGGTTCATTCGTGAAACACTTTCTTTGGATGATGTTGTGGCACTATCGCTCACTAGGATACCTCTCTCATCGAATTATAGAGGATGCGGACCTAGAATCCTAAAACTTGTGGTTCGGTCCGAGCAACAAGCAAAGGAAGTTTTGGATCGATGGCGAAGAAATCGGAAACATCTTCCTTCCGAAATTCGGTTAAAGGTCGCAAACAATTCGCACAGCTCAAGTATTAAAGCAACTGAAGCAGCAAGCATACCGAAGGATGTACAGAAGTGTAACTTGGCTGCTGCTTTAATTGACTCTGAAGTAGGTTTAAACGAAGGCTGGGACGCACCTTGGCCGAATCAATTTGCAAACGAGGTGTCATTGACCCATCAAAAAAACGAATAACTGCCGACCTCCCATCGGTCGGCATTCTCCCACACTTGACAGCTTCACCTCTCTGCGAGCTCCTAGAGACCGAGAAACTGGCCTGCTTGTATACGAATGCTCAGGGACTTTCTAACAAACTGGCTGAACTGAAAGATCGCCAAGCCTCCGGCTCGTATGATGTCATTGGTATCACCGAGACATGGTTGCACACGGGAATGACGGACGCTGAAGTGTCGCTACCCGGCATGTCGTTGATCCGGAACGATAGGCTCACAAAAGGAGGAGGGGTAATCCTGTACTACTGAAACGACTTACAGTGCGAAGCCGTGGAGGATTCAGATTCGCAGTTCCCCGACTCTCTTTGGTGCCGGTTGCAGTTAAAAGGTAGGGACGCTTGCCTTATTATCTTGGTGTACCGCGCCCCTAACTCAACACCCGAAACCGACTACCACCTAATGGCTGCTTTAAGGTGCAGTTTACAACAAAAGTACACTCACATTCTTATCATGGGTGATTTCAACCTACATTGTTTAGAAGCCCCTGCCACGATCGGAGAACAATTCAATACCGATTTACTAGATCTAGTAACTACTGTTCCTCTTTACAACCACATCACCTTGCCTACTCGGTTCAGAACTGGTAACAGACCATCTGTGCTAGATCTTATGCTTAGCAACGAGGAGCATATGATTGATGCGTTGGTTTTAGACTGCCCGTTGGGTCGCAGTGATCACGCAGTCATCAGTTTCAACTTCGTCTCCCATGCAGAACATCGGAATGATAACGATGAGACTGTGCGAACCATCACAAGGTACGACCGACTCGCCCAGCTAGTCAGCGCCACAACATGGTCTTTCCTCGAAGAAGAACCCCCGGAAGTAGCCTGGCTCGAGTTCGTCAACAAATTCAGTCGGCTGATTGCACAGGCTTCAGAGCTAAAAGCTTGCAATAAGTGCAAATCAGTTCCTTTCGTTAGGATCAGAACCCGAAAATTGATAACAGTACGGAACGCAGCATGGCGAGTGTACAGAGAAGCTCCAGCACCAGCAACTTGGGACAATTACGTAGCCCAACGTAACCACTGCACTCAACTGTTAAGAGAAGACAAAGCCGCATATCAGCAGAACATCGCAAAAGCCTTCACGGCTAATCAAAAACTGCTGTACAAGCACGTTAATAGCCTACGAAAGGTGAGGCAAGGATTTCCTCCACTCAACAGGGCTGATGGCCCAACAAGAACATATATGGAAGCTGCAAACACGCTGCAGATGCAATACGCCCCCACGTTTCAATGAGTCTTGCCACCAAGCGATCTACCAAGCTTTGTATTCTGCTCACCAGGATTAACCCACCTCAATTTTACCGCAGACTTTATCGCAAAAACTGACTTCTCTACGTAAACACAGCTCGCTGGGTGTCGACACCATTCGTCCTGAGGCATTGGGAGCAGCAGCAAACCAACTGGCAGGACATTTAGCTCAGCTTTTCAGCACTGCTTAGACCAGAACCAAGTTCCCGCCATGTGGAAGCTTGGAATAATAAGCCCGATTCACAAAGGTGGAAGCAGAACTGATCCCTCCAACTACCGCCCAGTAACCCTTCTTCCCATACTCCCCAAGATCATGGAATCCATAGTTGCCGAGGCACTGGTGTGCTATCTGGAAAACTGTAACCTCATCACTCCTGAACAGCACGGTTTCCGTCGACAGCGGTTATATACAACGAAGTTACTAATTGCACGCAGTAGTTGGGCCGAAGCAGCCGACGCTGGAGAAGGTGTTGATGTGATATACCTGGATTTTTCCACGGGTTTGGATCGTCTAGGCCATAGGATATTACTATCCAGGCTGCAGCATTACGGGCTCGGAGACCCTCTTTTAAGCTGGATCGCCAACTTTCTACTTCAACGGCAATTAGTGGTCAGAGTTCGGAGCTCTTTATCGGACCCCATACAAGTGGAGTGTGGTGTGCCGCAAAACTCGGTTCTAGGTCCACGTTTGTTTTTGGTGTTTATTAATGACCTTGCACAGGGAATCGCTTCAAACTTTCTAATGTTTGCCGACGATATCAAGATCTGGCGCAAGATCCAGGCGAACACAGACCAACATGTGCTTCAGAGTGATTTAGATACGGTGTATCAATGGTCGACCCAAAACTTATTGCATTTCAACGTCAGTAAATTCAAGGTGCTTTCCATCCGACATCAAGGCAGCTACTCATACCGACTCGGAACGGATGTACTGCAACAATCAACTCTCGAACGTGACTTGGGTGTCCTGGTTCAAGATGACTTGGATTGCTCCAGGCAATCAGAAAAGGCCTCGAAGACCGGGAATCAACACGTGGGGCTGTTGAGGCGGGCGTTTGGACAAATAAACAGCTCCATATTTCGACAAATGCTCAGTGTGTATGTTCGCCTCCATGTCGCATATGCAATTCAAGCCTGGCATTCATGGCTGGAACAATACCTTAATGCACTGGAGCAGCCTCAACGCCGGGCATCTAAGAACGTAACTGGAATGCGCAATCTGTCCTACCAGGAGAGCCTGCGACGAATAGGATTGTTCAGTGGAAGCTATCGCAGGTTACGAGGCGACCTGATTATGACATACTTGATTCTGCGAGACCCACATCATGTGTGCCGCCCTTTACTGCAACTCAGGAGCAATACAAACCTGAGGGGCAACTCATGAAAACTCGCAGAACAACACAGTCGTCTGGAGTGCCGTAGAAATTTCTTTTCCATCCGTGTCTGTCACCCATGGAATGTTCTCCCAGATTCGGTCGTCTCTGCAATGACACCAACATTATTTAAACGACAGTTGGACGATGCACTCATCCACTTACACTTTGTTACTTAACACTATGTCTCCATCCTACACCTGGAGTTTGCCATGGAATTATTTGTTGTTGACTGTGGGTGCTGTGAATCTAAGAGGATCGCAGGACTGCAGCGAAACAAACGATAAGTCCTTATTTTCATATTTAAAGTATTAACAATTTTACTATCCTTATCATCATTATTGTTATGTTGATATCCTCACGAACTATCTAACGGGACTTGTAAAGCAACGCTTCTTAACCCGTATAAATTCAGTGTTCTTTGTTCATTATAATAACCACTGTTCTTATGTCACTGTAACTGTGCACGAACTTTATCCAACAATCGTTCAACTTCGTAACTTCACTCTCACTTATCGAGGGAGTTGAATCGATAACATATACAAGTCACTTCACCAGCGTATCTTAGGCTAATCCCCGCATCAGACCTGTAACACAATCTCTGGGTTCGCTTACATGGACAAATGGCTACGGACGCTCACCTGTGGCGATCCAAAACCCGTGTATTTCCAACGCGCTTCATCGTACAAAATCTGTTTCCATTACTTTGTTTTTAAGGTACCATTCGGTGAGCTTATTTGTCAAAGGAATCGTAAAGTCCAGCCGAGACATATGCAACCTGAATCAAAGGAAAACCGTGTGTTTGTATCCGCTCTCTAAATGTGCTACTTGGCTACGTCAAACACCGCATAATTGCCATACGTTTCACGATACTTGGCGGCTTGTGATGTACAACGATTTTATGTCTCAACAATAAACAACCATTTTATCACCTGTAGGTTTTTCACACTTCCACTTCTCCAGCCAAGTCACGGCAGTCCGATGGCTAGCTAGCCCTATTTTCTAGCTACCCAGAATACATATAAAAGCGATGGATTGACATATAAGAAATCACCCGTTAATCTCCTTAGATGATTTTAAGTAAGCCAACGAGTTTATGACACACATCGCATACCGATGATTATGAGTGGACGACCGTTGTTATGTCGGTCTGTTGACGACATTATTGTTCCTATTGTTCTTTGTACAATGCTCTCCCATTCTCCCCGTTATGTGGCTGCGTTAGTCAAGGAGTGGTCTATCCAACGGATTAACACGGATGCCTTGAGGTACTGCCTAAAGTATCCCGTTCCCCACGGCCTACTGATCTTCCCTAGAACTCGTGTACGGAAGTGAGACATGGAAGGTACGAAAATTTGTTTACTGGTGGCTGCGAACGAGAAAGTAAAGGTTGTTATTTCACCATGAAACTATGTCTTGAAAAACCAACCATGCTTAAGGAGGAAAGAAGCTGAGGAAGAGCGGCTAAGTTTTCTCAGGAATGAGTAGAGGAGCATTTTCACTTTGGGTTATTGATTCCATATTTCAACGAAGGTACGTTCAGCAACTGGCGAGGAGCGTTCTCACGTCCACCTTTCACAACAATATATTCGCGAGTGTTTGAGACTGTAGGACAAATAAAACGCCCCATTCCGTCGTTGTTTAATTGGAGTCATGAGACAGGCGCCCATAAAGTGTCGCACGATAGTGATAAGGAAATTCAAAGTACACATAGCAATCCCGTTGTTATATAGTTATTCGCATGCAGCATAAGTTTAAGGATAACTAAAAAGAAAGCAAAAATTGTACCCGTGACGGTGAGAAAAACCAGCAAAATATCGTTGAAGTATCGAGTACATTAGATGGTGCATCAAGCCACTAGAGGAAAGCCTACAAGCACACGATGCGGCAGGTGGATAAATGGGTGGATGGCTTTTATAAAGCATTCAGCTGATAGATGGAAAGTAAGTGTTGCTGGTTTGAAAACGATGCATGCAACACCCAGTTTTCGTCTACTTCAACTACGGTCCCGGTGACCACAATGACAGAGGATCACCACAATGTGAATCGAGGTCTACTTTTAGATTATGCATCGCAGTCTTTCACACAATGAGTGCATTAAAATTCGCATCCAAGCATTCAGCTGTTACGTGAATTATGAAAGTATGCAGCATATGCAAGAGGAGAATTCTAGTGGTGCTTGATTCAGTTCGATAACATAGCTTTCAAGATAACCAAATAATGTACTCAATTGTTTCTGGTGAACAGACAGAGCATTTGTTAATAAGCTTTGAACTTCTTAAACCAGTCTTCGTGTTTATGTGTTGGAAGTTGCAAAATAATACTCAGAAAAGTTTGGTAGATCTGGGGTTGTGATAGTCTTCCCGCTGCGAAAACCCCTACCAGCTGGAAATACATATAATAGTCGTTCCGAAGTAAAATTTCACGCCTCTCGTCATATACTTAAACGAACTACTAGTTGGTTACTTAACACAATCTGTGTATTATGAGAGGTGTTTGATGACATTAAGTTTACTAGGCAAATAAACTCTCGTCCATGTACGTGACAATTAACGTTAGTTGAAGAATAACTATATCTGTATTTACCACAGCTTTTACGTAACTTTCTCTGATTATTCTTCACAAGGAAAAATGGAGAAAACATATTTCTTAAGCGTCACTTATTGAGACCTGTGAGCGAACAGACAGGGGTTAGAGAAAGAGAATGGATAGCGTTTTGAGTAGGATGACAGTGCAAATTATTTCTCATACATAGCTACGTATGCAACATTAGAGGCGACAGGTAGGACAACATGGCATTTTAACCAAACCAGTTTTTAACCTTTTGTGTAGTTAACGTCTTTCCTTTTCTATTTTTGCAATTTGGCATGTTATGGGGCAGAGAAGTTTGTACATTTCCAGCCCAACACATAAAGCGGGCTTTGAAATTGAACGATTGATTCCTAGTCGCTGTGACAAAACTCTTTTACTGCTCTAATCAGTCTAATGAAAAAAAGGTTGGGCGTCCAATCCAAGCTTCTGCTATCAGAATGCTGAGCTCAAAAGGGAATAAAATCGAGTGAATAGCGCAGAATTTGGAGGGCGGATCACCGAGCACTCTTTCTTTCGGCCACGGTCCTGTTGATCAGAATGACCGACGTCAGTTTTAAAGTGCACCTAGATACCATCGGATATCGCCTGTCGCGATCCAATCAGATATCTGATACCCTGAAGCACAACAGTGTTGAGTCCAAACCAGAACGAAATGCGTCGAGGTGTGCAGGATTGAAAGAGAGCAATGCCGAAAGTTGAGATAATTCATGTCCATAGACAACTAAAACTGAATTCTTTTCGGGGCTAGAATGAAAGAAAACAGTGCCATTTTGGTTACGCAGCAATCGATGTTCACGATGTAAATAAGTTATGCTGCCGTTACTCGCAGCGGCAGACAATTCGCACACCAATAGTAGCTACCGACTCGCTCAACAACACGGGATTTCTTTGCTTAAAGAGCAGCTACATGGCATCCCCATTAGAGTGACAATAAATTCGTCCAAGAGACCGAAAATTTAGTTGTTTAATGAAAGATCTGAAAAGCACGGAAAGCAGACGAATGCTGGTAGATGCATGCATTTCCTACTGTCTCCTCAGTACCATTAACAATAACCGATAAGCATAGATATAGCTAACAGTGGGTGCAATCAGACAAGCTTAAGATGCAAAACGAATGAAGGAAGTTCACACCTACGTCCAAGGCAGCTTTAGGCTGACAAATAATTGTGTCTGAGCACACAAGGCTGGCTTAGTCCGGCTTATAGCGACAGCCTCAGCAAACCGAAGGAAGCGGGGATTAGATTGACGTAACACAAATTTAAACGCTGAGTCTAGCATTAATTGGTGACCCGAGTCTATTGTGCACGGAGAATGTGGATTTTCACTTCCGGAATACACCATACGGTCAGATTGACGGCGTAGCAATGGGTAGCCCATTAGGTCCTGTGTTCGCTGATTTTTTCATGTTGATGGTAGAAAGAAGCATTTCTACAGAAATAGCCCACGTGCTATACTACAAAAGATATGTCAATGATATCTTGGCTTTCTGTTCGTCGGAGCAGCTGCTCACACATTTGGTAGAACGGCTCAATGGTGCTCATGCTAACTTACGGGTTACATGTGAAATAGAACAAAACAATTGTCTACCATACCTGGACATACTCATAACTCGCAGGGAGGATGGATTGATTAAGAGGTCAATTTACCAAAAATCGACTTGGCCCGGTCAGTACATGCACTTCACCCGCTTCACATCAGTGTGGTACAAACGGACACTTGTGAAGACTCTAGTTAGTCGTGCCAGACGAATTTGTTCGGCCGACTGTCTGGACAATGAGCTAGTGTTAATTACAGCAACACTAATGGGAAACGGCTACCCACAAAGATTTATCGAGAAACACAGCCAACCGCGAGGGTCAAAGGACTTGATTCACACGGCAGTCAAAAAGAAAGTGTATAGCGAGTTACCTTTCAAAGGTGACTTAGCCACACTGAAGACAACTAAGCGTATAATTTTGGCTACACAAGGAAGTTACTATGCTGCACAACTTGTCGTCATCAACCGAACCCGAAATTTGCCCATATCTCCAACGAAGGAAGCTCAGCCTATTAGGGCCAACTCACACTGTGTATACCAATTTGTATCTGACTGCGGAAACAGTTGCATAGGCAAAACTAATAGAACGCTGACTTCCCGAATAAAGGAACATGTAGCAAGATGGGTTCAATGTGAAGTTGCTCAGACTGCCTACCTTCGTCAGATTCCTTGTTCGCGCAGACCGCCGCCTTCCTTCATAGGCAAACACCTATTAGACTCGGGTCACCAATTAGAGCTGGGCTCAGCGTTTAAAGTTGTGTTATGTCACACTAATCCCCGCTTCCTTCGGTTTGCTGAGGCTGTCGCTATAAGTCGGATCAAACCATCCTTGAGTGTTCAGAAAAAGTTATTTGTTAGCCTAAAGTTGCCTTGGACGTAGGTGTGAACTTCCGTCATTCATTTTGCACCTTAAGCTTGTCTGGTTGCACCCACTGTTAGCTATATCTATGCTTATCGGTTATTGTTAATGGTACTGAGGAGACAATATGAAATGCATGCATCTACCAGCATTCGTCTTCTTTCCGTGTTTTTCAAATTGTTGAAGGGAACTAACTGCTTTACATAAAAGGTCTGTTAAAATTTAAATTATCAACAAAACTGACATCGCACTTTCTTGCAAGTACCTAAAGTAAAAGCAGTCATTTTGAATGAAATAGGCTTCATTTTTCGATAGAATTTATTATGTAGGTCTAGTTGTAAACACATCGTATTAATTTAAGAGCAGTTGCCATTTGTATATGACTAAGTTGTGATAGCTAGTGTCGCAACATCAGGAATTCCGAGTGAAGTTTGTTTGATACCTTTAGTACCAATTTTACCATCGGGTTTGTAGAACATTCCATATATGTTAAGTCTACTGTGAAGCACGGTAACTATAAAGTTTTAATTTTCAAAGAAATGTCTAGACAAGGATATGCATGAGAACGTGCATTCATATGAAGCAGGATGCACTAGGTTTCTAATGTTTCGTCGAATTTAATCTACGAAGCTTTTGCAAACATATCAGAAAATGGATGAGGATTCGGACGAAAGTTTTGTCAAGGAAAGTTCACCAGCTATGATAACAGACCGGTAAAACAACAAAGCGACCTCCTGTCGTTGCATCCCATGGACGCCTATTTGTCCGATGCCGAAGGTTAATAAGCTTATTGTGACCAGTCCATGGACATCACGCCACAGCCGGGAATGCTTTCTATCAGATGTCGACTAGTTTTGTTAAGGCGATCGTACATGAGTCAGCACCACACATTAAATGAGTTTTAATCGATACGTAGCTGTTTACTAAGTGTAGAGGAGGATTGCATGTAATATATACATGCAACCAAGTCAACCTTGTATAATTTTAAATGTTTCCCTGTGTAAGTTATTCAGGTACAAAAGCCGGAACGTACTTATGGAACATAACTTTATGAATCTTAACTCGAGCTCAACAATGCCAAGCAGCTGTGTTTGCTCACAAGTTTTCATTTTTATATCAGTTCTGATGTCACCGATTTACATTTGGATTATCTGTCTCATCTGCTTCATAATACCTAATGGGCTTCGTCAACTGATGCGGTTGTACCTGTGCTCGCCAAAGTACGGACGATCTGAATCGACCCTCTTGCTTTTCTGTAGACCATTGTCCACTAGTTTGCCTGCACAAAAATATGCTTACATTCATTCGATTCAGATTTATTAGCTCTACAAGGAGCATACTTATCTTCCGTATAATTCTTATTTTTTCAATTTCTGCTTTATGTCCGTGTTTGTGACAGCTTTTGTTGCTGAAACTCAGCAATGCCCTGATTCCTTTTCAAGCAATGTCTACTTTTGCTTGTAGTCGTTCAAAACACATTTCTTGGGTCCTTAAAGTAACCAATACAATCTACATCTCTTTCTAAGTTGCTTCTTATCAACGTTCAATTGTAATTGCTTGATAACCCAAAGCCAATCACCAATCTTTATGACCTTATCAACCAGTGCGCCAGCGTAAGCCATCATGTCGACCAGGGCAGATACATCGTCCGTTATTTGCCCTAAATTGATCTTTACGATCGCGTCGCTTATCCGGCTGGAGTGCGCAACCAATAAACGTCAGAAGAGTACACAACAACTAGCTCATTGTGTAGTGGTAGCGGCACTGTGCTCAACGGCGGAAAGCGAGTACTCGTGAATCCGTAAAGGCTCCAGATGAAGCGCAAATGTGGGTCGGCAGCTTGCGATGGACTTTTCAAATTTGGTTTATCCTGCTCTCAGTTTTTCTAATGGTTGCATCCAAAGGGTGCAAGTCTTTCCAAACAACACGTGAGGGGTCAAACCAGCTCCAAAGAGGACCGCTGGTTTAGTACTGCTTGTCTGAGCGTTCTATTGGTCAAATGTGTATTTCTCCTAGTCCAAATGTACGAACTGTTTACAGCAGACGTTGAACAGCGAGTGAACTCTAAGAATATATTATCTGGAGCGAGCATTCGCCAGGGCTAACCAGTGCACTCTAAGGAATGCAACGGCGCAAAAGTTGTTTCGCCGAACCACGTTCAACAAGTTCTTCCTTGCTATTATCTTCTTCAATTTTGGAAGAAGTCCATTCGAAAACAGACCATGGCTCTGTTGTTTAAGCGGTATTCAGAACCCTGAAAATCAGGCACCATTGTAACGTGTGAGTGATCAAATTCCGCCTGCCTTACCAACTTTTATTATTAACATGTATCGGGCAGACGAACCCCAGTCTTCCGTCGCTACAACTCAAGGGTATCTGGTAGAATTCAAGTCTTTATGAATTCACTCACCGATATAGAGATCGCTGTAAACATCCTTCCTCAAAAGTCTCGTCTGTTGCAAATACCGTTAAAACGAACAGAGAGACAAAGAGCAAACCACCAACAACTGGCATAAAGCCAGGACCAACGATCCCCCGAAGATACGGCCCAACAAGAAGAGGCTCTACCAATAACGTCCTGAGTCTTATGTGCACAAATATCCCCGAAACTACCGCTGTCTGACGACCAAGACAGGTGAAGCTGACTGTGCCTTTTGGTGAACGTAAAAGCCAAACGCACAAGCCTAGCGAGAATCACTCGTCACACAAATTCTACACACTATGGTGAACCCAGAATCCTAACACTGGAATCCGCCGTTCATATAGAAAACGTTTTGTTCCTTAAAAGTTTGTTACAAGCCGGCTCATGTTGGGTACGCATTCGTCCTGAAGTCCATGTAGCACGCGATAATCGGAAATAAACATCGCAGAAGGTTGGCAAGCTTGATTAGATAAGCGCAAGCACCTTTAGTTATGGCGTGCCAGAGCTTCCTTCCTACGACAGTTACGAGTCCGATAGCCACGAGTTGGAACAGTGGCGGTTCATTCGTGAAAGATTTTCCTAGTAGCGTTATCGCTTAACGGGCTACCTCTCTCACCAGTTTATGGAGGAAGCGACGCAAGAACCCTACAACTCTTGGTTCAGTCTGAGAAGACCGCCACGGAATTATTAGGACGTTGGCGAAGAAATCAGAAATGACTTCCATCGGAACTTTGGTTAAAAGTTGCTGAAGCCTGGCAAAGACTGGACATAGGCCTGCATAAAAAAGCAAAACCACCAGCGATTACATAAGAGATCCAATTTACAGCTCGTTCAAGCGATTCTACAGTAAGTCCGAAGGAGGAATGGGACGGATATTAGCCTACTTAAGCTTCGGACGATGTATCATCAAAATAATGAGTAACGGTCGACCACACACCGGTCGGTATTCTACCACACTTGTCTGCTTTAGCCCCGCTGTAGGATCGTAGAGACCGAGAATGTATCCTGCCGTTATGCCAGTGCTCAAGGCCTTTTAAATAAGCTAGCGGAATGGAAACATAGCCCAATTTTGAAGCCACGCGATGTCATCGGTGTCATGGAGAAATGGTTGCACATTAGAATGACGGATGCTTATGTCTCGCTGCTGGGCATTTAACTCATAAGAGACGACTGGCTCACGAAAGGAGGATGGGTCATTCTTTATTACCGAAACAACCTACAATGCAATGCCGTGGGGGTTTTACACTCACAATTGCCGGTTCTCTTTGGTGCTGCTTGCAAGCACATGTCAGAAATACCTGCCTTATTCTTTAGTGTACGCTCCCCAAAACTCTATGCCCGAAATGGTCTGCCACCTTGGGATAGCTATGGCATACAGTCTAAAGCGAGGGCACACCATCGTCCTTATTGTGGGTGCATTCAGCGCACACTGTTTAATTACCTCTGCTACAATCGGAGGACAATTCAACGCCGGTCTGCAATAGCTCGTAATCAGTGTTCTACCTCAAAATCGTGTCGTTATCGCTACTCGTTTCATAACAGGTAATATACCACCTTACCTGGATTTTATGTTCTGCAACGAGGAATTGGTTGTGGACTGCGCTATGGGTCGTAGTGCTCATGCAGTCACTAGATTCGACTTCATCTATTATGCAGCATATTGTCATGAGAACCAAGTGAGGGTGCGCACCACTATGTGCTATGACCGTTTAGCCAAGCTCGTCAGCGCTACAACCTGGTAGTTCCTCGTTGAAGGCCGTCTGGAAGTCGCTTGGTTTGAATTGCTCAGCAAATTCAGGCAGCTGGTTACGGATGCTCTGAGACAAGTGTTTTCAATGGGCCTAGTGCTGTTTCTTTATAGAGGAGCAAACTACGAAATGTATGACAGTATGCAACACATCCTGGCGAGATTACACATCAACACCAACGTCAAATAATTGGGATAACTTCCTAGCCCAGCGTAACCAATGAATTCAACTGATCAGATGACAAAACTACCTATCAGAAGAAATTGGCAAAAATATTCAGTGTTAACCACAACCTGCTGTACAAGTATGTCAGTGGCCGTCGTAAGGTGAAGTAGTGAATTTCGCCGCTCAGGACGGCTGATGGCCCACCCACAACGGATACAGAAGCAGCAAACATGTTGTGGATGCAATATGCATCTACATTTCAGAGTTTTATCATCACGCAATCTTCCAGCTTTTGTTTTTCCGCCTTCAGGACTCACACACATCCTTTGATTGCAGAAGCAGTCTTTCAGCAGTTGACTTCTCTGTGCAACCACAACTCCCCAGGAGTCGACCCCATTCGGCCAGAAGCACCGATAGTAGCAGTATGACAACTGTCAAAACTCTTGGCACAGTTCCTTCGGTGCTACTTAGACCAGAACCAGGATTCTGAGATGTGACAGCTTGGAATAATAACTCCAATTCACAAAGGCGGAAGCAGGACTGGACCATCAAACTACCGACCAATACCGCTTTTCCCTGTATTGTTCAAAGCCAGGAAATCCATTGTTGCCAATGCGTCGGTGTGTTATCTGAAAAATGTAACATTATTTTTCTCGAGCAACGGAGCTTTCGCCGAAAACTAGCGCGCACAATGAATTTGCTAATTGTACGGAGTATTTGGACCTAGTAAGCGGACGCTGGAGAGGCCGTTAATGTGATCTGCTTGGATTTGTCGAAGGCATTCTGGAGTTTAGATCAGGCACTCGCAAGCCGTATTCAACCGTTGACACTCTCTGAAATTTTTTATTTCTCTTGGCCCCCACCCTTGATCACCACAATTTCAAAATTTCGTAAAGCCTAACAGATATACATCTGATTTCCAATGGTCATATTAGTATCTTTTGTTATCTTAGCTAACATTTCAACGTTGGTGTCATTGCAGTTTCCTTCATAACCCACAGTTTTTGAGCATTTGAATTCTCGAGATAACATTCGTTGTACAGTAACATTAAACCAATTACCTTTAATTAAACAAAAGTCATTAATATTTAAAACTGTAGTTATTGCTTTTAGCATTTAACGGTTAGCATGTGATGAAGCAAGAATATTTTTGGCGAAATATTACTGCAAGTCCTGAGCTTGATGTCATTGCGCAATCATGCTAACTTTCGACTCCAGGTTTGATAGCGAGAGGCAAATATAAATAAATAAATAAACTTTATTCTCAACAATGCCGGACATGCATTAACAGGCGTGATCAAGTTAAGCTAACATAATGTGATCAAAAACGTGCAAAAACTCACTTTTGGCATGAGAGTAAAATTATGTATATGAGTGTATTTACGCTGAGGCTGGTGGTGAGTAAATCTTAACAGATGGTCTACCCACTGCTGCTACTGTTTTGACATTGGCTATAGTCCTAGACGTTTCTTCGGGGCGACCGCTGGGTGGGAGTTGAATTACGGCCTTCTCGCTGTTGAGATCCAGGACACCAATTCGCATGAGTCAGTGAAATGACCATGTGCTAGACCCGCTGCCTTTCGGGTGTACATTTAATCGAAAGTTTTGGCTGAGGACCCGAGTCGTTCTCCTGTCAGGTGTGGGCGCACTAACAGTATCCTCTTCGGAGGTTAGGAAGTAGTCGATTGCCCTCTTCCCGTAAAATCTAGCAATGCGAGACAACAGGTCTACGGGTAATAAGTTCACAGCTCGATTGGCGTAGAGCACGAACGCCACGCATTTTCTCTGACGGTGGGAGGGCAACTCCGGGTGTTCAGTGGTTTGCTACTACCCGCCTCAAGCCAGGCAGCCCCTGGTGTAATTGGTGCAAACACGCCAAAACCCACCTGCGTCTGGCCGTAGTTGCAGGTGCGAATCATAATACGGTCGCAAAATATAGAAAAATCGTTCCAGTACCTCCAAGGCTGCGTGCGACGGCCGTCAAGTAGATCCACAACTGTCACTGCAAAAACATTCCCGAGATGGATCTGCTCCCAACGGCCTTGTAGGTCAGGCTATTGAGCCAAAGGCTCCGAGCGTAGTCCATCAAGCAAACCTCCGAAGCACAACGACCATATCGCATACGATTGCCCACCAATGCAATCGTAGGCCTGCGCGCAAGGCACTCAGCATCGGGTGCTGGAACGTGCGCACACTACTGGACCAGAACTCCAGCAAGCGCCCCGAGCGATGCACTGCACTCGTCGCGATGGAACTGGCGCGCCACCACATCGATATTGAGGCGCTCAGTGAAACCCGGCTAGCTGAGCAAGGTAAGTTGCATGAAGCAGCTGTTGGCTACACATTCTACTGGATGGGCAACGCCGCCTCGACACCACGTGAGCGTCGGGTCGGATTTGCAATATCCGATCGCCTCCATGGCCAGCTCGTGGGTGAACCAACAGGCATCAGCGCGCGACTGATGACTGTTCGCCTACGACTCGGAAGAGGTAAGTTTGCCACTTTTATTAGCCCGTAAGCTCTGACCATGTGTTATCCTGATTACACGCGTGATAAATTCTACACTCAGCTATCCTCCGTGATACGGCCTGTGCCGAGGAGCGGCCGAATATTTCTGCTGGGTGATTTTAACGCGCGCGTTGGGTGTGATGCATCGGTGTGCACAGATATTATCAGTTCGCATGATGTTGGTTCAGCGAATGCTTACGGCGACAGGCTGCTCTCACTGTGTGCCACTCACCGTCTGACGATCACGAACACTCGGTTTGCACTGAGTGCGAATGAAACAGCAACTTGGACGTACCCACGGAGTGGTCACTTTCACCTGCTCAGTTATATCATCATACGTCAGCTTGATATGCGTGAAGTGGGCATGATACGTGTACTGCGTGGAGCTGAGTGTGGCACTGAGCACAAATTGGTGCGAACCAAACTGTGTATTTATTTTCTTAGATCTATGTGTTGCATTCCCGCCGTGAATCAGCGTTACTTTAAGATTCTCTCCCTCGGTACTGCGGATAAACGTAGTGAGCTGGAGAAGACGATGGCTACACGACTGTGTGTTGTGGAATATATAACCACTCTGAGTGACCTGTGGCACCACATTCGTGACCAGGTGACAGCTGCTGCCGAAGATACCATCGGGCGCGCAAACTGTAAGCGGCCTGATTGGTTTAATGAGAATAATGCGACGATTGGCGCATTGGTGTCGTGGAAGAATGCAGCATTTGCTGCACATGTGGCAGACCCCAGTGACTTGGGGAAGATTAGTTTCACAAAATTCGACGGCAAATGACCCGAGAGCTCCGTCGCATTAAAAATGCATGGTGGACGGAGAAGACGAAACAGATGGGATGCTACGATGAAGGCCGCCTACACAAGGAATTTTTTGAATCCTTAAAGGCGGTGTATGGACCGAGATTGGAGCCACTGAGGACGCTGATCGATGGTAGCTCAGGAGCTACCTGGGCACACTGCAGACATAATGCAGGTCTGGCAAAACATTTTTACTGTCTTTTTAACAAAATTTCAGAGATCCAGTGGCCTACATTGAACGGCCTGAAGCAGCGCGATGTAAAGGCGAGTCTGGCGGAAATGCCAACATTGGATGAGACGCAGAGAGCATTTGCTCAGCTGCAAAACGGTGCCGACGAGATCCCGACTGAATTATTGAAACACGAGGAACCCGCTTTGGTGTCTGCGCTGCATCACTTGGTGCAGCGCGTATGGATTGAGCAGGAGGTGCCTCCTGGTTTGATGGATGCTCTTGTGCTACCACTGTACAAGGGCAAAGGTAGCATCAATGTTGCACGAATTATCGTGCCGTTAACTTGCGGAATTGTGTGGGCAAGATGATTGCCCGAATCCTGCTCAACCGCCTCGTCAGTCAGGTTGTGAAACCTTACGGGAAGGAAGAGCAGTATGGATTCCGCTCGGGTTACAGCACCTATCGAGATGGCGTTTGCGGCTCGGCAGTTGCAAGAGAAGTGCAGAGAACGACACCAGCCATTGTACTCGCTTTTTTGTTGATTTCACCAAAGCATTTAATACGGTAAACCACGAGGCATTGTGGCTGGTGTTGGCTAATTTTGGTTGCCCGCGTAAGTTTGCAAGTTTAATTGAATGTCTGCATAGTGGCATGCAGGTGAGGGTGCAGCTGAGTGGGCGGATCGCTGATAACTTTGCATTTGTCTCTGGTGTGAATCAAGGCTGTGTCTTTTCTCCTGCACTGGTTGATATTTATTTGCATGCATTGATGTCTTGTGACTTTGATGCCGCTTGTGCTTATGGGGTTCGCCTAGAGCACCGTATTGATGGTGGGTTGCTGAGCATCCGTTGTTTCGCTGTGAGAACTCTAGACTGTGAGACAACCATCCGTATGTTGCCGTTTGCTGACTACTGTGCGTTGTTTTCACACAGCGCGGATGAGTTGCAGCATATGACTAGTGCTCTGGCTTCGACAGCAGCCAAATTCGGGCTCACCATCAACACAAGCAAAACTGTCTGTCTCTTTCACCCATCACCGGAGTTACAACCTTCAATATTGCCGCAAAGCAGTTTTGGTGATGACGTATTGGGTACCACCTCCCGCTTCCGCTCCCTTGGGCGTGTGATGTCGACTGACCAGCAGCCACACATTGAGCTGCGTATCCGCGTGTCGAAGTCAGCGGCGGCATTCGGGAAGCTAGATTACCGAGTCTGAAACAGCAAGCAGCTTAACATTGACACGAAGCTGATGGTGTACAAATCCATGGTGCTGTCAGTTCTTCCATACTGCAGTGAAACATGGACGATATACCGGCGGGATGCGCGATAACTCGAGCGGTTTCATCAACAGATTTTGCGACGGATTCTACGCATCGGTTGGGGCGACAGAGTTGTGGACACGGAAGTGTTGTGTCGAAGTGGAATGTATGCAGTGAACTGCATACTTTTGCTGAGACGCTTGAGATGGCTCGGTCATGTGAGCCGTATGGATTCGACGCGGATACAGAAATCACTAGTATATGGTCAGCTGAGTATTGGGAAGCAGCATTTACGGAAGCCAATTTACGTTATCAAGACATGATCAAATTGACGCTCTCACGTTCTAATCTTGATTGCAGGTCATGGGAATCGAAGGCGGTTGATCGGCGTGCATGGCGCTCTCTGATCACGAAGTCAGTTGCCGAAGTGCGGGAGAAAAATTTCTTGCATGCAGAGAAGAAGCGGCATGGCCGGAAGCGGCAGACACCGATGGGTTGTTCTCCATCAACATCGTGCGCATGGTGCGATAGCACATGCGGTCGAGATTGCCTGAGTCAGGCAGGTCTAGTGAGCCATGAACGAGGTCACTCGGGACCACTACCGAAGCGACGACGGGTATTGCAGAGAAGGTAGGCAGAACCTGCGCAGCATTTGTAGGCACGCTGCATTCGATTTACTAACCGCGTGCTTGCGGGCTAATTCTCTTTAGTTCAGGTGATGCGTGTGCAATGTTTTCCTAATGCTGTTCGTTCTCATATTAATCTCTACATGTACTATATTATATAAACTAGCACACGTTGCTGAAGCTAATTTTAGTTGATTCCGTCCAAATTTCCCTTTTGTATTGAGTGAAGTTGGATCATGCTAATGGGTCACTTTGAAGCTCTATGAGACTTTCCCGGATTTTAGCTCCATCCTAGATCTATACATCAAATGAAACTGAAATCCAAATCGGTATTTCCCTGTCAATCAAGTCATGAAAGCTATCTTTCAGTTCTTTTCGTTTATATAAATGACTTGCAGAAATAATCAATTCATTATGATTCAGATCATCCGTTACTGTAGCGAGAATTTGGAAATATGTAAATTTTCCTTGTCCGATGTATGAGTATATACTTCTAGCTTGTAAGTAAATCGAAGATTGCGTCTTTGCTCGAGATGAGAGTACTCAACTTTTCTTGAAGGGTTTTAATTAATAAGTTCAGCTTTTCAAAATCATCAGCCAGATAAAGCATATCTGATTTAGCTGCTAACAATTTTCTTTCATAGTCAGTTCCAGAGAGGAATGTGTGATGATGGCGTCCCAGAATTCAACGAAACAGCGATCACAGTTGCCCTTGGATAGTCATCTAATTTCTGTATACAACAGTTGAACCTGAAACTCTGCACATTTCTCCTGACACAACTGCTGGAAAAGACGATCTTGAAGAGCATGCGATTTAATATTAGTGACTAAGATAACAGCAGCTGACAGCGAATCTTTTAAGCAACCTGCTAATTTTTTACTCACTAGGTGATTCGATGAATCACACGGTGAATTGTGTAAACATAAGACAGGATATTGTTTAGCTAGACAGTAAATACTTTATAGCTTACGATCATTGCGGCAGCACTATCTCTTACGCATGTAGGTATGTTCTGTATTGTGATGTAGTTTCCAGTAAGATAGCCAATGACTACCTCAGATATAGACGGGCCCATAGTATGAGTTTTACTTTTCGTGTTAAATAGCATCTTTCCATTAATTCGTTATGACGCAATAACCGGACAAATGGCACGAGAAAAGCGTCGTTATCAGTTAAAGTAGATTCATCTACTTGTAACGATGGTTTTCTGGAATGCGGTAAAGTACGTAAGGCATTTTCTGTCCAGAGCCATCACATCTATTCTCCTGAACACAGTCGAATTGTTCAGTGGAATCGCTTAAACTGCTTCTTGAGGAATCATGTTCATCAGGTCAGACAATATTATTGAACTGAACGCAAGATAATACTTTTTCAACAATTTGTGCACTGCAGTTATTAGCAGTCGTATTGCTAAGTTTATAAGACGCCGTAAGTTCACTCCACAAGTTTTGCCCTGTCAGAAAGTATTGTCTTTAAATTTGCTCTGTTTTCGAAACTATCCCGCAGCTTCCTAAAAATATGCGCAAAGTTTCCGTTTACGTACTTATAAACACTTCCAAAATGATTTTGCAGTTTACTTGGCTGCATGCTTTCATTTAAAAGAGTGTTCTGAGAATTTAAAGGTACAACTAGGGTGGGTTAGGAGGGGATGCGTCAAGTCCAAAAGACTGGTATTCCTCGGCGTGCTGTCGACACTTCTTTCCCAAAGAGCTCATTCCTGAAATATGCCTTTGTAAAAGGTTACTAGGTAATATAGTATTGCTATTGTGTTAGTCATATTAAACAAACCTTTTATATACATAAACATATCGAAAAGGCGAAACAAGCAGGTGGTATGAATGATTGGTGACACCCAATCTATTCTTTCTTGACAATGAGATTATACTTTAATACAAACGGCAAGCACACATTTGACATAATTTAGTGGCCACAATATAAAAAAGCGAAAATGTAGATACAGTGTTGGAGGCAACCCAAAGATGGCATCTTAGGATGCTTTTGCAAAAATCGTGAGTAGGCAAAATGGCTGAAGGAAACTGCTTGATGAAAGCTGAGGATAAAAGAAAACAGCTAGTACTTACAAAATTCCAATGATCACTGGACGCATATTCATTAGAGGAAAGTTGGCGCAAACTGTGTCAATTGGTAAAATGAAGGACAGAATAGACGAACTTGGAAGAACATGCCGAATATTTCAAGAAATCGGCATGAGAGAGTTAATAACGAAATTAATAGCGCATATTAACTATTGCCAAACATGGCGACAAATGCTCATGAGTTTGGCACTTCATTATTGTGTGTTGTGAGATGTTTACTTATGTACACATTATGTTACATATTCTCGTTATAGAAACCAGATGTCTACACGTATGTTGTAAGCTGACAAATTACTTGCTAATTTGTAGATTTCGGCTGTACTGATTATTAAGAGAGCGTTCTAACGCCTCCTGGTTTTTTCGACTCAGTCGGAACACACGAACGTTCTTTACTTATACCATCCCGCGCACGCAGAGTAGCCAATCGAATTCGGAACGTTGCGGGCAAACGTGGCCCAGAAGTCAAGGCCACACGCGAGCTGTGAGTGGGACGAAAATCGCCTAACTCAGCACTACGGCACTGAGATCCAATGCGAAAGAAAGACTAGCCGGCACATGAGTTATCGCCTAGTGGCAGTGACCTGAGGAAGACGCAGTGTCATGTGGCCTTGTGGGGCAACTGAAGTGGTGTGCTGAGTTGGTTCACTGTGGATAGGCTTCCAAGTTCTGGGAAGGTCCGGGTTGTTACTTGCGCAGTCTGTCGCGGTATGACGAGCCTGGTGAAATCCGCACAAGTTTCGAGGAGCTAAGCCAGCTCCGCAACGGAAGGATTGACCGGTCTGACTTTCGCATCTTCGTAAAGATCCACTTGCGCAAGCTAATTCATTTCACTGACGTGTAAGTTCCAGGCAGGATTAGTGCGCCATTAGGAATGGCTGGTTTGGATCATCCGATTTGCCTTTTCCGACGCCAGTATTACGGAGTCGTTGACCCTCTCTTGAAATGGATAGTTAAGGTTCTTTTGCAAGGAAAATTAGTGATCACAGTCAGGAGTTCCCTGTCTGAACCCATACCAGTGGAGTCTGGTGTGCCTCAGGGCTCAATTCTGGTTTCGCGATTGCTTTTGTTATATAAAAAATCGTTTCGAATTTGCTGCTGTTTGCTGGCGGTATTACGATAAGGCACCGGATTCAGGCGGATGCCTACCAGAATTCACTTCAGTCTGATCTAGATATGATACAACGGTTGTCAATCTGAAGTCTGCCACAGGTCAACGTGGACAAATGCAAGGTAAACTGTATACAACATCAGAGTACCTATTCTACAGGCTAGTAACGAAAGTACTAGTGCGATCATCCGTCGAAGGCGACCTTGGCATACTTGTTCAAGATTACTTGGGTTATTCCAGGCAATCCGCAAAGGCATCGAAAACTATTAACTAGCACGGCGGCTTGCTACGACTTGGGTTTGAAAAACTAGACACCGTTAGTTGCAGACAGATGCTGGATGAGTATGTTCGCTCCACTGTCGAATACGCAATCGAAGCCGGGCAGCCATGGATGAAGCACGATCTCATCGTACCAGACCAACCTCAGTGGAATGCGTCATTGTGCAGACGAGCAGAGGCTGCAACGTCTGGGAGTATGCAGTAAGCGATATCACCGAATACGAGGCGAATTGATTATGACCTACTTGCTTTTAAACAACCCAAATCATATGTGCCGCTTTTTACTCAACAGTAACACCAAACATAAAGATCACTCCTTCAAATTAGCAAAACAATACAACCGTTTGGATTGTCGTAAAAATTTATTTTTCATTAGTGTGTATCATCCGTGGAATTCTTTACCCGGATCGGTTGTTTCTGCACCCACATTAGTCATTTTGAAAAGTCGGTTGGATGGCACATTTCACCGGTTATATTTTGGTACTTGACAGTACTCTCTAACCGACTCACAGGAAATACCTTGGATTTATATTTTTCGCCTGTCGAAGCTATGGAATTCCTTGGACTGCAGGGGCATTGTCTTAAATACGCAAGTTCAGTCCTTTGAGAGTCAAACTACTAATTACATACTTTCATTACCACTTTTGGTAACTCACTAGACCACCCAACGAATCTTGGAAAGCAATGCTTCGTAACGCATATAAAGTACTTTTTCCTTGTACCCAAGGCCCACACAAACGAACTTGCGTGAGATATCGTAACCTCGTTTATATTTCCCAACGATGATTACCAAGCATGGCTGGAGAGGGACTGTCAAGTTGATCATGAGTTACTCCAGCAGGAAATAGACAAGATCCATAAGATCTAAAGGTGAGCCTGGTTAAGTTTATTCTGATTGGTCCAAAGTGGTTTCGTTTGCATTTTGAGTCAATATATAGTCAACCGATCAAGGCAATTAAAAACAAGCAAAGGAAATTCAATGCTGGATGAGCGACGTAACACAAGCTATTGGAAGAAAGTCAACACCGTTTTACTATTGTAGTAGGTAAATCAGCAAATGCCATTCTCAACTCGGCTGGTTATGATTGTTATCTGAAAGCAATCATGACCCCTGGTGAACCGACAAAAAGCAAGCTGTTTTGTTATGGAATTAATCATGGAGCAAGTAGATTGCCTGTTAACACGTGTCCCGAGAAAAAATGGAAGCCTGTTTCACCCGTTTGAGCCTCTTCATTGGCGGCTATTTGTCGGAGCTGGTGAAGCCAATGGTCGTCAATGCTTAACAACATCACATGGGACCACTAAACTCAATCAAGCAACAAGCTTTGTTCTAACACAACGATTTTGCAGTTGTTTAGTTTGATAACTTTGCACAGACACCGAACCGGATCATATTTTGCATGATCTTTCACAATTTTCGTTACTGTCCCAACTGTCGTGCACCCACAAATCAATTGGTCAAAGCATCGATTCATTTGAAGTTTGGAGACACTTCGAGAGACGATGGCACACAGTCAGCCAGCACTAAAGTTTGTCTACTCGATGCAGGATCATATAAACGAATTGTCATGCATTAATACGAGGAAAGGATGTAATGCATGATAGTCGGTTGTATGATTTACGCCACTTAATCCGATTACAAATACAAAGTGAAACTTAAGTTTTATACTCAGCAACACATTTATACCTATTATACGGCTCAGGCGCCCTGCTGAGCGGCAGCGTTCAGGCCTCGAGTAAACAGCGGCCTGGAATCAGCAGTCGATTGTATTTCACTCTTAAATAGTGACAGTCTCATGTATATTTTGCACACGCCTCGCTGCATACACATAACTGAGGTTTATCTGATGTGTTGATGTAAAAGGCTGAGCTTTAGCTTTTGAAATAACACTTAGGTACTCTGGTTACTAGTTTTACTGCATGATGATTTTATATGGACATGGCTGCAATAAAGCTGTAATATGTAGATATGTAAATATATCCTTTCATATATACATCGTAGTGTTATGGATGCTATCAATATTGCTATTTTACAGGTTGTCGATCTGCGCATAAATCGTAAGTAGGAGTATTAGACTGTAACCAAAATACGAGAGCTACTAATGTATAACGAAGCTCATAGTTGAGAAGTCAGCATCAAAATTGTATCCTAGAAAATGACCCCGCTTCAATATAAACAAATGTGCACTGACCAGTGTTATCTACCGATTCCTGTAGCCAGTCTGGTCGTTACATCTTCATGAATGCAGCAATTCCCTAGAAAATAGCCAAAGTGAATAAAGTTTAGTTAGAGCCAAACAAAAACCAATCAAAAACGGATATACACAATACAATGAACAATGATTTAGCACGGGATAAAAACAAGTGCTTGACATGTCCCGTAGGATGGTTGGGGTGAATACGATGAAATCAAAATGTATGTGGGTTATCTACCAAACGTCTGCCGAGATGAATACTTTGCTAAATAGCATCAAACTTAAAAATGGCGAGCGCGGACCTTCATAAATACACTAGGGTTCATTGGTGGTTGATATAAGGCGTGAGGAAAGTAAACTATGGTTGCTCACTTGGGCCCATTTGATACATAACTCTTGTAGAAAAGTATGTTTAGCGTGATTCACAATAGAGGAGTTTAGGTTACAAAGTGCTAGGAGCTAAGAGCAACATAATCATTTTTTGAAAACGACCAAGGTAGGGGAGGATACAACTGAGTCTGGGAGTGCGTTCCAGGGTTGGCAAACCCAAAGGGAAAAGTAATTCCGTCGACATTCTAGACGGCTATATTGTTCCTTTAATTTTAAGCAGTTATCCCTGAGCTGCGGGTTGTGCCTAAGTTTTAGCGGGTGGCGACATACGTGGATGGGGTCACTCAATATCTGATGCGCTAATATGAGGTCGCCGCGCAGCCTTCGATAGCGTCCGCTGGAAATTCCCAGCAACTTCAGCGTTCGGTGGGAAAGATGATAGTGCAGGCTCTTTACTTTCTTTGTTGCTGTTCTTTGTGGTGCCTCTAACGCTTCTAATTCGCGCTTCAACCAAGGTTGTCAAGCTTGGATTGCGTGTTCAACAGGCAAACGCACCTAAGAATTGCGCATCATTAGGAAGGTTGATGGGTCGAATCTCCCGAATGTTCTTCGCAGCATGCCGATGAGCTGGTTGCTTCTTTTTGCAGCTAACTCAGCCTGTTTTGAACAGTTGAGGTCGCTCTGTACGCACACACCTAGGTCACGTTCTTGGAAGCTGGTCTGCAATCCGTTTGTCCCAAGCAAATATGTGTTGTTTCGTCTATGGCGTAATTGCACAACGCGACATTTGTCTACGTGGAATGGTAGGGCGTTTTGAACTGACCACTTCGAAACTGTGTTAAGATTGCACTAGAGCCGTTCGTGGTCGTTCGATCCTCTGATCTTTGGCCATGTTGATAGCATTGGCGAAAAATAAGAAATCGTAATCAACTGATCTCACCAACTCGTTAATTAACACCAAGCATAGACGAGATCCAAGAACTGAGTCTTGTGGTACACCACACACCATATCGATTGCATGGGACAATGATTCTCGGACTCTCACCACTAGCCGTCGTCCGTGTAAAAAATTGCCAATCCAACTCAAGATTAGGTCGCCAATGCCGTAGTTCCGAAGCTTCTGAAGGAGAATACGATAGTCTAAGCCATCAAACACTTTTGAGAATTCCATCATCAACAGCTTCATCCAGCTATTACATGCAATTTATAAGTTAGTATTACGCGAATGCTTTTAACAAAAGCTATGTTGCTTTGGAGCTATTAAGTTTTGGTTTTCCAGATACTGCATCAGCGCATGTGCGATTATTGATTCCATCAGTTTGCATAGTACAGGAAGTAGTGTTATTGGACGGTAGTTGGCAGGATCAGTGCGGCTACCTCTTTATGGATAGCAGTGATGACCCCTCGCTTCCATACTGGTCGAATATGGTTCTCTTCTGGACATTGCTGATAAAAAAACAGCTAATGGTTCTGCTAGACCACTAGCTACAGCCTGCAGAGCCTTTGGTCGGATGTTGTCGGCTCCAGGAGAACTGTGGATACTCAAGTATAATAACTTCTTCAACACAGCTTCCGCTGTGAAGATGCTGTTGTCTAAACCCGACGGTGGAATAATGGAAACGAGGAGAATTTTTGGGCTCGTTACCTGCTGGAATGTTTGGGAGTAATGAAGCCGTAGGAGATCGGCTGCTTCCACTGCTGATCGCGTGCACCCACCAGTCGTGACTAGTGCTGGAATCCCCCGCTTCACCTTTCGAACGCCATTAATGTGCCTGTTCAGAATTTTGTGGTTCGTGCAGAATCGCTTCATTAACTCCTGCTGATGCGTGACCTTGTCTTCGCGCATCGGTTTCACATAGAATTTATGATGTGTCACGTATGTAGTCCAGGTTTCGGCATTCGAGCGGTCCTACTGATTTCGCCATGCCAAATCCTTCCGGGACATACATTTAAGTGTTCTGCTCTTCATGCTTGTTTTAGGGTTGGAAAGAATCTTTTTCCGATGCTTGCGCTAGCAATGTGCAAAATGTCCTTGTAAAGGTTTCTCAGGCAACATCTTTTCAGTATACTCCGCATAGCATATATAGTCAAATAGTAGAGTAACATTATCTTTACGACCCAGTTGTTTGATTGTAACTATCTCGTCAACCATGAGTTCTTCCTTATTGTGCACAAGATCCGGTATTGATGGCTTGTTAGCAGTTCGAAATCTGGTAGAAGAGGTTACGTGGTTGTAAAGAGGGTGGCTAGCAATGAGCTCTTACAAGCACGCTTTAAACTGCGTACCTAGATTGTTGGCGTTTCCATGTCGTGCACGTTTAAGTCTCCAGCGATAAGAATGTGGATGTAGGACTTGTTCAAAACAAACTGAAAGAGGTGGTTCAGTTTGGAATCCATTTCCGAGGTTGAGTTTGGTGAACGGTAAATCACGGCTAGCAGACATGTGTCCTTGTTTCGTAATCACAGGTGGCACCAAAGCGAATCGAGAGCTCAGATTTCCGGGTGATCGATAACTTCACATCTGAGGTTTGTATTATGATAAAACTCAGTGTACACATCGAGCACTTGTGCTAGACATGTCCAACCTGTCACATAGTTCGGACGGAGTTGCGCATTGACGGTTACTCGTTGCAGATTCTGGTTTTAAGGGTAAAGTTGAAAGCTGGATGAATTTGCCTCACATGGTATTTAAATTCCTGTAAAGCACCCGTGTGCTTTAATTCTCAGTCCAATACGTAGTTCCGAATGAAATATTCACAGTACTACTTTGTCAAATAGCTCCAGCAACATGAACACAGCTGTTTCAGCTAGGAACATTTACTCATTTATAATTCACTGTGCTTGTAGGTGCCTAAACTTTTGTAACCGACGCCCAGCATTCTTGCCACCTTAATTTCAGTCTGTGTTATGTATCCTCAAAAAGTGCTTTCCTGTTTACTTCTGTTATTGGAAGCAACCACGCAAATGACTGCAACACTTTTTCTCCGCAAACAAAACAGCTGTTAGGTCCCGTAGCTAACTTTCTCTGTTTCCAAAAATGTTGGACCACATGCTGCGCAGAAGAATTTCTACAAGAAGTAAGTAATATGTTCGCCAATTTGAAAGTATCGGTGTTGGAGTCACCAGCAGATTCGTATCGCATATTTGCAGCAGTAATAATAAACTTGAAGAGATCTATTGGCGTATAGTTGAGATTTGCGCACGTGCGATGTGCTATACTCATTTGAACGTAACGCATTTCTTATAAACCTGTCCTACCCTCTCACTCTGATCAGAAATATCAGGTGACTGTACAATACTCCAGTCTATCCTCGCTTCGGAGACAAGTCACAAAGGCTACCATTTTTCAGGACCAATGTGAACTTCCAAAATAGGATTTATTTCCTTATTTTTAGCGACTGCGTAAATAGAGCCTACAACTGTGGGAGGCTAAACTATTGTAGCTGCAATTTGAGTAGTTTGTCACTGTGTGCTACTACCATAAAGAATGACTGCTCGAAGAACTACAGCAGTCTGGATAGTAGACAGCGTTTCTCAGGTCCATGGTTGGCTGAGCCAATAATTACATGTGACTTATAGCTCTGTCTAACCCATCACAAACAAAAAGTAACGCAACTATAGATGTCTATCATGATGTTGTACACGGCCGCTGCGATCGCGACATCGTGCTCACCCGTAATTGACTTGCATAATGCCATTTCCAGCGGGCCCGCCATTGGCACATTGGTTCTGTTACCTGGTGCAGGCGACAAAAGTTATGTGTGCGTGTGTGTGTGGATAACTATTTCTGCTAGGCTTAGCCACCAGGCCAGCGACCTCGTCCCCGATAGTTAAAGAAGGACAATTTTCGGAGTCTTAGGAGATGTAGTGGCAAATGAATGTGGTGACCAACACCCCCAGATACAGACGACTGTTATCGCAATGAACATCTCATTGTGGTTGAATCATCCAACAGCCAGTAAACCTGGGTTGGTAAAGACGAGACCAATACCCACATATTTTTACCCCAGCTTGTGCTTTTGATTTACCTATGTCTGTTGTAGTATCCGTACCTGGAGTTGCAGATATTAGACCCATGAAGGAATAGTTTGTAGCACTTGCTGGTGAGTTGTTTGCGACCCGCGATGGCACTCAGGACCGCGATTTACGCTCGAGTGGATTTAGGCTATTTCGATCAATGGAACCGCAACTGCTAGATCACAGATTTGAGTTGCCTTCTTGCTATCTCTGCCTGATGAGTATACGCACGTACGAATCCGGTCGTGGAGTGATGCGTCCCTAGTGAACAGTACCTCACTGATCATGATCGATCTTACTCGGAAAGCCACTCTGATTAAGTTGATGGCCTGGTTTGTAACCGGCACTGGGCCAGTCTGTTTGGAATACACTGACTGTACATTGCAAACGAGTGAGTTGAACTGTATTCTTCCCATGGAAACTACCATCTCTAGTTTAATGCTGGACCTTGTGAATGCTTCGATTTTAATTCACTACGTTCTTATCATAAGTGGTAAAACTTTCCTTTCTTCATACTCCCCACATTGTAATCTAGCACCAGTTCGTACGTGTCTTGTCTCTCACGAGCAGCGTAGCAGAAGGCAAAGTGCGGACCCCGTTCATCGCGGTTGCTGATGGGAGCAAGGGCTCTTGTGACTTTGAGTTTCTTGAATTATTACTCAAATATAGGTTATGAGTTAGCCGTTTTGTTTTGGATCCGCGACGCAATTTTGCTTTAGGTGACAGCCTATGTTAGTCTTACAGTTTTCACTCCAGACATTCGGATTCTAACTAAACTATGGCACATTGCATTTTCTCGATATTGATGGTACACTCTCAAGTCGGCAGTGCCTTGTATCGTTAAGCTGAAATTCCTTACTTCATTCCGGGAGCAGCAGTGACTTGTGAACTGTTACATACCGGCGGCCTAGCAGACGAGTGGTTGATTCATCCGCTAGGTGCTCACACTGTGGATTATGCGCCATGCTAACTCCACTTGACAAAGCCAAGCACGGAATTACCAGTCGTTTATTTGCTGTGATTGCAGTAGTGTTTTGGGTACGGGTATACGAGGCTGTTCAAATGAGATCGAAGTTTTGCTAAAACAGCTGTATTGCTCATTACACAACATTGTAAACAATTTCTCCCGCAAGGTATTCCCCTCTACTAGCAATTTACTGTTTCCAACCGTGCTTCCATTTTTGGAAACCAATTTTGGTACGCACTTTCTGTGATGGCTCGCAGGTCTCTTTTCGCATTGTTCTGAATCACCTCTAGGATTTGGAACGGACTTCCTTTCAATATTGGGTTAAATTTGGGAAACGGGAAGAGTCTTCAGGGACAAACGCGGATAACATGGTGGATGAGACACAACGAGAGTGGGGTGTTTTACTAGCCAACTGCGGACAAGGAGCGATGCGTGACCCGGCACATTGTCATGACGCAACATCCAAGTCTGGTTTTCCCAAAGTTAAGGCATCTTCCTGTGCACAGTATCCCGTAAATGCGTTAGAATTTAATCGTATGGTTCTACGCTGAAGCCCACTTCAGAAGCAACTTCTTGATCAGTTAAACGACGATTTCCACGGATCACAACACGAACACTCTAGATATGGTCATCGTCAGTTGATGTGGAAGATCTTCCAGGCTTACGATCCTCACCGACGGACATTCTGTCGTGTTCGAAACACTTAAACAACTCATAGCACTGCGTGGGAATCATACTGTACTCCCGGTTTGCTTGGCTAAGCAATTGAAATGTCTTTGTAAAGTTTTGCCAAGTTTGTAACAAAATCATTTACACAGTCGCGTTGTTCTTCCAGTTCATTCATCGTCACTTGGCAATATTCCGACGAACAGCTTGTGTACGTGCTCTGTTCAGCCACTATAGCTCAAAACCAACAGTCAGAGAGAAATGAGGCAATTGGCAGTTTGTTGTCTAAGGTAGCCTACACATGCGCTCAGTAGCGGCAGTGCGCACCATCTGTCGATTGCCGCGCTATTCCAAAAGTTCGGTTTCGTTTCGAACATCCTTGGTGTTGCTTCTTGTTTCAAAAAGGAATCAATATACATCACAAAGTAGAGTTGAAGCAACCTTCGGATAAAACGCCACGATTTTACTGAGCTGAATTTTATAAGACTGCTATTAATATGTTAACGTGATATCAGATTAAAGTAAATGCCTAGGTATTTGGACGGCCGTTCTCAAATTAACGTAGCTAAAGGAGTGATCACGGGTTTGCTTATTTGCAATGGTTGAAATGCGATTACCGAACCAACCCAATAACTCTGTGAGCGTATCGCACCATTAAACAGGACTATAAAGTGTTTGATTGATACTTTAACTGGTAATCAGTGGAACAAAGGATTTATCTCTGATAAAAAGCAACAGATTAAGGGTTATCCGTAGGTAAGCAGTGAGATCAAAAAACATGTCATTGGGGACTTAACACAAGGTTCAGGTGTACACGTAGTTTGGATATCTTATCCCTTGTCCTAGTGATTTGGGTTACTTATGTACTACAGGTTATGTAATGCGCCATCAAGTCGAGTTTTAATTTCATTTAATGTAGGAGAGGAGGTAAGCAAACTTTAGTTAGAAGGTTGGTATACACAAATGGAACAAAGGTCCAGGAGCATTTCAACCAAAATCTACTGTGTTGGCAACTTCAAATTGTGTCAGGATCTGATACACCGATATTAGTTCACCGCGTAAAAGACGATATTGTTCAGTGAAAACGCATATAGTCTTTGGTCTAGTCTCATAACGGAGGTGGAGCAATCCCTTGACATTGTTTTTCCCTAAGTTGGGGATTCTCAGGAGTATTGGGATCCTGTTTTGCCAAGGGTGTCACATCTGGACCTCGTACATGTGACCTCACGTAAGCATAAGATATTAGTGAAATGAAGTTAAAATCAAACCAGCCGAACACCCTGCAGTAGGCCTAACCGCTGGCTAGCTTTGCAATAATTTCTAAGCCTGTCTTGAGCTATCGACATCGTGCTGCACGAGCATCTTCAAATCACTTTCATGAGCGGCAAGCTGCAAAACATGCTTTCCTAGTCGATAATCGTAGATGCGCTGGAAAAATGTGATTAAGCAAGTTTCGAGTCGACCACTCGGAAAGCATCTTACGATCACCCTGCAGTGCTATGTAGTCATGTACTCTTTTGACTGCCAGCCAAATGTTGAAATAATGCGCAAAGAGTAAAACTTGGCGGCAACATTCCTATCAGATTGTTTATAAACATCAAAAATTAGCTCTAAGGAATGCCAAGTGAAAATCTATCGGATCGACCAAGGCGTTATGAACTCGCACATTCAAGCGGCGTTGAAGTAGGAATGAATGCATCCCACGCAGAATGGAGTCACTGATCCTATAGCTTCGAAGCTTGTAACAAAGAATGCGATCATCTAGGTTATCAAATGCCTCCAAGAAATCAAAGTAGGCGGCGTCAACTTCTACCCCAACATTGACGGATTCAGTCCGGCCGGCACGGTCCATGAGCCGTTTGGGCGGAATCCGTGTTGCGACAGCTTGATAAAATTGCAACCTTTTGTGTATCCCATCTGGGCTTCGGCAACGACAAGTTCGATAAGTTTAGCAAGCACAGAATTAAGAATAATCCGGCTTTAGTTTGTGCGCACAACACGAATGAGGTTTCAGCAAGTATTGTGAATGCTGCTGACCCTTCATGAGTTAGATGTGTCCCACACTAGTCAATTTTGGAAGTAAGGCTTACTGAAGTTACTGTCAGACTCCGGTGACTGCTCGCTCTCGGACATCTGGGGTGTGGTGTTGAACACTTTTAGACCTAGTTCTAAGGAGAGATTCGTACTTCACATGCGCCACATTTCAAGTGCGTTTTCTGCAACATGTTTAGACTGGAACAAAACTAATCACTGTGCGTCCACACCCATTGCACTTTGGTGCTGAAGTTCGTCTTATGATAGACTTAGGTATCATGTTGTCGAGTGAAAGCGCTTGACGATGGCAGCACTATTCCTCACAATTATGTTCTTGGCTCCATGATCAGCAGAGGCCTGAAGCTCCGGCACACCAGAAAAAAGATGTACTTTTCATTGTTACGAGGGTGGAAGTCATCAGGGTTTGTTTTCTTTGCAGACGTTTGTGCAAGAACGTCGCAGAAAGTCTGAACGCAGCATAAGAAGGGTGGTTTTAAAAAGGACCGTTTCAACTTGCTTTGCTGATTATAGCGCCATCCATAGCAGCCATTGTTCATAGTAGTTTATCGAGTTTGTGTACCATATGATGCGCATCATTCCAGACATTTTAGCTTGAACGCCTATTAGCAGACAAAGAGAATTTTTCTGTTTTCGGCCATCCAGCAGCTTATATTTTACGTAGTTCACGTTAGGCTCAGAAAAACTAGAACGTGCGATCGTCAGCGACTTTTTTGTTCTTCTAGAATCTGTTTTGGTTAGAGCATTGCAGGCATATGTGACACGTCCTGCGCCGTGTGTGATGGTCTCAGGCGTAACCATCTAGTTCGCTTCTGCTTCTTGGATGGCGGCAACGAACGCGTATGTAGTCATACATTTAGCGGTAGCAGGTGTGTCCATTCAATATCGTTTGGACCCGTAAGGGAGTGGCCGTGATAGTGGAACTTTGCTTTTTGCCTGATTTCGGATCGGAGTTGTCCATGTACCTATCTACACGGTTTTACCTTGACCTCTGGTTGGGCACTATGACTTGCTGTGCAGCCTTTATCTCTCCTCCCGGAAATGGTTGAATCCGAAGAGTAAAATATACCAGGTATTCTCCTTAAATCCATCTTCTCTAGGCTACCATGGATCGAACGAAGCTAACTTTTGTTGGTATGCATGCCTGCATTGAAAATATTACTGGGTTTGCATCTTGCATAAAGCGGTGTATATGCCTCAAATGTCACATGCGCTTGTTTAGCAAATTACGACTTGCCCGTTTGTAATCAAAACACAACTTCGGCTACAGAAGTCAACCCGTCGCCAGAGCTGTCAAGATTGTGACAAATTCTAAGTTTAAAGCGCACACATCTGCCTGCATATTGTTAACCCCTTCCGCAGTAAATAAAGCACTAATGTATTCTTTCGAATTGGACGTCGATACTAAAGTCATATGCAGAAAGGTGATGGCACAATTGCTGCTGAATCTCCACTGTAACCACGCTTTGGTGGTTACCGCCGAAGCACAGACAAACAAGTATCTTGTAACTTTACTGTTTGCTGAGTGCGTAGATAAAGAAATGTACGGTAGGTTGTGTGATTCGAGTCATTAACACTATGTATTCGTATTGGCGTGCCCATCGCACGGATCTTGTTCTATCACTCTTCGTCGATTCACGGAGACAATTTTTGTCGCACAGCCAAACTCTTTTACTAATTCTATTAGGCTAAACGTGTGCTATCCAGAGCTATCAGTCAATCGGAGATAAGACTAACGGTTCGCTATTCTTTGTGCTTTTGCTATTTTGGTGCTTTCCCTGAGTGTGCACACCTGCCGAACTTGATTATCTCGGATTCCTACACGGCTACTTATAGTCTCGTCAGCTGGAACACGCTAAGAGCTCTTCAACAAGCCTACATTCGTATAACTCCGTTGGTATACAAGGGAGATATTGGAGAAAAGCACCATTTCTCCTATGTTTACCGCGGCACTGACTGCAACCAGCCTTGGACTTCCTTCGACATCCACCAAATCTCACGCCACCACAATCCGGTCGATAACAACGCGTAATCCTGTGCGTGAAATCTCCTTACCCACCAGTGACCCATCGTGCCGTCCACATCGGACTAGTGGCTGGACCCAACACGTGATCTGCAAAAGGATCATCTGTCAAAAACCTGACTTACAAACACCGTAAAAGTTCTTACTGTTCTGTGTTTGAATCCTAGATGCACCTAGCCATCCCATACTACTCTAATCAATACCAGTTCCAGAATCTTGAGATCCCAACAAGAAATGCACTTATTACAAATGACAGCTCAATAAACATGAATGCCAGCACGACTAGAAAGAAACAAAACCAGAAAACCGCAGCCAAACACATTGTTAATACGTCCATGATCCTGCGTAATATACTCAAACACATTAACCTCCTAGAGGAACAAATCAATTTAATAAAAAACAAACTCAAGGAATTTAGCAATAACTAAGACCAAATTTTATCTTTCTTTGAACTAATCGAAGACTCAATTACCGTTAATTTGGGTAGACTATGTACGGCCGGTTCACTATTATCACTTATCACCTCTGAAACCCAGGTGCGCGTTCGCCAATCAAAAAGTGTGATCATATTCAATATACCCGAAAAAGTGACTATCGAAAAAGTTAAAACCGCCCTCCTCACCGCCTGCAACATAGATCGGTTTAAATGCGTCTGTGTAAGACTTCGAAAAAATGTAAAGATTGAGTCGCGTCCGATTTTATTGAACTAATTCTATGAATCAACTGCTACTAATTTTCGGAGATTCAAACAGCTGATTACTGCAAGAACCGAATTCCAAAGCGCTATAGTCAGGAATGACCAACCGATAGAAAGATGCCTAGCTCTTAAAGAAAAGCTTCCAAGTGTGGTAATTCACTGTCTACAAAGTCACTGGGTGTAAAAGGAAGTAGATCTTGACAGACCACCGTTAGTATTCCTGAGACAACAGACGAAACAAACCCAATCTCGGCTGTTCCATCTACGAGTAACATGCGCTTAAAAGATGCTGCGTGTACTAAAATGTATCAAAGACAGTGTAGAACGATACAGCGAACTTCTCCATTAAGGGTGTGAGATAAAAGGAAACATCCCACTGGCAAAATATAAACGAATCAAATCCACTCAAATAGATCACTATAAATTATGGAATGGCACTTCATCAACACGACATGATAACATACAACACTAAACATCTCCGCCACAACATATTCCAAACTGTCGGTATGACTAGCTAAACCAGCCCCGGAGAAGTAAACGATTGCGAGAGTCAAATAGCGACACAAAACCTGGCTGTAGGATCTACCATGCGTGGATCAAAGGGCAAGACCAAGGGAACGCACGCCGTTCGGATGTGAAAAAGGAGTGTTAGACAGACACCACAGTCACACTGCACGTGTCGTGCTTCGATCGATCGGCAGTCGGCCTTCATCCAGGTGAAAAAAGCAACAAACGGGTTCCCTGTGATCAGGCTTGTGGGTCGCTTTGCTAGCAACTGAGGAAAACGGACTTGCCTTATATGATGGCCGGTCGATGGGCGCCGTAGTGCTATCGCCACAAAAGCTGTTATCGCCTCATGACTGGCTTCCAACAAACAAGTAAGCTTTAATTAGGTTGCTTTCGCTGCTAAAGCGAAGTATACTGCGAGGAAGATATTGTAAGGTTAGAGTGTTTTTCGCTTTACCGTTTCAATTGCGTGTGTGTTACAGCTGCAACTTTACACTCATGTGTGAATAAAGAAAATCTTTAACTTGACCTGACATGATAAGGCTATTAGATTTCAGTCCGCTCCGACGCACTGGTGGCAAAATAAGAAAACATATCAATTTAGTCATGAATACAACTATTTCCTTCACAGTCAGACAAGTGCTAGTCGTACAAATTGAGTAGAGCTTCGATGGTATTTCTCGTGTACAATGGAGAATATACATTTATTCATTTCTTTACTTATATTTAGATGAAAGGTGGGAAATGACTCTAAATGTAAACGAATTAGTTGTTTAAAGTGCCCTCAGTCGTTTTGGCAACAGAGAAGCATTCGCCGGATGGCGTTGGCGAGCATTTGCTGCAACGTTTTGAACGAAATCTGCCCACATTCGTTCACGATATTCTCTTTCAGTTTAACCATGTTGTTAGGTTTCGTTTTATAAACTCTACATTTCATGCATCCCCATAGGAAAATGTCCATGTGATTCAAATCCGGTGAGAACGAAGGCCGTTCTGTTTGTCCTCCGCGACCGATCCAACGTTCACCGAATATCTCGTTCAGGCAGGCACGAAGCTATTGCGCCGAAGGTGTAGGTGCACCATCCTGTTGCCACCACACGTTGTTTATTATCCCTTCCGACTGCAGCTGCGGAATGACGCTGCTCTAAAACATTTCCATGCACAACGATGCTAAGAAATGTCAGATATTAATACAGTTGAACAACAACCTACCGGATACACACGTAGAAAATAAAAAGGGCCTAATGATATTCGACCAATGAACCCAGCCCAGGCCATGAGCTTCGCGCTAGGTTGCACACGTGAAGCGCTAGATTGCCGTGGGTTGACCGTTGCCCAACATGTTGCGAATCTTGGCGGTGCAAGGGGAAAATAGCCTCGTCGTTGAGCAAAATGGAATGTACATTCAGGCTGTTTAAAAAATTACGGGAGAGTTCCAAGCGCTTCGGCGAATCGAAAGTGTTCAACACTTGCACCTGCCGAGCACTGTACTGTCGGAATAGATATCCTACAATATTTGGTACACAGCATACGGTGTGGTTTCGCCGCGTTGTGCGAGTTACCGAATGCTGAGATGCCTCTTACTGCATGCTTCCTGCGCAACCGCGCAAGCTGATACTACATCCGTCACATTGCTAGGCAGTCCGTCTTTTGGTGTTGCGAACGCTTCCAGTTTCTGCAAATTTCTTCACCGCTAGACTCACATACCACTGGTTAATGGGTCGCGTAATTCGGTGCGTATTTTCATTGCGCCTTGCGGTTTCCGCCGCACTGGACCCACACTCACCATACAGCTGCACAGAGAACAAGAGTTGATGAACCGGCATATTAGGTGACTGCGGTTTCTGATACATTGACGACACGGGTGTAAGATCCTTCTCAATTACTAACACAACGAACCACCAACCACCTCGAGGGGAACACATTTCGCTGGCATTTCACCTGCGTGAAGGCCGACTACCGACCGATTGAAGCATGTCAGGTTCAGTGCGGTTATGCGCCGCCTGGCTAACGTCCAGTTCTCACAGCCCAACGACGTGCTTTCGGTTGGTCTGGCCCTGCTGCCGAAGCATGACACGTTCAGCGCTGCTATGTGGTGTCTGGCTCAGTCTATTTCTCACAGACGAACGTCGTGCGTTCTTTTGACCTTGTCCTGCGATCCACGCATGTCATCTCCATTGCGGCAGTGGTGTTTGCTAACGTTCACATCTCACAGCCGAATGGCTCGGTGTGCCCTGCGATCGTAGGAACACATGTCGCGTCTCTGTGTACCATCTCATCCTTGCCGGCAAAACAATTTGTGCCATTGGACAGGTAGCAATTTAGCGTACCGGTGTACGTCAGCACCTTATTGCAGCCGCTTCTAGTTCCGGACCAAATTAATACAACACCCTGTATTAAGTAATCTTGTATATTACTCATTTGGTTTTGATTGGCGAATCAAACTGTTTCCTTCTTTTCACATCCCCTCGCCCCCCATCAAACCGTCGCCATCATGACAGCACCAAGCTGCACCGGAAACAACCAAATGAGAATACCCGCGAACTGGTAGCATAAGGCGACAAAAGTCCCAAATGAAAATATTCGTAAAAACATCTCCATTGTAACCCTGTAAAAACCTAAACAATTAACTACCTCGCATGCCTGAGGATGTTGCAATGTAAATATGATCCGTACCGTTGTGGGCTCGATTTATCGGCATCACGAGCAACCTACGTTGTTATTATTGTTAAATGTTTGTGAGCACAGAGTTTTCAGTCGAACATGAGATCAGGCGATACCACGCCTAGGCACTCGTTTCATATAAGAATCAAAATTACTGCAAGCAAATTTTGCGCTAGAACACCCATGAAATCCAACTAGCTAAAGTGTATATTATCGTAGAACGTTAATGTGAGCTAATTGTTTAGATTGAACTTAAGGTATGTTCTTTTGTTGTCTTTGAACAAGTAACATTTAGTGGATGTCGGGGAAGGAACATCAAGCGGTCTCAAAAAGACAAATGTCTGGCATCGAAACGTGCATTCTACAAACACTGAGGTGTAGCGGAAGTGATTCCTCAGAAGAGAAACTCCGTTTTCGTGAAACATTAGTGCTGGAAGTGACTTTTAAACATGTTTTGTGAACTAAAATAACTATGAGATGCAAGGTTTGTCGGCCTCCGGTACTTAAACAGTTGCTCTGCCTACACTTTTTTGTTGCTCACAAAATGATGTTTTATTTCCCATTGTAATGATGAATGGAAAAGCGGCGTGTTATGGACAAATCACTAGAACTGAAATTTACCGATCGACTATCGATTAATTAATGACTCAAAGTACTGAATGCAGTGTATCTTGCTCGCTTAGCTATTTCGTACCCGACAGAAAAAGCGACAATAAGCGCGCTTTCTTACCTAGATCCGCACACTAGGGTAGGTAACGGATGCCTATAATTAGTAAGTAGATATCTAACATCGGGTAGTTTGTGCCATATTACTTGTAGAAAGGACGTAATAACCTTTAACCATTATCCTAAAGAAAGTGAGGAGAAAATGCTCGCAGTTGTGCTGGAGACTGTCAAACAATTGGCAGATTTCAAGGCGGGATTAATTCCAAATTCACTCCATACACTTACAATAATGATATGCGTACATGTTAGTAGCACGACTGAGTTTCACTATATAGATGCTTTGAATTATTCAGCTCTGTACACGCTTATGAAGACTTCCCTACATTAGAAGTAACGGCTACCAGATATTTTGCTCAACTTAAACCTTTAATTCCAACAGAAGATTGCATAGATATTTCACATTCTTTTTCAGACTATTTTGGCGTCTCCGTAGCAGTTAAATCACTACCCTCCCACAGTTGCAAGATTTAGACAGCGCATTCGATAGAAAGCAGCAAAAGCGCATCAATAGGAGTAGGGAAGTTGAACTACGCACAACTTCGAGTAGTTTATGTTGATAATAACTTTGAAAACACGGAAAGACGGAGAGTAGTAGATACATGCATTTCGTATTGTCTCCTCAGTACCATTAACAGTAACCGTTATGCATGGATATAGATAACAGTGGGTGCAACCAGACAAGCTTAAGGTGCAGAACGAATGACGGAAGTTCACACCTACGTCCAAGGCAAATTTAGGCTAACAAATAACTTTTTCTGAACACTCAAGGATGGCTTAATCCGGCTTATAGCGACAGCCTCAGCAAACCGAAGGAAGCGGGGATTAGTGTGACGTAACACAACTTGAAACGCTGAGCCGAGCTCTATCCGGTGACCCGAGTCTAATAGGTGTTTGCCTATGGAGGAAACCGGCGGCTTGCGCAAACATGGCATCTGACGAGGGTAGGCAGTCTGAGCAACTTCACGTTGAACCCACCTTGCTACATGTTCCTTTATTCGGGAATTCAGCGTTCTATTAGTTTTGCCTATGCAACTGTTTCCGCAGTCAACTACAAATTAGTATACACAGTGTGAGTTGGCCCCAATAGGCTGAGCTTCCTTCGTTGGAGATATGGGGAAATTTCGGGTTCGGTTGATGACGACAAGTTGTGCAGCATAGTAACTTCCTTGTGTAGCCGAAATCATACGCTTAGTTAGCGTGGCTAACGTGGCTAAGTCACCTTTGAAAGGGTAACTCGCTATACACTTTCTTCTTGGCTGCCGTGTGCACCAAGTCCTTTGGCCCTCGCGATTGGCTGTGTTTCTCGATAAATCTTTGAGGGTAGCCATCCGACATTAGTGTTGCTGTAATTAACACTAGCTCATTGTCCAGACAGTCGGCCGAACAAATTCGTCTGGCACGACTAACTAGAGCCTTCACAAGTGTCCGTTTGTACCGCACTGGTGAAGTGCAAGTACTGACCGGACGAAGTTGATTTTCGGTAAGTGGACCTCTTAATCAACCCATCATCCCTGCGACTTATGAATATGTCCAGGTATGGCAGACAATTGTTCTCTTCTATTTCGCATGTAACCCGTAAGTTAGCAGGAGCACGACTGATCCGTTCTACCAAATGTGTGAGCTGTTGCTCAGAAGAAACAGAAAGCCAAGATTACATCGACGTATCGTTTGTAGTAGGGCACCTGGGCTATTTCCGTCATTCGTTCTGCACCTTAAGCTTGTCTGGATGCACCCACTGTTAGCTATATCTATGCATATCGGTTATTGTTAATTTTACTGAGGAGACAATACGAAATCCATGCATCTACCATTCTTCGTCTTCTTTCCGTGCTTTTCAGATAATTAGTTTGTTGGTTCTTACTTTCTGTGTTCTACTTTGTGATTGTGGTATCAGATCAGATTGAGCAGATGGACCAACCGAGCGAACTAAACGGGCAGTGTAAGGCGGACGCGATGGATTCGATTACTGGACGCGGATTGGTCGATATTCGTGTGAGTGATTCACCGTTTGTTTAACTGAGCCAAAAGTGGAACTACATCGACTTAGAAGAGTCGTTAGTTATGCAGTTGAAGCGGCAGTTTGTAACAAGAAGTTTGGCTTGCTAAACTTGCTGTAATTTTCGCTGTGCTGCCTTTGTCGAATAAACGCTTGTCCCTGAAGGACTGGGTTCTGCAATACACCGACTCAAACATCTGCAACATCTGCATAAATTAGTAAGAAATCAGTTCTTTACGTGGGCATGCCAGACAAATGTACACTATTATACACATGTTAATGCAAAACGTTATCTACATCATAATAACATTAGTTGTGGTAATTCTACGTTAAAATATGTGATTTATAAATTTAGAACTATATGATCCTGCTTTGATGGTACTGCAATCCTTGTTTTTCATCCGGCTTTGCCGAATTTCAGACAAGAAGTAGTAATATGAAGTTACACTGCCTTGTGATCCAAGTTTCTGACAGGTTGTTAGTGTTTAATATAATTTGCGGAAAAATAAAAAACCCTGATGATTTTAGGTAGCCCGATGCGAGCAGTTATATCATGATCAGCATTGGGTCCGAAAGTGGAAGCATGTAGTTTGTAATTACTATAGTATTCATGTGTATCCTCAGAGTTGTACTTCACTTAAAGTTCCTTTATTCATAACCTATGAGTGTCACTAAAGCTGTGCTTCTCATGCGTTTTGAACAAGAAAATATTCTTTCAGCAACCACGGGATAGGGAATACTTGGAACGGTTTACCTGGAGTTAATCTACCATGTAGATAGTTGTAGTGTAATAATCAGGATGGGTATAACCATTATGACAGTGATTGTTATTCTGGCCATGTATGGCTTCTAGTCCAGAGGTTTAACAGAGAAAGGGGATTACGCCCTCATATAAATGCGAAACGATCAATGGACTAGTGGATGGAGATGTAAGTCACCTACCGAAGTGACCAAACCAAAAATATTCAGCGTTCAGAAGGGAAAATCGGTAGGCGCCACCACATAAATCTAGGTAAAATACTTAGTTCTTGCCCTAGGTAAAATCCAATATTATTACAGGTGTACTGATTTGGAGTCAACATAAACAGTGATATTTAACTGAGAAATGTCATGCTGACGTTGGGATCCATGGTTGCACTTTAATGTTGGAAACTTCCTGGCATGTTTACCGACGCACTAGAAAATCATTCTGTTTGTCGCACTCAATGAGCTCCACACACATTCTGCACAACAGGGTCACTTTCTTCCAGTGTTCTTAGAGGTTAGGTTTGTAGGTGAGATGCACATTTTACTTTTGTTCATGATAGGAACTAGAATATAGTATTCACCCTACCGTGCGACCGCACTTTAACTCGTCTCTCGCTCTGCCCACTCCAATTCTCCCCACACAATATTGTGCGTGCGCTCGTTCGAACCAGTTCGACGAGCTCTACTCAGTGCTTCCCAACTCTTGGATCTAACCGGTGTGGATTATACTCTTCCTTCAGTTCCCAGTTTTCGGCATATTCTTTGCCGAATTTCACTTGTGTAACTACATCAGACCGGTCTTTCGGAAAAGATTTTGGTCTCATTCGGAAGAAGAAGCTGAGGGCTCCCAAACTACGCGGCAACCATCCCTACAAGTTGCAGCATAACAAAGTTAGAGCCTTTTTGCTCCGCTCATCAACTGAGCAGCTCTAGGGACGCTTATCAGCGCTCCACCTGCATCGTCGCTTAAGGCAGGCCGATTAACACACGCTGCCGATTTGTGTGTGTGTGTACCACTGCAAGTCGATTGATCGCTGAATCCGACAGTCTGCGCGTTACGACCTCCATCTGCCTCTACGCCTGACCTTGGTGCGGTTGAACAACTCTCAATTCGTGTGCGTGTTCTGACCTATTCGTGCGTCACCCCTAGCGCAAAATACACTCACCAAGGCTTTGTTATAAACAACAAGAGGACAACTAGCATTCCTATGGTTCAGCGTCGCCTATGTTGTGCAGACAACTGCAGTAAAGTGCTTAAGATCAGTATTACCTGTTCTAGCTGCATTAAATCGTACTGTCCGCAATGTGCAGGCAAATCTGTCCAAGAAGTGAGACAGACAAACCAAGTTACTGACACAATTTGGTTTTGCCCAACATGTCAAGTGATTCCAGTTGTCAACTGTTTAGCATTGCTAATGAAAAAATGCGATAGGATGACTGAAATAATCGCGCAATTTGTAAATACTAAGGTCGCTCCCTCGGAGGTAAATATGGCCACGATAATACCTCACCCGGTCAAAGTTAGTTCTGCGTCTAAACCGAAGAAAAGAGCTAGACGCTCCAACCGCACTGCAGCGTCTGTGACTCTAAACCCACTGGGTCACCTCACTCCCATCAGTGGGCAAGCCTCAAACATGCGTGCGTCCACTTCTCCAACCATAGACGCTTCACTTGGAGATTCAGCCATGACACCGATAGCTCACAGCCGAAGGAAATCCGGTGCAGATAACAAGCAGGTAACGTACGCATCGATTGCATCGACAAACACACCGGGAGCGACACACATAAGTTCATCTTCAGTACCGAGCACGCGTGGCACAAAGCAGCTTTCACTGTCAACTCCAGTGGTGCCCTCTAAACAACCTGAATTGCCGGCAAAAAGTATAAAGCCAACATTCGCAAAACAAAACCACGCTGCGCTAACTCTCGTGTGCACCAACGTTCCCGAATCCAAATCTGGCACAATAAAAGGCAAGTTGCAAGACGATCGCAATCAGTGGAGTTCCATCTGCGAGGCGATTGGCATTCGGGTTGAGCCTGCAATGCTGCAACGCGTAGCACGTCACCCGACCTCAGTGCACTCTGGTGAACCTCGAATTCTTCGAGTAACACTAAACTCAGCAGATGAGACAGAGGCTGTCCTGCTGTCAGCAGTTCGTCTTCGCAACTCACCGAGTGGAGTGCGCATATTACCTGATCTACCTTGGAAAGACCGCGCAAAAGAAACAGTGGAGCAACGCGGTATTGCTAATAGGGATAGCAAGAAAACAATATTTGTTCATGGTGTTCCCGAGCTTCTGCATGCTCTTGATCACGATGCGCAAACACATGACCGAGAGCAGTGGTGCTACATCCGCGAAGCACTCTCTGTTAACAATGTTATTGCCAAATCCCTAACAAGAGTTCCGTTATCACCTAACTACAAGGGCTGCGGTCCAAGGCTAATGAAGGTAATACTACACTCCGAGGGAATGACGCAAGTTCTGTTGGATAGCTGGTTGAAGTTTCGAGCTAGGTTGCCAACAGAAATACGGCTAAAGGCAGCAGGCGAACGACCAAACGTCGGAAGAAATTCGATGGAACTTGCAAACGCTGCAAATTCTTTATTTGCACAGTCCTTCGGAGAGACCGACACAACAGCGCCCACGTCACACAGGAGGACCGAGCACAGCACGAGTGAACCATCAGTTCAGGAACGCTCAATAATGTCATGTAACACGACTGAAATACACAAACCAAAAAACGATTAATTGCCGGCCACCTAATGGCCGGCTTAAAAACGAACACAAACTTGACATCCACCAATGAACTCCTAACCACAAAAGCCCTATCTTGCATGTACACAAACGCTCAAGGCCTTCGAAGCAAGTTGGCCGAACTTAGAGAACTCCATGCCTCCCAACCGCGGGACCTCGTCATGATTACAGAGACATGGTTAAACCCTGAGATAACTGACTGTGAGATCAAGTTACCCGGTATGTCGCTGCTTCGGACCGATAGAACCGGAATGGGTGGCGGTGTGATTCTTTACTATAATACAAGCCTCCGATGTGAAGTTATCGATCACCCGGAAATCCGAGCTCCCGATTCGCTTTGGTGCCGCCTTTGGTTGCACTTGCTTTTATCCCGTGATAAATCATTGTTCATTGTTCATAAGTTATCTATAGACTTGACAGCAAAGTGTACTTCCACTTATTTACTGCCGAGTATGATTGGAGCATTGTTGCTGATTACAAGGCGTGTGAATCGGCTTTAGCCTCCCAAGGAATGAGAATCTAACATACCATGTGTTCTAACTAGGCTAGTTAGGCAAAGTTAGTAGGAGAGAATTTGTTTGGATGTGTTACAGATTGTCCATGCGCTACTCAAGTACGAAAAACGACGCGCTGAAAAACCAGTACTCAAAAGACGACCTACCAGAACACTTTTGTTTATTGATACCTAACACTACAATAATACTATTTGCAATGTTGTTGGGATGGCACTTTGTACTAAGCAAATCTCTCAGATTATTTTAAATAACTCAGTTGTTTTCAGTGTTGGGTCTCAATGGTTCACACTCAACTGCTGGTTGTTGAATGCACGGATGGAATGAAAAGGAGCACGTGCCCGCACTGTGAATCTGCTCCTTTAACACTCCTTCGTTATCCCCAAGTAGAAATCTCTTGAATGAAGATATTTCTTTCTGTTACGTTTGTCTGCCACCACCAAGTGATTCACATCGGCATATGCATCATGGCTTCCGTTTCTAGCCGACAGGCAATTTACGACATAAAGGGTATTTTATTACTCTGGTGTTGAGTTAAGAGCGGTTACACTCAAGTGCTGACATACACCGGTACGCTGAATTGCTAACTGTCCAGTGGCACAAATTGCTTTGCCGGCAAGGGTGAGATGGTACACAGAGACGCGACATGTGAGCCTACGATCGCATGGCACACCGAGCCATTCGGCTGTGAGATATGAACGTTATCAAACACCACGGCCGCAATGGAGATGACATGCGTGGATCGCAGGACAAGATCAAGGGACCGCACGCCGCTCGGCTGTGGAAACTGGAAGTGAGCCAACCAACAGAGCCGCGTTGAAGGTGTCATGCATCGAACGATCGGTAGCCGGCCTTCATTCAGATGAAAAAAACAACAAAATGGTTCCCTGTGAACAGGTTTGTGAGTGGCTGTGCTCGAAACTGAGAAAAACAGACTTGCCTTATATGATGACCGGTGGATGGGCGCCGTAGTGCCATCGACACAAAAGCTGTTATCGCCACATGAGTGGCTTCCAACAAACCCGTACACTTTAATTAGGCCGCTTTCACTGCTAAAGGGAAGCATACAGCCAGGCGCAAATTGTAAGGTCAGAGTGTTGTTCGCGTTACCATTTCGATCGCGTGTGTGTTACAGCTGATAAATCACCCTTCGTTGGTGCATGAAAACGATTGCTTGACTTGACTTGGTTATGCTCTTAGATTTCAGTCTGGCCCCACGTACTGGAACAGCATTAGACAACCCAAACATTTAGTCATGAATACAACTATTGTCCATGCAGTCAGACAACGGCTAGCTATACAAAATGATCAGCCCTTTGAAGGTGTATCTAGTGTAAAATGGAGCACATACATGTATTCATTTCTTTACTTATATTGATATGAAATATATGAAGTGTTGGTAAATATCAACGAATTAGATGCTTTCAACATCAAACAAATCAGACGACTTCGCACTATCATAGATGAAGTACCAGCTAGCGCGGTTGCGCAAGAAGTACACAGTAACCGTCATCTCAACAGTTAGCAACTCGCAAAACAATGAGATACCACGCTGTATGCTGTACATCGGATAATGAAGGAAAATTTTCCCACGGCACAGTGCGCTGGTGTTGCATGCTTTGGATGGATGCGATTAGCAGAAGCGCCTGGACTTCGCATGTTTGCTTTAAACAGTCTGGACTTTCATTCCATTTTGTTCACCGATGAGGCGTTGTTTCCTCTGCCCGGCAAAGATACGAAATACTTTGGGCAACCACCAACCTACCACAATGTAACGCTTCACGTGTGCAACGTAGCGCGAAGCTCATGGCCTGAGCTGGGTTCACTGATAGAAAAATCACTGGGCCATTTTTATTTTCCAGGAGTGTCTAGTAGTTTGTCGTTCAACACTGGAAATGTCTGACAATTTTTAGCATTTTTGTACATGGAATTGTTGCAGAGCAGCGTCATTCCACATCTGCAGTCGGAAGGTTTACTATTGTCAGCAGGATGGCGCATCTCCACCTTCGGCACAATCGGTCCTTGCCTACCTGAACGAGACATTCGGTGGACGTTGGATTGGTCGCGAAAAACCGATAGAATGGCATGTGATCTGAATCCCATGGATATTTTCCTGTGGGGATACTTGAACCGCAGAGTTAATAAAACGAAACCCAAAAACCAGTCTGAAGTGAAAGAGAATATTATGAACGATTATAGACAGATTTTGTGGGAGACATGGCCTAGTTTCCATTATACTGTTTGTATCGGGAGCTGCAAGTTCCACCAGCAAAGCAGTCATTATTTTTTCGGCAACTTATTGTCAATCGATGTGAGCAGCGCAGTCACATCAAATGAGCCAGTAGTAACGCCCAAAGTCTTCTTATTATGTTGACCGAACATAGCGAACGCCAGACGTCACAACCGCGGAATCTATTTATGATTACTGAGACCTGGTTAAGCCTTGAGATAGCAGATTCCGAAGTCAATTTACCTTGTAGGTCACTGGTTTGAAATGACAGAGCTGAAAGAGGTGGTGGCGTAATTCTTTATTACAAGGCTAACATCAGATGTGGACTTATTGACCACTCAGATATCCGTGCCCCAGATTCGCTTTGGTGTCGGCTATGGTTGCGGAACATAGACATATGTCTTATAGCTGTCTTATAGCTGTGAGTTACCGTCCACCAATCTCTACGTGAGAAATGGACTCCAAACTAAACCATGCTCTTCAGGTTACTTTGAGCAAGACAGGAAGTCACATTCTCATCGCAAGCGAATTTAATGTGCACGATATGGAAATAGTGGCGACCGATGGCATGCAGTTCAAAGCCTGTTTACAATAGGCAATTTCCAGCTATCCTCTGTACGACCACGTAACCTCTCCCACCAGATTCCGAAATGCTATTAAATCGTCGATACTTGATGTTGTGCTCAACACCGAAGAACTCGTGGTAGACTGAATAACTACAAGCACACCACGGAGTTGCAGTGACCATGTGACTCTACTGTTTAACCATGTATGTTATACGGTATATCCTATGGAAGAGGATAAAAAGTGTACGCGGTCACGCACTGCAATTTGTTATCCGCGCTTCTTAAGGAGGTATCTTGGATGTTTTTAACTGATTGCCACTCAGAAACCGTCTGCGACACTTTCACAAGGACATTTACCACACTGATACCGCACGCGTCTGTGCAGCAATTCTTCCATCATCAAAGGAGAAAAAAGTCATTTCTGAGGAGCAGAACACGCAAATGCATGTCCTTGAGGAACTTAGCTTGGAGACCTCACAAGGACTCCCCGAATTCCGAAACCTGGTTTGCCTATGTGACACAGCGGAACTTCTGTGGGAGTTTGATCCGCGAGGATAAGGTTACACATCAGAAGGAGTTAATGAAGAGATTCTGCACGAACCGCAAACGCTTATACAGGCATGCTAATGGTCTTCGTAAGGTGTAGCGCGGAATTCCAGTACTGATCACGACTGACGGGTGCACGCAATCAGCAACAGAAGCATCCGATCTCTTGCGGTTCCATTACTCGTAATCGTTCGAGAGAGTAACGGGCCCAACCGTTATCACTGTTTATATTGTCCCACTAGCAGCATTATCCAATATGAATTTTACTGTAAAAGCGTGGCAAAGAAACGTTTGTTCCTGCGTATTTATAGCTATCTTGGTGTCGATAACATTCGAACGAAGGCTTTACAGGCAAGCGGCCAGTGATCTGGCGGAACCTCTGGATATATACTATCAGTATGTAGAACCGTATTCCAACAATATGGAAGCGAGAGGTCAGCACTCCTATTCATAAGGGAGGTAGTCGCACTGACCTAAGTAAGTACCATCCTATAACGCTGCTCCCAGTGGTTTCCATGTTTATGGAGTCTATTATAACTCACATGCACTTGCTGGAAAATCACAAGATGATAGCACCAGAACAACATGGCTTCCGACAAAAGCGCTCATGTACTACGAACTCGCAAGTTGCACGTCATAACTGAACTGAAGCAGTTGATGGTAGAGCAGGATTTGATGTATTATAGTTGAACTTCTCAAAAGCGTTTTTGTGTAGATTCGTCGCAGTTGGACACAGACAGACAGCCACCACACATCCAGGAAAGCGCTAGACGGCCGTTTCGTCCTATTGGGACTCGTCAGTAGCGCACCCGCCGAACCCTGCCGGATTTAAATCCACAACCTTACTCTTGCGAGTCAGCGACTTATGCCACTGAGCCATGGGCTACGGCAGTGGACCGCCATGACTGCTATCTAACTGCGATATAGCGCGGCTCATCCTCCACTGTTTTGCATGCTATGCATGTGCAGAAGCCAGTCCAGTCCTCTGCACATGCAAAGCATGCAAGACAGTGGAGGATGAGCCGCGCTATATCGCAGTTAGATAGCAGTCAAGGCGGTCCGCTGCCGTCGCCCATGGCTCAGTGGCATAAGTCGCTGATTCGCAAGAGTAAGGTCGTGTGTTCGAATCCGTAGGGTTTGGCGGGTGCGCGCTATTGACGAGTCCCAATAGGACGAAACGGCCGTCTAGCGCTTTCCTGGATGTGTGATGGCTGTCTGTCTGTGTCCAACTGCGACGAATCTACACAAAAACCTAATAAACCCCCCTACTACTTACAAATTCTCAAAAGCGTTTGATCGCTTAGACCACCGAATTCTCCTCCATAAACTTCAGCTCTATAGCGTTGGTAACCAACTGCTGCGTTGAATAGACAAGTTCTTGCACGAGCATCGGTCGGAAGTGAGAGTACGAGAATCCCTGTCCGACTCAAATAAGGTGGAGTGTGGCTTGCCACAAGGCCCGGTGCTCGGTCCCCGTCCATACTTGATTTTCGGAAACGATCTGGCGACAGAAATTACTTTCGATCTCTTATTCTTCGCGGATGATATCAAGTTATGCTGAGCGATGAAAGAATCGAACTACTACGAAAAGCTCCAGCGTGACCTCAACACCATTTCAAACTGGTCAATTCTGAATCCATTACCGCCCAATGTGGAAAAATCTCACGCTGTTCAATTGCGCCATATGGGTGACTATGTGTAGAGGCTTGGGTCACATGTATTGTAAACAACCTCCCAATAACGCGACCTTGGTGTGCTCATCCATAGTGGCCTTAACTGTTTAAAGTAGTCAGAGGCAGCTGCCAAGAGATCCAACTAGTATGTCGGCTTGCTGCGGAGAGCATTCGGAATATTCGACCCATCCATCTTCCCCATGATGCACAATTCTTACTTGCGCCCTCACGTTGAATGCGCCATCCAAGCTTTGCAAACTTGCTTAAAGCGCGACTTAGAAGATCTGGAGAAACCACTACTCAGCGCCCCTAAGACATCGAGGGCCCACGAAAGTCACTGAGTTTTCAATGGCTATTACCGAAGACTTCGCGGCGATCTCATATTATTCTACCAAATATTGTGTGACCCTACGCACCTATGCCTTCACTTATTGCAACTTATCCGTAACACAAATCTCAGAGGTAACCATCTGAAATTGTGTGCACAGTTTAGCCGCCTGGAATGCCGGCAGAATTACTTTTCTCTGCGCGTTTGCCAACCTTGGAACTCTCTCGTAAACTACGATGTTTCCTCTCCCAGCTCGGATATTTTCAAAAAAACAATTGGCTCTTGCTCTTGGTCCTCATCACTTCATTGCATAAACTGTGCAAATTTGGAATATATTAATTATCCCTCCAAACCGGATTAGCATGTTACATAAACCTGAGGATGCGGGACAGAAGTGAGCGTTCTCGTTTTGACTTCTTACTTTTCATACATAGTAGAAAAACTATAACTGTCCCCACTTTGCCTCATCGTTCGCGTTCAATTCCCACTTTATTTTTATTCAGCAGCATACCTGTCAGCTAAACGTTCAAACAGACAACTCACCTATCCTTTGCGCATCGTAGTTTTACCCCCACCATCCTGCGTGATTTATCAAGCAACTGCATTTTTACCCAGCATAAAGCTTGTTCATTGTTCAACAATTTCATCTCCTTCTATGGTTGTGGTTTTGAGTTTTGTTAGCTACGGTTCTGCCGAATTAATGACTTGTTCTGATCACGCAATTGGATGTTTTATCCGTCTCCAGAGCTGTTTTGCAAGTATGTACTTTGGTGATTTAGGTAGCGACACGACGAAACCGAGAGACACCCCGCTATTGTGTAATGTTGGTAGACCGTAGAATCGCGGTAGAATCGAATCTTGCGGGTTCATCATTTTGTGTTCTAATTTTGTGCTTCGCCCTATTTGTTCTAGTTTAAGCAGTGTGGGTTTGCTATTGCTTGCTAAGCCTTTTGTCAGATTTTCGTTTATCGGTTGGTACCGCTGAGCAGATGTGTCTTCATCATGTAATCGGTTTTGTCCATTTGAAGCCTTAGGATTCCTTTGTCGGCCGGTAGTATAAATATGCCCTTGTGATTTTGCGATTCACCAGAGCTTTTTGTTCCGTGGCGACAAATATGTTGCTTCCAAATTTATGACTGCTATCCGCGGTGATACTTTGTCTGATCATTTGGAGTGCTTCAGGTGCAATTTCGTCTGGCTTCAGCATAGATTCCAGTGCAGCGAGGACATCGGTGCGATTAGAGTCCTAGACAGTAAGCTGCATACTTTCGACAATGACCGCTTTTTCATCGTTTGATAAAGTTCTCTTGGATAGCTTCGTAAGTCATACTGCTTCTTCCCTAGTTGGCTTCTATTGCGAAACTAAATTCAGCTTCTCTTCAAGCTTCCGTTTGGTGTTGCATTCCGTCTGGTCTGTTTTGAAGACTATCGCGTTTTCATTGCTTCAGTCTATTGTGATCCTAGCTTGGCTAAGTATATTACACACCCCGGAGATACGGATATTCGAAACCATTTCAAATGTAGCACGAATTTTAATATTATGAAGCACAAGGTAATCTAATTCGTTCTGTTGCCTTTTTCCACCTGTCGATGAACCAGGGTTCTTCACGATCACATGAAAGATGTTCAGGCCGAGTAAAAATTACATTAAATGAAAGGGACCGATGTCCAAATAGTTATATGTATATTTTGTTTGCAATTTACTCAGGTGCATCTACATCACTCTAGAAAGTGTTATCGAGAAATTGTGATGTCCCGAACATAATAATCACATTTTGGACGGTTAATTGTTTACTAATAACAAGCTTAAAATTACCCAGTATACCGCATATTCTGATGTCGCTTGAAAGTTTATTCCAAATCCTTGAGTAGTTGATTAGAATAACACGTACTCTGATTCTCGTAGTAACTTTTGGAATCCTGTCGTTTATCTCTTTTTCGCATGTCAGGTGTCTTCTGTTTTAAGACAAATGAACGCTGTCGTCAGAAATGGGAATTTGATGGTTTTGATTCTGTAAAGAAAACATAGGTTCAGCTTCCTTCTCCAGAGTCAGAATGGGCCATATACAAGTTTACCAAAAGGTTTTCTCTATGTCGTCTTTGTAAAATAGCCACACATTGCTGGACACTCTCAAGATTAGATTAGTCGGATTTTCGAAAATTCGATCAGACAAATCAGCAGTACTTCATACAGGCCAATACATATATTTCGTAAAGCCAGATGCGATATCCCTTAAGATAAATTGATGGCATATATATCCGATGGTCTCCATGGCTTTCGAAATGTGAAGCCACCATGTTCAGCAAACATAAAGGTAACTGAATATCGCGTGTCCAAGTTGCAAACTATCGTGCATTAAGAGGTGTGTGCCTTGCAGTAATAGACTGTCTAGCGGTACTTCGCATTTGTACGGCAAAAGATTACACGTATCCACGGCAAATGACATCCGGCATAGTGGATATCAGGGCTCAAGGGCAGATAAATCGTCCTAGATGAGAAGTATGGTTGCCTGGTGGTTGACACGTTCTCCTGACTAGACAACTTTAATGTGCTCTGCAAATTGAAATGTAACACTATGTCCTACTCTCTGGTATCGTTAGTATTACATGCAACTGTGCTTACCGGTTACTGCCGCCAGAACTAACTACAGAAGGTGAGGTATAAAGCTATTATTACTTATAATTAAAAGTGTGGTCTTGGGGTCCAACCCTGCCCTATGCGAGTTGAAACACGCGTCAGCCTAAGATGAGCATAGACGCTACTTTACAGCTTGTTCTTAGGCTATGACAGCTGGTCCTCAGTCAGTGTGGTTAAGTGGCTTTAACCTCACATTAGTAAGTGCATTCTGACATGTTTTAGAACCCCAGAGGGCAAATGAAAGATACGCTGCTGACAATTCCGGAAAGGTCGAAACTACCATCCCGTTTTTGGTGAAATCTGCCTCAAAGGTCTAAGCCAATTCCTGTCTCTCACCAATCTGTACATTTACTGTGCCACTACAGTCCTGGCATTACATTAGTAGAAATGGTCTTTGCTAATCACTGTGGGGGTTCATATCTCGAGTACTCGCAATTACTTGTTAGGCCACGTCAACCGGTTAATGGACTACTTTGCATAATATCGCCCGGCATCCTCGCGCGTGAAGCACTCACTGGTTAGAGTGTATGGGAACTAGAGCGAATGATCCTAACTAAGAGAGCGATTTGCATCGCAAAGCCCACAAGCCATCAAAATGTTTCCTAACCAACCCCCTTACTCGACCAGAAATGCTAAGACATTTATCTTCGTGCCATACATTTATGTCGTTTGCACAGCTAACAGCCGAGCTGTCTATGCAAACCAATTAGCTCCTGTGATTAACATACAGAGGGCGAGTTAACTGAGTTCAAATGTGACATTTTGTTAAGATTTGAGATTAGAATATAGTGAGTGGAGATTTACGTACGGAGTTCGCTGATTTACGCCATAGCTGTTATCGACACATGAACTGCTCTTTGCGGTTACCTAATGGCTATGTTGGTTATTTGAGCACTGGCACATGCGAAATATACTTTGTTTGATATCAGCTTCCATTCGTAGTCATGGAGAACTTCATATACTTAGTCGCTGCCATCATCAAGAGTAAAGCACTAGCCGTCGGATTGCGTGATGTGCTTAAATCTGTGTTTGTAAGTGCGGTCGTTGACTTGTGTGTCCGAATTTGATAATCACTATGGGTGCCAGCAGCCCAAGGACACTTGAGACCATGAGCGTATTACAGGTAGTTTGCGGTGCACGGGCTTCGGTAAACCTAGGAGTTGCCGCCAAATTCTGTGAAAAATAAATGAATGCGACTCAAAACTAGTGAGTGGAACCCGGCTTATTTTGGGTCAGACCACAAGTCCCAAGTATGTACAATACACGGTCATTTGTAACAGTCTTATAGTGATATGTAACTGCACCAACAGAATATGTAATAAACACGGGCAAGATATAAGTAAATACATACTGCCGAGTTAGTAACGCAGTTATGTATTTTCGGAGGGGTCAACTCAAGCCAAGTAAATAATAAACTTTTATGCACTTTTGACAGGAACTGTTTCAACTTCAACACACTTGCCATCGGCAAGAAAACATGCAATCTAAAAGCAGCAAAATCACTGCCGTGAAAATGTTCCATGAATAATGTAACCTCGCTACTGAAATTTACTGGTCAGTTCTTAAACAATAGCTTTTGATTAAGCGTAAATGTAGCTAGATGGGAACGACCGACAAACTACATGTCAGTGTGCGGCCATACATTGCTCTGCACTTTCGCTTGACGGACACCGCAGGTATAAAATTAGCCTGTACGCTGTACGACGCGCGGCTAATGTAGGTAAGTATTTTGGAAGCAAGTTCTGTGCAGGTATTAACGGGAACAGCTACAATTATTTTAATCAAATTTGGCTTTGGAATGCCGCTGAAGCGGGACATGGATTTCGATGACCTGTCAAGCAGCATCAAAGGCTCACATAATATGTCTGAAAATATCACAGGAGGGTAATAATTCAATTGCGATAAAGTCCATGCAGTGCTGAATTTTGGAATCGAATTGTGTGCCACGGTGGATGATCGCAATTGAGAAAAGTTAAACGAAAGTCGCCTGCCTTTCGTGGATATTCAATTCAGGTAAATGGACCACGATGAATCTGGACTTATTGTGAATCCAAGCTATTTTACTGGTAGAGAGATCCTCAACATGTAACCATCGATCTTAAGTTAGGGTCCGTAACACGTTTTTAGTAACGGGATGTTTTATGAACTGAACACAGAATGTCGTTGCACTTGCATGCACTTTAATTAAGCAACGAGATTTCGATCACTGTAGTAAACAGTCCAAACACATTTTAAGCTTGGTTGAAGAAGTTGGACTGGATGATTCACTTAGATGATTAGGTCATCAGAAAACTTCAGCAGCCTGGTTTCTTCGGGGATATGTAGGGAGCCAAGGTACGCAGAGAATAGGAGAGGTGGATATATGGCTTCTTTAAGGACGCCGGATATTGTGGCAATTAGCAAAGATAGTTAGCCACTACATCAGGTGATATGAGAAAGTTTGGCAAATAATACTTTAAAATGAACATCAGGGTAAGTTGAGCAACAAAGCACATATATCTACCAACAGCATTTCAAGGTCAACACAGGAAAAGACCTTGCTTTACTCGAGGCAACAGACGTGAATTTGTTTTTATTGCTTAGCCAGGAAAACGGCGAACGCACTAGACAAGCCGTTGCGTTGAACCATAAAATACTGATTGGTCTGGACCATCTAAATAAGATTGGGCAGGCATTTCTTTGGGGCTAACCTTTTCAAAATCATGAAAACATTTGAACTGCATGCGATAGTCGAATATTGCCCGCCACTTCCTTCGGTACTGGTGTTACGGTTACAATCCACTTGCGATCCGCAGTTTTGCTTCTCTTTATGCACATTGTGGCAATGAATCTGTGCACTGCCTGACGACGAGATTAGATAACCTGTCGGGTCCGTTTGTCTTGCCTAAGTGCCGATGGGCCAGTTTATTGTGCTGTGATGCAATCTCAACAATAGTCCGTGAACCCGTAGACCATTGCAACTGTGCAGCCGACGTGTAAAGAAACCAATTATTGCGGGTGCGGTAGAAACCGTAATTTAATTCTCCTACGTCCACACGAGAATTTTTGGCGTGCCGAGTGGTTTCTTCCAGTTAGATCATTATCTGCCAAAACTTACGGCAAGTGTCGCTTTTCAGAAATGTATGGACATAGATATGCATGAGCTGGGGCACTTCACCCTTAAAACGAATAATGAGGAACTTTACAGGGGCAGGATTTCTGCATTCGAAGCTTTCACCTTGTGTCTACCAGAATGCTTGTGGTGTGCTGAAGAAAACCGGTCGGTACGGCTGATAGAGCTTCTGCTCAGGTAACACTTCTGGGGATTCTTCACACCTGTTCGAAGGCGTTCTAGGTAATTAAAAATTGTGCTTCTCAATACCATTAATAGCCGCTACAACAAATTTCCATTCCATTGTTGTTCTGTCAACTTCCAGTTGGAATTGAGATAGAACTGAAGTGACGCTGCACCAATTATGATTTGCTATTGCAGCTCTCTTGTGTCTTACAACACCGACTGGTGCGCAGAACATTACCGCGAGTTCTATGCTTACTTGACCTGTCGAACTACATCGCCTGTCCTACCAGTCTAGCCAACTTAGCAAAATCCATGTCTGATATCGAAGCTTTGCTCCAAGCGGAAATCATGCAAAATGGGAGAAAAAATTACTAAATACAATGTGTATGTCCGCATTTCGGCAGGATAAACAGGTTGTGGCATGATCAGGTAACTGTAAACGTTTTCTGTTGGAAGGGCCAAAAATGCTAAGAAAATGTACAAAAGATCACACATTTCCGAATATCATAATAGACTGCTGTTTGTATTTATGGCCGTGGCTCCTTGAGAATTTCAGTGGCGAATCCTGATACAGAATTGACTCGCCGCTACTCCAGTTCTCTCGTTTATCCATGTCCTAGGAGCATCTTCATGGTGATCGCTGGGTGGGAGTTTGACTATATTCTTAGCTAAGAGCCTGAACATATCAGCGTGAGTCGTTTCACTGACTTATGGCTCATCTTCCGCTACCTGTTGGGAGCAAATTTTAGAGGAGGCCTTGCTTGAAGACCCGAGTTGTTCTCATCCTCATGCTTGGACGCCATGACAGTATATCATCCAGTCCAAGTATAAATCATGCCATACGTAACTACAGATAATGCAATGCTGAATGGTCCATTGCGTAGTTGGATGGAAATGTCGACATCTCTGCTGTATACTGCTGTGTGGATAAGAAAAAAAACATGCGGCTACTTGCGCCTCGCTTCTTTTTCCAACACTTCGGACTACACATCCCCTTATCCCACTCTCCATTTCCGCCGACCTAGCTGCCTGTCTCATCCAACTCTCATTACCCAATTGGGCTCCCGCGTGATTGCGCCAGGGCAATCGCACGCCGTTGCACAATTTGCTCACTACCGGATGCTCGAACGTGTTTACACGAATGAGCGCTGCGAGAAAGCACTGCAATTGTTACGATGAAACTCGGTGGTAACAATATTCGTTTTGTCGCACTCAGTGAGACTTGGTTGGTCGATCAACGCAAGCTGCAAGATGTCGGTGTTGGCTGCACGCTCCACTGGGGTGGAAACGCCGTCAAAGCACCACGTGAACAAGGAGTCGGATTCATAGCCCCAGACAGCTTAAATGGCCGGCGGACAGAACAGCTGACAAGCATCATCCCAAGATTTATGACACTACTTCGGAGCTCAGGACGTTGAAAGTTTGAAACTTCTATTGGCACATCTGGTCTCGCCATATGTTATCCGGATGACAGAAAGAATCAGTGTTATGCTCAGATGTCCTCCATGACACTGTCACAGCCAAGGGACGATGGGTTATTCCTACTGGGTGATTTCAACGCGCGCGTTGGACATGATGCATTAGTGTGGACAGAGAAAGTGTGGCAGGTGAGAGAACGGAATATCTCCTTGGACGTCCTCTAGTTTTGCGCAGCGTATTCCACCAACTCATTCATCAAATGTATGATTAGCTTGCTAGATAACTGCTATCAGTTAGCAAAACCTTCAAGAGTCTAGAAGTCAGAATTCTTACTTGGAAGATAGTATGCTCCACGAAAGTGTTGCGGCCTCTAAGCAAAAAACAGCGAGCAATTTGCATCCATCGAAACACCAGCGGCAAATATCCCATCAACTTAACTCCTTACAATTCTTGTTAGACAAGGGCTCAGATAGTCGTGCAATAATCTGACAAAGAACTTGTTGGCACCTCTAAAATCATGTGGTTGATCGAATCACGCCAACTTTAATAGCTTTTACGCTTACTAGAAATAGAGCAGCCAAACACCGACCTGCTGCAGAGGCAGATTAAACAGCGCAGGTTAACCACAAATTCCCGGAACATCAGTAAAGCAGACAGCGCTTGCTGCAAAGGCCACTTGAGATGCCACCTCCACAATTCCATCTGTTGTAAACCCCAATCACGTAACAAACCGGAAGCAATCTATTCTTCAGCGGAATGTCAAGACTGTACTTGCAGTACCTTTCACATCAATGTAACTTGCATCTAACAATGATGCCTCAGCTTTTGTGGGCACAGTTATTACTGTATCCAGGACTATCACACTGTGGCGTAAAGGGTTTAACCATGTTCACTAATGTATGGCGGGACCTTCAAATTGGCCAGTGCTGTTCAGAATACATTTTTACCCTAGTTACTGCGAAATGATCCATTTCGTATAAAGTGTTTCTCAAATGTGTCTATCTGGGTAAATGGTGAGGACCACAGTAACCTATTCTATTAATTTTTCAAGACTTTTCGCGGCACCGCTTTTTGTTCGCAATTTGTTGATTATTCCCATGACGTCAGGAACACTTTTAAAAGAATTATGAGAAAGCCATCGAGAAGAATGAGAAAACACCGAACTGGTTGGCGAGTCAGTGTAAGACGTCGTTCAGTAAACCGGACGCAATTACCAATGATTCTTTCCAACCATGTTCGATCATTGTTAGGAAAATTCGTGGATCTTACCTCGAACTTGAATTGAAGCAAATATTCAAATGTCGCCATTTTGATGCTAAAGGAAAGTGATATAGAAGACGAAATTATGCATCTTACTCTCTATCGTTCCCTCAGGTCCGATCGATCAGCATTAACCCAAACTCGTGGAGGCGGTAGAATTACTTACTTCATCCAACGCTGGTGCAATTCGGCAGCCTCATTTTTCCCATACATAACAACCACTGTTAGCTGGCATTTGATTGAATGCAAGGCACGGTTCCTTTGCGGTTTAACTTCTCTTGTCGTCGGAAAAATGTACATATCGCCTGGCACACCATTGCCCCAAATGGATAAATTTGCTGGTGAGTTATCCACCTTCTTATTACCGAAACTTGAAACCTCAGTCTGTGTGATCGCTGAAGATTTCAATAAATGCAATACCAAGTTTATTCAGGCCCTTGATCTCGCGAAAGTTGTGACTTTTCTAACCAGACTAGAAGCAAAATTAGATCTAGTCTTCATAACCCAAATTCCATAGTTTCCATGCAAAAAGGGCTCCACAAGAAAACTCTGATTTCTGCCTAATAAAGATATGCCCTATTCGTAAATTATACCCATGGAAATGCAAGAACACAAGTTTGCGAGAAAGACTCTTTTCTACAAATCTGCTCAAGCATTTACGATTATAAAATGGAAAGGCAGAACACAATTAGCTGATGAAGCCAAAGTGGTGGGAATAGGGGAATCAAGACAAACAAAAATTCAAAAGTCTTGATCAATAAAGTCCACCAACAACACATGTGACAGAGCACGTGTCGGTTGATCGGTGGAATGCCAAGCACATCAACCGACCACTGTAGGCGCAGGAAGTGATAAAATTTGGTAAGCTAACTAGGGTCAAGTTAGAAGAAGCCCTTGCAACAAAGCCCACTGTTTGCATAATTCTGGTTGAGTAATTATAGTCGCGATCGCTTCGGCCGTCCGAAGAATTTGCTTCCTAAGACATTTCATGTATCGTCGCTGTACTACCTGAAGTACTTGGGAGGTATCAGCCGTCCTAATTCGGTGTCAGCTTTCCACCAAATATTGCGGGATGGAACTGTTGGGGCGACTGACGACTCTTTTCCGTAAAGCCGCTGGGCAGTGTTTCGCAATGCGTTTAGACAGACGCCTGGTTGTGTGTCCTACGTATCTCCTTCCACAGGCGCAGGTAAACTTATATACGATGTAAGGTTGGAACTGCACCGGAAGCCTGTCATTAACGCGTCAAGCTATAAAGTGGGCTGTTTTCGCAAGGACGTGTCGGCATGCGGCCAAGAAGGTTCGAACCACTCACTAGCAATTATTCTGGTCAACAGATCCAAGGCAACATCGCCTTTAAAGGTGTCCGTGTAAACGCATTGCAAAGCACTGCCCAGCGGTTTTAAGGAAAAGCATCATCTGCCACCCAGTAGTTCCATCCTAGAACATCTGGTGGAAAGCTGACACCGAATTAGGACGGCTGATACCTCCCAAGTACTTCAGGTAGTACAGCGACGATACATGAAATGTCTTAGGAAGCAAATTCTTCGGACGGCCGAAGCGATCGCGACTATAATTACTCAACCAGAATTATGCAAACAGTGGGCTTTGTTGCAAGGGCTTCTTCTAACTTGACCCTAGTTAGCTTACCAAATTTTATCACTTCCTGCGCCTACAGTGGTCGGTTGATGTGCTTGGCATTCCACCGATCAACCGACACGTGCTCTGTCACATGTGTTGTTGGTGGACTTTATTGATCAAGACTTTTGAATTTTTGTTTGTCTTGATTCCCCTATTCCCACCACTTTGGCTTCATCAGCTAATTGTGTTCTGCCTTTCCATTTTATAATCGTAAATGCTTGAGCAGATTTGTTGAAAAGAGTCTTTCTCGCAAACTTGTGTTCTTCTATGCCCTACTAAGTACCGTAAGACAAATTGCGTTTCTGTAACTAATATACCCTTTCGAATTATCAGGAGCTGCGTATGTTCCACGTTCAACATTTTGAGACTTTAAACATGCTTCTGCAGCATTGATTTTGCTGTTTTCAATAACGACAATTTGTCCGTTCCACGTGAGCATCTCGGCGACTATTGCAATTTTTGCTTCGACGTTTGCTTCCCACTTGAGACTATTTATTTGAGGGTAGACCGGTTATCCTCCCCATTAATCAAATAAATAGAAGGAAGAAAGTGCGTGCATATAAAACTGCCTGATCGTGTCAACTTAATTTTTACAGCCATAAAACTATGATTATAAGAATGAAATGACCTGTACATTGATGCCAATTTACCTAGCAACAATTGTCGTGACGTGTGACATCTTTTGACGAACCGTGTAATAAAGGCTCTAGTAAACAGCTAGGGGTTGTAGATGTCGATAAAGGCAACTCTGAATTCCGAACTACCACTCAAAATGCCTGCTTTCTGCCTGCATTTCGCCAGCTATCAATCTGTGCAGCTGGTCAACATTTTCATTCCAACACCAGGAACTCAAGAGGCAGAATGTGAGCAAGGCCGAAGGGCTTCATGTATTACCAATTGTTTTAAAAAAGTCCCTGACTTTAACGAATTTGCTTAATTGTGGCCTACACAATGGCATTATTCCAGAAATTTGGAAACTCGTCAGGATAACACCAGTGCCGAAGAAATAAGCTCAAAAATTCCGTCCAATTGCTTGTATATTTTCCAACTTGAAAGTATTAGCACGACTGCTTATTGCCTTAATTTCTACAAGCTCCCCACCTTCTGATTCCTCTCAGTTTGCTTATAAACCCAAACGCTCTACTTTGGACGCAGTGACCTATCTCGTTCACTCAATAGCATCTGCGTTAGATATTAATCTAAGGCAGTACATCTGCTTTTCCTGGATTATTCAGACGCGTTTGGGAGTTTTGTTAGTTCACAGCTTCACAACCTATTATTTACAAACGACGTCCAACCTGCGATGTGCCATCTACTTGGTAATTATTTTACGAATCGCACAAAATTCACCCATCTGGATGGCAAAAGTTCCTCCGCTAGCGGTAACAACTGGGGTATTTTACAGGGAGAAATCCTCTCTCCCTTTTTGTCTCCTTTGTACATCGAGAGACTTCCTATTCCATCAGGTTTTATAGGATGTGCATGTGCCGACGACGTACTTTTAGTCAGCGTTTTTTCTCACAAACGAGTCATTCTCTGCACTTCAAAAAGCGTTGGACAGGCTTGAACTGTGACCATCTTCCCGATCCCTTGTCCCCAACGTTTCAAGTTGCCGAGACCTTTTCTCTTCTCCAAGCTGATAAACGTCAATCTTTGCTTAGTGCTTCGAGCTGCATTGTTGTTAACGAACGCATTATCCTTAGTTCATTCACTGTTAGCTATGTTAGCGTATGTTAACCCAAAACACAACGTGGTCCACACAGATCGACGAAACTTTTCGCAAGTTAAGGAAACTATCATTTTACGCATTGCGGCTTAAGATGCTTTTAGTAGCATGCTATTTAGTCTATAACTCGGTAGCTATATGTATTCTCCCTCATTGTCTTTACTGCCCGCCCATTATTGTACGATCGATTGATTTCATCTCTAAATGTATTGGGACATCCCGAGTCTCTTGTAGACTTCATTGTTACCAAGCATTTTAATATATATCACAGATTTTCTTCGCAGAAAGTAAATGATCCGTATCGCCCACTTCACGATAAGTTATCGAAACTCGCCCGTCTCATCTACACGTTCAATTTTAAGGTTCTGTTTTTCGTACCAATTCTTATCATAACTCTGTTTTGCCTTATTTATCACGTCTTTTAGTGAACTCTACGAAGATCACTGATGCCACGGGTGAACCGTTACTTGAGTGAATGTATGTATATTTTGTTTTTCACCATTTGACAATCCTTTTACTTAGACTTCAGTTGTAGCGAATTTTTTCATCCGCAGTTCTAGTGTAAAAAAGTGATGACAATGTGCTCAGTCGGGTACATAAGACTTAGTTTGACTTGAACTCATTTTACATTTTGGTGAACCTCGTCGTCCCAGGCACAGATCTAGCACAAGGAACTCGTCACTAATGGGAACCCGACTTATTACGGCAAATTTGGCAGCTTTCATAGCCTACATAAATTAGTAACCCAGTCTTGTTTGGGGAACAATTCTAGGATGATTCGATGAAGCTCAGTGCTACTATTCCACTTAGTAACCACGTTATTTTGCCTACTCTTTTCAGGACAGGCAACAAGCCATCTGTTTTCCATCTTGTGTTCACCAACGACGAACATATTATTAATCTGTTAATTGTAGACTTCGCGTCTGGTCGCAGTGATCATGCGTTCATCAATTTTAACTTCATTTGCTATACGGAATATCCAAATGAGAATTCTGTGTTGGTAAGTACCTTTACAGATGCTCAAGTGCTCTTTGACAGTTGCAACGCCTTTGACTCCTCGCTGTAAACGGGCGTCCAGACCCACCAATCGACCTCCAATACTCCGTCCGAACTAGCTCTCTTCTAGCTAGTTAAGACAAAGTAATCACACTGCGAGAGGCAGCACCTTGGCCTCGCATGTACCGGTTGCATCTACGCTGCGCTCCATAAAGTACCATTTGCACTTTGCTGTAAACAGTCCTCCAGCCACACCCCATGGATCTTAAAGTGTTTCCTTTCCTTATCCTTTGTAAGAACTCGGATACATAACACATATGATAAACCATTTACAATGCACAGTGGTTGAACGATTGATAGTTTGTTACATATCGTTCTAGTTTTCATTTGAGTTTCCATTACATTTCTGTCTGGATATCTCTTCAACTGCCTATTGTTCAGTGCCCGTCTATCTGAGTATTTCAGAGGCATGGTGCATGGCATCTGTGAAACCTTGTAATCTCTCTGGATGGCCCATAATAAGTAACTCCGAGATTCAGCCACATGCAGGACACAGTTCCCACAACTGGATTTTGGTAGAAAATAACGCAGCAGAAAGACATCCGACACCTTAGTATATAATGAACGAACGGACGGAAAATCGGCGACAAACGGGGGTGACACGATCAGCTTGTGTTGAAATTTTTCGTTCGGTGGAAGTATGTCTTGGAACTTTCGATACAGATCATTTTCATTTCTTTTTCTGAATTTTTCGACCAGAAATACTTGTGTTTTCACCACCTAGTTCCGGAGATCTTGCTATCGCCGTTTGCTCCAGGAACTGGTCGCTATCTTGTTTTCGGATTATTCACAAAGCGAAGCAATCACCCTATGATGCTTGTTCCAAGATAGTCGGATACCATGTAAATGCCGTCACGTGTGTTTTGTGCCGTTAAATACCCCAGTTCATGTGTTGGCTTATCAGTTGAGCATTTTCATCTTCTTCGCGAAATCCAACACCATTTCGTTCAAACTTTATTTGAAAACTGCCGAAACAAGATACAACCAGAAAGAGTAAAGCCGACGTGTAGGTTTCATCATTCCGTTGCGAACAGCTCCGCGTGTTTGGCCTAACAATCTAGCCCCAACAGCCTCCAGGTTTCAGCTCAGTCTTCCTTCTTTACCCGCGCAAACTTACCGGCACGAAGTTCAACCGTTGTGAGGAGCCCAGTTTCACCTGGCATAAATTGTCTACCTTTGTTGTTTCCGACGAGCACTGATGTCCCAGCAGGTGAAAGTCTGAGTGCTGAGGACAAGTGGAAAGAAAAAAGAACGAAATTATGAAGGGATGTTGGGTGTTTAACTTCTCTAAGTCAACGGGTAGCCAAACAACGTGAGGCTGGTAATATACTTCGCCCTGTAAGATCAACCTGCTCCGACCAGAGGCGTTATAACCACGTGATCGTCCACGCACCGGTGTCCAGTGATCCAACACCTCAAGTGCGATACCATCACGATGGCGCGATTTTACAGTCTAATTTACAGACTCCTCGAAGCTGGTGAAGACTCGGTAAATGTGAGGCACAGTACCCGTCCTGCAAAGCAAGGTGCACAACAAAATCGGCCTATGAGAATCACTTGTGGACGAAGCCAATATACGACTGGTCATGTCCCGCCTAAGTAGGCTGAATGTTTTGAAGATCCATGTTCGTCCAGAATTGGACCCAGTAGACAGGGAGCGGCTCATGTCTGTCATCTTCGAGCTGAAAAGACGTACTGGTGAAGAGAAACAAATCTTCTTATCGTAAATTTTCGGGTGGTTTTCAAGAATTTGCGAATCAGGATAAACAGGTTGCTTTCACTTCAAGCAAGCCCGGTGGCTCTTGCTGCGGCCTGCGAGTAGACTTTACAAATGTTTGCAGTGCCATGAACAAGGGCGATGAGCTTTGTTGTTTCTTTGCATCTGAGCGGCCACACGTAGTGGGACTGGCGGAGACATAGTTGCATGCAGAGTTATATACCCAGGAACTTGAACTCAACGGTTACTCGTACTTCCGATGCGATAGACTAATGAATGCTTTACATTGGGTGTTCCCTGCGTGGGAGACCTGTGATCACTTCCCGAAGTGACAATGGTTTGTGTGAACCACTGTGGTCCTCCATCCGCCTCAGGCGTGAAGAACTACTTGTGGACGCAGTCCATCACAGTCCCCTTAGTCCTTGTTTGGATTGGCTGCCTCATATTCGAACCCACATGAGTCGTCCACACTTTCTACTTATGGACGATGTTAACTGCCCTCGAATATGATGGACTGATGTGCATTTGATGCATGGACATGCTGAGGTTGAAGCAAAATTCGTAGATTTGGTACTTGAAACTGTTGCATCGCCACAAGTATGCCAGCCAACACGCATAACACCACGCTCAACCCCGTCTTGTCTCGACCTGATGTTAACCAGCTACAAACAACGAGTGCGTGACACTTGGATCCTGAAGCCCCTTGCTAGAAGCGACCACGCAGTGCTCATAGTTGTTATGGAATTACCTATGCCGTATTCACGTCCGCTGGAACCAGCTAACCACTACTGAAAAACGGTCTTCGATATTCTAGCCAAATGGATTGGTTTCTGTCACAAGCTACCTCTGTAGAAGACTGTCGGACTTTATAAAAGAGATATTGAAAGCATTGTGTTCCCAATTTGTTAACTTGAAATGTCGGAAGGTTGGACCAATTAAGCCTCAATGGTTTGAAAAGTAGAATGGAAATCTGGCTCGGAGGCGGCGCAGACTGTGGGACAGATTCCTCCTCTGTGGCTCTGCCAGATATTACGAAGGGCATAAAGTCAGTGGAATCTCTACAAAAGTGCAAAAAGGAATACGCGTCGATGTTTCGAAGAGCGGCTCACAATCACCGCGAAGATCGCCCCAAAGATAATCTTTGCTTACGTGAAGTGACGCATGAAGCCGGCAGGTGATGTGCCAGTGCTACATGGCGCGGACGGACAGCCCCAAACTCCAGCACTGAGCTGGCGTCCGTGTTGGCGGCTCGTTTAGCCTCCGTAATTGCAAGTGACCAGATGTCTGTTCCGAGTTCGACGTGTACCGCTATTACCGAACTCGACAGTCTGGATTGCGGCGTTGTAGAGTTTTGACAACTACTTGCCAGCCTTTATGGCACTATCCCTGCCTGAAGTGATGGCCTTCATCCACTGATCCTCAAGTCACTTTCGGTCATGATCACTCCTGTCGTGAATGACCTTTTCAACAGGTTGCTATCCCAAGGTTAGTTGCCGATTGTCTGGAAATGTTCGATAGTGAAGCCTATTCCGAAAGGCGGCAACCCTAGCAAATCGGAGAACTACGGAACAATTTGTCTGACACCTATTTTGGCAAAGGTTGCTAAGAAAATCGTAAAAATGGGATTATTACAATTGCTACCGTCAAAAGAGGTCCTGATGTTTGTACAGCACGGTTTTGTGCAATGCCGTTCAGGCATTACAAACCTGCTTGTGACTAGACATGAGTGGTTACAGGCAGTACGCAAGGGGAAGTCTGTTGACGTGATATTCATCGATTTCAGTATAGCGTTCAACAAGTTCAGCCATGAGCTTCTCCTTCACAAACTCAGGATGTACGGTGTCGGTGACTCACTGCGACGGTTGATCCGCGACGTTATTGTTGGACGAAAGTGGAGGGTACAGGTCGACAACCATCTCACTGACTAGTATCTCTCTACAAGTGGTGTCTTTCAAGGCCCTGTGCTGGGGCCCACTGTGTTCCTAATCTCCACCAACGATCTACCTCAGCTTCTCCGGTCGCCGTGTGCCTTGTTTGCGGACGACGTGAGGATTTGGAGAGAAATTGACGCTCCCGACAACTGTGACCTCAGCAAGACCTCAACCACCTATCCATATATTCTGCAGAAGTTCGTCATCCGGTCAACCCAGCCAAGTCTTATGTATGAGCATGTGGAAGGGTGCTTACGGCCGAACCCGCTCTATCCCACACCCTCTTTGAAGGATCTAGGTTTACTTTTGCGCTACGATTTGAAGTCCATGGACAACACGAATAGGCTATATCGTCACGGTCTGCGCATGCTTTGGACGCTCAAACCTAGATGCGGCACATGGTCTGAAGAGGTTGCCACTCGCCTCTTTTCTTCCATCATTAGATCAACGTTAGAGTACCGTATACCCGCTTACTTTCCGATTATCCGATGTGAGACACAAAAGGTCGAACTGTTCCAACACGTTTCTACCAGGCTCATCCCGATTTTACGTGGCTTGGGGTATGAAGACCGGGGCGAAAAACTATGATTTTACGCCTTGTCCTACCGTCGGGTGCGAGTCAACCTCATTATGACCTACCGTATTCTACATCAAAGTGACCTCCCCATGCCGAGGCCAATGCTGCACGTATGAGGGCCATGAAACACACGCGGACGCAGAAACGAAGTTGTCATGCCGGATGTGAAGAGAGTTCCCAACCTGCTGTGCTTCGAACGGAGAGTGGTAAACATTTGGAACAGTTTACCTGAACATGTGATGGAGGCAACATCTGTGCAGCGGTTGAAAATTTGTTAGTTTTATATTTTATCACTGTTGGATTCAGAAAACGATTGCACACTTACGATGACATGTCACCTTTGTGAGTCCTGCAATGCTGTGAGTCAGATATTTTAAATTTTACATGAGAACGATAACGATATTCACGGCTGACGTCTTTCACCATAACTCGAAAGAGTTGTACAGAATTCACTCCTACTTGCTTGATAATACCGTATTCAGTATTCAGGCAGGTGACTGCGAATAACTGCGCAAGCAATCGGTTCGAGGGCAAATCAGTTTAAGTGACCAATACAGCATTTACTTACTACAAAACTCAATGTACTCGTTCATACTTATCGGCTTCTTCGCATTTGCAAAATAATGCGTTCTTTCAACACGGAAACAACTTCCGATGTTGAATGGTTATCAAAACCACATCTCATGTCTTGCAACTTATGGACTACTCAATTGTTTTGTCAAGACTAATCTTCGAGGAAATTGTGATCACCGCATATTTACTCGTACAAGACTGATCGTACCTCCTTTAAGGTGCAATGAGTAACATCTGGAATATACTTTTTAGTTATTTATTTGCCTGTTACAGTCAGTTGGCCTAGCTTGTCGTTGCCACAAGCTGCTCATTTCACGTTGAAGAATCTCCGGCGGTCGTTCGATTAAAGTTATTGAAAGTTTTAGAGAACGGATTAAAGCTACTTCAGAAACGTTTGGCAGCAGTGAGTCTAAAGTATTTTATTTCGTATGCAACGGAATGCGAACATGAGTGATGGTACCCAAGTCAACACGGCGAGCGTGTATGTTATAATAATAATTGGGGCACTGACAGTACAACGCAATCAATTCAACCAACTGCTCAGAGGAGATAAGGTGATACATCGGTAGAATTTGACAGATTTTAATGCCAAACGTAAATCTCTGTACAAACAGGTGCATTTCGAGTGGTGCAACAGGGAGTCCATGCACTCAGGACCGTTGATGGCGGAAGCGAAACAGACATAGAAGCTGTACATGCGCCGGGGACGCAATATGCGCCCACACTTCAATGGGTCTTATCATCAAGCCATTTTCCAGCTATTGTTGCCCAGCCGTCAGGATGTACCCATATCTTTTATCGCTGCGGTTGCATTGGTGTAGGTAAACGCCTTGTACAACCATAGATCAAGTAGACTGGAAACTAAGTTTCCAAAAGCACTGGAAGCAGCAGCATCACAACGGGCTAAAACTTAGGCTGTTCTTTCAGCTCTGCTTAGAAAATTACAGGTTCCTGTCATGTGAAAGCTTAACTTAAGCACTCCAATCTATTAGCTGGTTTGGAAATTTATTCCATTTTGTACGAAAATGATGGACTACTTTCTTCTAGCGAATAAATATTTTATTGAATTATATATTGTCCGTTTTGATCCAATTAGTTTTGCCACCTTTATGGCAGTAACATCATTCCATTCACATAAACTTGTTTTCTTTGCTGGCAAAAACTGATCCAGGTGATTTTTGGCACCCACATTTGAAGTAAAGTTTTGACCCGCTATAACGTTTGTAGAGACGGGAACAAATAATAATCAGAAGTGGCCAGATCCGGAGAATATGGTAGGCGTCGCCGTGTATCCCGTCCAAGCTGTAAAAGCATTTGGCGAGTTGCCAAACCTGTATGAGGTCTGGCATTAACTTGGTGGAACACTAAATCTTTTATATTGATCAATTATTACCTTTTCTGTCTAGGGGAATCATTCAAGTCGTCCAGCTGATGACGGTACAATTCAGAATTAATCATTGTGTTGTCCAGTTAAAGCTCAAAAAATGATTCCTTTGATACCCTACTAAAGCGATGGTATCACCATTTTTTGATGAATATTGGCTTTCGAAGTGGTTTGAGCCGATTTCTTTTGTACTCCATAATCTCTTGCGTTTAATATTGTTTTAGACAATTCATTTCTCTTCCCCCGTGACGATGCATTTCGAAAATGGATCATTTTTGATGTTTTTGAAGTAAAGCAGTGACTTCAATGCGACAGAACCAACTTATTTCCGTAAGAAAAATGAGAAATCCAAATGTGGAAGTTTACGATGAAACCTAGACGTTGCAAATTATTATGAACGATCGAATTGGATAAATCTAATCTCTCAGCGGTCTCACGAGCTGGTGTTCGCCGGTTTGTATCAAGTGCCGCACATTAATCAACTACTTGATGCAATTAATTAATTGTTTGCTGCCGGGTCGCAATTTTGCAACCCAGGTCCGGTACTGGCGTTCTGTTAATGCATCTTCTCCATGCACATCCGGCAACTTTTTTCTTGCTTGAGCAAAATTTTTTAACTTCTCGCTATTGAATGTAAAAGTTGACAAAAATGATGTTTTTTATTCCCCAATGTGAAAGGGCAACAACCAAAAACTACTGCATAAAATCATTTGAGCTTTTGCACAAGCAAGCCTTGATATTTCTATCACCTGTCAACATAGATAAGATTATGCGGATTAACTGTGAAGTTGGTTATGAACAAATAAAAATAATGAAATGGGCGTAACAACCAACACTTGCTGAACAACCTAATACATGGAAAGAAGTGAAACTGAGCCTTCAGAAAACCTTAGTGTATATATTGCTATACGCGCTAACAGTGACTTTTCATGTATTCAATTGCGATTTCACTGCCTCAGCAACAAAAGTTTCTTGTTACGATGTCGTACATAGCTATTACCTCTGGAAGTCATGTCACTTGGGGGAAACCCAGTCCTCAGCAAAGTTCGTAACTTGCTTGTCAGTGGGGGATAAAACGCGGTACATCGAAGTTAGCTTGCAAAGCACGATAGTCAACTGCTGTCTGCCGTGGCGCACTAGCAGAAGGGGATGGCTGGCGATACAAGCCACTAGTGGTCATGGGTTCAGATCCTGCTAGATTCGATGGATGCACACCACTGCTGATGTGCAACAGGTTAAAAATGCGATCTAGTGCTTTTCCTTGCATATGGAGAACTCTGATTTAGAGGCTGTTGCGATGATCTCTCGATTAATTCACAAAATGAGTCGACTAGTTAGCAACAGGTGTGAAACGCAACAGTGTCAATATGTGCGTAGGACAGACTCGGATTAGAGGATACGAGAAAGCGCAAAGTTAAATGCTCGGACTGAAGCACGTGCGCTTTCTGACTCTGGTGGGGATTGGAGTGAGCAAATGAACGCAGATTAGAAACGGGAAGTTCAGGTACAGCAGAAAGAATGACCGATATTTGGGATATCCGTATGTTAGCTTGGAATTAACCTGCGCAATACGAAAGGTATCCAAGCATAGCATGGTGTTTGCCAGGCTTGTCAAACAGGTACAGTGAGTTACATTAGAACAGCAGTAAATTCAGAAAATGAAATGCATGTTTCACATTAGCACGTCTTATTTGATCTTACTATACAGGAGCTTGTTCTAGTCCCAAATTGCTTGTGCTTTACCGGACTAACTTGACTGTAGATACGGTTTATTTTAACTTATGGAATAAATATGGAATGATGTGACGGTTTGATGTATATACAGCTGTTTTTCCCTATGCACAGCATATTTCTTGTTGGGCTATTTTTATAATTGACAGATAACTTCATGTTTGTAGGACCAATACTTGTGCTAGAAATGAGAAACAGTTGGGTATATGGATGGCCCTTGCTCCATACATTTACATGATTATTTGCAAGATATGAAGAATTTATGGAATGAGTAACACTGAGAAAAAATGAACATTTTTGTCGGTTGGATAAAGCTAAACGCAATTAAGCGCTTCCAAGCAGAAACTTCACTTTTCCAACTTAGAACGGCTTTTGAGTCGAAAATTGTCTACACCTATATTTAAAGCACTGAGTTCCCTTTGTCATTCTAAATAAGACAACGAGAACGCTGGTATTGCGAGATGGAACCATTTTGTGTTATCTGCTCACTCGCAAACTAACAACATAAATATGAATCACGTGACAGAATAATCGAAGTTTTGAAACTGGTCGCAGACAAAAATTACGTAGACGCAAGAATAAATCAACGAACTTGTTCTTTGGGTCATGAGTCTCAAGGAAGCCTTAGGGAGTCTGTTATTTTTTCTGTACACAAAGGACAGGATGATGCCGGATAAGTTCCAAAGCTTCGGCAAACCTCAAAACTTTGGGGTTTCCATTTCGATAGATAACTGTAAATGCTGACCCAGGGTCAACATGATGGCCTGTTTCGATTAGGTGTCTGGCGATAGACGATGCCGGCAGCTTAAATACTCTTCCTTTTTCGGCTGCTTGTTGTGTTGATAGTTTAGCAATCCGTTTTTGGATATGCTCTCCAATGCGCTTACCCAAGGATCTATCTGCCAAGGTATCTATGCCAAGGTAACTACTTCCGCAGTTAAAACGAATTGGTAAATACAGTGGGTTGCGGCGGAGATCGGTTGAGTGGGCTTCACTGAAGGCATAGGCAACTTCCTGGTCTCCCAAATGCGGCAGATTTCGATGACATTGAAAGCTCTGTGAATCGATGTATGCAAACGCTTTCAAGTTGGGTAGCCACGATTTCACATTTGAAAGTTAATTAAAGTTTGACACACGGTTTGGACACAGTATGTACCCTCGACCAGTTTTCCTTCAGGTGACTGTAGAATAGAATAAACGTCTCTGGATATCCTAAATTGCAGTGGCTGTATTGTTATGCTTGTTCTAGGCCCCAAAATATTTGCCAAGCTTGATACCAAGCAGCCCTTAATCCGACCGAGAAGAATGCGCTTGGCTTATCGTATCTGGACTTAATCCGAAATTATGGATTTCCCATTTTTCAGTGTCGAGTTTATGTTCCTTTGACTTAATTCACCGTTTAATATATGCTAATAGTCTCTGTGGTTGGTGTTAGTGTGGATTTATCCTACTGACAAACATGCCGGTCTCGCTGCATTTGCAAAAGTCTCTGTCCGATTCGACAATTTATAAATGGACAAATTTTCACGTTTACAAAAACCTTATATCCGGAATCGGAGACCATCGTTCCTAGACACCTAGGACACTGACGTTTTCGGGTACTTACTGATTATAAGAAAACGTAACCTCTGTACTGAAAGTGCAAGTTGCTACAGATAATGTAAGCTCAAACAGTAGGGTTTAATCTTAAGCCAAGTTGCTTAAATAACAAATTTCGTTGAACACCTCAATCATAATGGAATATTATTGCGTGTTTGACGGATTTGATTTCTTAATCTAACGGCAACTAGATGCACCTTAACGCACTAGTTAACTAGCCTGATATAGATGTAGCAAGTTAAACATTTAATAGAACGCGATGTGGCCCCGAAAACACTGTAACCTTGCACTCGTTATACCAGCTTTGTCCAACACGTGCGCAATGGGCCGAGGTTGCACGTACCTGGGTTTGTCTGAATTGCTTTTACGAGCTCACTTTTTTGCGCTATGCTTAATATATGAGAAAAACAGCAAGCTTCGGACCGCATTGTAGCATCAACAATGACCATTGTGCTGATCATGTTGTTGGCCAGAATCCGTGAGGATAGCTCGAGTAGTGCCTTCAAGGAACATCATGGTCCCTCACTACTTTTACACTGAACCAGTTAAGACTTAAAACCCATAAAAGTACCAATTCCACCCATCTGTACGGCTTCGCAGAGCCAGTTTGCGGTGGGGGAAAAGAGTATGAGCAAATTATCAGTAGAGTAGCCAGAGTAGTTGAGATATAGCAGCACTTCGAATTCGGACACTCCGTTTGCAGAGTAACAAACTCGGTGCTATGATGAGTGGTACCAAGGTCAAGCTCAAATTACGCGTCTAGCCTAGTCACAAAAATAGTTACTGGGAACACGGGGATATAACAATTAACTATTGAAGATGACCAATGCCCAAAATGATTTCTTACAGACAGAGAGGCAGGTTAATATATTGTCTCCGAGACACAACACTTGTGGAATGCATCCGCAGACACGCCAAGGAGAACATTCTGCGCTACATTAGATGTCTAGCACAGCTGATGAGGGCTGAAGATTAGGGCAAGATTGGTTGAGCGGTATTGTCTGTAGGAATCACCACCCGCTGGCAGCGTATATGCCAACTAGACATTCTTGTCGCTTAGTGATAAGAGGTCGCAGATAAACGTGTTCGCCCAATTAAAGTTGTCTGAGAAATATGAAGTACGGTAGCACTCTTGAAAGACAGTACATGCTTTTTAACAAGGCTGTCATGATGCAGTCACCATCAACACTCCCGATCTTATCGCACGCGACAGACTTGCATGTCACATTTCTGCCCTCATGAGAAAATAGAATGGCTGGCTAGTGCCCATTGAAAACAAAATAGTAGATGGATAATAATACAAGACAATGCGATTTTGAGCCCAAGTTTTGGTCATGCACTGTAATCAAGCATGATGTTACAGACGATGATTAGTTTACACTAGAAATATCCCAATTGGCATAGATTAAATTCGGCGATCACCGGAAGGGTAATGGAAATGACCTGCATGTTGCTTGCATAGTCGTGAAACATTTTCTGCAGTGGCGAAGTGTTTGTTAAACGAGTTTTTACACGTCGCATTGAATCCGTAGGTTAACCGTCTGCGAATTATGAAACAATACGGTCTTTTGAGATATTATTTGGCGGTGCTCTTGGTGTGAAGGAATTGCGACACCCCATCATAATCAGGACCGCGATTTACGCGTAAGCCAATTACATGCAGTGCAATCACATGAAAAGCGTATAAAGTATGTGAACATTAGGTTTTGTTAGGTTAAAAAACTACACATTAAGAACGATTCCTTACTGGTTTGCATTTATCAAGCTGAGAGTTTTGGACTGTGAAGCGAAGCGGGAACGTTTTGAGTGTAGGTCGCTGTATCCGTCCCTGAACTCTCCTTGTGATTAAATTGACAGAAATTCCATTCAATTTCAAGCATGCTCCCGAATGAGATTGGGTATCGTAGTCCATTTACAACAAATTAATTCAAATAACTCCAAACATAAGTCAGTGACGGTTGTGTTAATCTTTACCTGCCACGAATGGGTGACCTAGATTTGTTGCTTTCGGCGAACGTCTCAAAAGCTCGGGTTTGAGTGAACTCCTTCTTCACTGGTGTGTTTTGCTTATTAGTGTTATTCCCAAAAGGAACTTACCCAGACTAGCAAGCTGTGTTTAGCGAAGGACGGATGCAGCGTGGTACCTGATAGTATATCGTCGAGAAAGGATTCATGTTACTGAAGTGAGGCAGCATAATACAAAACAGCACTGTAAGTTAGCACAGCCAAATTTGCATGTAAGGGATAATCGCACTGTTCACCCATCTTCCCACATATACGCGCATCAGCTCGGATCAAACTACCAAAGAAGCTAGTACATTGTATGACATTCCATAGAATCCGTTTATGTCATGGGGTGTGAGGGCTGATCTTTGTATGTGTCCGGTCGAGGGTTCCAAGGGTCTCCATGTCCAGGGCCTAAGTCAGTCGTAATAGACCGAGATGATGAAATGGAAAACAGACAATTCGTAGGCGACTGGATGGTTTCAGCACAATCACTCAGTAAGAATCGGAGCTGAACGAAGAGTGCACTTGACATACAGCTAGTGACGAGCTGGATGTCATTGTTACTGCTGCCGATGGAGGACCGAGCCTGAGGTGAACTGCTGTATAGCGTGAACATCAACCTGAGATGGCTGCCTTACCGATGCCAAAAGCAAAATGGGCAGAAAAAGAGGAGAGGAAACAGCAATATTTTTCTAGGCTAGACAAGGCGACCTATTACAGTTGACTTGCGACACAGACATTCTCTGACACACAATATGCAAGTGCCTTTCTGCAATTAACTTATATGGAGCATACATAAGAAAATTTTGCATGGCGTTCTAGAGTTCCTAGACAATAAGTAAGAAGTAAATTCGTCGACATTTTAACTGACTGTGTTGTTGATATGTTCTAAAGACTGATATTCGTGCTGAGTTTAAGAAGGTGACGACATAGGTGACAGGATCGCTCAGCATCTGATGTGCCACTATGTGGTCCCTGCTTTGGTACCGGTAGCATCCACTGTGCATTCCGAGTTACTTCAGTCATTACTGGAACGGAAAGTGGCGTAAATTTGTGACCTTTTTCATCAACTGTCCTTGTGGGGTCTTAAACGTTACGTGGTCATTTCTTATCCGCAATTGCATATATAGCGTATTCCACAAGGGACGCGTGTATACATTTAACATTAGCAAGAAGATGGATGTATCCAAGCTCCTGAGTGCCTTCCATAAGAAAATTTCGTGCTGGTTACCTCTTTCTTGAGGGGACTCAGTGTCTAGAACAACCGTGTTCGCCCTATACCAGCACTCCGAGATCAAGTTCCTAAAATGTGCCTCAGATCGTGCGCCCCAATCCCATAAATGTAGACGTGTTGATGGCTGATGCCAATGACGTGACACTTGTCCATACTGTGCGGCAGCACCTTCCTTACCGACCAAGGGTAGGTCATGTCGTGACCGTGTTGGAAAATCTCGCGGCCTCCATTGCACTGATGTCACCAAATTTTAAAGTTAACCGCAAAAAGTAAAGTTTATGATCATAGCTTTTGCTAGATCGTTACTAAGACAAAGAACGGAAGAAGCTCAATCCTGAACTCTGCAGTACGCTGCACTCCACTTGAATTGGGTCGGAAAGTGGTTTAGACTGTAGCGTTTACTTGATTTTTGAGGTGAATCATCCCGGAATCATCCCAAAAATGGATCGCCCATGTCCTAGTGATAAAGCTCGTGAAGTAGGCCACGATGATCCAATCGATCGAACGCTTTGGCAAAGTCCATTAAGATAACATCGCCAAATGTTTCGGCCCAGTTTTCCAGTTCAACAAACAGGCTCATAGTACGCAATGGCTGTTGACGCAGACGAAAACGCTAGCCTTTGCTTTCGTTCGAAATTAGCTTTTTAAAGGAACAACCATGTGAAATTATCAACAGTTCATTAACGTACGTAGGAATAAAAAGTGCAACTTTTCTTGACCCAGTGGATGTTATGTGGAGAAGATAATTTAACTCGAAACGTCGGCGTGGAACGTAAATTATTAGTAGTCTAGACAATACACTTTATCATTCAGTCGTGTAGGGTTTGTTACTTTGATGTCGCTATGCATGGTGCGTTCATTACGGGCATTGGTAATCAATTCCAGTGTAAACAGATTCTATGAGAGCACAATGAATCTTCTATAGTCTAAATGGGAGTGTTGCGTCATATTTTTCAAGTGGTAGCTTCGGTATCGCTTGTATGGTGCGTGGGTCAGCAATAATTTATAAAGATGATCGCTTTATGCTAGCATTCAGCATGAGACTGAGATCTCCACGAAGCTGTCGGTATTCTGAAGAGAACATAGCGATTAAATCTACACAGATCCCCTACTTTGAACCGGGGAAATCAATTTTGTCTTGTTGGCTCTAATTTGGGGTCGCTGGACGAGACGAATATCTCGTTTTAACCATGGACGAGTGGACTAAAATTCATAGTCAGCTTAAGGAAGAATACGCTTGTTAAGCAGCAGGGATAATTAGTGTTTTATTTAACGCACCAAGAATTTGCCACAAAGGCAATAAGTTCAACTTCCTCATGTTTGCCGCTCTCGAACACTAGCGCGAATTGCCCAGACTTATTTAGACAATGGTACCCAAGTCTTTTTCACGTGTTGGACGACGTGCTGTCGCAAAAAGTATGTGGTGTTGAAGTACCTGCACATCGTCTGAAGGTGACTCTTTGCAGCGTTCAGCAAAACTAATTCAGTTCTGACCATTCATATATCCTGTCCCGACCGTCCTGGAGATAGGCACGGTCAGAGGTTACATAAATATTAGAAACGCATTCGCAACAACGTGAGACACGCCCGTATCCAAATGCTCGAGTAAGTGCATACTTTTATAGAACCTTGGTCCCAGCTGGTTCACAAAACGTGAATATTGACGTTGGTAAGGAGAGCAGAGTTAGTAAATGGTTGACTGATTGGGAATCATTTTGGCTAGCCTATAACGGAGAACTTACATAAAACACTCAATTCAGGCGGGAGAGTTTGAGGGTGACAATGCACTGGGTCATATAAAACCAAGACGCTGCTCGTACGCTTGGCTGATTTTTATAGAAGAATTAAGCAGTTTGATCATTTGCTGTACATACAAGAGCTTATTAAAGCTTTTGAGAAAATTTTGTGCAAGTGTGTAGGCACCTATTTCGGGCGGTAACTTATCCAAGACTACGACGTGGCTTTGAGTAAAAGTTGGCAGACTTGATGTCCCTCGACCTGATTTCTGCTAATGAGTTCCGTTTTTTCGCGTGTAGCGGAATGCTGATTGCATTGACGTGGCTTCGTTGCTAGCCAACTTACTTCGTATGCTCATTTAGTGTAGAGATATGTCGGCATAGCCGTATGACTTACCAGATATATTTTATGTGATAATGTTAATTTAAGTGATTGGCTGTTGTTTGTCATCCCAGGTGTGCTATGCTACAACAAGATGTTTGCCCGAATCCTGCTCAACCGCCTCGTCAGTCAGGTTGCGGAACATAACGTGGCTGAAGAGCAGTGTGGGTCCGTTCAGGTCCTAGCGCAATAGATATGATGTTTGCTGCTCGTCAGTTGCAGGAGAAGTGCCGAGAACGACACCAGCCATTGTACTCACTTCTTGTTGATTTCACCAAGGCATTTGATACGATGAACCGCGAGGCATCGTGACTAGTGTTGGGAAGTTTGCTAAGTTTGTAAGTTTAATTGAATGTCTGCACAGTGGTATGCGAGCGAGAGTGCAGCTAAAAGGAGAGACCTTGGATGAATTTGCAGTTGTCTCTGGTGTGAAGCAAGGTGATTGCCTTAGCTCCTGTCCTGTTTAATATTTATCTTCTAGCAATGCTGTATTGTGCTTTTAATGCGGCTTGTGCTTACGGTGTTCGTGTGGGGCACCGTATTGATGGTGGGTTGCTGAACATCCATCGTTTCGGTGCGAGGACTCTAGTCTGTGAGACGACTATCCGTATGTTGCTGTTTGCTGACGAGTGTGCGTTGTTTTCACACAGCGCGGATGAGTTGCAGCACATGAATAACGCTCTGGCTTCGACAGCGGCCAAATTCGGGCTCACCATCAACACAAGCAAAACTTTCTGTCTCTTTCAGCCATCACCGGAGGTGCAACCTTCAATATTTCCTCTAATCAGTATTGGTGATGACGTATTGGAAACCACCTCCCGCTTCTGCTTCCTTGGGAGTGTAATGTCGACTGACCAGCAGCTACACAGTGAGCTGGGCATTCGCGTGCCGAAGTCAGCGGCAGCATTCGGGAAGCTAGATTACCGAGTCTGAAACAACAAGCAGCTTAACATTTGCACGAAGCTGACGGTGTACAAATCCATGGTGCTGTCCGTTCTTCTATACGGCAGTGAAACGTGGACGATGTACCGGCGGGATGTGCGATATCTAGAGCGGTTCCATCAACAGTGTTTGCGGCGGATCTTACGCATCAGATGGGGCGACAGAGTTTCAGACGCGGAAGTGTTGTGTCGAAGTGGAATGTATGCAGTGGACTACATACTTTTGCTGAGACAGTTGAGGTGGCTGGGTCATGTGAGCCGCATGGATTCGATGCGGATGCCGAAATGACTGTTATATGGTTAGCTGAGTATTGGGAAGCAGCGTCTAAGGGAAACCAGTTTAGGTTACCAGGACATGATCAAGGTGAGCCTCTCACGTTCTACTCTTGATTGCAGGTCATGAGAATCGAAGGCGGTTGATCGGCATACATGGGGCGATCTGATCACGAATGCCGTTGTCGAAGTGCGGGAGAAATACCTCATACATGCAGAGAAGAAGCGGCAAGTGCGGAAGCGGCAAGCGCAGATGGGTTGTACTCCATCGACATCGAACGCATGGGGCTGTAGCACATGTGGTCGCGAGTGCCTGAGTCAGGCAGGCCTAGTGAGCCATGAGCGAGGGCACTCGGGATCACTACCGAAGCGACGATGGGTTTTGCAGAGAACGTAGGGAGAACCGGTGCAGCCTTTGTAGGTAAGCTGCATTCGATTTACTAACTGGAGCTTGCACGCTGTGTCTCTTTATTTCAGGTGGTGGGTTTACAATTGTGTCCAAATGCTTTTCTTTCTCATATAATTATCTACCTGTACTCTCTTCTATAAACTTGCGCACGTTGCTGAAGCTAATTGTGGTTAATTTCGCTAACAATTTCGCTTTTGTGGCATTTTCTTAAAATATGTTTTCTGACCTCTTTAACTTATCGCGGATTCGTTCGTAATCACTTTTATACGCTCATTTAATGAAGAGTTATACCTCCGTATCTGTATGCGTTATCAGATTTATTTTAATTCACCTTGTTGTTTCAAGTAATTGGCTGTTGTTTGACATCCCAGGTGTGGCTGCGCTTGATGTGCATGGTGACAAGGTGCCTACTTGTCTATTACTCACTACCTCGTCCTTAATAACTCTAGGAGACTGTTAGTCGTTTTTGGAGGGGACGGGGTGTATAGTCCTTGTGACTGTGTTAGGCTCGAAGAGCGGTTCTTTGCACTCAGTGTGGAGCGGACTGCGGTCCAGCCAGTGCCTTGTGTGCACTAGATTCCCAAATACAGCGTGCTTGTGTTTGCCTGTGAAGGAGTGTGGGCTGGCTCCTTTGATGAAACTTGGCCACCATCCACCTGCCTCCCGGTTTTATTCCTTCGGGTTTACACTGTATATGGGGTGTTTGGATGGAGCTGTGGGTGGTGGAACACATGTCACACATGGTCCCTCTGTAGGCACAGGCGTCCTGTGGCTAGCCACAGTGGCAGACCAATACGAAACCGGATGGCTCCAATCATGCTACAATGATAGAATACCATAATTACGATCTACTCCAACGATGTCCGCAACGAAATGGATACACATAATTATCCTTCAGGGCAATAGGCACCAATTTGCTTGTTCCAGCACAATGCAGATTAAACCAACACACACGGTGTGGCATGGTGTTCTAGTCACCAGACAAAGCAAGAAAAAGGAGTTCCAGGTTATAATAACACAACGCTAATGTCGATGTGTCGAGGAACAGCCTTGGACCCGCAGCGGGGACGCATGGTTGAACGCACAAAATCCAGACATGGTCTGTCCTAGGAGGACGGTGAGTCAGGCGACAGCGAATAGAGCGAACGAGATCGATACGGAACTTGGACACCAAGTGGCACACAACGAGCGGAATAGATCAATAGGTTATGAAGCAAACAGACAGGGAATTGCAACTCTGTGGTAGAGTGGGTTCGATCGGAATTCGGGACAAGAAGCATGGCAAAAAGGAAACGTCACGAAGTCAGTGCGGGGGCGGCAAATTTCTCAAATGAAATAGTAAGTACAACACTGCGGGACAGAGGCATCTGGACAGGAAATTTAAGCCAGGCGCAGTAGAGTTTCAAATGCACAAACTGTAGGTTACACTTGGTACGTCTTTTTTACAAAGCGGTCGTCATAGAAAGGGCAGAGGAAATGTAAAATTATGGTAGCGAACTGAAGTGGAAACTGGTGGACGATCAGAAAACGGTGATAACAGAATCCCCCGGTGCATTTGGTAACGCAACGACCATTTCCATTTGACAGTTGTTTATACCCTACCAATAGCGTCACAGAGATGCACTACCGCCTGACATTAAAAATTGTTTTATTAACTACGTCCGGAACTAGGAGCTTATGCGCCGACGTGCCGACGTACCCCGGCACGCTGAATTGCCAAATGTCCAATGACGCAAATGGCTTTGCTGGACGTGTCGGTAGGGGAAGTTGAGATACGGAAGAGGGAAATGTATATTTAAGATCGCTGGGCACAGAAAGCAAACCAAAGCCGCTCGGTCATGCAAAATGTTTGTTGGCGAAACAACAAGGCCGGAATCGAAATGTCATGCTCCGATAGCAGGGCAGACCAACGAAACTTAGGCCGTTCCGCTGTGAGAGCTGAATGTTGGCCAAACACCAAAAGCGCAACTGATTGATTAGGAAACGGATTGCGCGCAGATTAACAAGCCTGCAAAAGGGATCCCTGCAAAATGGTTATTGGCTCACTGTGCTAACTATTGTGAAGAACAGCCTGGCCCTATGCGGTGACCGTTCGATGGGCGCTGGTTGCTGTCGCAATACATGACAAAAGACAATCGCGGCGAAGGCTGTTATAGCCTCATGACTGGTTTCCAACAGACTCGGAAGCTTTTATTAGGCTGCTTTCGCTGCTAATAGATATCATACTGTCAGAAGCACTTTCTAAGCTTACAGGCTGGTTCGCTTTATACAATACTGTTGGATTTCCTTCTTCTCCGACGTATTAGTGGCACCATTAGACAGCACACCCTCACAATGTCCTCAACATCAGACAATAGCTTGTTGTACCAATTGAGCATACCTTCGATGATGTTGCTCGTGTGTAATCGAGAATGTATTTCTATTTAGTTCTTTACTTATATTTACATAAAATGTGTGAAATGCCTGTTCATATCAGTGGATTAGGTGTTCGAAGTGCCCTCTGTCGTTTTGCTTGCAGAGCAGCATTCTCCTGATGGTGCTGGTAAGCTATTTCTTCAATGGCTTCAACGAGATCCTGCTACATTCGTTCTCAGTTTGTCTCAGTTCATCAATGCAGTTTGGGTTTGTTCTATAAAATTTACGCTTCAATTATCTCCGAACGCGCTACAGCAAATACATTGCTTTACGCGGCCCAGTAACGATCAGTATTTGGGTCGAGTATTGGAGAAATTTGTGGAAGCTCTCAGTGTTTGCAACAGCAAACAAACTGGACTGCCTCGCACCGTCACGGCTTAGGTATCACCTCACGCGGTCGTACATGATGTATGTAGTAAGGGTTATCTCAGCATTGTGCAACTTACTCAACAGTACGCAGTATGCTGCGCATCGGATATTGAAGGAAGAAAAATTCCAACCATACAGTGCACTGCAGATTCAAATTTTGAACACAAATGCCTCATAAAAGCGCCTAAAATTCGCCCATTTGTGTTTGAACAGCCTGAACATACATACCATTGTGTTCACCGATGAGGTGTTTTGCCGTCTACATTGCAAAGACAGGTAACATAATTGGGCAACAAATGACCCAGGGCTATGTAGCGCTTTACCAGCACAATTTATTGCGTACGTCATGGCCTGCGCTGAGTTGGCTGGTCGAAAATTCCATGACCCATTTTTCTTTTCTAGAAGTGTGTCCGGTAGGTTGTGGTTTGACAGTACCCACGCCTGACATTTCTTAGTATCCTCATAAATGGAAACGTTGCAGACCAGCGTCATTCCGCAGCTGCAGTATGAAGACCTACTGAATATTGTTTACTTGCAGCTGGATGACGCAGCAACACATGGGGCGCAAACGGTTGGTGATTATGTGAACAAGAGTTTGGTGGACGCGGGATCAGTCGCAAGGGATCAATAAAGTGGCCTGCGGGGTAATCGCATATTAATCTTCTAAAATCTTTTCCCATGAACATAACTGAAGCGTAAATTTTATAGAACAAACCCAAACTGCATTGATGAACTGAGACAACACTGAGAACGAATGTAGCAGGATCTCGTTGAAGCCATTGAAGAAGTAGCTTACCAGCACCATCAGCGAATGCTGCTCTGCAAGCAAAACGACAGAGGGCACTTCGAACACCTAATCCACTGATATGAACAGGCATTTCACACATTTTATGTAAATATAAGTAAAGAACTAAATAGAAATACATTCTCGATTACACACGAGCAACATCATCGAAGGTATGCTCAATTGGTACAACAAGCTATTGTCTGATGTTGAGGACATTGTGAGGGTGTGCTGTCTAATGGTGCCACTAATCCGTCGGAGAAGAAGGAAATCCAACAGTATTGTATAAAGCGAACCAGCCTGTAAGCTTAGAAAGTGCTTCTGACAGTATGATACCTATTAGCAGCGAAAGCAGCCAAATAAAAGCTTCCGAGTCTGTTGGAAACCAGTCATGAGGCTATAACAGCCTTCGCCGCGATTGTCTTTTGTCATGTATTGCGACAGCAACCAGCGCCCATCGAACGGTCACCGCATAGGGCCAGGCTGTTCTTCACAATAGTTAGCACAGTGAGCCAATAACCATTTTGCAGGGATCCCTTTTGCTGGCTTGTTAATCTGCGCGCAATCCGTTTCCTAATCAATCAGTTGCGCTTTTGGTGTTTGGCCAACATTCAGCTCTCACAGCGGAACGGCCTAAGTTTCGTTGGTCTGCCCTGCTACCGGAGCATGACATTTCGATTCCGGCCTTGTTGTTTAGCCAACAAAAATTTTGCATGGCCGAGCGGCTTTGGTTTGCTTTCTGTGCCCAGCGATCTTAAATATACATTTCCCTCTTCCGTATCTCAACTTCCCCTACCGACACGTCCAGCAAAGCCATTTGCGTCATTGGACATTTGGCAATTCAGCGTGTCGGTTTACCTCGGCACTTGGACCGCCGCTCGTAATTTCGGGCAAAATGAATAAAACACCCTTTATTCTTGGGGACGGTCCTGGGACTTTGACAACTTCAAGTTTTCATCTCAAGCTCGTGCACTATTATTGATCCGGAAGTTCATCCATTTTTCATTGAGAAAGTTTAGACCGACTTGAAATTGTATTTTGCAAGCATTCTGCTTTTCTTTCATGTATGTTCGCATACCCCATTCTGACAGGGAAACAAATCATAAGTGCGCATGAAAGAGAAGTTTTTGTTTGAGAAATCATAGGGTAGTTTCTACTGGGGAGTAATGGTCACGTAAAGATAATTCTTGACTGTTGTGTTTTACGGAATGCTTCGAGGAACCGCACACGAGGTCCTACTAACTGAACTTGTTTGAACTGTCATCTGGGGTTTTTGGATGACTCTTCCATTGACATTGCTTGGAAGGATTAGGCTGGTGTAATCAGTGATTTAATCCGAAAAGATAAAAATACCCCTTTTTTCTACAATAGTACAAGCATCCATTTGGAGAAGCACCCGAAAGACAAGACAATATGAGACGCCGCGTTGCATATGTACTGAGCGAACCCTAGCCCTGACAATTGGAGCAACTGATAAGTTATCGTAATTACTGTATCTCACTTGTTCATGAGGACTAATTTGTACGCCAACGTAGCGTAGCGAAAACGTTGTGTGGCAATAAAAATCGTCTGTACAGATATGCGCACAGCCTCCGGAATGTGAAGCATGGGCTTTCCCCATTAATTTCAGCAGATAGATATACTCAAACTGTCGATTATGCAGCCAAAATACTACATCTATACTATGCTTTAATTTTTTTGTCATGGTAATAGTATATGGAACAAACCTCTCTCACGTCTCCAGACGCCAGTGTTTATACAGGTCAACTTTAATTCATGACCGTTTTGTGGATGCCGATATCATTGAGCACTCAATTTCACCCAGAGTAGACAGCACTCTTCCGAGAGCACCGCAGGTGCCAACTACGAGGATAGCTGAACCATTAACCAAATGGTTTATATGGTGCGGCCATTAGCATCATTCGATGTTGTTACTCCGAGGTTTGTACAGTTGAGATCCACGCCAATGCAGTTGGTTTCTCCATCAAGTGTGCTTCTTGTGTCGCCGTGTAAGGTTTCGAAATGCATTCCATCTCCGTTTTCGGAGTTCGTGATACCGTCTCAAAAAGTGACCTCTAGATGGATCCTAACAGGTTTAAACGGTGCGTTTTTAAACTGATTATATTTTGGAATGATCTGCTAACAACGCGTGAATCTAGCAACTGATGCTTTGCCTGAAAATTTGAAAAATTTGTAAGCACTATTGCGCATTTTTATAAGCGCGAAAACATTTTCGTTTAACCTCAGGCACACTGCAGGTGCATAGTAAGGATGTTTTTACTCTGTCCAAATGACATTTGTCAGCAATGTTGAATAAGATAGCATTTTTCAATTTCTGCGTTCATTTTTTTACTTCAAACGCAATAAGCTGCTTCACATTTTCATTTTGGTTGGCTGGAGCTTTGCCGTTGGGTTCCTGATGTACTCCAAGGGAACCAGATAAGCCTTAAGAGGTTCGATAAATGCCAATTTCTGATTCTGATCAGAAACTTGCAGCTCAAGCGTGATAACCTTATAATTTTTCCAGGCGATGAGACTACTATTGAAGGAGCATTGTCTTGATATTTATATATATTATACGTTCTAATGGCACTGTTCGTAGAGTGGATATACAAATTTTTATTTGCCGACTGCGACCAGGCTGAGTCGGATTCACTGTTTACTGGTATTGTTAGTGTTCCCACTTATGTTGTTTATGAGTACTTTCTGAAAAGCAACGGGCTTGTGGCTATAGTAAGAAGCAACGGGTGAAGATATGAACCGGTAAAATTGAAGTCGTACACAAACTCAAATTGACTCAGAACCAGTTAAGAAAATACCGCATTTGCAGAATTTGCGAGTAAAAGTGTTCATTCCCAATTTTACAGACCGGAGCGTTCGAGTTCCGCGCTGTTACTGACATCGTAGTCGCATGCTGATTGTCTGACTTCATTAGTTCTCTACACTTCGAGGTAGCGTGTGAGTTGCCCATTGAACATATTGTGTGGCGGATGCTTATCGATCCCATAACTGTGATGTGCTGTTGTGGATGCAGGGGCACAGTTGCTGGGTGCGAACGAACGTGAAAATCTCAGTGAATGAAGGTATCAGAATTGGGTAACTGCAATTAGGATTAGCAGCTACCGCACACAATTTCGGATTGACGTAAGGTGGGGCGCGCCAGAATTTTTGCGAAGCCTATTCTTGAGTGACTGTAAAAGTTTAGTTTTGCATACAAAAGCTGGGGTGGCTTTGCACGTAAATTCCGACAGATCTATTGCCAAAACTGCAGTATAAAGTTATCCAAAAAGAAATGGAAAAAGACGCTATGGTTCTAAATCTGTTGGATAGACGTAGTTAATCCGAGTCGAATGAGTGAAAGTCCAGAATGTGCGTCGAAAAAACGATCAGAGAACGTATGAGAAGTCAGAGCGTTGCAGAAATGCTAACGCGCCGCCGCACTGTCCATGCCTCATCTAGACAACAGGATACATTAACTTGGAAGTGCTTACTGTCAACCGTAGACATCTATCGTTTGGAGTCTATCAATCCAGCTATTAGGATCATCTGAAATATTTGCAATTGATATTACATATTTGTTTGCAGATTATTGATATAGACTAAAAACAGCAGCAGGTCGAGAACCGATCATTGCGACTTATCACTGGAGACTCACAGGTTTTCCCAGTGGGTGACGCCGATTCTTAGGTCGCTTATTTTGTTGTGTTGAGAGCCTTCAAATCAGTTAAGTGCAACCCCATTTATACCATATCTACCAAGCTTTCGGAGCAGGATTAAGTAAATGAGCCTACCACATGTCTGGGAAAAGTCCATCTAAATCACACCTAGAGAGGACTGCTTCTTCAGCCGCTCTGGTCAATAAGTCCCGAGCAAGGATCAGATTAGCGAGACAAAGTCGTCTGTGTCTGAGCCCATGTTGGAGATTGCAAATAGTCTATTGACTTTTAAAAAATCATCTTGTTTCATCTGCAATCAACGACGCCATCATTTTCCGTAAAACAGTAAAGAGAGCAATAGGTCTTTAAATTGCTGAGTCCGATCGCTTACCACCCTTGTGCGTCAGAGTGATCCCTTTTTCCACTCAGATGGGAATGTAGGTTAACCAAGCATACACTGGTAACGACTGCCATATGTACTTATGCGGTTGGCGTAAGGAGTTTAAGAAACATTGGGAAGATGGTGACGATTCCCGGGACACTGTGTGCACGGGGAGACTAGCTTGCCTATCACACCTAGTGGGTAAGGATATCGCTGGATAAGCAGAGGATATTTTCTGGGAAATGATAGGGCGAATGTTGAATGTTGCTTGTAGCCACCGAAGCGAAGTGCGTGCGTTGTGCTTTTGCGACATTCACAGCGGAAGCCGTTAAGTCCTTGGCCGTACGGAGTGGTGTTATTCCAGGCCTAACTTTCCTTTAGTAATTCATCTTCCTGTCGCTCGTAAACTTAAGTACCAAGTCATCTGCCTATCGGATTCGCCGGCACTAAAGAGTGACATGCAGTAGTTTCTAACTGTATCGTTATACTTTCTTGAGTTATCGCATGTGCCTATGGTACGTTACATCTAAAGCTTCTCTTTTACTGTTGCTTTTGCCTGCTCTTCTTCCGATCCAAGTTTTGGTTAAATGTGATATTCGTAACGGTACAACTTTTGAAACAGCTTATATGACCCAGTTAATTGTACCTTTATTTTGTCCCATGCGCCGTTCTACGAACAGTGTAGCAAGACTTCTCAGTCAACGAATGTCAGTAGGATGCGAAGCTTGAAATTGTCAGTAATAGTTCGACAATTTTCTTTTACTTTAACAACAATACTCGCATAACTCGCAGTCAGACGCATAGCCTGGGTGATCGCTACTGCCTAGCGGAGAGTCTTATGAAGCTGATTCAGTCAACAACTTCTCATTTGTCAGGACTATAAACAGATTTGATGGCTTGTTTGCACCGCGAATATGGTTAATAGATACATATAGTTATACAAAATGACCGTATCTATGCGCCCAGAAATATTTTATTTGTATTATGAATCAATGGGTGCGCCGATACAATTGAAGGTACATTGAAGCTGCCTACTATAATCCAATGCGAGTGCATTTATGAAACACGATAGTGGAAAAGTGCAATAGGATGGCATCTCTGTCTTTGGAGCAGGTTGGAGCCTATTGAAATAACTAAAGGGCAAACATACTACGCCTACTTCTGAGGTCCACCATCTCGACCTGCTGGGTGCAGCTGTCAAGAGAAGACGTCGAGGAACAACAACGGAATCTTTCGCTTGGTTCCGAAGTGTTCACGCAGCGATTTATGTTCTTTTGGTGGAACGCACTCCAAGAAGCATGGCCGCATGTGATAATATTCCTAGTGTGATGAACCCTGTCTCTACTTGGCGAGAGATGTGGTAGCTGTTATTTAGCTTTTTACTTACTCATATCTATGTTCTTTCTTCTTTTCCTTTTGGTCACTACCTTGCAGATATCTTGAAGTTATGGATTAGGGCTTCCAGGCAAATTATTATACCCATGTGGGGCATATTGACACTAGCTCACTGGCGTCAAATAATAGAAACTAAAATATGTGTCAACATCGAACTAAGCCGACAAACTGAACAGGTGGGATGACCATATTGTCCATAATTTATTAATATAAACAACCCTAAATATGCGCAAAAGTGATGCTGGCATGCATGCTATTAGGCCACACTGACGCACGTCCAGGTGAGACATTCAAGTGCGGGTTAAATCTTTCGACGGAATACCCTGCAAGGAAGTAGGTCCCCAGTACACAGCTTCACGAATAGCCATGTTACATTACTTAAACAATTGTGCTAAATTTATCAATTCTTTTGGTAGGCTTAACTTCATTGTATGATAAGTTCGTTTGGAAACAGCACTAAGAACCTTCAGTCATCTATTTTGTGTGATCTTGCTGTAGCTGATTGATCGGATCAAGAAGATGAAATATCTCACGCTTTGTAGAGAAACGTATCACATAGTTAATTACATATTTCTGAAAAGCTCAGCAGTACACGGCCACACTTCCCTCGTGTAATGGGCGATCATTCCGAATCACTGACCTTTCACCGATTTAAATTTCCAGATCTATCATACCGTTTGAGAGACAGTTTTATTTCACTACAGTGATGTCTCAGTTTGTCGTTTCGTGTCCATGGCGTAATTCTGGGAGCTTAGCTTAGAGCGCTTGAACTTGGTTATAGCAACAATGTATTTATCGGCGTAGTTGAAGCTAGGTACGCTGTGTGTGATTGGCACCAAATGTGCCGGTCCCCTAAAGTCCTTTGACAGGAATGTTTGCGTGGTTTGTTGGACTGAGGTAGGGGCAACCGAGTTCTGCTCATCTGTACATGGGGTCAGTAGATCTTAACGTAATCTTTCCAACCGTAATTCTGGTGACCCACCTTGTCTGTCGCCATGCCACGTATGGATCGCTGTTGATACCATCTCAGGCACAGCCAAGGTAGCTTTCAAAATTTCTGGTGTGCCACCTTGGTAGTTTGAGGAAGCCGTCAGACCGCTGATGTCTTGAGTCATGACTTTGCATGTTATAGAGCTCTGAAATTCAGCTCCATGCTTTAAGGTCATGCACTCGTCGTTCACTGTTATTGTCATGCCTCAATTATGTCGCACCATGGACCATCAACACTTTCTTTCTTAGATTTTAACGTGATGCGCTCGGATGGGATTTGCGCTTCTTCTTTCTGCTGGTGACCTTTCCGAAAAGATGTGGGCATCGACAGATGAGTTTACTGGAATGTGGCTTGCTAAAGGAACATCTTCCAGGTCTAGCATACTACCAGATGTTTCTCACAGTAACCGATGTTCGCTTACGTACGAAGATAACAGGTTTTGTGCAAAGCGTGTAAGACGGGTTGGAAGCATATTCAGTTCGAGAGCGCTGCTTATCTCAGCTTGGAGAAAGGGGGCATACATGAAACTGGTGGACGGAAAGCCGAGCAATAAGTACCTACAAATGTTTATAAGAAAATCAGCCAAAGACTCCAGCTTGGACCAAGGGAGTAGTTCAAAATCGATTCGCTATGGATACATGGCTTTGTTCCAAACTATAAATAGCTTGATTGATCTGGGCAGCAATAAACGAAAGGCGTGTGTGGCTCAGCGTTGCTAAACTGACGACTTATGGCGAAACTAGAAAATGAACCGGCGAAAAATGAACGGATAATAAACTAGGATTCGGGGTGATGTCCAGGATGTTTGGCAATTTTGTTCTTTATTAACAGATGTCACAAGGTCAGTTAACAGGCTTTGTAGTTTATATTAGTAAGGGTATTTTTCTGGCAGAAGAAGCGATAACGCAGCGCAGTTCTGTTTGCTAGCTTTATGAATGGTATAGTACGCGCACAGTAGATTGGGTGGCACGCGGTAAAGTTAGGCTGCATGGGACGTATGTAGTTACCCAATAAAGTGGCGTTTGTATGATTTCGGTCACCTTAGAAAAATAATCACGATGTAAAGATTGACACGGTGCTTGTCGCCATGACGCCCACGCTTCTGGCCTTGGCTTATTGTTAAATTCTGGCATTACTTCCCAGGGTATGAAACTATAATCCTCAAAGCAGCTGTAATATGAATCCTAATTGAAAGCTTGCCGGTTATTTACGAACCATGTAGGCGAACCTAGCACCGCGGTTAATCAGTTCTATTGCGTGATGCAGCAGGCACTTCGACCATTCTTTTGCATACGCGGTAGTATCCGAAGATTTGACAAATTTACAAAGCACGCACAAGGCTTTTATGAACATGGAAAATAATCCAAATAATTAAAAGTCCTATGGCGTTCGCAGTAACTTTAAGCGGCATCCCCACAGAAAATAAGTCGGTTCCGATAGCTCATGAAATTGAGGAAACCATTCGTAATAACAACGTTGGCGTGCTTAGTTCACTCACATGAAGCACCGGTTCTAGAAGAGTTCTTGTGAGTGAAACCAAAAGAAAAGAAATCGGTTGCAGTAACTTCAACATCAAAGGTGTGGAGGTCAATTCAAACAACGATAAGCCAAATATGTAAGTCAGACATGTTGCTAGGTATCCTGCAGATAATTGAGGAGAAAACCGAGCAATTCTCATAGCTGGTGTGAGCTGAAAGGAACCAACTCTATGGGGAACAGATCTAGGAGAAAGATACAGTCATTTTTCATCTCAGGCGCCTCCAATATTCAAGATTTGGAAGTTGCGGCATCCCAACAAGGAGTGTAAGGTCAACCTGCTAGAGTATATTGCAAGCATTCCGCTCGTCATCCATGTCAGTTCACCGACCCAATTTAGCGCTGGAAATAAACAATCTGTGCGTGATTTAGGACTCACGAACGAGGAGATCATGGTTGAGAAACCAAAGATGGAGAGCCTTCTGGATCGGAGTGAGTAAGTAACCATAATTTACGACTTCGTATGTTATGCGGAGTATCCACAACAACATAGTAACTTGTTTCGAACAAGCACCCACTACGAAATACTGGCAGCAGTTGTGGGAGATGCCAGCTACGAGTTTCCGAACGACTGTTCCTTTGACAGCGCTTTGTTGGATTTTACCGTTAAGTTCCATATTCTGAATAAATCTGCATCGCTCAACAATCCCCTGCGTTCCCCAAGGGCACGATCATTCTTGCGGAGTAGAAACCTAAAACATATGACACTAAGAAACGAACAATGGTATGTGTATAGAGAGAACCCTAGCCGTGACAACCGGAGTAACTAGGTTGTGCATCGTAATAACTGAACCACACAGTTGCGCGAAGACAAATCAGTACATTAACAGTGTCTGGAGTAAAAGTTTTATGCTAATAAAGACCTTCCGTACAAATATGTGAACAGCCTCCGGATTGTGAAACTTGGTGTTCCCCCACTAATATCAGCAGACCGATATGCTCCAATTTCCCGACGTTCTACCAACATTTCAAACGTACTTGTTCAATTCTACCAGCTGCCAATATTTACACACGTCTCCTTCTGTTCGGCTACCATTTTGAGAAAGCTGCCATACATGCGCACCCACGGTTCCCCTGGAGTTGATAACATGCCGCGAAAGAGCTGCAGGTAGCACCTCCGAGGATAGCTAAACCATTAACGAGATTTTTCCAAAGCTGCCTGGAAGAACAGCAGGTCTGAATCATGTGGAATCAAGGTATCCTTACCCCGATTTTCAAAAGTGGTAGCCCTTCGTAGCTCGCCAGCTATCGCCCAGTGATTCTTCTCCCAGTGCTCTCCAAGGTGATAGAGTCGATCATAGCTAAGGCTGGAGTGGGTTACTTTGGAAGGTGCAACATCATAGCACAGGAACAGCACGGGTTCGGTCAGCATCGGTCATAAACTACCAATCTATTCATTGCTCTTGGCCGTTGGACTAAGATAGCCGACGGTGGGAACGGCATTGATGTTACCTATCTCGACTTTTCTCTAGCGTTCGACCGCCTAGATCACAGCGCCCTTCGCCAAAAGCTGTAAATGTGCGGAGTTGGGAACCCTGATCTTGGATGGATCAGAGATTACCTCCTTCACCGGCACCTTCAAGTTCGAGTTGGAGGTTCATTTTCTGATAAAATTAATGTGGACTGCGGTGTTACGCTAGGGTCGGTGTTGGGGCCGCGGTTATTCTGGCTCTTCATTAAGGACCTTACGTGTGTCATCAGTTCAAATGTCCTGTTTTACGCCGATAACATGGAGATATGGCGGGCAACGGGCCGTCACGGAGACCATGAAAATTTTCCTTGAGACTTAAACCCTACCTTTGACCATCCAATAGCAAATCTGATATGCCTCCCGCTTAGTAGTAAGAAGACAGAGTTGACACTGCTTTAACACGTTCCCTTGCAAAAGTGAAGCTAGAACAATCTGTCAGTGAAAGAAGTTACTTACACACTTCTTCGAAACCAATTGATGCTCACCTGCCATGTTTCTGGCTTAAAGTTCCAAGCTAACATGCAACAAGCTTGCTGGAAATCAAGCTATTTTCGCGTGCTGTCTTTGTGGCTGAAGTCAGTGATCTCTCTAACACCTTCCCACCCGTTTAAACTACAATATTACACAAGAGATTTTGCTTGGAATATCCCAAAGTCGCTGAATTGGGGGTGGGCGTGAATGTACGGAATGTTTTCATGCAAGTCCCCCTTCTTTGTTCACACCAACGGATTGATCAGATTATGATTCCATTGATCTAGGCGAAGCAAATATATTTAAAATATTGTGCAAAGGAATCTCAGTAGTGTCATTTTGTTGAACTAGTTCGGGTGTATAACGATGCTTGAACTGATTTCCATGACGTTAAGTTAATCGGTGTTGACATTCCACCTCATACCCGACATTACCTTTTCATTCTTTGACAATTCCTAGAATCCAACGTTTGTGTTTATCCCTGGAGTTGTACACAAAGACTGCGGCATCGGAATGAAAATATCTCATGCAAGCACCATTCTTACGATTGAACTGCTGTGCCATTTTCTGGTCACACTCAATAGTCTCCTTTGCTGGAAAAATGGCATCTAGCGGTATGCACAAACGAGGACCAATAAAAGGTTGCAACAGTGATTTGTAGTTAGGGAGGACAGAATTTATTGTTAAACGATACATTCGTAAGATTACATCGAAGTGTGTAACAATATCCCCTCTCCTTTAAGTTTAAGCAGACCACGTCTGCATGTATCCACAAAGCTCTCACACTGTCCATTGGACAGGGGATGCTAAATGGGATTGCGTATATGTTGTACACACATGGATTGACAAAATCGGTTAAACTTGTTCGATGTGAATTGTGGACCATTAGCAGTGGCGAGTGTTTCTGGGGAGCCAAACTGTGCGAAATAACGACGGAGAACTGTGATCGTTGAAGCTATTTTTGTTTGAGTGACACATTATTTCTGACCGTTTTGAGTATGAATCAACAAAAAGCGGAAAATATTGATCGTATAGTGGGTCTGCATAATCTACATGGATCCACATACCGGAGGCAGTTGATTTCGGCCAAGGATGAAGGTTAACTTTGATGGGAGCTTTTGCTATCTGCGCACATTTGGAACAACTACGAACGATGTCTTCAATATATTTATCAATACTTGGCTAATAAGCATAAAATCTGTCAAGTGATTTCATTCGTGTAATTCCCTGATAGCCGAGGTGAAGCATTTGAATCACTTTTACTCTGAGTGTTTAGAAATCACAATGTGCTGCCAGAATTAAACAGTATTCAGTATGCTTAGGACATCTTTAGGCATAAAAAAATCTCATCCAAACGTCCAAAAGACGAGTGAATCCAAAGTGGATACTAGTTGCATTGATCTAAACATCGATAATCTAGCAAGGTTGTCAATTAGCTCCAAAGCTGTCTTTTCTTACTTCACTTAAACACCATCTACACAAGGAACGGATAAAGCGGGTCCTTCTATTAATGACAACAATACTCCCACTATATCGAACTCTTCATGCGCAAGGATTAAAGGAAAGTCTAAATGTTTGGAAAATTGGAGTAATGACAACTTCTTGAATATATCACAACCAGGTCCAAACCAACAAGACAAGTCCAAGGATAGACAACCAGATGTAATTCATAGTCCACTGTCGCCCACTGTCCACTCCAATCCAGGGATCTGTGTCATTAAAAAGCGTATGGATACTAAACACCCGGTGACACCTAAAATTCCCTATCGACCAACATCCTACAACCACCAGGGAAAACAACCTTCAATTTTGAATAAGAACAACTGTCTCTTAGATACACCTAATTATCATCCTACAATACACAACAATCACTGGAAGTGCACAGACGGTGGAAGAATGTCGACCAGTTTGACTATGTTACCACCCGCTCTTTTCCATGTTCCTTCAATCGCTCAAGCGGCTTCTTCCAACAACTATTTTTTAGCGGCGACGGGAATGGACTTGCATCCATGCGCATCTCAGATATATCCGGCGGAGGTCAACACTTTGATCCCGCTCTTCCTCTAATTTTTCCAGATAACAAAGCTAGTCCATTGTCAAACCAACTGCAACCTAAGCATGATGCCTCGGTTCTCGTCGTGCCCACAACTGTCTCGTTATCCACACATGTCATGCTATCCTAATCAACAAACGTTTTGATGGCTAACTCGGCCACACCATACTCGCGCTTACCTACCATGTGCACCATGCCCGAAGGCAAAGATCCAGACTATCACACAACGGACAGCGATCATTCCCTAATGCTTAGTACATTTTAAATGATTCTTATTAATGTCAGATCCATAATCAACAAATTTCATTTTATCAACACACTTGCACAGTCCTATGACCCACAAGCGCTCCTCGTCACTGAAACATGGTGTTATTCAGATCACTGAGCACCACTCTGATTATTCCAAACTAATATCTATTTCGAAAAGATCGCTGCGACAGAAATGGTGGAGGGTGTATTATTTACCTACGCAAAACATTTACAGTTAAACCTATAGACCACTCACAATTGGAAAATATCCCTGAATCTACTTGGCTGTCATTTACGCGTGTCTTATCTTACACACTGCTGGCATGTATCTACAACTCACAAAAAGCGTCTAAGTATCACCAACATTACCACTGCATCTGACTTCGCATCAGAGTTGTCACACTGGGGATACCCAATCCACATACCGAGATGTTAAACAATCTCCCTTGCAGCGACCCCAACATGATCCGACTCAGTTTCCAAATTAAAATGGTCACTAAACTTCGTCAGTTGCAACCTATAACATAAACTGGGAATACCTTCAGCAGTTCATTCCTTTCTCCGACTGGGATGCATTTTTCCATTCTACCAGTGTGTACACCGCTGTAGAGCAGTTCTATAAACAAATCCATCACATTATAGCCCTCCTAGCTCCACAATGTATTCATACCCCTCATATCTCCAAAGATTGCGCGGAGGACTTAATCAGCAAGAAAACCAAAGAATTTAGCTGCAAGTTACAGAAAGACCTATGACTTTTCACTTGTTTTACAAATGCATGAATTTACCACCACAGTCGAGCACGCATAATTAACTCGACGAAAAAAATGAAGAACATACAGCCCTAGAGACAAGCTGCAAACCTAGGGAACTTGTCAAAATACTGCATCCCAGAACCAGTGATTACTCTTCTCTGGTTACCGAAATTGTTGATGGTGTGGGTCACTTACACCATGACCCAGCTAAAATCTATGAAGCAGTTATTGACTTTTTTGCCACTACAATGATTCGTGAAGCTTGCCCGGTGCCAGTGTGCACAGAGTTCACAGAATCAAACCTCTTAAGCAGAAATTTAAAGCAGTTAGTTCCCTTCAGAAATTTTGAAAAGCACGGTAAGAAGACGAAAACTGGTAGATGCATGCATTTCGTATTGTCTCCTCAGTACCATTAACAATAACCGGTATGCAACTATATACTTAAATATGTGTGTGACCGAATAAGCATAAGGTGAAAAATGAATGACGGAAGTTCCACACTTATGTCCACGGCAGTCTTAAGCTGATAAATAATTGCTTTTGAACACACAGGGCCGGCTTCATCCGGCTTATCGCAACCGCCTCGGCGAAACGGAGGAAGCGGGGATTAGGGTGACGTAATACAAGTGTGAACGCTGATCCGAGCTCTATCCGGTGACGCGTAGTCAGTCGGTGTTTACCTATTGAGGAAGCTGGCGGTTTGCGCAAGCACGGAATTTCAGTGGGACAGGGATTCTGGTCAATTTCACGTTGAACCCACCTTAGCACGTGTTCCTTTATTCGGGAAGTCAAAGACCGATTGGTTCTGCCTATGTAACTGTCTCCGCAGTCGCAGAGTTCATATCTCGCTCAACGCCATCCATCAAGTTATCAAATCAATCAGGCCATCTTCCAAGCTGGGATCTGATGACATTTCACCAACCGTCATTAAACTAGGAGAGCCTGATACACCATTGATCCTGATGAGCATGTTCACTCTATCGCTGGAATCTGGCCACTTTCCAGAACAACGAAAAACGTCATTTATTACGCCTCAGCATAAAGGAGGTTCCAAACAAACGATTGATGACTACCGACCAATCTACTACACTCCGATAATTGCTCGGCCGTTTGAAAAGTTGGCCAGAATGGAGATGATGGACTTTGTTGATTCCATTAGCCTGATCAACAATTCGCAGCTTGGTTTTCTCAATAAGCGATCGTGCCCCAACTGTCAACTGCATTACCTTAATCACACTTCTGAATAAATCGATTCCGGCCATGCGTAGTAATCTTGTTTCTTGACATACACCAAGCGTTCGACTGAGTACTGTACAAGCCATTGCTAGAGAAGTTGGAGAACTTTGGGATCCGGGACCCATTACTAGGTTGGCTATCGTCATACCTGAGTGATCATCATCAGGTAGTCACTTCAGATGATTATCGCTCATCCCCACGCTCAATCGCCAGTTGAATCATTCAAGGGAGCGTGCTCGGTGCCTTAATCTTTTGCTCTACATAAATGACGTCAGCACATCTGTAAAACATGGTACATCATTTTTATTTGCTGATGATATCAAAATAGTCCATAAGTTTCGGCGTGACTAGCTTCAGGGGACATTACTGCTCATACAAGATGAGTTACATTCCCTTCAGTCATGGTGCTGCACATGGGTGATGAACCACTCTGCTAAGAAATCAAGCATCATGTTTTACGGCTGCTGCATCCCCGAATAAATCTATCATGTTAAACAATGGTCGCGTTTCTACACATTTGTCCAAACGCGACCTTGGTATTAGGTACGCGTCTACCTTCAATTTCTCCGAACATGCCAAATACTAAGTATCCCATGTCAGACAGTCTACGTTCAATATTTCAAACAAAATATACACAACTCCTGTTAGAGTTAAGCTTTTCAAGCTGCTCACTCGCCCCTTTCTCGAATACTGCAGCATAATATACGGAAATATGATAGACTGACAGAATGGCTGTGGAGAACCTGCAGAGATCATTTACTAAACATCTGATTGGTAAACACTCTCCAATGAGTTATCGAGAACATTGCAATGTACTTCATCTCGAACCGCTTTGGATTCAACGATTGAAACAGAACTTGTTGCTGCTTTTCGGCATGTTACACAAAAAGGCCTATTCCAACCTGCCTACACTCAGTTTACAACACTGTTCAACTCGAGCGCTTCGCAACAAATATTTTACATTGAACATACCGAAGACTATAACGAACGTCCGATATAATTTCTTCCTGGTCATATACAGCTATTTGTGGAATAAACTACCAGTAGCACTCAGGTCATGTAACATTGTGGCAACATTTATTGGCAGACTGGCTAAATATATTCATCTAACTACCCTAAGCTCTATATTCGTATGGAAAATATCCCTCAATGAGCTATTTCAAGACGGTGCCCAAAAAATATAAATATCAATGTTTTCTTAACTAGGCTTTGGTTTCAACCATCCGCCAGAGTTTTAATTCATATAACGCGTATCTCAATACTCCACCTATGCTTGTCACCAATGCAAGAGCACGGATTCTTCTGTACAAATTGATCTGTGCCGCTATAGACACAGTTTCTCTCATCAAGAGACATATCAATATTATTATAATTATAATAATAATACTAATTATTATTAAAATTAACATAACCAAAGTACTCCGAACGGTAAAACCCTATCCGAAAAATATTGCTGCCCAAGATTGCAAGCGAGTCGTGGCGTGAACGGGAATTCCTTTCTCGGTACCAAATATAGACAACAGATGCGCATGCTCAAAGCATAACGTTAATTTCCGACCATACAAAATCTTAGGCAACTTTTTGGCTGCAAACACATTGATAAACCTTTTTTCAATTTGGCTGTAAATCCGTTCAGTTGTTGTTATCGTGCGTGAAACATGTCTGGCCGCTTTTTGCCTACAATCCGGGAAATGGTGCAAGAGTGCTGCTCCGCTCCCGTACTCTGAAGCGTCGGCAACAACTATGATGAATAATTTTGGGTCATAGAGTGTAATTGCAAGTGCGCTTCATTTCATCAATTGCCGACGGACAAGCTTGCGACCATATCCATTTTGTATTCCTTTCCATTAGTTAATTTAGTGACATCGGTAGCGAGTGGGTCATATGGACAAAGTTATTTTGATATCTAACTAGTCCCAAGCACGACCAAAGTGTTCTCCCCTCCTTTGAAGCTTGCAGATATTGGATAGCCATAAGTTTTGATGGATCAGGACAACAACCATTGGCACCAATGATTGAACCAAGGTACCAAATTCGTGATATGACGAATGCGCATTTGTTGATTTTCAGTGTAAATTCGAAACTTCTGATTCTGTCAAACACTTCATTTAAGTGTGCTTGATGTAGCTTAAATGAAGCGCTTACGAGTATAATTGTGTCATCCATGTAAGGCATTGCAAAAGGCCACCCGTTTAGCAATGTGTTCATTACTTGTTGAATAATTGCTGGAGCACACTTACTTCCAAACGGCAGTCCGTTGTATTGATATAGACCTTTAAGAGTTTTAATTATGAGAAGCTGTCTTTATCCCTTATCAAATTCGACTTGTAAATAGGCATCAGAAAGGTCCATTTTTGAAAACGTTTTGCCACCATTTAATTGCGCAAAAATATCAAGCGGAAATGGCAGTTGTATTGGTGCTTCTGAAATGCATCAATTAATTTGAAAAATGACCACAGATGCTTATTGTTCTGCTGGCCTTCTTAACTACAACGCTGGGAGTAGCCCAGGTTGAATAATTGAACTTGGTTAGCAAGCCAAGGTTCTCCAAGCGATTCAGTTCCGCATCAACCAACTGGACGGCTTAGCAGGGCACTGGCCTTTCAGAACTGAATACTGGCTTTACTTCAGGTGCGACAAACTAAGTAGCTGGAAGATTGGTGCACAATCCAAATTCTGGTTTAAAAACACCAGCAGACTTTTCCTGCAAGGTTGTCAGAATGTCATTTTTCACTTTTGAATCAACAGTTGCGACATTCTTTGAAGACACATTTCGCATACCCTGAGGTTGTGAATCACAAATGGAGCTGAATGGAACATCCCATAATTGTAACTCCTCTATCGAATCGAATCGAATTCGTAGACATTCGATTTAGTTCATTCTCTACTGCAAAATATGTTTCACTGCATTTATTGTTTCGAAATGTGAACTCACATTTTAATTTTCCAGAAATACGATTAGTTTGCCAAAAGCTTTCCAAGCAATACTTTTTGTAACACAATACTCTGGTTCTCCAAAGAGTTTCCAAGCAGAAGACGAAATGATTACGTTCGAAGCAGTGTCGATTTGTATGGTAACTGGTAAGTTGTTGCTTAATAAAGCGAGAAATTTCGGCCATGCCTGCCAGGAGAACTGTATGTAGTGGACACTCGATTTGATTGTCTTCTGAATCTGGTTGATTGGTGCTGCTTGAACAAACGGACACATTATTACTCCTTGTGACCCAATGTGCCACAATCTTGATATTTATGGAATCGAAATTCACCAAAGTGTGCAAAGTGCTAGGCGCCACAATTCCAGCTTAGTGTAGGTGGTCATTGAAACCAGCCTCTTTGCTTTGGAAATCTGTTCTGTTACAAGTTTGATTTGATAATTCTATCAACCGAATTCATGTCTGAACAACCGTTGTTTGACTGTAAAATTCGTGAGTCACGCTTTAAGTTCATTATTCTGAGATATTCCATAGTTAAATCGTGCAACGTAATGTGACAGCTAGAGCCCAGTTTTGATAGTAACTTTGTTATGATATCGAAATCCGCAGGCGATGTTAAGCCAGATACAAAAAGCAATGCTTTGAACTGACCGCCTTACATTCTTTTATATTGGAACATTCACCGTCCATCTTCACTCTGTCTGCATTTGTTAAAATCTCTTCGTCTTCTGCTCCAGTAAACTTTAAACTAGTATAACGAACTTTACACATAGATGTCCGCTCTCCAAAATTTATGGTAAACATATCCGCGGTTACTTGCAAACTATAATCTCTTGGGTGTTTTGGCAGAATGTAATTGCAATAACTTGTGTGTTCAGAACATCCACGTTTTCGCATCAACAGCCGTACTTTTGCGGATTCATCTAATGACGAACCGTCGACAATAAAAATAACTTCCCATCTATTGTTCCAAGCTAAATGCGTATTACTACTGTCTGTGTCGCAACTGGATTCTTAAATTCCATTGGCGAATGCAACTTTGAGTTGAATACCACTTCTGCCCTTATGGCACCTCTGATTTGTGTGATGAAAAATTTTGTGCGAGTACTTCAAATAGTTTCTGCTGTTGATTCAATTGACGTTGATGATTTAGCAACATTTTCTTGATAACATTTTGATCAACCATCTCCGTCCCTAGACTGTTATAACTCCCGCTTAGTAATAAGCAGACAGAATTGGCACTACGTGAAAACTACTTGCACAATTGAAGCTACCATCAACTGTCAGGAAAAGACGTGAACTACACACTTAGTCGAAGCCAATAAATGCACACTTGGCATGTGTTTGGCATGCAAACACGCTCGCTGGAAATCCATTGATGGTGGCCTGCTGTCTGTGTGGCTGACATGTGTGATATCTCTAACGAAATCTACTTCCCTTTAACCGGAACAGGTGCAAAACCGTGCACGTCCACTACAAGCCCACATACGCATAAAAGCTTGGAGACGACATTCTGAAAACCATCTCACCTGAGTGAGACCTAGAGGTAATGATGCAAGGCGACCTCGGCTGTTCGACACAGTCTTTGAAGGCGTCCACAAGAGCGAACCAACCATGTCGGTCTTTAACGGAGCACGTTCGGGCAATTCGATCCCGCCATCTTCCCGCATATGCTCAATGCGTATGTGAGTCCCCATGAAGAGTATGCGATCAGGACTTAGCAAGCCTGTTTAAAAGGAACCTGTTTGTAGTGGAGACCTCACATCGATGAGCAACGAAGAATGTGCAGGGGCTCTCTGGAAGCCCTGGAACTGTCCAGCGGAAGATATCGCCGTCCACGGGATGACCTCATCCTGGCGTTCCAGATCATGAAAACCCGGATCATGCTTATGGGCACCTCCTGAGACTTAGCCGCAACCCGGAATCCGGCAGTCATAAGTTGAAACTCGCCACCCAATGCGGTAGACTAGAATGCCGCAGAAATTATATTTCCCTTCGAGTTTGTCAACCGTGGAAACCTCTTCAGAAGTCTGTTATTTCCGCGCCTAAGTGATCCATTTTTATTGACTGCTCCACGATGCTTTAAATCACCTGATCTGACTTCCATTCATTGAGTGACAACAAGACGCAGACAATCATGGTGCTCACCGACACCACGAAATCGGGGCAGATGGATTTACCTATGTGTTAACATGGATAATATGGTGAGTCCGTAGATGCGTTTTTTTCACTTTTGTGGGAATTTTTTGAAATAACCATTTGCACCAACCGTCTCACTGGACTTATCAAGCCTTTTATTTTTATCCCACTTGTACCACTTTTACATTGTTCCATTGGCTTGTGCTTTTTTCCATATGAGCAGATTCGCGGTAACAGAGGTCATGTTTGCAGTGGGTATCGCATTTTCTATCACAGATATATGTTGCACAGTGGCTTCTGACTGTCCCTCCGCTCACTTGATTGATGCTCCCACAATTTGCACTTTGACACAGTTGCCTGTTTTGCTGCCATGATATCAAGCGTATATCATGCACTCGCCGTATGGGCGACCTAACCGCTTTCCGAAGACGTGCTCTTTTTCCATTGCACTGGACCAGGTTCGTTCCGCATGGGCAGTTATCATGCATAGAGTCTTATTGTTCATTCGTCCATACGACTTATGCTCCTTCGGTTGAACTTCTGCTACGGCTTCGCATGTTCCTATCATGATCTCAGGCGCATGCCATCCACTCGCCGTACAGCAGACAAATCAGCTTTTCTGCCTTTCGACGGCGTGATATTTCTCCTGTGTGCTACAATGGACCAACCATGTGTGCTCGGCTTCCGTCTTATTTGCCCCCAGTCCATCGGTACTGCATGGAATCCATCTGCCGCTTATCTCAGCCACCATCACAGGAGTTACTGGTTTTGAACTGCTCCGACTACAGTGGTCTCAGTCTACTTCAAAGGAGTTACTCTTTGCGAATTTTTGACTGCGTTTGATTCATCCCATAAACCTGCACACATTGTCCTGTTATTCCGTAAACTTCCCTTTCCAGGGACCTTACTATCCTCAACCAGAAGAGTTTCCATCGTCTCCAAAGACGCCCCACCTACTCCAGAGCAAAATACATGGGAACCTTAGACTATGGGACGACGCTTCGGGCCATGGGCTAGAGCACTATTTCTCAAAGTGTGATCCGCGGACATAACGAGGTCAGTATGTTTTTCCAAAGTACTGCTCAGTGTTAGCTTGGGAGCTTTCGATGTACCCAACCAACATCTGCAGCCCACAGTGGGCATTTAGTTAAATCAAAAGCACTTGAGATCATGGATATTGTGGTTTTACATAACCATTGGTATTGACCAACCAAATAACGACGTTCTAACAAGGCATCATTTCTGAACATAGTCCAGACCAATGGAGAGCTGAAGGTTGAATCATTTTCATATGACCCTCCGTTAGGTAATGGTGTTCACCAAGTACCAACCGTTGGATGTATTAAGCCAACACCACTGATAAAGGACGAGATTCTAGTCACACCATTACCGACCAACCAAACTTTATAACCTAAGGCAAGTCATTGAGAGGAATCTCTGGCTGCGCAATTCGTTGACGGACACCGACTTCCTTCTCACCCGTTTGAAAGGTTACATTTGCGGAAGAGAAATCAAAGTAAGTGTTGTCGGGACAAATTCGACAGCGACGAACGCCGAGCGAAAATGGCTATCCAGAAACTTTCCCCAAACCAATATGGGGTGAAGGAGGAGGGCACCAATATTTCGGTTGGTGGAAAGGAAGCCTATGTATCTACAGTTACCATAAAAGGATAAAATCGCGTCGGAGGTTCTATCCCGCTGTTTTTCAAACATACACATGGGTGACCTCCCAGCGACGGAGATGCAGCTCTAGTACATCAGCAGCCCAAGGGTGAGACTAAACCTCAAGGATAAGCTGGCTGTGAACGCGAAATCAATGTGTATTTACTCATCCTCGTTTTCCTGTGGAGCAGGATACATTTGTTGTACTACAAAACGCCTATCTGACAGGGTGAATGAGCAACATCCAGCCTGGCTCGGAACTGGAAGTCGCAAAATTACCAACTCTGCCATTGCCACGCATCTTGAGGATACGGGTCACGCCACCAAATCGGCTGCTTCATACAAAGGTATATATCGTGCCCACGAAAATCGATCAAATACGTCTGTACGTGGACATTAGACGCCGCAGAAGCAGTTGCCCTTCGGCTGTACGAATCACAGTTGTGCACCCTGAAAAAGCTAACTCAGGCATTAAATCTTCCTTGGCCTGGACTGGCTGTGGTTGAACCGTGGGAGCGCGCAGAGTCCACAAGGACCTTGCTAGCCGCTGGATAATAGTATCAATCGACTGAATGGTTTTACCTAAGTCGAGCGTATTGGCTTGTAGTATATTATTATAAGAATGCTTTGACTGGTAAAATATCGCAGGCATAGACTTCAGAAACAAATGGTTTTGTCGAAGCATATCCCTGTGTTCTGCGCATCCGTTGAAAAACATGTTCTGCGATTGCGAAAATAAAAGGCAGTTGTAACAAGTTCAGCAGCTTTTGGGTGGTGGCACTTCAGCTGTTTGTTGACACAGATATGAAGGTATTACATCTCTATTGAGGACAAGAGATTTCTGAAGGAAACTATCGTGTTTCCAGTTTAGCAGTCTAAACTATAGCTACAGTCTAATTAAGCTCTTCACATGAGATGGAAAGGTTACTGTTAGATTTAAATACAAGGGTGTTGTGCAGTCATAACAGACATTTCAGCAAGCTGCCCTAATGTTCTGGCGCAAAAGTTCGCCTCACTACTAAAATTGATCTATTCATCAGAAAATTGACGGTTTTATGTAACGATGGTGCATAAGCATTCAAGGAAGCCACCGACAGTTCTTAGCCGAAAATGATTGTGGTGAAAAACAGGACGTTCTTTTAGCTGCAATTGTTGCACATTGATTTACAGCAAATGCACGAAGAGTTTGTATCAACCAAGTGTGATGTCATTCATGCGAATTTTTGACTAAACAAGTTGCGCATTAAAACCTAGATAACCGCTCTCACAAACGCAGACGAGTTTACTTGAAACAAAGTACTGATGGAAATGCCATATAAATACCCAATACTGACGCATGACTAGAATACGGAATGTCCAGACTTTGATGCATTCAGTTAATAATCACATGCCAGAGGGACGAGATTATGTAAAAGGCGACAAACGCGAAGATGCTCAAAACAAAAGCATCTTGAGATGTTTGCCGCCATTTATACGCTACTGTTATTCCGGCATCGTATTTCCTGAAGACTGCATGCGATATTGCCGCCTGATAAGCAACACGTGCTAGATGCTGTCCACTGGCGAATGTTTTTCGTTCAAAAGCGTATTCTCATCAGCTTCTCCTTTCGAACTTTGCGTATCCATTTCCAGTTAGTGTACTTTTCATCGATAAACCAGTCATTTTGCTAGCACGGATGTCGTTGGATGGAGTGGCTGAGTAATATACTGATTTCCATTTTTTGGCTTTTATCTTCTTGGGACTGCTTCAAAGGAAGCTTATCATAGTTAAAGTGGCACTATAAGGCAGGCGACGCGAAACCCATGCGCCAAATTCCCACGGCTGATTGACCCTATGAGAAAAGTAAAATAACTACAGGTCCGTTGTTAAGAATGGATTGCGTCGAAAGTTATTAGGCTGCGAAATGGTCCTTCTTATCGGAACGATTGACACAGGTTTGACAGTAATTTCCGGTCCACCTTACGTTTGCATTGTAAAACCAAAGTTGGCAACGAGCAACAGAAAAAGTAGCATTTGCGCTGTGTTAACAGTAAGAGGTTCACCAACTTGCCAATGACATGTTAGAAAGACGAATCCCGGAAGCATCCTCGAAAGGGAGAAGTACATCACCTTACCTTATACCTTTGCTATTGTCCGAAAATGACGTACGTAGCAAAACTAGAGCCATCGGCGAAGAGTAGAAAATCGGAGTCGTTAACTCTCAATAGAACGTTTAGGTAGGCCAATATCCAATCCAGCCGCCAGATTCAGGTGCAGATATTTATGAACACTTAGTGTACCAGGCAATAGTTACCTACTCTTCCTAGTTGCGTTCACCAATACTGAAATTCCGAATCCTAGAGAGTAAGAGTTCCCAACCTTTATTCAGCCGTGGCCCCCTTTTTAACCTTTCCATTTCTTATGGTCCCCACCCTTGATTACCACAATTAACGCAAAGCGCAATGCCTAAGAAACGCATATCCGTGATTCCCAATGGTCATAGTTAGCTGTTGTTATGATGGCTGAATTTTAATGTGAGTATCACTGCTCTTTCTCTTATAGGCCTCATGCTTTAAATTGCACAGCCTCAAGATAACACTCATTGTGCAGAAACATCATGCCAGTTATCTGTAATTACACAAAACACATCGGTAATAATTGAGATGCTATTTACTTATCATTGGCTCTTAACTGTAAGGCATGTCATGAATTATGAGGTGTAGTAACTTTGTAGACTTATGTTTGTGGAGAGACGGAGTAGGGCACGAAACGTGATACCACTTGGTTCGTTGATTACACGTGTAATATTACTAATGAGTAGGAGGAAATTTTGATTGTAATGTTTCCGTCCCAGCTGCACACAAGTTCCATAGCACAGCCTAGTCCGGAAAAACACCAGACGCGTTTCGCCCTATCTGGGCTCACCAGTGGTGCGAATTCCCTCAGTCCCCTACTGGGGGATCGAACCCATGACCGTTTGAGGTAGATGCCGACTAGCCAGCAATTTATGCCACTGAGCCATGGGGATATCGACTGGGCTACACAATTCCCAAGCCAACTGGGATATAGCAGACGTATCTTCCACTGCCATGCAGGTTAATACCTTAGCAGATTACCTTGGCTAGCCTACGAAGGTCATGAGTTCCTCTCATTAGACGCTACGTCCATAACCTTTGAAACTAGGAGGGGCTACATTTCCTATTACTAATGAGTAGGAGACTTTTTAATTTTAATGTTTTCGTCTCAGCTGCCCACAAGCTATATAGCACAGCCTAGTCCGGAAAAGCATCAAACGCGTTTCGCCCTATTTGGGCTCGGCAGTGGTGTGCCCAGTCGATGTCCCCCATGGCTCAGTGACTTAAATTGCTGGCTAGTTGGCACCTGCCTCTAGTGGTCATGGGTTCCATCCCCATTAGGGGACTCAGGCAATACGTACCACTGATGCGCCCAGATAGAGCAAAATGCGTCTGGTGCTTCTCCGGACCAGGCGGTGCTATGTAGCTTGTGAGCAGCTGGGACGAAATCATTGCATGTAATAGTATAGCTGTAAGATTGAAAACACGTATTCGTACACTCTGGTTTATGGAAAATCCGATGGATGTCACGAGAAGGTTGCAATATGGCGCATAACTGCAGGCTTAGTGTTGAACAGAAAGTGAAAAACGGTCGATATTAAGACAGGTTGGAAATCAGATTTATTCCAGTACGCTTGGCAACACGTCTCACATTACAAACTCAGTGGTTCATGCAAGATGGAGCCTGCCCACATACTGCAAATATTGTTCTTGGTTACATCTATGATAGGTTTGATGGGCGGGTAATATTCCATCGGTTTCTTGAGCGTCACCATGGTGGAAGACAGTGGCCACCGCATAGCCCTGACTTCAATCCATGTGAGTTCTTCTTGTGGGCCTACTTGAAAGATAACGTCTTCGCAAGGAAAGCTGCAAGTGCAGCTTAACTCAGGGCTCTCATCATGCACTTGTGCCGTCTAATTTCGGAAGACTTTTGCAAGGAGGTTGTGACAGATGTAATGATTGGCTTGCAAGCGGTTTTGACACAAAATGGTGATTACATCAAACACGTACTACATTGAACTAAATTTCCATTCTCATACAATTTATTTTGCACTAATTGTGGATTATTTAGATGAGAAATACATGTGTACTGAAGAAAACAAATGTTATGACATTCCGTGCGCCACTCTGTATTAAGGAGAGCCTTAAGCTTGATGTCCTTGAGCAAGCTTAATTATGTCCAGCTTCAGAGGTGACAGCGAGAATCGAATATTTACACTTGCTGCGATATCCAATCTGTTTATACTTGTTGTTGGAGAAACCCGACCGTTGAATCCACATTCAACCCTGTACAGGAAATATAGGCCAGCTATTTCCTACAGTCTGAAACTTGTCTATCCCAAAATTCCTTTTATATTGCGTGAATTTGGATCTTGCTATTGTGTTAGTTCTAGGCTCTATGAGACTTTCCTGGACTTCATCTTCAACATCACAGGACTATATAACAAATGGATCCAAAATCTAAATCGAGATTGTTACCTCAACCAGGTCATGTAACCGGCCTTTCATTACATTTCGGGGTTATAAACGCCTGGCATAAGCAATCAAATGGGAACGGTGAAAATTCCTGATGTCCCGATGTTTTGAACATATATTTCCAGCTTTATGAGAAATTCGATGTTTGCGTCTTTGCTCTAGATGAGATTACTTTACTTGCCTTGAAGAGGTTTATGTAATAAGTAGAGTTTTTCAAAATCATCAACCAGATAAAACATACCTGGCTTATATGTTAACAGTTGTCTTTCATAATCAATTCCAGAAAGGCATGTGATGACGCTGTCCCAGCGTGCAACAAAAAGTCGAATACATTTGTCTTTGGAGTGCCATCTGAATTCCGTATGCAAAAGTAGAGCCTGAAATTCTTCACTGTTCTCCTCACACAACTGATGGAAAAACTATCTTGAAAAGGGTGTGGATTGATATTGTTACCTACTACTATATAAATCGACAGTGAATCGTTTAAGTGCTCTCCCACGTTCTTGGCTACTAGGTGCTCCTTGGGAGTCACAATAAATGGTATGAAGAGAAGAAAGAACACTTTTTAGCATGGTAATGAATCCTCTTTAAAAAGACTAAATAATGAAACCACATTTTCACAGGATATATTAAATTCAGTCACTTCGTGTTCTCATCAGCTGTTAACGAACAATTTGTGGAAAGGAGAGGCTACATAGCAAAGGAGATAAAGTTGCAATATTACCGGCGAAAATTTAAAGCGATTGAAAATCCGTGAGTTTACGTGACCCGGTTATAGGAATGAGGACACTAGCGTCACCAGGCTAGGGAGAGGCTCGTCAAGAAGTCCGTTTGTTTGCATGAAGTTGGTTGCAACCGGCGAATCGCCGAGGCTTCAGCGAGCTGAAGTAGATGGGACTGCTTTGTTTTTTGATTACCTTAAACCCACCACGTGTGTTTTCGCGCACGGAGCAATCAAGTACATGGCGTGCAATGTAGCTAGTGGGTAGTTTCGGGCCATTTGCGAACACGTGCCGGGGGAAATGAATTGCAGTCCTCGCTGACAGCCTTCGCTCAGTTCTGCCAATGTACTTATTACCGTACCTGTTGCGCCTGCAAGTATATTTTGCATTGTGATGGAGTTTTCAGACAGAAAACCATTGAATACTACCAATATAGACTGGTCCACTTTGAGATTTGCGCGTCGCAATCCAAGCACGCAAGGTGTATTCCAAAACTGACCCTCCAATTAGTCATTTACCGTTGTGCCAAGCGTTGCCCGCCGTGACCCGGTAGCCAAAGGGGTAGAGGTTTTGGCTACTATTCCAATGGTCGCGGGTTCGAGGCCTGCAATCTCAACCTGATGAGATGAAATTACATCGAAACGCGTCGTGATTACGCAGTGTTTTCGGGCGGGCAGCACCGAATTTCCATGTGCTTCGACAACGGTCCCAGTGATCGCAGTGACTAAGGTTCACTTCAATGTGAGCCGCGATCCACTTTGAGATTGCGCGTCGCAATCCAATCACACAGCATGTATTCCAAAATTGACCTTTTGTATGAGTTTTATATATCCTGGCAAACAGCATCTCCTTCAAAAATACACTATCATCTAAAAGGTGAACGTATGCCGCAAGAAGAGCGTCGTCACCAGATAAAGTTGATTAATCTACTAGTGACGAAAATTTTCTGGATTATAGTAAAGTAATTAAGACACTTGTTATGTCCTGAGCCATCTCATCTAATCGCCTAGATAGAGCTGGGTTGCTGAGCAGAATGGCTTAAACTGTATCTTGTGGATTCATATATCTGATCAGACAGTATTCTTGATACTGAAGACAAGGTAGTATTTTCTCCAACATTACATGGACTGCAATCTTTGGCAATCAGTTTGCTACTTTTATACGAGGCCGTAAGTCTGCCTGCCATTCTTGACCTATCTTTAAAGTTGGTGTGTTTTCGCGGCTATCCTGCAGCTTTCTAAGGAAGTCCATAGACTTTTCTCTTTCGACCTTATCAATAGTTTCCAAATGATTTTCCAGTTTGCATGATCGCATACTTTTAGTTGAAAGAGTGTTTTGGCAAATTAAACACATACCTAGAGTGGGGTTTTGAAGTGATGCGACAAATCCCTATGACATGTATTTCGCGGAGTACTACCGACGCTGCCGAGAAGTTTATTTCTGAAATACTTCATTGTGCTTTTTGATATATATGCATATTTATCTATTGCATTTGTTTGCTCTTTCTTGCACATTAATATCATGGGTATTAAATAACATCATTCGATAATGCGAAACACGCACATGGTATGTATACTTTGTGGTACTAAATTTCTTCTTGCTTGAACGGGTGATTATAAGAAAAGACGTTGGCAAGCGAACTTGTAAAATCTATCGTTGGCTAAAATGCGGAAACATATAAGTGTGAAAACGCTGTTAGAGGTCACCGAAAGGTGGTTTCCCGTGGATGGCTAAAACGACAGAAGAAAACATATTGACAAAAGCCAATGAAGAAAACAAATGGAACTCAGAAACTGACAATACTGACTAGAGACACAATATTACAATAAAATTGTAGCAACAATTGATAATAGGAAAAACAAGGAACAGAAGAGGCAAACACGAACGAATATGCCGGATATTTCAAGAAATCTGCTTGGAAGAATCAACAGCGAGGCGAAAAACATACATTAGCGATTGCCAAACATGGCTCCACTTGCATGTTGGCAAGGTATTTGATTAGTAGAAGCATAAGAAGCATCCTTATATACACGTCAAAATGAGATGAAGAAAGTGGTACTGATTCATGGTGTGCCAGAATTGAAGCATGACGATAGCAGTGAACGACAGAAGCACGACACCGAATAATGGCGGTACATCGCAGAACTATACGACATGAAGAATGTCGTGGCTTTTGACGTCACCTGTCTAATTGCTTTCAAAAACTACCAAGGTAGCGGGCCACGAATTTTGGAAGTTACCTTAGCTGCGCCCGAAATGGTATCAGTTGCAATCCTAGCATTGTAAGACAACAGGAAACTTGGGCCATCAGAAGTACGGTTAAGACCATTCCTTCAGTTAGCACAGACCTCAGATACAGATGAGCCAGCCCCAATTGTACCTATCTCAAACCAGCCAACTGTGCAAACAACCGTTTCAAAAAACTCCAGCAGACCGGCACTATTTGTGCCGGTCACTCACAGCGAACCGAGCTCCTGATGCGTCAACAAATACAATGCTGCTACACAAACACTCAGGGGTTGTACTCTAAGCTCTCGGAGCTGCGCCACCGACATGAAACAACAAGCTGGGACCTCACAGCAGTCACTGAAACTTGGCTCTCAAACGACATACTTGACCCGGAGATCGAACTCAGTGAGATGTCAGTCATTCGAAATGATCGTCCATCTCGCGGAGGCGGTGTTGCTCTCTACCATCGAGATAATTTGAAATATGAGGCACTAACCGAAAATTCCCTTGTTATTCCCGACGCACTATTTTGCCGACTGCACCTAGCAGGTCGAGATGTTGGTTCACATAAGAAGAGTGATGCTTGCCTCTTAGCAGTTATTTATAGACCTCCGAACTCATCAGCAGACAGCGATAACATTCTGTTTAACGCCCTCTGCTATGCTGTTTCACAAAAGTACTCTCACTACCTTATAATGGGTGACTTTAATGTTCCTTCAATAGCATCAATGTCCCGTAATGGGCCGTCATTCAAATCGAAACTCTTAGAGTTCATGGAAATGGCAGTTTTGTATAACCATGTGCATCGACCAACCAGACATTGCGGTTCAAACAAGCCATCACTCCTGGACTTAATCCTGACTAATGAAGAGTTGATGGTTGATTCAGTACCATACCACCCTCCACTGGGCCGTAACGACCATTCAGTCCTAACATTTTGTTATGTATGTTACGCCAGCGTTGTTGCTAAAGAAAGAGAGACTCAACGCACTATTACGGACTATTATAAGCTGTGCAGCTTAGCAGCAACCGTTGACTGGGACCTACAGACGCATAGCTCAGCGAATGACGCGTGGAATGAATTGAAAGACAAAATTAACTGGGTCATACAATCAGCATCGAAGGTTGTACCATTACGAACATCGCGCTGGACCAATACGTGGATCCGGAGCAGAACACGTAAATGGATCAACAGAAGAGATGAAATTTGAAGGCAACCTTTACTAATCCAATGTGATATCACGTGGCAGGATTACAAAGTCATCAGAAACTACTACACGTCACTCAGTAGAGTCGATGATTACGAATGGCAGGAGAATATGGTGCTGAAATTTACGAGTAACACCAAACTGCTATACAGATTTGTGAATGGCAAAAGAAAGGTTAGGCCCGGAATACCACCACTCAGGACGGCCAGTGGCCTAACAACTGCTGCTGTGGATGCCGCGAATGCTCTACTCTTGCAGTTTGGCTCGGTAGCTACAAATGTCATGGAACCTTCACCTTCTCAACTCCCAACAAACGTCGTAGGCTTACCTAGCGTCACCTTTACTACAGCAGCTGTTGCAAGCAAACTACAGTCTCTCCGAGAGTACAGTGCCCCTGGAATCGATATGATCTGTACAAAAGTACTAAAAACCCTTCCCCCCACCACAGCAACACCACTTGCAACCTTTTTCCAGTTCTGCTTAACTCCCATACACTCCCATCTGAGTGGAAAAATGGAATTATCACGCAAATATATAAAGGAGGTAAGCGTTCGGATCCTGCTAACTACCGACCTATTACTCTCCTTCCTGTTTTATCAAAAGTTATGGAATCGGTAATCGCAGATGAACTGACGAGATACTTTGAATGTCAACAGATAACTCCTAATGCCCAACATGGTTTCCAACGCAGACGATCTTGTCTCGCCAATTTGCTGATTACTCGGGAATTATGGACCAGGGCGGCTGATGAAGGAGTGCCCATAGATGTGAAATACCTAGATTTTTCTAAAGCATTCGACAGGGTCAATCACTTCTTTCTCCTCCAAAAGCTTGCTGCCTACGGTATCAACGGTTCCCTGCTCACCTGGTTGGAAGACTACTTACACGACAGAGCAATCAAGGTAAGAGTAGCTGACACCGATTCTGAAAGCCTTTACGTCTCCAGTGGTGTACCATAAGAATCCGTCCTCGGCCAGCTCCTATTTTTAGTCTACATTAATGACCTTCCAGCAGACATTGTATCTCCAATGCAAATATTTGCAGACGATGCAAAAATATGGAGAGCTATTCGCTCAGCATCCGACCGTGTCTACCTCCAGGAAGATCTGACCCGGATTAACGAATGGGCAGAAAAGAACCAGCTTCTACTGAACCCTGCAAAGTGCCACCTGCTGACGCTGCACAACAGCTTCGTCAACACGTACCTTTTGGGGTAATACGTTTTATAATACGTGACTAGTGAACGCAACCTAGGTATAATCGTGCAAGAGAGTCTTGGAAATTCGCTCCAATATTCGAAAGTAGCAAGTGTGGCGAATTTGAACTTGAGACTTTTGAGGCGAGCTCTTGGCACTTTTAAGCGACAGCTAGTACCATTGTTGATTAACTCCTACATTCGTCCTCATGCTGAATATGCAATTCAGGCCTGGTGTCCATGGTTAAAACGAGACATCCGCCTTTCGGAACAGCCCCAAAGAAGAGCCACAAAGGCAACGCGTGGACTGTCCGGTATAGGTTACGAAGTGTGTCTTCGTGTACTCGGTGTGTTCTCATTAGAATACCGACGGCTTCGAGGAGATCTTACTCTCACATACCGGATACTAACCGAAAGCGAGCATGCATGTACATCACTGTTGACTCTAGCCCCATACAAACAAAACCGAGGTAACCACCTGAAACTAATGAGGCAACACTCTCGTTTGAATTGTAGAAGGTATATTTTCTCACTTAGAATCTGTTCTCACTAGAATGCATTACCAAACTATGTGGTGATCGCACCAGACATGACGACATTCGAAAGACTCTTAGATTTTCATCTAAGTGATAAACGATACACAACACTTTGTTAAAGTGCAATGATTTAACCACTGATACTTTACGTTCCACGTTGGAACCTTTTGCTTTTAATTTTCTTTTGCATATCCATTCTGTGGGTCTTGTAAAGTTATGCTTTTTATCCCATCATACACCATTGAACCATTGAACATTCTGTTATGTATAATCACGAAAGCCATCGGATCTTCTCACGTAACGTAGTACCCCACGCGCGCAGAATAGCCAGTCGAATTCGGAACCAGACGTGCTCGCAAGCTGAGACGGTAGTGTTCCACCATTCTACATTTCAATTAAATGTGTGCTGGCACCAATAATTGTATCAAACTCTTTCGTTTTAGCCATTAGGATACATACTGGTGGAACACTGTAAGCTGAGACTGGCGAAGAAAAACCCGTGACCTACCTCAATGAGACCGGAACGAGGAAGACTGATTGGCACATGAGCGTCACACAGTGGTAGTGTCCTGAGGATAACTCACTGTCAGTGTGGCTTTGTGCCATAACTGCCGCAGTGTACTGACGGAACTATGCTAGGTTCACTGCAGCTTGCACAATAGATGTATCAGTGTTCTGAGTAAAGATCAGTTGATTCACAGTGGACATGCATCAAAGTGCTGAGGATGAAGCGGTTGTTGGTTGCGCAGTCTAAGTCACCGTGTGGTGATTGTGTGTTTGTTGTGCCTGGTGAAATCTGAGCAAGTATGGTGGATCTATGCCAGCTCCGCAACAAAAGGTTTGCGCCGCCGTGCTCCCACACCGTAAACAGACACCTGCGCGCGCGTAATTCATTTCACTGACCTGTAGTTCCCAGCGTTGATTAGTCGGCGGAAACTGTCAAAAAATCACTTTTAAATGAATTTTTTATTTCCGAAGCACAATTTACATTACACAGCATAGCCCCCATTGCCCCACTAAAAAGTTTTATCATCACAGGGTCCCCGGAAATTTTCTGTTGTCCCCGTTCAGAATGGCTGCTATAGAGCATCATTATGTACCATATTATCAAGAGCCACCGAAGTCTTCCATCCCACCATCATCGGTTTCAGTCCGGATACATTGGGTAAGCGGTAGGTCGGTTACACACGGTGCATGTTGGTAAACCCACGCCACCGCGGTGCGCGGAAACTGTGCTTTCACGTATAGCTTGCCACTGCTCTGCGTAGACTGCTTTCTGGATCACAAATAGCAGAGGAAATTGTGTACTTAGCCAGCATGTGCTTGCCTTATTAATGGAAATCCTGGTTCTTATTTTTCACATGGACAGTTTTTGGTAAATTCTCCTAAACCCTTGTTAAGATCTACTCACTGTTCAACAGGAACAACGGTCTTATCTGCATTATCTTTGGGTGGATTTTACTTTCGCAGTGATAGCAGCTTAAACACCGCCCTATTTTCAGTGGTGAGATCCGCTTGGTAGTTTGGTAGTAGAAAAAGACTGAAAAATCAAGCACATAATTTTGAAGAGCAGGATACTAAAGCAGGAAAACCGTAACAATATATTTCACAGCGTTCTCACAAAACCGAAGAACTAGCGGTATTTTGCCAGCAAGTTTGCGCAGTCACCCCGGCCGTCGTGATCGTTTGGACCAAACAAGCACTCGTTAAGACGTTCGCATTGCAGATATATTGATGAGGATGCTTTCATAAAAACCATTTATACTTATGAACGGAAGGATTTTGGTGAGTAATTTTGTTCGTCGCAACCAGCCAACAATTCAGATATGTCGACCAGCTATCCGGAAAAGCACCATACGGCCGTTTCGCCCTATTGGGGCTCATCAGTGGTGCGCATCCTTCGGTCCTCTGCGGAGGATCGAACCCATGACTGCTAGTAGCTCTTGCCAACTAGCCCGCAGCTTATGCAACTGCGCCATGGAGGACGGTATCTGACTATCATGAATTGTTAGCTAAATGCGATATAGCCCGACGCATCCTCCACTGCCACGCAGGCACCTGCCATGCAGATGACGGCGGTCGGCCTTCCGGCGTCAGGACTTCCCGGTTACGGCAGCTATAAATCGACATAGCGTTTTGTAGAATCCGTACGAGCGAATTGGTACTACTTATGAATGGAAGGATTTTGGTGAGTAACTTTGTTCGTCGCAATCAGCCGACAAATCAGATATGTCGACCAGCTATCCAGAAAAGCACCAGACGGCCGTTTCGCCATATTGGGGCTCATCAGTGGTGCGCATCTTTGGGTCCTCTGCGGAGGATCGATAGCATCATCTCCTAGCAATTGGTGGGAGATTTGTTAGTTAATGTCACTCAACAACCGCTTCAAGTAGTACACCGATTTAATAAGCCAAAGCTACTTGTAGCAATTCGCTGCCCATTTCCTGTTATCACGCGATAAAATTAAGCTGCTTCCAGCGAGTTTGTACCAGGTGTATCTTTTTTCCTATTACCGGCGTGCTTGCTGATCTAGGCCATCGTTTTAAACACAATTATACATAGAAATTTGGCGGCGAACGGCATTGCGATGCTTAGTTACCGCAGTTTCGTCGTCTGTTCTTAACCTCTCAATGTGTGATTCTCTCTTACCCTAATATTCATGCAGTGTATTGTACTAAGGGTTTTTAACTTATTAAAGTGAATATGTTCAGGTATTTTACTTAGGCATGAATTCAAAGTACTTCCAGGAAAGTATCAGATGTCATGATTCAGGAGGGATTGATGAAAGTTGACTACCAAAAGGTAGTTTCCTCATTTCTATGTCTAACCATAGTGCATATTCCATGTGTCCAGCGTTGTTTGGTTTTCGGTGATAAATAATTCAGCCGTCAGCTGTTCCTCTGAGATATGGTCGGCACATCCACATACCAGAGAAAATGCGTAGGAGCTATAATTGAACACCTATTCATACACATGTGCATAGTCCGCAGCAGATGTTGCGGGGGCAGATGTGTGAGAAAAAAGTAGTATTGCCGCGACTAAATGCTATTTCTGGTAAGAACATTTGACCAATATGCGTCGCCTTAGTGAAACCAACTGCCGTGGAAAGAGACGTTGTAGGTAAGTAACCAGCAGTCTTAACTTCAGTCACAGTTCTAGTAAAGATTAAGATGAAGTGAAGTTGAGGCAAACATGACTCAGCTCAAGATTGCGCGGCGTAATCCAACCAGCAAACGAGTAGTGAAAAAATGGACTAGTCATATGGCATTACGTCAGTCTTATTACTCGAAGCATAGTAATCAAACAGCGATGCTGTAACTCTTTAAGTAGAAGGCAGTAGAGCCGGAGGCGTAACGTCGCGCCATTCCAATGCAACGCACAAAAGATGTGGTCAAGCTCTAGAGCTAGGAACGCTCTGACTGTGCCTCTAAAGGGGAAAAGCTGCTTTATAAAGAGCATATTTGACAGCCAACAGACCCTTTAAAGTACCCCACTTGATGATCGTTTCAAATTCGTGACTAATTTTGTAATGCTTTGGTTAAATGCAGTGTGGAAAACCGATGAAGTCGAAAGAGTTAGTATAAGTAATACGAAGCCATAGCGTGGGTCAAACAGGCAGGAACCTTTAACCCGGACCACACGAGCAAAAACTATCTTACGGAAACCATGACGAGTCACATTGGGGTGATGCCACTTCTGTTGGACAAAACCGGAGCTTTTGAGAGGAAGCGAGCTTTTCTAAAAATAACGCTCCAAAATTAATACAACTAACATACACTATAGCATCGACATTTTCTATTAACACGTCAGAATGCACGGAACAGAAGAATTGGAATTCCCTGCGTTAGATAATACAAGCGAGGGAATGAATGGCGAGTGAAGCGTCTTACGTAATGGTCATATAAGAAAAGTGTGGCCACCGTCTCAGTAGAATTTCGCTTGTCCGACTTCACGATACTTTCTACAACGACAGTTAGTGTACACTAAAGTATCGCTTTGTGCACCAACAGACACCGTTCTGAATGTAGCTCGCTTACTAATCCCCGATGATTACTATTAGTTCAGCCTAGTAATCGGTAGAACCCATCTCCAGACCTTTTTCCTAAAGAGCATCCTGGAGTTGGTCTACTTATCCCCCACACTGGTAAAGTTCAACCTGCTGTGGGGGCTATCTGTCCATCGCTAGCAGTCAAAAACTCCTCCATCCTTTGCTCTTATGAGTAATTTCCCTATGAACCAGTCCATTAGGACCACCTCTCCAAGGGAATCAACTTTTGTCGGTCCAATGAGTGGTCGCCTTAAACAGCTTTGACCGAATGGTTGCGAAAGAAGCGCATCCTGTTCACTCGGCTTGATATTCGAAAGAATACACAAATGACTAGTCTAGATATGTATCGATATTTTCCTGCCTGAGTTGCCAGGAGTAGTATTGATGCATTAGTTTCTAGTCCCGCGTTCAGTTGAAGAGTACTAACGTAGACATCCTATCTTGGTGTATTTATATGGGATTGTTACCAGGCCGCACACAATCCGTGTGATTCTTATCAAGGGATCGAAATGAGAGGCGTTGTCTTCAAACCGTTAATTATCACAAAGGGAGATTGCCTGGTAGTGCAAACAATATATGCCTGTTGAACAACGATATCATTTATAATCAATGCAAGCGGGACATGTTCAGATGTGCAGCCGCACAGTTTAAGGAATCTTTCTGGCATCGTTACCATAAATACAGATTACACAAGGTTGACGTTCGTTATCATGCAACTTCTGTCTTTGACTTTGAATAAATCGGTTAACTTGCATCCACAGCCATTCTGAGAGTATAGGTCCAGCGGAATCATTGTTTGTGGCATCAATGAACGACTGAATGAAACCCGACGCGTTCTAGAAAAACTGAACCCGTCCAATCGGTTAACGGGCGCTGACTTCACTGGTGTAGGGCGAGGCTGGTCACAAAGCACACACACAGCAGTCAGGTTATGACTAGGCGAAGTGATGAAATTCTTGCCATTTGTTTATCGGATCACCGCCTGGGGAATGGATCACGAGCATATACCGCCGCCACTAAGTTACCCATAATCCGATTCGTGTTACGTGCCTGTTACTTAGCGAGTGCTTATTTTTCCTCTGTATGCTGAGTGCAGGTGAGAAAATTTGAGAATACTGGGAGCGTTTGCGACGCCAAAAGACTGGGTTTCCTCGCATCAACTCGGATGACTTTTCTGCTTGTGTGGTTATTCGTGAAGTATCCAGAAGCTGTGATCAGAAAATTCGTAAACTCGCCCAGCATGGCGATACCACCAAATATGCTGTCTGTAGGATATTGAAGGAAATGGAATTCCGGAAGTATAGTGCCCGTCAAATGCAGGTTGTAAACCCATGTGCTTCGGAGAAGCGGCTTGATTTTGCCGCAGATTTTTGAATGGCATAGACATCCATTGAAATCCTTTTCTCGATGAGGCTGTTTTCCGTTTGTACGGTGCAGAGAAGCAACAATTTTGGGCAACTTGGAATTCACGCCGATTCAGCGCTTCACACATAAAACATGGCTCAATATCCATGGTATGGGCTAGGTTAACTGATCAAAGAATCATGGGACAATTCATGCTTTCAGAAATATGACCGGTAGGCCGTTGTTTCGTAGTACTTGTGTCCTACACTTTCTAGTATCCTCGTACAAGGAATTATTGCACAATTGTGTCATTCTGATAGTAAAAGCCTTTGGGTTATAAGTTACATTTTGGTTACAGCAGGATGACGCACCTGCACATTTTGCACAAAGGGTGCGGGATTTTCACACCTAGACGCTCGCTTGTCGTTGGATCATCACCAGAATTGAACCCGTTGCATTTATTCCTTTGGGATTACCTGAGACACCGAATTCACAAACCGAAGGCAAACTTTATTGAGAAATTTAAGAAGAGCATTTTTTATGAATGTTGAAGGGTTGCAGTTAGTAATTTGGAGAAAGCACTAGCAAACACCATCAGGCGAACCCTGCACGGTACGTGAAACGCCGGCGGGTGTTCTGAACCTCAATTTTTCTAACAAATCTGAGCACTGCATCGATAATTTGTTAGTATATGTGTCAGGCAATGACGTATCCACCACATTTATGCGCTGACTAATGCTTTCTTCCTTAAGAACGTCAGTTGATGGTTTATTCTAGGGTTTTGCGTGCGTGTTTCGTGTTGTAAATAGCTCGGGATACCCGTTCTCCCGTAGGTCGCCCCCAAATTGAAATTTTGTCCTTAGTGTTCAAATACTCTATTCCACCAAATCCATGTGATGGAATAGCACTCGAGGCTCAGTTTTCACACATGAATGAACATTTTCCCAATTAAACACAGACCAATGAGGAGACAACCAGTTGCTTTAAAGCTACGAGAGTAGACCTTGTTAAACAGTCCTGCGCTAGTGACACCGAGAAGTGACGTACCGTGACAAAGAATCATTGCAAGTCCATAACATGATAGTTACGCAATGAAAAGGTTGTAATACTGAGACAAGATATGGGTTCAGTTGTAGTCATAACGGAAAAACAGGGCTACATCCAGAACATGCAAAAAGTGCTCGCAGACCAGTAGATTCATTCGTAATGTGACAGGCAGCGAGAAAACCGAACAGGTTATGAAATCATAACTTCGTGAAATTAAGACCCTAATGACGGTGGGATGGAATCATACAGAATCTTTGACACAGCCGAGCACTTGAGCATTTCGTCCTGCTTAATTTTAAGGACTGCCGAAAACCCACAAGGAAGACATCCCAAGTCACCGTTTGTTTCAATGTTAGAAGTTTGCCAAATGTCTGGCCCATGTAATCGAGCCTATCCTAAGGGAACTAGCCGACTACAGCGTTAAAGCCACAAGGAACATGACATTATTTTCCTCCTTATAAGTGAAGATAGATGTATTGCTCACTCGTCTTCAGCAAGTTGAGTCATCATTGTGGATTCTAATTCCAAAGCCATTACATCGCATAAATACATCGCAGAGCATCCGTTCAGATAACCGAGATTAGGCAAGTAAGTTCAATATACCAGCAAGCTTTGATGGTAGAGGATGTAGGCTCATAAACGACTGAAGCTGTATGGGCGTTTCAAGGCTAACTAACCCGGAGGAAGAAGTAGGATCGTGGAAAGTCCAAATGACTGTAAAATTGAATAAAGTTTAATCTGTTTACTCTTGTAGCGCCCAAAAAGATAATTGCTATCTTTCATGTACAATTCAATTGTTGACCGCTTGTACATTATTCCTTCTTGTTTTAATATTCCTTACAATCGGCTCGACACTCGACCGCGTTGTAAGTTCCCGCACTCACGTGTTCGCTCTTGTCTCGCTTCATCCGTCCGCGTCTTCTTGTAGCCTATCAAATACAGTCCGCTCTGTCCGACTCCAATTGCCTTGTGATATCCGCGCTTTATTTCGCGCACCGTATCGGACTAGTATTAACTAGTCCTACACTCTCAAGATATTGTTCCGGCTGAGCTTCACAACGTGTCCGAATGCATGACTGCGATCACCCAGTATTTGGTGTAACGTTATTAGGTCTCTCCGAAGTGTCCACTGAGCAATACGAGTCTCTGCATTCGTTCGGATAAGGAAGGTGCCGCAAGCCCTTGGCAATCTTCGTTGCCTGGCAACTTTTGAGCGCAGCGAGGTCGCGCTTTAATCAAAGTTGCCAAGCCTGGATAGCTTATTGGACTGGGACTGAGCAGACGTTCAGCAACCGGGAGAAGATGGATGAATCTAACCTTTCGAGTACCCTTCACAAGAGAGAAACATACTGCTTGCCAAGCGTTAAATCAGACTCGGACTGTCTGGAACAACAGCGAGTGTTAAAGCGAGAGGATAGGTTTCTTATTCTTTTAATATCCAATCGTTTAGGCATAACATGGTTTCTACAGACCTGATTAGGTATGACTTTCCAATTGAACTTCCTTAAGCACATAAAAATGATTGCTAATATAGAAAGGTCGGTTGTAAGTACGTATCTCGATATGCGTAAACCGTTTCATCAAGTTCCAAACGTTAGATTGTGAAACTTGTTACATGTAATTTATTGTATCTACTGACCTCGCTGAGCAACCCGCCATTAAACCTAGCAGCTAATGGCTGCTATCAACATGGTTTCTAGCATTACCTAGCAGTCCAAACTTACGTGCGAAGATTTCAAATCGCCACAAGTTAACTGGCCACTGCCGGGACCTACGGTCTGAAAGGACTAGAATAAATGGTACACTCTAACCATTTCAATGGCTGTATCGAACATGCCATATGGCCAACCGGAAATGTCGATACCCTAGATTAGCATTCACCATGAGCATCCAATCCACGTGTGCACTTATTGACAGTCCACTAACGGACTGCCACCACAACACGACGGTTGTATCGTAAACATTGAACGAACTAAGCCACACAAGTACAAAGTTGCAACCCACTAATGACATGCACCGAATTGACCGGAATGCATTTAAGGAACTTATCGGCCCTATGAATTGGGAGCCATCATTCTGAACCAAAAACACGACTATGGCTGCCGATGAAGTGGGTATTTTGACGTACAGGCACCTGTGGTAAGGAGACGCACATATATGCAATGCGATAAACATACACAATTGAACAAGAACGAAAGCGGCCTCAAGTTCCGGAATGACACATTTTTGCAGTAATTCCCTGTACGAAGATACTAGAAAGTGTAAGGCATAAGTACTGCGAAACAATGACCTAACGGTCGCATTACCGGAAAACAAAATTAATCCCACTATTCTTTGCCCAGTTAACCTAGCCCATACCATGGATATTGAGCCATGTTGTATATGTGAGGCGCTGTATCGACGTGGATTAAGAGTGGCCTAAAATTGTTGCCTCTCCGCACCGTGAAAATGGAATCAGCCTCATCGGTAAAAGGATTTCAATGGATGTCTATGCCATTCAAAAACCTGCGGCAAAATCAAGCCGCTTCTCCGAAGCACATGGGTTTACAACCTGCATTTGACGGGCACTATAGTTCCGGAATTCCATTTCCTTCAATATCCTACGGACAGCATATTTGGTGGTATCGCCATGCTGGGCGAGTTTACGAATTTTCTGATCGCAGCTTCTGGATACCTCACGAATAACCACACAAGCAGAAAAGTCATCCGAGTTGATGCGAGGAAACCCAGTCTTTTGGCGTTGCAAACGCTCCCAGTATTCTCAAATTTTCTCACCTGCACTCACCATACAGACGAAAAATAAGCACTCGCTAAGTAACAGGCACGTAACACTATTCGGATTGAGAGTAACATAGTGGCGGCGGTATACGCTCGTGATCCATTCCCCAGGCGGTGATCCGAAAAACAAATGGCAAGAATTTCATCACTTCGCCTAGTCATAACCTGACTGCTGTGTGTGTGTACTTTGTGACCAGCCTTGCCGTTATTGTTTGCCATGGATTCTGTAGTCGTATTTTAGTCAGGTTTCCATGTGCTTTGGACAATGTGTTTAGCTGTGTCTCCGCGCCGGATTGATCGGCAGACAATGCATTTTGCCGTGGAGTCTCCACTTCACATGCTGCCCGACATTTGATACAGAGATACAACTGACACCACCTTTGCACCGTTTCATGGAGGCTTGCGCTTCTACGCAGCACGCCGATTGGAGATGTTCAGTTTGGATATAACGCGTCGGGTTTCCTTCAGGCGCTCATTGATGCAATAAACAATGATTCCGCTGGACCTATATTCTCAGACTGTTTGTAAAGTGCAGCTTCGCCCATGTCGGAGTTGTCTCAACTTAAGGCAATGTCGTCGGCATACTCTACCTTACAAATTTGCTCACCTTGAAGCGCTTTCACACCTAAGGCTGGTGCACTGAACGCGATTTCCTTGACTTCATCGATGACGAAATGAATAATTAAGGCGACAACCAGCAGCGTTATCTCACACTTCTTGGGATGTATTATAGCGGCAGGAGTTGGCCAATCCTCCCCACTCTGCGTAAAATATGCGCGTACGGCGCTTTTACGGCATTTACATAGTTATCGGGCATCCGTTTCCTTAGCAGACAGTCTCGAAGGATACATCAATTTACCAAATCAACGGCACACTTGTTTATGAGAATCTTGACTACTGAGGAAATATCCCGGGAGTGGACATCAGGAAAACCTTTATCGAACAAAGTCCTTTTCAGTGGTTTCTCGTCAAGCTAATACGCCACAAATGCATAACATTAATATTTATTTATTTATTTAAACATCAGAGAAATGTAAATGTTCAAAACCCAGATGGTCTGCGTAACCAAGCTAAATGATTAGCTCCACGACGATCAAGTGTGTTGGTGTGTGTGTGTGGCACTGTCCAAACTACGCGTGTTACAGGGGAACTGGATAGAATTAGTGGCTGGACAAATTTCTTGTGCCCACGTAGGTCAGGTTCATGGAGCCAGATGGCTATTGCCTCGGCCGCTTTTAGTAGACGACCTCTAACCGCTCTTGTGTGGCATTTGGGTACGCGGTAGCCAAGAAATTTTGCGAGGTTCAAACAATTTGCGTAATATGATAATTTGATTAATACATTTTTGACTGCGCCAAAACGCAGCTTGCTCCTCGCGAATCGGCTTTTTACGTTTACCACGGTGACAGAGGTAAATAAATTGAAGGCAGTTGAGATCAGTCTCATTTCCCAAAGTTCGGGAAGTGAGGATCCATTGAAACTTCTGACGAAAACCGAGCGGATCCAGTCTACTGTGGCAGTCTTTTATTCCAATAGTTTCTTAGTAAGTCTTGCAATTCATTTACAATAGCAGGTACACCAATTTTGAAGATGACTGGAAGACGTATATCGGCTCCTACGGTCGCACTCAGTTTCGACAGTCTGATCATACGTTTGACTTCTGCACGCGACGGAGGATCCAAGAGGACGGCCCAAGGAGAAAGCCGACCAATAACCAATAGGAAATTTTGTAATTCTGGTTGAGTAAGCTGCTTTTTAATATGTTTCGCTCAAGGTTCCAATCGTTTTGACAAACTGTGGTTTGGTTCTTCACTCTCTTTGGCTATAGGTTTGCTAACATCAAGTCTCTTTATGTCCGTTTCCCGTGTCAGACGGAATAAGTTATGATGCGCACAAAGTGCAGCGGCTGTCATCTCATGTGCGATGTACGATGAGACCGCCAGGCTTCCCGGACTCTGTTCAGCCTCGCAAACACGTTTGCCCTGAGGTCTATTTGAGCTCCGTTGTGTTTGCTCCCAGCTGGAATGTCGGCAAGCATTTAAACCTTCAAGTGGCTACGTAGACAGGGTAATGCAGACGCTGTAATGCATCCTCTAGTCGTTTTTTAAACATAAGTGGCGTGGGCGCAAACATGACAAAGGTAGACAGATCGCAAGAAGAGATAATGCCGGCGGGATACCAGCCGACTGTATTTGATGGCAGTTCTAGCTTATGACCCCCTCAATTTTCGTTGCGGCTAGGTTTAAGGCGGTGGCGGCAAACGTGACCGGGGTATTTTCAAGAACTGAGACGCTGTAGACATGATATCTTCCACCGTGTATTCTCAGATAGTCGCAGGTTTTACGTCAGGTGGCACCATCCATTCCTATTTTTATTCGTCCTTCGCTGGGCTGTCTCCAACATAATATGATCGCGCTGTACCCAGGGTTGTCAGACCTGAATCGCGTACTCTATACACACACACGCCGTTAGCATTTGGGGGATGGTGTGCTTGAGCCTACCGAAAGCTCTCCGTAAGAGACCAACGTATTGGGTCGCAGTTTCGGACGCCTTCAATTAATTCACCGAACAGTTAAGGTCGTCTTGCATCACTATCATGAGGTAGCGCTCCTGCGAGGCGATCTTTTACATGTGGTCCCCAAGCTTATATGCCTAGGTGGGCTTATGGTGGACATGCAAAATTTGGCACTTGTCCGAGTTGAACGGAAGCAAACTTGCATTTATTCATTCAAAGACGCAGTCCATTGGCCGCGATATGTTGTTGTTATTGGTGAACAGCAGGAAATTCTGCCCGAAAACACGCGCGAGATCATTAATGAAGATCAAGCAAAAGGCGGCCTAGTGCTTTGGCTGTGCCCAAGGACGCCGCGGATTTTGTTTTATCTTGCTGGATTCTGCTTTCGCTTTGCGGAAACTGTGTCACAGGTGTTTTCTCTGAAGGAATTTTGCAGCAATAATTTACTTTTGGTGTATTTTTCCATTCATATGAATTTGGTGGCTAATCTTCGGCTACTGTCGGAGATCTCACTGATTAGCCCAACAGCCGTCTATGTCCGCCGTCTTGGATTGGTTCTACAACAATCTAACCCGCATCTGCCAGAACACTAGGTTGACCGAGGGCGTTTGGATTCAGCATACCAGTGAAGAACTGACAGTCATAATGGCACGTACTGCTTGCCCACGGAAAGGTAAACCCAAAGCTTCCGAACTGAAGGTTAGTTGTGGCGTAGACAGCTGTGAAAAACTTGTGCGATTTGGAATTAAATGCAGCAACTGTCGAACATACTTACATTCTCGATGTGCTCGCCCTAGTTGCAGCCAGATAAAAATACTTTATACTACAACCGAATCTTTTTGGCACTGCTCTGAGTGTACATCTCTTTCACTCGTCAGATGTATAACTGTGTTGGCGCAGAAGTACCATAGACGGACAAAGAGTGTAGAGCAGGCAGCAGCCGTGAAAGCTATCCAACATGAACAAGACAAATCAGTGCGTCGAACTCGATACTCAACATTAAGCTCCAATTCAGAACAGTGTAATTATAACGATACAGATTTAGCCAACCCGACAATAGCGGCTGCTCATAAAAGTGCGTTCGCCACACATTCTTCTACAGAATCACCTGTCACACTGAACATTGTTAAAGGCCCGACAACATGCGCGTTCGTTGTTGATACCCATACGACAGAGGCACCTCCCATCGTAACCGCGCCAGCTGCCAACCGAGTTACTACTACGTAATCTGTCCTGCAAAAACCGACCAGTAGACGACGCCGCAATGTCGGCATAGACCCTCAACGGAAACTAGAATTCACAAACATGCTTCTGAGCACTGATGCCCTCACCAGCTTGTGTAGCCATGCACAAGGTTTTCTTAGCAAGCTAACAGAACTTTGCATTCGTCAGGTCTCCACGCTTTGGGATCTATTTATGATCACCGAAACATGCTGAACACGGAGATCACGGATGCTGAGATTGTACTACCCAGCATGACTTCCATACGGAAGGCTCAACCTAGCAGAGGAGGCTCAGTCGTTTATATTATTGATCCCACCTGCACGTTGATGTCATTGCGAAGCAAGAAATGCAAGTCGTCGATGCTCTTTGGTGTCATATGCACCTAAGACATGATCATGTGTGTTTACTAGCAATGGTTTAACGCCCTCCAATATCCAATTGGAAACGGATTAACGCCTAGCTTCTGCGATGAAACGAGTCCTGGCACGACCACACAGCAACCTCCGTCCGGTGGGGAAAATCAACCTGCACGCAATCGAAGTTCTAGTATCGCATAACGAATAACTCAAAGATAACTTGAAAGAGGTGATTACTGCTGTACATCTGTACAACCGTGTTATCTCTCCAACTCGCTTCCGAACGAGTGACACACCTTTTGTTTTGGAACTTGTGCTCTCCAACGAGGAAGAAATGGTCAACACTGTAACCATAGACGCACCACTTGGCCGTAGCGCTCACGCGATGTTGCTCTTTCGTTATATCTGTTACTCGGAGTACGTCAGTGAGAACAAAGTGGAAACCTAAGTCGTTACACCTTACAATATACTGTCCAACCTCGTTCAAGAAACCGACTGGTCCTTCCCGACCGAGAAGCCGCCCGTTGTTGCCTGAATGTTGTTCGTCACCCGGTTCACTGAGCTGGTGACAAGTGCGTAAGAAAGCAAGGTATTTTACTCGAAGCAAGTAAATTTGTTCCTGAGGAGCTGTACTAGAAAACCATGGCCTTAAAAGATTCAGCCTTACGCACTTACAAAGTCTGTCTAAGTACCCTGACCCGGGGGGCTTACACAAATCAATGAAACCACTGCGTCGCGTTGATCCTTGAAGACAAATTCCAACAACAGAACTTAGCGACGGACTTCAGTGCAAATCCCTTGTTACGGTATAACCATGTCAATAAGCACCGCTGAGTACAGCACGGAAGCCCGGTTTTATGTGCAACATATAGTCTTGCGTAAACCGCACAAGGTGAGGCCAAAGTACTGCGCCAATACTTCCTCCATACTTGTTGGAGTGAATCACTTCATCCGCTTTTTACACAGCTTCTATGGTCACTAGGATTAAACCACGTATCATTCACAGCAGCCAATATGATGAAAACGCTAATATTATTGCTCGTGCACAGCTCACCTGGCGTGGACGACAGCAGACCAAAGGTATTGAAGACAGAGGCCATGAATCTTGCTGAACCATTAGCTCGGCCCCGATAATGTGGAAACATGGAGTAGTCACTCCTATGTAAAACAGTCGTAATCGTTCAGAGCCTTCAAACTACCATCCAATCACGCTCCCCCCAGTTTCATCCAAAGTAATGGAACAAATAATTGCAGAGGCGCTCATGAGGTAACTTGAGAGTAACAACATCCTAGTGTCACAGAATCACGGATTCCGCAGAAATCGATCCTGCACTACAAACTTGCTGCTAGCACGAGCAAGCTGGACAGAGTCAGCCGATGCCAGGGTTGTTTACCTGGATTTCTCGAAAGCGTTCGATCGTTTGGACCACCGCATTTTCCTACACAAGCTTCGATGCTATTAAATCATTGACCTTATACTCCGTTGGATCAGCAACTGCCTCGCTCAACTGCAGTTGAATGTGAGCCCCCGCAGCTCCGTTTCTGGCCCAATTGACGTCTAGTGTGGCGTGTCCCGAGGATCGGTACTGGGGCTCCGTTTATTGGCAACATTCATTAACGATCTAGTCAGTGTACTGCACTCGAATTGCTTACTACTTGAAGATGATGTCAAAATTTTGCATGATATCAGGACACGGCATTGCAGAGCGACCTCGACAGGGCTTATGCGTGGTCATTCATAACCAGATACAGTTCAGTGTGAACAAGTGCAAAGTCTTAAGCATACGCCATCAGCTTGTCTATGAATATCGACTTGGGCATTAACACTTGCAACGTACTTCCCAAGAAAACGACCTCGGGGTGATCGTGCAGCACGATCTTGGTTGCTCGAGACAGGCTGAAAAGGCATCAAAAAGAGCCAGCCAGCATCTTAGACTCTTACGGAGAGCTTTCAGGAATTTTGAGCTATCAGTCTTACCGCAAGTCCTGAAAGCCTACGTAAGGCCTGACGTGGAATATGCGATCCAGGCCTGGCGTCGCTGGCGCAAGCTAGACGTCGATGCACTTGAAGCTCCACAAAGTAGAGCAACCAAACTCGTAAGAGGCTTGTTTCATCTCTCCTACCAGCGCAGACTGCAGTCCCTAGGATTGTACAGTGGTAAATATCCACGTCAGCGAGGAGACCTCACCATGGTTTACTTATTAATGACTACCCAACTTATCCCTGTTGCAATCTGTTGCAGCTGAGCCAAAATATCAATCTGAGAGACCATCAGCTCAAACTGGCTACGCATTACAGTCGACTTGACTGTCAATTTAATGTTTTCTCCCTCAGGGTGTCTTGTGCCTGGAATGCTCTTCTGACTCACGTTATCCTTGCCTTTACAATAATACCATTAACACAACGCCTTGATGAAGCACTTTTCACCGTTTCCCTTGGATCACGAAATAACGCAAAGCTAGCCGTGTGCTTGACGACCTTCTCCGCAATGTGGCGGTAAGGATACCTGCAGAAGTGTCCATGTGAGTAGCCTGGATGTCTCTAAACTGGATTAACCTACCACATCTATCAAATGAAGCAACTAACGGGTGAGCGTTGTGGTTTCCTTTTCCTTTCGCGCGCATTACTTAACCATAACGTCACTTGATATTATTTCGCGTGCAAATCCCATTCCTAATTCAAACTGTCGTTATGCATTAGTGCATTTACATCGGTAGGCGTTTAAAAATAACGATTTATGTGTTCAATGACCTTTTAAATTTTAACTTTTACTCCAGCCTACGGGACTTGTTAAGCGCAGGCTTTTTTACCCGTGATAAATCATTGCTCATTGTTCAACACTGACTCTTGCCGAACCACGTAGTTCATATTAGTTGGATCAGCACTTAAGTCTGAATTCGCAACTAAAAACTCCACCCAAATAGGAAATTTCTACTCAATCCAACGATAGGGTTCGCAACACCGCTACTTAGCAGATTTTGGAGAAGAATGCTTCAATCTAATTGGTCGAAAGCTTTATAAAAGCAAAATAGATGACGTCGGTGCCGGTCCCGCTATCGGCTATTTTCAGCCAGTTGTCATGCACGATTAGTAGATTGGTACTACATGAACCATGTTGAGGGACTCCTTGTTGCACTAGTGATATCATGTAAGAGTTTACAAAGACGCACAGCAGTGTAATCGGACGATAATTCGCTGGTTGTACACGGATGCCGCTTTGTACTTTGGCGTGATGCTCCAACGTTTCCATATCATAAGGACGTGCCTCTCATCAAGACATCGCGGAAAGTGTGTCGCTAACGGTTCAGCTAAGCTCATGGCGGCAACTTTCAACGCCTTCAATTGAACGCCATCCGCACCCGAGGAGCTGCATTTGCGCAAGGACACCAGCTGATTCAATACAGCTGCGGTTGTGAAAAATATGTGGTTATAGTCTGATGGCTGCATGAGCTGCGTGGGGATGATGTAAAATAGTTGCACACTCTGAAAGGTACGGCCAAATTGTTGTTCAACAAGGTTGGCCGTCTCAAGTGCCGTTTATGCTAACCCGCATAATGTGTGCAAAGCAAGAATTTCGCGGCTAACGCGACGAAGTTTTTTGATGTGCCTGTATAACAGCTTTGGGTAAGAGCAAAATGTTAGTACGACTTCTTGTTGGTCGTTTGCTTTATCCTCCCGGACGATTTTGACACAGTAGTTTCGTTGTGTTGTATGGACCCCCCAATCATCCCTGCTCAGAGAAGCAATGTGGGCGAGCCATGCATTTCCGGGTCCTGCTCCTTAGGAACGACTTCATCTTTTTGGCTCGGTGGATTTTGGTTTCAGATGCGCTTGCCACGAGCCTGTTGAATCTATTGACAAATTCCCTGCAGGCGACTTCAGGGGATTATTCAGTTGGAAAAGACCAGCTTGTTGCGCCAATGCGTTCGGACAAGTTATTATGCTTGGTTATGGCGTAAGCTTCCCCATTACTTTATTTAGGATACTTTGCACAGCACAACATTGGAACATTAGTATCGCGTGATCGCTGCGTCTCAAAGGAGTACACGTCGTTTTTACGTCGAGCATCACTTTCTCATTGATGAACACGAAGCCCATGATGGCCAGTTTGTAACGCGTTGGAGAAGTAACGTGGCTGCACAGTGGTAAAGCAGCGATTAGCTCTTGCAAATCCGCCTTGAATTGCCCACCCAGAGTGGCCGGCATAAATAGGCCGTGCAGATTGAGGTCGCTTACCAGGAGAACGTGGCTGTAAGATAGTTTTAGTATATTCTTTATAGCGAAAGATAAGTTCTGCTCATTTTCTAAAGTGGACATTGGTGGTCCGTATACAATGGACACCAAACACCTATCGACCTGCATTAGGTGTAGGCAGCACCATAGGCAGTCCACAGTTTACATTCCAGGGTCGTGTACGCGCTCGATGAGAAGGTCACAACGGTAGTAGAGAATTACACCGCCTCCATTTAAGGGTCGGTCGTTAAGAGGAAATGACATACCAGTAATTTCTATCTCGGCGTCAGTAATCACGTTCAGCAGTGTCTATGTTACCATGACGAGGTCCCAAAACCTCAAGGCTTGACGAGATCGAGGTTCTGCCGGTTTACTGAGAAGCGCTTAAGCGTTTGTATACAAACAACTGAGAGCAATGGATGCCAGAAGCGTATTTGAACGTACATAGGTTTCCCGAAAAGTTACGTCGAAACTTGTGCGGCCAGCTGACAGTTCTTTTTCTAATATAATTCTTGCCAACACCAAGGGGCGGTTTCGGTTTATCACATAGAGCAACAACTACCTGGCCCTTTAGAAGCGGTTTGCAACAGATTGCCTGTTAATTCCTCTTTGGACGGCTGGGAAGTTTCCATGCGTTCCAGTTCGAAAATACAGACAACGGAGATCTCGATAAATTCTCGAAGGTTTTGTGTTCCCTCATCCAGTAGAGGCTTGGCTTAGACCAACTTCAGACATATTTCTGATGGCAGCTTGGTGCGTAATCTGTGCCCACTTCCGAGCACCCTTTCAACCATTTGTTTGGAGTGGAGTATGACTTTCATCACCCTTGGACCACTTCCCTTATAGTTAGATGATATGGAAAATCTTACCGTCGAGTTGACAATCATGTCATGGAGCGTGGGGGTTTCACGGATGTATCGTCACCATTGCAAGTTATGGGCTTGAAACTGAGACTCTTCGGATGACTGGATTTCTGGGACATCATGGACAAATTTCGAGCTTTCATCGATTTACTTGCGGTATTCTCCTGGGTTTTGCTATTTTTGCCGACGTTCACTCCAAGGGATGCCGAGAAATATACCAACGTCGCATATCGAATCACGAAGACTGTGCGTTGACAAGAGGGCGAACTCCGCTTAGTCCCCGTACTGAAAGGTCACCTGAAGTAGTCTTGACTCGCTATAGTGAACTGAATTTGGGTGGAGGACGACACGAACAAGCTTGCCTGTTTGGCCTGGATTCCTGTAGCTTTGTGTATGGATACCCACTATTCAAGTAGGGTGTCTCTAATAGAGTTTCCTGTTGACTCATGCATGTTGGAGCATACGATCTTCATGGAGCTCTGCGCCTTCTTAGAGTTCGTAATTATGGATGTGATGGTGTGTTCTTTTACTGTCGTCGTAGTATTCTCGAAGGCGCGTTGGTATTCGTGTCATCTCTAACTCCCATTGGAGTAGGTGCAGATATAACCGCTAACCTTACATTGTATTTGCATGCAGAAACGACGGATGCGTAAGTTAGCAAAAGTTCGGAGGTGTTAAGTAAACCCGAATGAAATAGAGTCTTATGTGAATCAGACACATTCCCGGAAAGAACCCCACTCTGCAAAATTGGGGTTGTCGTGGTTGGGAGACCCTGGATGCCAGTTCTCGTGATTGGGTTTACTGGCTCTACATTGTTAACAATATACTGCTTTCACATATTCTGGTCCAATTTTGAATATAGATTTGGGCAACGGGATTCTAGTTCGATGCAGCTGATTCCAATGTAACCGCTAGACCAGCCGTCAAGCCATGCACAGTAGCTGACAGGTTGTCACATTTCTGAACCAGGATGGCGATGCACCATACGAGTGGGTAAAGCATACAATCTGCACAGAACCAAATGAAGTCTGGTGTGTAATGTAGTTCTTTCCCTTTCGCTACACTTAACTTTACATACCTGGGACGGTTGTACTTACTGTATTGGTATAGTAGTAGGGCAAGATTTCGAATCTCAAAATAATTGTCCGCCGCAGGGTGGACATTGTACACATGGCTTCTCGTGGGGCCGTGTTGCAAGGCAGTAGCTGGGCCTAAGTCAGGCGCGTATAACGAGTTGTCACAAACACAAGATGCCAGTCGACAGTAATCTGCGAGTGCGCCTACAGCAGCAAACAAAGCCGACTGATCTCGGTGCGCAAAAATTTGGCGTTGGATGCACCCAACTAGATATCGATTAGGTCGGACTAAGGCCTGAAGAAAAATTTTGATGTGAGTGGTAGAATTCACACAATACCATTCCCAAATCAACTGTATACATAACGGAATCAAACACTCCATAAGAAAATCATGTTACTCGATAAGAATCAGCAACAGGCCGCAACATGGCGCAACGCAAAAATGCGTGCCCTTCGTCGTAACCAATTGTAAATCAGTGTACGACTACTCAAAACACCGGCATCGGCTAGGTCCGTGTGCATGTTTGGCTTAGTGCTTACTCGACAAACCACGTGATTAACGCGCAGACGTCAAAACGACATGTGAACTCAATCGCTGATGGATGCGGTGCGGACTAGCACACGAAGTCCATGGATATTTTAGAATTTCGATACCCATTACTCAATTATGCGGTCTTAAGACGCAAAACAGAGTACCGAAGAGGTTAGCTTTGATTTTCTATTAGGATTCATAGTGTGCACTGTTGCACGCAGCCAACAGGACGTGACATGCGCTCCACAATGATTGCCTTCACTGAAGCTGGCTGCAAACATGCTAGCAGGCATGTCCGTCAACTCACGTGGTGTGACCTATGCTTAGCGGTGTCTATGTGTGATCGGTTGTGGGTAATAGTGCCTTGGTGAAATATTCAATGCGTGCGATGTTTCACTAAGCGCCATAATGTTAGGTATCGGTGGGTATGGCCGAATTACCTGTTAACTGCAGTTGACCGGTCTTAGTGATGAGGTTATTGTCAGTATCTGATCTGCAATGCATGATGTACTGCCGTGACCTTTGCGGGAGGGTACCGCCTTAATTGTGGTAAGGTTACCGGGTTGGCAACATCTTGCATTTGTCGTTCCATATGCAATCCTTAGTATATTGTAGCCGTTGACAGGGTGAAGGGATACATTTGTAAAGAAGCGTCATGAGTTCTTGTGAAACGACGATTAGATGATTTATCTTAACGTCAACGCACTCTTCACCAAGGAGCAAATACGCGACGCGCTGGAGATGGTGAAACGCTGTTTTACTGAAGGGGATAACCAGGGGATTGGCCGAAACTTAAGGCTGTTTAAACAACCGAGAGTGAGACATTGCGCCATATATTGTTTTAGCTCGGGTTTCATTCGGAACTATACACTCAAGTACAAACTGTCATCATCAGATCGTCATTGTGTACTATTTTATAAAAATTACTGGCAAATTCTGGTAAATGTCCAAAAGTTGTTGGTACCAAGTGGATGACATATTTCGAACCTAGAATTGCATGAGAAAATCTAGTTTGTGGGGAAACTGAGATCACTCACCATGGAGTGGCAAATTGGCGTAATTTGAGTGCTCCGTTTGTAATAATGGTTAACTTCCCAACTGATATTTCGTCAAGCGGCGGACACAGATGGGACATAGCACCACAATTCCGGTCACCCACTGCATGTGTATGTTGGGAGCGCTTTTTTGTGTTTCACAGCGATGAGCCCAAATACACAGAGAAGGAAGTTAGAACGCCGCTTGGAGGTAAACAGTAATGCAATTGCAGAACAGTGGACACAGGAAACCCTTAGTGAAACACCCGCTCCAAAATATTCCAAAACCGCATAGAAGACGTACAGCGGAATGCACGACGACGATAAGAATACAATAGGTAGAGGGAATTGTGTTTTCATTTCAGACAGCACTAACAAAGAAATAACACTCGGGATACGTTAAGCACTGGTGTATCGGAAAGACACTTCCTGTAAGTAGGATGACTAACTGCGTTCACAAACGTATTGGAAACAAATTGAACATGTATAAAGGCAGTCTGAGAATATCGGTCCAGCGACATCCTTGTTCGTTTCATCAATGAGCGCCTGAAGGAAACCCAACTTTCTCTCTAAACTGAATCCGTCCAGTCGGCACGCTGTATAGTAGCGCAAGCGTCCATGCGAATGCGCGTAGGCTGGGTCACAGTTGACTCTCTGCCTCTTTTGTCGGGCCGCATGTGAAGAGGGGACTCGACTGCAAACTGCATCGTCTGAAGGCCACGCTGGCGCGGAGACTCAGCCGACCTCTTTATCCGATACTACTGCGGACTGAAAGGCAAACCACCAACGGAGGTCAGTGTGAGGGTAACGGGCGCTGACCTCACTAGTGTAGGGCAAGGCGGGTCACAAAGTACCTACACGCAACAGTCAGGTTATGACTAGGCGAAGTGGTAAAATATTTGCAATTTGTTTATCAGGTCACTGGCTAGGTCATTGATAACGAGCGTATGCCGCTGTCACGTTGCCCACAATCCGAATCGTGTTACGTACTCGTTAAGCAGCGAGTGCTGAATTTTGTCTGTATGTTGAGCGCTGGGTAAGGCTGAACAATGTGCTAGACAATACAACCCTAGCCACATTGCCAAGCGGTCCATCAACGGACGGTGCATTCAAAGGTTGGTGAGAAAAGTTGAGAAAACGGAACATATGGGACGCCTTGTGTGGTTATTCGTGAGGTATACAGTAGCAGCGATCTGAGCATTCGAAACTCGCCCAGGATTTCAACACCACCAGGTATGCTGTCCGTAGGATAGGAGGGGTAATCCTGTATTACCGAAACGACTTACAGTGCGAAGCCGTGGAGGATCCAGGCTCGCAGTTCCCTGGCTCTCTTTGCTGCCGGTTGCAGTTAAAAGGCAGGGACGTTTGTTTTATTGTCTTGGTGTCCTGCGCCAATAACTCAACACTGGAAACCGACTACCACCTAGCGGCTGCTTTAAGATACAGTCTACAACAAAAGTACACTCACATTCTTATCATGGATGATTTCAACCTACATTGTGTAGAAGCCCCTGCCACGATCGGAGAACAACTCAAAACCGATCTACAAGATCTAGTAACTACTGTTCCTCATTACAACCACATCACCTTGCCCACTCGGTTCAGAATAGGTAACAGGCCATCTGTGCTGGATCTTGTGCTCACCAACGAGGAGCATATGATTGATGTGTTGGTTTTAGACTGCCCGTTGGGTCGCAGTGATCACGCAGTCATCAGTTTCAACTTCGTCTGCTATGCAGAATATCGGAATGATAAAGATGAGACTGTGCGAACCATCACAAGGTACGACCGACTCGCCCAGCTAGTCAGCGCCACAACATGGTCTTTCCTCGAAGAAGAACCCCCAGAACTCGCCTGGCTCGAGTTCGTCAACACATTCAGTCAGCTGATTGCACAGGCTTCAGAGATAAAAGCTTACAATAAGTGCAAATCCGTTTCTTTCCTTAGGAGCAGAACCCGAAAATGGATGACAGTACGCAACGTAGCATGGAGAGTGTACAGAGAAGCTCCAGCACCAGAAAAGTGGGACAACTACGTAGCCCAACGTAACCACTGCACTCAACTGTTAAGAGAAGACAAAGCCGCCTATCAGCAGAACATCGCAAAAACCTTCAGTGCTAACCACAAACTGCTGTACAAGCACGTTAATAGCCTACGAAAGGTGAGGCAAGGATTTCCTCCACTCAAGACGGCTGACGGCCCAACAAGAACGTCTATGGAAGCTGCAAACGCGCTGCAGATGCAATACGCCCCCACGTTTCAAAGAGTCTTTCCACCAAGCGATCTACCAAGCTTTGTCTTCTGCTCACCAGGACTAACCCACATCAATTTTACCGCAGAGGCTGTATTGCAAAAGCTGACCTCTCTACGCAAACACAGCTCGCTGGGTGTCGACGCCATTCGTCCTGAGGCATTGGGAGTAGCAGCAAACCAACTGGCAGGACATTTAGCTCAGTTTTTCCAGCGCTGCTTAGACCGGAACCAAGTTCCCGCCATGTGGAAGCTTGGAATAATAAGCCCGATTCACAAAGGTGGAAGCAGATCTGATCCCTCCAACTACCGCCCAGTAACCCTTCTTCCTATACTCTCCAAGGTCATGGAATCCATAGTTGCCGAAGCACTAGTGTGCTATCTGGAAAACTGCAATCTCATCACTCCTGAACGGCACGGTTTCCGTCGACAGCGGTCATGTACAACTAATTTACATATTACACACAGTAGTTGGACCGAGGCAGCCGACGCTGGAGAAGGTGGTGACGTGATCTACCTGAATTTGTCCAAGGCTTTCGATCGTCTAGACCATGGGATACTACTATCCAAGCTGCAGCATTACGGGATCGGTGACCCTCTTTTAAGCTGGATAGCCAACTTTCTACTTCAACGGCAATTAGTGGTCCGAGTTCGGAGCTCTTTATCGGACCCCATACAAGTTGAGTGTGGTGTGCCTCAAGGCTCAGTCCTAGGTCCACGTTTGTTTTGGTGTTTATTAATGAGCTTGCACAAGGAGTCGCTTCAAACTTCCTAATGTTTGACGACGATATCAAGATCTGGTGCAGGATCCACGCGAACGCCGACCAACATGTGCTTCAGAGTGATTTAGATACAGTGTATCAATGGTCGACCCAAAACTTATTGCATTTCAACGTCAGTAAATGCAAGGTGCTTTCCATCCGACATCAGAGCAACTACTCATACCGACTCGGAACGGATGTACTGCAACAATCAACTCTCGAACATGACTTGGGTGTCCCAGTTCAAGATGACTTGGGTTGCTCCAGGCAATCCGAAAAAGCCTCGAAGACTGGGGACCAACACGTAAGTCTGTTGCGACGGGCGTTTGACAAGTTAACAGCTCCATATTTCGACAAATGCTCAGTGCGTATGTTCGCCTCCATGTCGAATATGTAATTCAAGCCTGGCATCCATGGCTAAAACAAGACCTTAATGCACTAGAGCAGCCACAACGCCGGGCATCTAAGAACGCAATTGGAATGCGCAATCTTTCCTACTAAGAGAGGCTGCAACGATTAGGACTGTTCAATGGAAGCTATGGCAGACTATGAGCGATCTGATTATGGCACGCTTGATTCTGCGAGACCCACATCATGTGTGCCGCCCTTGACTGCAACTCAGTAGCAATACAAATCTGAGGGGCCACTCATTAAAACTCGCAGAACAATACAGTCGTCTGGAGTGCCGCAGAAATTTCTTTTCCCCTCGTATCTGTTACCCGTGGAATGCTCTCCGAGAATAGGTCGTCTCTGCACCGACACTAACAGTATTTAAAAGACGGTTGGACGATGCACTCATCCACTTACACTTTGTCACTTAACACTACGTCTCCATCCTACACCTAGAGTTTACCATGGAATTATTTGTTGTTAAATGTGGGTGCTGTGAATCTAAGAGGATCGCAGGACTACAACGAAGCAAAAGATAAGTCATTATTTTAAAATTTAAAGTATTAACTGTTTTACTATTCTTATTATCATTATGGTTATGTTGATATCCCCACCAACTATCCAACGGGACTTGTAAAGCAACGCTTCTTAACCCGTATAAATTCATTGTTCATTCACTGAAGGAAAGCAAATTCCGGAAGTATGTTACCCGTCAAGTGAAGGCTTCAAACCCATGTGATTCAGAGAAGCTGCTTGATTTTGCCACAAGATTTTGAATGCCATGAACATCGATGCAATTCTTTTTACCGATCAGGATGTTTTCCTTTTGAACGATGCGAATGAGCAACAATTTTGGCAACATTTCGACCATGCTGATTCAGCGCTTCACGTAAATAACATGGCGAAATATTCATGGTATAGGCTGGGTTAACTGGTCAAAGAATCGTTGGACTACTTTTGTTTTCAGGTAATTTGACCGGTAGATTGTTGTTTCGCAGTATTAACGCCTTACGCATTTTAGCGTTCTCGTACAAGGCATTGCTGCACAATTGTTATTCCAGTAATGGAAACTGCTAGGTTATAAACCACAGTTTGGTTGTAACAAGATGGCGCACCTGCACACTATACACACACGGTGCGGGATTTTCTCAATCAGAAGCTCGCTTGTCGTTGCATCGGCCGGGGAGGTCCTACATTTGGCCTGCTCCGTCACCGGAATTGAAGCCACTGGATTCCTTCCTTTGGGTTACTTGAAACAGCCAGTTTACAAAACAAAGCCGAACTCGCCTGAAGAATTAAAGTAGAGCATTTTGCACAAATATCGCGAGTTCACAGTTGGCACTTCGGAGCAAGTACTGATAAACACCATCCGGCGAACGCTTCACTGTACACAACACGCCGGCGGGCGCTTCGAACATAAACTTTGCTGACAAACCTGACAATTACATTGATAATCTGTAAATATGCGTATCGTGCGTTGAAATATCGACTAAAAGCGTGCGCTGTATAATGCTCTCTTTTTCCTACGAACATCAGTACACGGTTTCTCCTAGGGTTTTCAGTGCGCTTGTCGTGTTATAAATAGCTCAGAATATCCGTTCTCCCGTAGGTCACTCCCAACTCGAAGCTTGTTCCTACGGTTCAGTTTCTCTGTTTCACTCAATCCATGAGATAGAATAGTGGTCGTGGATCAGTCAAAACATTCGAATTGACATGTGCCAAGTTGAGCACAGGCCATTGAGAAGACAAGCGCTTGCTTTACAACTCCGAAGACAGAACTTGTCTAACAGTCCTGCGCTAGTGACCCCGAGTATTGACGTACCATAATGAAGGATCATTGCGAGTCTTTAACGCAAAATCTACGCAATGAAAAGGTTGTAATAATACAATAATATATGGGTTCAGTTGTCGTCATAACGGAAAACAGGGCTACATCCAGAAAAGGCAAACATTTCTCGCAGAATCTAGTCGATTCGTTCGTGATGTGACAGGCAGAGATAAAAGTGAACAGGTCATGAAATCAAAAGTTTCTTGAATTATAAATCATAACGACGGTGGGATGGAATTACGTAAACGCTGTCACAGCCGATCACATGAGCATTTCGTTTTCCTTTTTTGTAAGGACTGCCAAAAACCTACACGAAAGGCATCCTCTTACCACCGCTTTTTTCAGTGGTAGACGCACTGTATCAAAAGTTGGCCAAATGCATGACCGTTGTAATCCAGCCTGTCCCAGAGAAACTAGACGATCACAGCCTCAAAGCAACATTTTGATAACAAACAGAATATGAACTTCGGAGGAAAACATGGTCTCCTTCAATGTATACTCATTGTTCACAACAATCAGAAACACCTGCATCTCGGTTGTTTAAACAACCTTAAGTTTCGGCCAATCTCCTGGTTATCCCCTTCAGTAAAACAGCGTTTCACCATCTCCAGTGCGTCGCGTATTTGCACCTTGGTGAAGAGTGCTCTGACGTTAAGATATATCATCTTTTCATCGTCGTTTCACAAGAACTCATGACGCTTCTTTACAAATGTATCCCTTCACCCTGTCAACGGCTACAATATACTAACGATTGCATATGGACCGACAAATGCAAGATGTTGCCAACCCAGTAACCTTATCACAATTAAGGCGGTACCCTCCCGCATAGGTCACGGCAGTACATCATGCATTGCGGTGCGGATACTGATACTAACCTCATCACTAAGGCCGATCAACTGCAGTTAACAGGTACTTCGGCCATACCCACCGATACCTAACATTATGACGCTTAGTGAAACATCGCACGCATTGAATATTTCACCTAGGCACTTTTACTCATAACCGATCACACGTAGACACCGCTAAGCATGGGTCACACCACGTGAGTTTACGGACATGCCTGCTAGCTTGTTTGCAGCTATGCTTCAGTGAAGGAAATCATTGTGGAGCGCATGTCACGTCCTGTTGGCTGCGTGCAACAGTGCACACTATAAACACTAATGGAAAATCAACGCTAGCCTCTTCGGTACTCTGTTTTGCGTCTTAAGACCGCATAATTGAGTAATGGGTATCGAAATTCTAAAATATCCATGGACTTCGTGTGCTAGTCCGCACCGCATCCATCAGCGATTGAGTTCACATGTCGTTTTGACGTCTGCGCGTTAATCACGTGGTTTGTCGAGTAAGCAGTAAGCCAAAAGTGCAAACGGACCTAGCCGATGCCGGTGTTTTGAGTAGTCGTACACTGATTTACAATTAGTTTAGACGAAGGCACGCACTTTTACCTTGCGCCACTTCGGATTCAAATTGATATCTATAGCCTGAATTGCATATTCTTATGGTGGAACATATAATGCTGCTGGACTTATATTATCCGACTAAGTGTATAGGCCATACAGCTAGCAAACTGCCCACAACTTTGCTGGACCATATATGGCGTACTTCACGGCGACGTCTAAATGTTATACTCTACTGTGAGATTCAGCGGTAGCGACGCACATGTAAGATAAAGTGTATGTAAGGTGACCAGATTACTCATGCGCCAAAACGGGACGCTTCCAAATTTCGCTAGATTGGAATCAATTATTGGACACATTGAACTGGGCGCAGTATACACAACACTAGTGGCGAACGACCGTCAACTTGATCGATTGAATCCGGTGGGAGGTGCGAATAGACAACCAAAAGTGACGACAGACTCCTCACAGAAGAGCGAGCAGACGAAGGCCATGAAACACAGGGGGTCAAGATCAAAGGTTATCCGCCCATGAACAAAGCTGAACGCTGATCGAAATCCCAAACAATAGGACTGCTCGTCTACACGGGCAATCACGGCGATATAAAAACGCACGCACACCAGGCCCACCGCACTCTCACCGAGGCTCTTCTACGCTACTGCACACCACTCAACTAGGCACTGATGATGTCACCTCGACTGGTGACTAAACCCTCGCGACAAAATTACTAAGCTCAGCGAACAGTTCGACCGCCAGCTTCCAGATTTTTGCGCGCCAAACCGGGACACTTATTCCAACCACGGTTGTTTCTGCATATGTTGAACGTACAAAAAATTGAAATGCACTAACTCAATGCTATAACAAGAGGAACTTACGTTATTAATCAATACAATGACTGCGCTACTGAAGTTTGAAATAAATAAATAAATAGTATATTCTCGATAGAACAAGGCACACAGGTGAAGGCATGCTCAAATGTACAAACAAGCAAAGCTGCTTTGGAATAGTAAAACGTTTTGTTCAAAAAATAGTAGACCACAATTTTGTAGTTTATACACCTAAGATGTTTGTCGGATAATACTAGGATCCAGGAACATAATGGCGCTGGTTCGCGAAAATATCAAAGTTATAAGTATGGTGGCAATAGCGAACGTCCGGCATGATTTCGCTATGTTGTAATCCATGGGTTCATGAAAACAGGAGCCGAAACAAAAGGTCGGTAAAAATGTATCCAAGAAAAATTTAACGTGCATCCAGACGCAGTATTAGCTGGAACAAGTTATGGTGCAAAAACACAATAAATAAATAAAAAATGTGGTGGAAAGTGAATTTGAAGTACACGTTGTGTGGATGGATTGCGACGCGCAATCTCAAAGTAGACCGCGATTCCCATTGAAGTGAACCTTGGCCATTCGATCACTAGGACCGTAGCTGATGAAGCAGCAGAAAATTGGGTGTTGCCCGCCTGAAACCACTGCACTCCTTGACGCATTTCGAGGTTATTTCCCCTCATCAGATAGAGATAGCAGGCATCGAACCCGGGACCATTAAGATGTTAGTTGTGACCGCCAAACCTAAGCCACCGGGTCACGACGGGCAAAGCTTGGCACAACGGCAAATAACAGATTGGGAAGTGAATTTGAAGTACACGTTGTGTGGATGGATTGCGACGCGCAATCTCAAAGTAGACCGCGATTCCCATTGAAGTGAACCTTGGATATTCGATCAATAGGACCATAGCTGATGAAGCAGCAAAAGTTGGGTGTTGTCCGCCTGAAACCCTGCACCACATGAGGCGTTTCGTGGTTATTTCCTCTCATCAGATATAGATAGCAGGCATCGAACCCGGGACAATTGAGATGTCAGTTGTGACCGCCAACCCTAAGCCACCGGGTCACGACGGGCAAAGCTTGGCACAACGGCAAATAACAGATTGGGAAGTGAATTTGAAGTACACGTTGTGTGGATGGATTGCGACGCGCAATCTCAAAGTAGACCGCGATTCCCATTGAAGTGAACCTTGGCCATTCGATCACTAGGACCGTAGCTGATGAAGCAGCAGCAAATTGGGTGTTGCCCGCCTGAAAACCTGCATCTTATGAGGCGTTTCTGGTTATTTCCTGTCATCAGATATAGATAGCAGGCATCGAACCCGGGACAATTGAGATGCCAGTTGTGACCGCTAACCCTAAGCCACCGGGTCACGACGGGCAACGCTTGGCACAACGGCAAATAACAGATTGGGAAGTGAATTTGAAGTACACGTTGTGTGGATGGATTGCGACGCGCAATCTCAAAGTAGACCGCGATTCCCATTGAAGTGAACCTTGGCCATTCGATCACTAGGACCGTAGCTGATGAAGCAGCAGCAAATTGGGTGTTGCCCGCCTGAAAATTTGAATCCATGAAGCGTTTCTAGGTTATTTCCTCTCATCAGTTAGAGATAGCAGGCATCGAACCCGGGACAATTGAGATGTTAGTTGTGACCGCTATACATGAGCCACCTACATTATCCGGTCGCTAAGGGTTGGCGGTCACAAGTAACATCTTAATGGTCCCGGGTTCGATGCTTGCTATCTCTATTTGATGAGAGGAAATAACCTCGAAACGCGTCATGGAGTGCAGTGGTTTCAGCCGGGCAACACCCAATTTGCTGCTGCTTCATCAGCTATAAAATATTTTATTTTCGGCAGGGCGAGAAACGCTTGCCTTAGCTTGATCATGCTGATACAACAAGGATTGGTTAATGTGAAAACGGCACAAGATTATAAGTAATATAATGGTACACGTGTTAAGTGTGTGGGAATGAATGTAAGGAAGAACGAGTGTGGTTTTTCACTTGTATTGTGAATGTGACTCCGTATTTTGATTGTTTTCGGCCTTGCGTAAGAAGGAGAGAAAGGAAATCTTCGTATTGCATGTCCCATGTCCCTGGATTGGGTTAGATCATCCGGATACGTAAGAAACAGTGGCTTTACTTAGCGGCTAATCACATCCGTCACGTCATAATGTTATCAGACCGACATTTGTGGCGCTTTATAGAAAGAACGTTTGCCAAGCGTAAACCATGTCCTGGAACACTGCTGCCGAGCTATTCACTGGATGGCAGTAAACCCGAACCAACCGGCTGGCCCCACGGGGAGGTTGTTCGCCTAGCAAGAAGAATGTATATTTCATACTAGATCTGGGCGCTGCATCAACATGTCGTGAAGCCGTTCGCAAGGATACCCGGCGCTCTTGTCCTCAGATATGCATTTCACCAGAACTATCGGTTTAATATTTAAACGCTAAGCTGCGTTGCCCAGAATCTACTTCGATTCAATGTAGACAAATGTTGGTTGCTGCATCTACGGCACAAGTTGGTGCATTCCTACAAACTCGGTAACCAGGAGCTTCCAACGTCTTCTGACGAGAACGATCTGGGAGTTTTGTCCAGATTGTCCTTGGATGTTCCAGTCAGACTGAAACGGCGTCAAGAACTAGCATCCAACAAGTGGCGCTCTTGAAGCATGCATTCGGACAATTCGACCCTTCGATTTTTCCACGACGTCGGCTCACACATGCGGCCACATATGGAATGCACAATACAGGTTTGGCAGCCATGGCTGAGAAGAGATCTCACCGCCTTGGAGATGCTCCAAGGCCAGGCAATCAACAATGTTAAGGGTCTGTATAGTTTGCCGTATGAACGAAGGCTTCAAGTGCTCGGGGTCTTCAGCGGACCATATTTGCGATTGCTCGGGGACCTCATTTTGGTTTACCGTATTTTGAGAGATCCCAACCACATGTGCCGCCATTTGCTAGAGCTCAGTCATAACCGCAATTTGAGAGGCCACCATATCAAGCTGGCACAGCAGCACAGTCCTTTAGAATGCCGTCGGAATTGCTTTTCCATACACGTTTGCAGAACGTGGAATGCCCTACCGGAATCTGTCATATGTACTCCAACGCTGGCAGAGTTCAAAGTCAGTGTTGACCGTGCACTTATTTCGCTGCACCATCTTACGTGACCCATTAGCCACGGATAAACACAAGTGTCTGTAAGAGATTTCACTGGCGGTGCAGTTTCAGATTTCGTTTCACATTTGTCACGTCCTGCAAGTGTACACCAGAAGGAAACACGATTTTTACCAACATACAAGTTGACGTCATTTCTCATGGATTTACAGTCTATACTACGTATACTTCAGCGAGTTCACTGTGTAAACCGTGTTTTGCCAACAAGTTTTTGACTTTAGTATTTTCCCCGTAACACTCTTAAGGGACCTGTTAAGCATTAGACTCTTTATCCACATAAAACCACCGTTCCATTGTTTCATTGTTCATAGGAGGATCATTTATGAGACGATTGTTCCAGAAGGTGTATTAGTCCCAGGGAGACGGAAAATAAATTCAATAAGATTTGTACTTGTTCATACTGGACCGAGTTGGCCTGTAAATAAGAAAACACTTCTACCCACGGTACATCAACTTATATTTGCTTATAGTTCAAATCGAAAGTTTTGTCCGCTGATGCAAGCCCACACACATTTTTATCCTCGCCAACCAACTCGTTGTCCTTGATTTCCAGGTCTGGGCTAGTAGATCCAACAAGATTGACGCTTGCTTCAACTTTCTCCCAGCACGGTGGTTGGTCCAATGCCATTCAATTAAAGACAATCAGTTCTAGAAATCGGTTCATTCTTTCCTGTAGATAACGGACGCAATTGGCGTACAAACTGTTGCTAATTTTCATCACACCTGTTTTGTTGTTGACACCCGCTTGTTCGAGTTGACCAATTCGAATCTTTACTTCGTTTGAAAGAAAGCTATTTCTGCTCTTGTCCTTGCAATTCTGCAGAAGTTCGTGTATGGCAGACGACACTTCCTGTGCTAAAATATTTTGTTCCTCAATAATACAGTAGCCTGGAAAATGACAGATGTTGTGTGCAAAGAAGGGCCACATCTCAGAGTAGGGATTTTCAAAGAAATATTCTAATAACATAGGACACTTCCGTCGAAACATAAATATGAGTTCAACGCTGAAAACAGCGTCTGGATTATCTCCACTGCTGGCATAAATGAAAGCCATCTGGTTTTCCCCTCTCCTAGATTGCGTTGGTATTCCAACATTGTAGAGCCACAGAATCCCTTTAGTTCTTCAACACGAACAGTGTAAATGCAAAAGTAATAAGATATTTTCACCACAACTATTTCAACATCAATAGGACAACAGTCAGCTGGTGTTTGTAAAAGGTGGTGAGCAATGTGAACCATGCAACCAGTTCACACAGGTGTTTCTCTGATGGAAGAATTAAATTTCGCAAATACATTATTTCGTCCACTTCTCTGAATGCCACCGAAATTTGGGTTGGTGTTATCATCAAAAAGTCCCAAAATGTTTGCTCAAATTATCTTGTTCAAACACATTCCTTATAAATTAACCAATGGCGTCCGAGGTGTCATCAGTAGGTGACTGCAGATCAAATAACTTGACCTAAATACACAAAGTGGGCACAAAACATCTCACAAGGAATGTGGACACCTTCACTTCCTTGAGACTTGAGGCGTCTGTGAATATTGACACGTATTTTACTTTCTTCGGTTGTTCTTAAAGTTTATCTGACAAATGGGTAGTGGGTAATTATTATTACTAATATTATTATCATTGTTATCATTGTTGCCTCACTTTTGGTGTGGACACAAGTGAACTTTGGCTAAAACACCTTCTCCACCAACTTCCTGATTAAATTCATGGAGTGGAAACCGTTGTTATGACATACAGCGTGATAAGAGCAGATAACTTCTGCGGCTGCTAACTTGGCTTCTGTGTTTCCAAATGTTGCTGATGGGAAATAATGATTTCAGGAGTAGAAGATACTGCCGCAGAAACGGCCGCCCTAGAACGATCCGATGTTAAGCGTTCTATGATATCTGATCTGCCACCGTGAGCCATACAAATTTGGATTTGGATTTGTCACAAAATACAAGCGCGTTGTTGTCTCGTGTTGTCTTCTTAATGAATGAAAAATCGCTGTCCAATTAAGTAGTCATCTTACACGTTCCTTTAGACAGGATTTTCCTACCAAACTAGACAAAATGCAGGTATTCTCCATTAAAGTTCCAGAAATATCATCATTACTTTACTTCCCTCTTTGTACTTTGTGGTAAAGTGTTTCCTTGCAGCGTTGTCCACCCACGTAATACACTATCTCGTCAAACTCATGCTGGTCCACTTATTTTGTGTTTATTGTACCAAAAACGGTGCGGCAATTAAGAACAAATTTTATTGGCACAATGGCAAACTATATCAACACCCACGCAGACGTACCTTAATGAGTCACGTTTCCTTCCCACGATGCACCATAACCCCGGGCTTCCGCCCGTGACGCCTCCATGCTGTTTGGGGACTTGTGACGGGGTATGCCCCGCCCAGTTAATCCCGTATCTACGCATCTACGCCTCCCATCCTGACCGGCCCGAATGTCGTTCGATAGCTCGTGGATGTAACACACCGTGCATGAGGTTGGTCCGGGATGCTACAATAACGACGGTTTTGTCTTATGTATTGCGTTCTAGACGAATACTCTCTCCGTTCTGCCTGTCTCAGGCTCACTACCGAACGTCGCTCGTACCGCGTTCGCGTCTCGTTCCATTAAGACTGTGTTGCTCTGTCTGCTCGCTCTCACTGCGCCAGGTTCCGTTTCCGTCCGCCCCCCATTTCAGTGGTCTTTTTGTCTTCCGGGCAATCACTGCCTTCTGACTCCCTGCAGTATGATGTGCACGCACCGCCCCTTTTTGCTTCCGGTTTTTTCCACCTACATTCTACATGCTCAAAGCGGGACATTCTGAGGTCTACGACCTCAAAGCGATACATTATCAATAGCAATTACTGGTCTGTACGCAATCGAGGAGCGCCGCCGTTACAATGGTGACTGATACAGCTCTTATTCAACGAAGATTGCCATGCTAGTCGCTACGTTTCCGGTACGTTAGTTCACGCCATACTCGTTAAAGGGGTTACGGGAAATACCACAACCGTCTGGTCTGTTCGACCCGATGCAGTACGTTACTACTGTTCTTCACGGAATAGCTAATCGCAAGACGCCAGCAGTTCTGTCCGCTTTTTTCACCGTCCTGTTTCCCGCGAATTCATTAGGTTAGCCAACGCATCTTCGGCTTTTACCCACGGTACATATGCTCATATATTCCATGTTTCCGCAACATGGACAACAAGGAATTCCTTATCTAACGACATATGTGTACCTTGTCCACCATCCCATGCCAGCACTGCCGTTATCATGGAATAAACATATGAATTTTAGATAACTGATTGCCTACCGTACCTGGACATTTCACCAGCCGAATTGATACTGGGTTCGTTAAGCCCTCCATGCAGGAAAACAGCATGATCCGTTCTATATCTTTGCTTTACCAGTTTCATGCTGATGTGCCACAAGACTGTACTGTCGAATACGTTGTTCACTCATACCAGACGTATCTGCTCGACCGATTTTCTGACTGAGTAAATAGAGACAGTAACCCGAACGCTGATGGAAGACGGTTACCCTAAGCTCCTCATCACGAAGCATAGCCAAGTCAGACCGCCAAAAGAAACGAGCTTGACAGCACCTACGGAAATTATATACCTCGAGCTCCTATTTAGTGGTAACATCTCTTGCACGAGTGCAACTAAGCGCTTAATCTTCGCCACTCAGAGAACCTACTGCGCTGCAAATGTTCTGGTAATCAACAGAACCCGGAAATTGTTGTTGCTTTCATTATAGGAAGTGGAACCCATCCGCACCAAATCATATTGTATTTTCCAATATAATTATACCTGCGGCGTCTGTTAGATTGGCACGAATGAGAGGGTATTAATTCCAGAGTGAAAGAACACCTGACCAAATGGGTTCAGGGTGAGGTCAATTATCTCACCCAATATTCCGTGTGCACGCAAACTGCCAGCGCGACAAGCCAATTAAGACCAGCCCATGTGTGCAGAATGTTAGGATAATATCTATTTGACATTCTGTTTTTGTGAATGAGCTTAATATCCATCATTTATCCTTCCTATTTTCGACTGTTTACCATTGTTTTAACGCGCCACTCTAGCCCGATTTGTAAACACTTGTTATAGTTAATGGACGCTCATCTCCGTATCCTCTTTAGCGGTGCCATTTTCACGATCTTCTTCCATTACTTTTTCTCCACACCATGTTTCTATTTGATCGCGTTAAAGGAACGTTAATTGTCACACAAGTATTGTAGAAGTTTAGATGTTTGTGTCTGTACTTCTGATTTGGTTTTTTCGTGGCATTTGTTTAAACTCTGCATTTCTTTATTCTGATTGACCAGTCCCGGCACTGTAAATGGATTTTCCCTTTACGCTTGAGGTCCTATGATGCTATGTGAAGGACATATGCCATTCGCTCTTGATTACCCGGGTGCATATTCGCCCGTTGCATTTGATGTTTTCTTTTTGTTGGTTGTCTCTAGTGAAATCTGGTAGCTTCCCCTAATTTTGCCTTCAAAACGGTATAAGCAAATGTAATTTCATGGTTACAAATCTCTTTCCAGCTTGACTTTAGATTTTTCTTGCGGTCACGGACAGAGGCGTCAGTGGCGACACGACACAGTAACAGTCAGTTTTTGACTTCCGGATACCATGGTTCTAGGATGATTGCCGTCGTTCACCTCATGGCATTTGATTTATTGGTAACACTCTTGGGACAGTATAAGATAAATTCTAGTTATTGTATTGGCATTGTTGAGACAATATGAAATGTGCGCATTTACCAGTGATTGTCTTCTCATGGTGTCAGTACTATTTCTTATTCATATCAACGATCTTCAGCAGCAGCTCCAGTCACCATGTGCCCTGTTTGCAGATGATTTGAAAATCTGGAGGATCATTGAGAACTAGGATGACTGCGCTCGCCTCCAGCATGACTTAGAGTGACTGTCAACGTGGTCCCCTGAAATGCAACTCCCTCTTAACGCAAGCAAGTCGGAGTTCATCGGTATCACCAGACGTCCAGCCACTCGATCATACACCTTGGACGGCCAGTTGCTCCATCCCAACACATCTGTCAGAGACTTAGGAGTTCTCTCACGATGTGATACGAGATCATCAGAAAATACAGAGAAATTGTACCGTGCGGGACTTCGTATACTCTGGGTATTAAGACGTAGCTTCTCCGCGTGGTCCGAAGAAACCGTCCTTCGTCTATTCATCTCGCTCATTAGACCAATCCTTGAATACGGTACCCCAGCTTACCATCCGATAAACCAGTGGGAAACTGAAAAGCTGGAGAAAATACAGCATATCGTAACTAGAACGATACCGAGTCTACAAAAGCTTCCGTATAAAAACGTTGTGAAATGCTCGGACTCTACAAACTATCCTATCGCCGAGTAAGAATTGACCTTATTATGCCCCATCGAGTACTACACTTAAATCACTTCCCCATACTGCGGCCAATATTTCACTTGCGAGAACCCTGTAACACCCGGGGACACCGTTACAAACTCAGGGCCCCCAGCATGAACAAAGTATCGTATGAGCTTTGTATCGAACGAAGGATCGTAAACTTATGGAATACACTACCAGAAGGATTAATAGAGGCCGATTCTGTGAAATGTTCGAAAACCCGTGTCGAAGATTATTTCGGAAACTTGTGCTTTTGTGGAATGATGCGCATACAACGCCAAAAGAAATCATTGTATGCCCGGAAATAATGACACTAGTACAAATTCCTAACCGAACAAGGATAAACGATTAACGGACTAGACACAACTGCTGATGATTCACAACTAAGTGTTTTGCTTTTTCGTAATTCGATAGAGTTGTACAGAAACCTTTCTACTTGCTCTTAAATACAGTCTCAGGCTCAGTCTCATTCAAACTATTGAAGGGAGCTAAGTGAGTAAAAATCGAATAGTCTATTTCTCGGCGCTGCGAGAACTGTGATGGCATAGGGATGGATCAATATTGACATGGATGAGTTTCCTGAGACCGGTCACAGATTCAATTGTAAGGTCCCACTGATGCAAACCGTTGGTATGGTATGTGAAACGATGGTGCTCATTCGTTCACACGGGTTACACTGTGCGGCCAAATTTAGCAACACCTGATGCCCTTGCACGTGTTCACCTGCGGCCACGGTGCGCTAGGCCACGTAAGGACAGTCTCTCAGGGCTAGTTGCAAGTGTCCATTCAGTTGTACACGTGACCAAGCGCTCTTTTCGCTATTTAGCCCCTACTTTAGTCGAGCGGTGGACCAGGTGTCTGTGGCCACTGTCACAGTGCAGTCCACTGTTGTTGATCCCACACGTACATACGGTCTGTGGGTGACGGATACGAAGCTTACATGCATGACGTGCCGGGAGTTCGATCAACCCGCCTCACCGTCGATAGCTGCACCCCATCCAGTCTGTTCATAAAATCATTAGGTTTGGCGATGCACACTGAATCAGTGATCAAAATTTCGAGTGTTGAACGTAACTCCCGCGAAATATCCACGACAATATTCGGGTAATTCACATGCACCCAAGGTGGCCATACGTCCCGATTTAGGCGGGGTAGTTCCGCCATTTAAGCTGCTCTCACATTTTTAGGAATGCTGAGCGGGTAAAGGCTGAATATGTGTTGGCTAACCTAATGAATTCGCGGGAAACAGGACGGTGAAAAAAGCGGACAGAACTGCTGGCGTCTTGCGATTAGCTATTCCGTGAAGAACAGTAGTAACGTACTGCATCGGGTCGAACAGACCAGACGGTTGTGGTATTTCCCGTAACCCCTTTAACGAGTATGGCGTGAACTAACGTACCGGAAACGTAGCGACTAGCATGGCAATCTTCGTTGAATAAGAGCTGTATCAGTCACCATTGTAACGGCGGCGCTCCTCGATTGTGTACAGACCAGTAATTGCTATTGATATTGTATCGCTTTGAAGTCGTAGACCTCAGAATGTCCCGCTTTGAGAATGTGGAATGTAGGTGAAAAACCAGAAGCAAAAAGGGGCGGTGCGTGCACATCATACTGTAGGGAGTCAGAAGGCAGTGAGTGGCTGGAAGACAAAAAGACCACTGAAACGGGGGGCGGACGGAAACGGAAGCTGGCGCAGTGAGAGCGAGCAGACAGAGCAACACAGTCTTGACGAAACGAGACGCGAACGCGGTACGAGCGACGTTCGGTAGTGAGTCTGAGACAGGCAGAACGGAGAGAGTATTCGTCTAGAACGCAATAAATAAGACAAAACCGTCGTTATTGTAGTATCCCGGACCAACCTCATGCACGGTGTGTTACATCCACGAGCTATCGAACGACATTCGGGCCGGTCAGGATGGGAGGCGTAGATGCGTAGATACGGGATTAACTGGGCGGGGCATACCCCGTCACAAGACCCCAAACTGCATGGAGGTATCACCCAAGTCATTTTCGAGAGTTGATTGTTGCAGTACACCCGTTCCGAGTCGGTATGAGTAGCTGCTTTGATGTCGGGTGGAAAGCACCTTGCATTTACTGGCGTCGACCATTGATACACAGTATCTAAGTCACTCTGAAGCGCATGTTGGTCGGCGTTCGCCTGGATCCTGCGCCAGATCTTGATGTCGTCGGCAAACACTAGGAAGTTTGAAGCGACTCCTTGTGCAAGCTCATTAATAAACACCAAAAACAAACGTGGACCTAGAACTGAGCCTTGAGGCGCACCACACTCGACTTGTATGGGGTCCGATAAAGAGCTCCGAACTCTGACCACTAATTGCCGTTGAAGTAGAAAGTTGGCGATCCAACTTAAAAGACGGTCTCCGATCCCGTAATGCTGCAGCTTGTGTAGTAGTATCCGATGATCTAGACGATCGAAAGCCTTGGAAAAATCCAGGTAGATCACATCAATTCCTTCACCAGCGTCAGCCGCCTCGGTCCAACTACCTCGTGTAAATAGTAAATTAGTTGTACATGACCGCTGTCGACGGAAACCGTGCTGTTCAGGAGTGATGTGGTTGCAGTTTTCCAGATAGCACACTAGTGCATCGGCAACTAGGGATTCCATGAACTTGGAGAGTATAGGAAGAACGGTTACTGGGCGGTAGTTGGAGGGATCAGTTCTGCTTCCAGCTTTGTGTATCGGAGTTATTATTCCAAGGTTCCACATGGCGGGAACTTGGTTCTGGCCTAAGCAGTGCTGGAAAAACTGAGCTAAAGGTCCTGCTAGTTGGTTTGCTGCTGCTCCCAATGCCTCTGGACGAATGGTGTCGACACCCGGCAAGCTGTGTTTGCGTAGAGAAGTCAGCTTTTGCAATACAACCTCTACGGTAAAATTGATGTGGGTTAGTCCTGGTGAGCAGAATGCAAAGCTTGGCAGATCGCTTGGTAGCAAAACGCTTTGAAACGTGGGGCGTATTGCATCTGCTACCCGTTTGCAGCTTCCATAGCAGTTCTTGTTGGGCCATCAGCCGTCTTTAGTGGAGGAAATCCTTGCCTCACTTTTCGTAGGCTATTAACGTGCTTCTACAGCAGTTTGTGGTTGGCACTGAAGGCTTTTGCGATGTTCTGCTGATAGGCGTCTTTGTCTTCCATTAACAGTTGAGTGCAGTGGTTACGTTGGGCTACGTAGTTGTCCCAAGTTGGTGGTGCTGGAGCTTCTCTGTACACTCGCTATGCTGCGTTGCGTACTGTCATCAATTTTCGGGTTCTGCTCCTAACGAAAGGAACTGATTTGCACTTATTGCAAGCTTTTAGCTCTGAAGCCTGTGCAAGCAGCCGACTGAATTTGTTGACGAACTCGAGCCAGGCGACTTCCGGGGGTTCTTCTTCGAGGAAAGACCATGTTGTGGCGCTGACTAGCTGGGCGAGTCGGTCGTACCTTGTGATGGTTCGCACAGTCTCATCGTTATCATTCAGATATTCTGCATAGCAGACGAAGTTGAAACTGATGACTGCGTGATCACTGCGACCCATAGGCAGTCTAAAACCAACGCATCAATCATATGCTCCTGGTTTAAGCTCAAGATCTAGCACAGATGGTCTGTTACCAGTTCTGAACCGAGTGGGCAAGGTGATGTGGTTGTAAAGAGGAACAGTAGTTACTAGATCTTGTAGATCGGTTTTGAATTGTTCTCCGATCGTGGCAGGGGCTTCTAAACAATGTACGTTGAAATCATCCGTGATAAGAATGTGAGTGTACTTTTGTTGTAGACTGCATCTTAAAGCAGCCGCTAGGTGGTAGTCGGTTTCCAGTGTTGAGTTATTGGCGCGGTACACCAAGACCATAAGGCAAACGTCCCTGCCTTTTAATTGCAACCGGCAGCAAAGAGAGCCGGGGAACTGCGAGCCTGGATCCTCCACGGCTTCGCACTGTAAGTCGTTTCGGTAATACACGGATTACCCATGGAATGAGCTGAGTTTTTCAGCAAATAGGACCTCAGAAGTTTGGCCAATGAAACAGCCCCTACCATGCCAGTGAGTGGTTCTATTCCGCATAGCGAAGACTCAACTTGATTGCCCCGGAGGAGCAACCCCGTTGACCTCCAGACGTAAATGTTTTGCCCGAATGTCCAACTTCAATGGAAAATGGTATAGTATTGTGTATACTGCGCCCAGTTCAATGTGTCCAATAATTGATTCCAATCTAGCGAAATTTCGAAGCGTCCCATTTTTGGCGCATGAGTAATCTGGCCACCTTACATACATTTTATCTAACACGTGCGTCGCTACCGCTGAATCTCACAGTAGAGTATAACATTTAGACGTCGCCTTGAAGTACGGCACATATGGTCTCGCAAAGTTGTGGGCAGCTTTCTCGCTGTATGGCCTATACACTCCATCCGATAATATAAGTCCAGCAGCATTATATGTTCCACCATAAGAATATGCAATTCAGGCTATAAACATCAATTTGAATCCAAAGTGGCGCAAGGCAAAAATACGTGCCCATCTTCACCGTTTGCAGCCGTGAACACTATGATCACGATCGGAGATTCTTCGCCAACCCCTCCGGTTCTGTTTTGTTCCTCTTGGATAGACAAATGTTAGTTTGTTGGGGTTTAGGTACTTACTCATCCATCCATGGACTTTGCGTGCTAGCCCGCATCGCTTGCTATAGGGTTTGAGTTCATATGTTGTATTGACGTCTTCTTGTGCGTCACATATTTTTCTGGTGAGAGTAAATCCCAACTTGCCCATGGACCTATCCGATGTAGTTTTTCTAAATGGTCATACACTGACTTATGATTGGTCAAATAGATGGGCACACATTTTTGGGCTTTGGGCCACATTTGATTAATCTTGGTATGCTTATGGCTTGAGTTGCATTTACTTATGTAGGAACATGCTTTTCTTGTGGAAAGTCTTGTTTCCTTTAAGGATTCCGTTGACTCGGACATGCACGCTGGCTGCGAAATTTGTTGCAATTATCAAACCATGAGTCTATTTCTTGTGGTTAAGGAAGCGCCGAATAGCGCTAAGTGTAAGCTATGGAAAGTTAAAACGGTTTGTATGTGCTGGAATATAATTGTTGATTCGCAACTGGATAGCTGGGGAAATCCGGTTGCACTTGCAAAAAGAGATGCAGTGATGGTGTGTGCTAGACATTTCTCCAGCTGTATGCTTAATTGATAGCACTGGTGAATCCGAGTTAGACAAGTGTGAACCCAACAGGTTGCCAAGAGAACTGCAACTAATAGATCCAAATATAGAGGAGCGTGTATTCAGCATATCCAGGCGGCGTGAGAAACATTTATTCAGCTAATTCATCATAGTCACCCTCCACCAGCAGGGTTGGGCTAGACTGGAAAAGTACCAGACGCCGGCGTTTTGAGATTCTGGGTCTCTTCAGTGGTAAGCCTAGCAGCGGACCCCTGACTTTTTCCGCCCCCTTGACTTCTGGATGTCAGTAGCTAATGCCACTTCGCCATGGGTGACATTTATTTATGTTTAGAGTGTGTTCAACAGTTTCTTTGGTAAGCTGGGCAAAATTATTCGAACCTTTATGGGAGGTGGCCCGACTTAATGGATATTGTCATGTGCTTGCTTAGAGGATGTTGCGTCGATCCGGAGCTCGGAAGGAAGACTGCTGCAACCTTCATAGCAGCATTCCAGCACTTTCGTTGACATTTGTCTGGATGGAAGCACTACTTGTACATTCTTCGGGCGTCAGCTTTCGTAACTTTCTGATATTCGCATCCTCCAGCTGGATGACACTTTAACGTTTTCAAGAACAGTTTTGTGAATGTATGGCTACTGTTCTGGTTTGTGGATGGTTGCTTCGTGCCCAGCTTGATCTTCAGTCTCAGGAAACTATGCACATTTAAGATTCTGGTTACGGTACTCTTCCTGTATGCCTCCAATGCGTGCTTCTTCTGTTTGTGCTCGCTCAACGGAATCTCCGAGGATGCGGATGGAACATGATCTATTTTCTAGGAGAGTTGTCGATATACGACAGCTCCAACTTCATCAGCCGAAGTCGACCCAACTCGGAGTGGGTTTGGTCCCACGTACTGCAGAGTTTGGATGAGGAGTGACCCTAGTTAAGTTGACTTGCTTAGCTAGAACACCCATGAGGTCATATAAGAAGTTGCACCAGTTTGGATGATCGAGTTGTTTTCCTTTCAAGGAATTTGACGTCCACTTTGGGATGTTAGTGCACATTATCGATGTCGCCCTACGTGCAGCCCGGTTTGAGCTCAACCGCCTAGCTGGTCTGCACACAACCGGTGAAGGCTGTGTAAGTGCAGCTTTGCATTCTTGATTTAAGATTAAGACCAGTGAGAGCAGCTGAAAGCCTAAGTTGTCGGTTGCTTTTGGAAGCGAACATGTTTCAACCACGAATGCTTTTGACGTCCTTCGGAAACGTTGTAGGTGAGGAGGTTGGATGGGGCCCTGGTCATATTTATTCCAGTCAAACATGCGGTAGTTGATTCAGGCTTATTTGCCTATCTGGTGGTACTGACATTTAAAGCCACAGATGACTTATTTTAATGCGTTGCCCAACGTTATTCCACAGGTTTTATTCGCAGCGTAATGGGAAGGACTGGGGTTTGCTCTTTGTCACTCTTTCATTTGTTCTATCGTTGACACCAGTCTTTCGTGCTTGTGCGATAGTTCGTATCCAGCCTTTACCAGTTGGGTAACCATGCATACGGCATCGAAGCAAAGACGACCTGGCTTCTTATTGTACCATGATCTTAAAACAATTACAACAAAACTTGCTGAGGCGATTATAACCCTGGATTCCTGGTTGCACATTTTGCTGCATTAAAGAAAAGACAAGTACCACCGTCGATCTGGGTACGGCAAACCGGGCTTTTGATTATTTGTTACAATCATTTGCGTTGATGGATGCATATCCGGTCTGTGTTGGAATGCTTATGGCCGCTTGCAGGTAGACTGCGCGCCGACAGGACTGCATTTTCAAGGTATACATGTTGGCACGTCTAACACTGGCGGGACACTTTTACCGGCCAGGTCGTTCATTGAGTGCACTAAGAGACTGAACGCTACGGACAAAATGTGTGCGGCAACTAATTTGCTTAACGATTGACAACTGTGGTTGATAACACGTCAGGTTGCTTTTCGTTTGGGACCACAGTTATTGCTGTGTGGTATTTAACTTGAAAAATTCCTCAATTGTGTTTCTGTAGGAACGGTGCGAAAGCTGCGATGTAGAATTAAAACGTGATCCACACAAATTAGTTCCGAAAGATGGAACGCATTAGAGATCGCTTAAGAAGCAGGGTCGAATGATCCTTAACACGCATGTGTATGATGGGAAGTGTGTCAGTAAATTCGAGTTTAGTACCAGGCGAGAGAGTTAATCTCCGTACTACTTGTAACCTAGCCACGGTTACAAGCAGTTAGTTGACCGGCTTTTGTGGCTTGTCCTCTAGCAAAAGAGCAACCGCTTTGCTCTTTTTTCTTTTGCTGAGCCTTTTAAGTGAGCAAATGTTAGTTAGCCGCTGATTTATCATTCCGAGATACGCTTGGCTATAACACCCTCATGAAGAGTTTAGGTTTGATTCTTTTATTTTATCATCAGAAATTCGATTATGGTGGCTAACCTGTCTGTTTATGTTCGTTTCTCTGAAAGTTGCTTGCGTATTGGCCTGGTAAATTCAGCAGTTTTTCAAATTGAAGCTCGACAAATTTTGATTATACGTATGTCTAACTGTGTAAATAACAGCCTGCGACTAGCTATCCTAGGGCAATTAATATTGTAATTGACTTGCCTAATGTACCTACATCGTTACGGCACATCTAATTCAGTTCAACACCCACTTATACCGCACCGTATTTTTCTCAACTGATAACCCACTTCACACCCTATTTCTGCCTCACATATCAAGCATCCAGTGGCAACTTTATGATTCGCAGCTGCCGAGTATTTTTCGTATAATTTCGTGTCCTCGTAAACGCTACACCTTGATTGCTTTATGACATTGCACTCTGTAAATGTACGCGTTTCCTATACTCTCCAAGGTCATGGAATCCCTAGTTGCCGATGCACTAGTGTGCTATCTGGAAAACTGCAACCACATCACTCCTGAACAGCACGGTTTCCGTCGACAGCGGTCATGTACAACTAATTTACTAATTGCATGCATTAGTTGGACCGAGGCGGCTGACGCTGGAGAAGGTGTTGCTGTGATCTACCTGGATTTTTCCAAGGCTTTCGATCGTCTAGACCATCGGATACTACTATCCAAGCTGCAGCATTACGGGATCGGAGACCATCTTCTAAACGGGATTGCCAACTGTCTACTTCAACGGCAATTAGCGGTCAGAGTTCGGAGCTCTTTATCGGACGACATACAAGTGGAGTGTGGTGTGCCTCAAGGCTCAGTTCTAGGTCCACGTTTGTTTTTGGTGTTTATTTATGAGCTTGCAAAAGGAGTCGCTTCAAACTTTCTAATGTTTGCCGACGATATCAAGATCTGGCGCAGGATCCACGAGAACGCCAACCAACATGTACTTCAGAGTGACTTAGATATAATGTATCAATGGTCGACCCAGAACTTATTGCATTTCAACGTCAGTAAATGCAAGGTGCTTTCCATCTGACATCAGAGCAACTACTCATACCGACTCGGAACGGGTGTACTGCAACAATCAACTCTCAAACATGACTTGGGTGTCCCAGTTCAAGATGACTTGGGTTGCTCCAGGCAACCCGAAAAGGCCTCGAAAACTGGGGACCAACACGTCGGGCTGTTGCGACGGGCGTTTGACAAGTTAACAGCTCCATATTTCGACAAATGCTCAGTGCGTATATTCGCCCCCCTGTCGAATATGCAATTCAAGCCTGGCATTCATGGCTAAAACACGACTTTAATGCACTGGAGCAGCCACAACACCGGGCATCTAAGAACGTAATTGGAATGAGCAATCTTTCTTACCAGGAGGGGCTGCAACGATTGGGATTGTTCAGTGGAAGCTATGGCAGACTACGAGGCGATCTGATTATGGCACACTTGATTCTGCGAGACCCACATCACGTGTGCCGCCCTTAACTGCAACTCAGTAACAATACAAACCTGATGGGCCGCTCATTAAAACTCGCAGAACAATACAGTTGTCTGGAGTGCCGCATAAATTTCTTTTCCCCTCGTATCTGTTACCCGTGGAATGCTCTCCGAGAATAGGTCGTCTCTGCACCGACACACAGTATTTAAAAGACGGTTGGACGATGCACTCATCCACTTACACTTTGTCACTTAACACTACGTCTCCATCCTACACCTGGAGTTTACCATAGAATTATTTGTTTTTATATGTGGGTGCTGTGAATCTAAGAGGATCGCAGGATTGCGGCGAAGCAAACGATAAGTCCTTATTTTCATATTTAAAGTATTAACTGCTTTACTATCCTTATACTCATTATTGTTATGTTGATTTCCCTACCAGCTATCTAACGGGACTTGTAAAGCAACGCTTCTTAACCTGTATAAATTCATTGTGCATTTTTCACATTTCTACCACACATATTTTTAGTGCACATAACGTCACATCACTCGTCTTCACGAGGAGTCTCATGCCCATTGACCTTACACTAACATTACCGTAACCCGTCTCTGGCAGCTGTGCATATGTCAGAAATGAAACGAGATGCACCTGGATTGCAAGACTACAGAGGAGCAAAAGATAAGTTATCTTTCGTTATCTTTCGGTTTTTATATTACAATTATTCCAATATCCCCACCAAATTACCCGACGGGACTTGTAAACCAGCGCTTGCTTGCCCGTACGGCCAAGTCAAATCATTATAAGCGCTATGTACCCGAAAACTTGCATGTTCAGCATTATACAATAATTACCCCGGAGGGATTAAAGTGGCGAATTTAAAAATACAATTTTATTGATGGAAAAATTGGCATCGGTTGCACAGGCGTCTCGCAAATACGGTCCCGTACACACATATATATATATATATATATATATATATATATATTCGCAACAGCTTCCGTTGAAAAAGTGAACCAGACGCATTTGCTTTCTTCTATAAATTTACGGGTAGCACGCACAGCATGTCAAAACTCGTTTTAAAAATCGGCTCAACGTATCGTTAGTGTCCTTGAAATAGTATAACCGAAGAAAATGTCAATAGTATGTGGTGAAGAATGTTGAATCCGCGCCAGCTAAAATAAAAACGGTGTTCTAGTGAAATGAAACGGCCAATTTAAATGCTTCGCCGTTATTGCATTTACACTCTTCATTGTGTTACTGAGATTAATTTACTCCTTAGTGGCCTTTACCGATGCATGACTTACATTGTGAACAAGACGGCACTCAGTTTGTCTCTGCAACCTGACATGAACATTGTTTTTACATCTGGTTATCGCCATACATCTACTATGTAAAATGTTGCTCGTCTGCGGATCAAGTATGAAGGTTTCAGAACCCGCGTACCGTACAATGTTGCAGTGTATTTCTTCTGTCCTCTACGGTGACACGCACCTATGACTATCTGGAGGCCGATGCTGCAGGCATTGTTCTCATGTTATTTTTCGTTTATTGCATACGTAAATATTCCTTCTCACCGGAAACGATATCAGCAATGAGAGATCCAGACCAACAACGCTACTAAAAGCATGAGCAGACTGGTATAAGAAGCGATGCGTCATCCGGCAGAACATCGCTTCCGAAGCTATTGCATTGGTTCCTGTTAGGTTGAAATAAGCCACCCACCCTCCTTACTGAGATATACCACCAAATAAACGATTGGCTATACCGTGTTGCTGGAGTATTGGTTTCGGTACCTACAACTGAGGTCGCTGTCCCATCTGCCTGGATACAGTCACAAACTGTCCTTGCAGATGTTCTACGCGGTGGTTGGTCCGATTGTTTTGCACAAAACTCGGTTGTCAACTCTTAGCTCATCCATCGTGTAATTCCATCACCGTATCCTTGTTACTTTCCTTGCCCTAACCACGAAGTGGCTTCACATTTATGATGTGTATTCCCTCTAACCGTTTGCACCAACGCACGGGAGGATTAAGTCAGATAATAGGACAATTAGTGCATGACATCTTCCATGTAATCTTGGTGGTTGGTTTTCTGGTAGACGTTGAGTACCCACCCAATATCACAACCCTTTAGAAGTCAAAATCTCATGAAAGGGTTAGGCAAGTTAATATTGCAACTTCCAATTGCATCAATTTTCCGAAGCGTCAGTATTTGATGACTGAAGCGAAATTTGTTAATAGGTGGATTTCGTGGCAAAAGTTGCCCAGCATTTATCCCAAGTCGCGAAAAGGAACCTACGGAGAATTGAATAAATTACGACAGATATGATGTCATCAGAGTCTTCTTGTGGTCATTTTCCTTGTACATAACCTAGCCATTTAAATGTTCTATATTTATTTAGTTTCTGACTTTCTAAAGAAGTTAGAAGCTTTATAACAATGCTGTTACATCATGATTGTCATTAACCACCATCGTCTATTTACTGTGTCCGCAACAAATATCCTTTTAGGTATTACACCTAATAGCATCTGAAGCCAAATATTATGCGATATATGAATTTTCATTAGGTCGGTGTGCGCAGGTGACAAATATCACTGGGTCGACGGACGGTGAAAGGGTAATGAAAAGATGATATATCTTAATATTAGCGCACTCATTATAAAGGTGCAAAAACGCGACACACTGGAGATGGTAAAGCGCAGTTTTACTGAGGATTGGCCGAATCTTAAGTTTGTTTAAACAACCGAGAGGCAGTTGTTTCTCATAGATGTTGACTAGGAGTACACATTGCAGGAGACAATGTTTTCCGCCAAACTTTAAATTCTGTATGCTATCATAATGTTGCTTTAACGCTGTAGTCGTCTAGTTTCTCTGGGACTGGCTAGATTACAAATGGTCATGCATTTGGCCAACTTCTGATACAGTGCGTCTACCACAGAAAAAAGTGGTGGTAAGAGGATGCCGTTCTTGTAGATTTTTGGTAGTCCTAACGAACAAGGAAAACGAAATGCTAATCTGCTGGGCTGTGACAGCGTTTGCGTAATTCCATCCTATCGTCGTTATGGTTTATAATTCAAGAAACTTTTGTTTTCATGACCTGTTCACTTTTATCTCGGCCTGTCACATCACGAACGAATCGACTAGCTTCTGCGAGAAATGTTTGCATTTTCTGGATGTAGCCCTGTTTTCCGTTATGACGACAACTGAACCCATATATTGTTTTATTATTACAACCTTTTCATTGCGTAGCTTTTACGTTAAAGACTCGCAATGATCCTCCATTATGGTACGTCAATATTCGGGGTTACTAGCGCAGGACTGTTAGACAAGGTCTGTCTTCGGAGTTGTAAAGTAAGCGCTTGTCTTCTCAATGGTCTGTGCTCAACTTGGCACATGTCAGTTCGAATGTTTTGACTGATCCACGACCACCATTCTATCTCAGAGATTGGGTGAAATAGAGAAACTGAACCGTAGGAACAAGCTTCGAGTTGGGAGTGACCTACGGGAGAACGGATATTCTGAGCTATTTATAACACGACAAGCGCACTCAAAACCCTAGGAGAAACCGTGGACTGATGTTCGTAGGAAAAAGAGAGCCTTATACAGCGCACGCTTTTAGTCGATATTTCAACGCACGATACGCATATTTACAGATTATCAATGTAATTGTCAGGTTTGTCAGCAAAGTTTATGTTCGAAGCCCTCGCCGGCGTGTTGTGTACAGCGAATCGCTCGCCGGATGGTGTTTATCAGCACGTGCTCCGAATTGCCAACTGTGAGCTCGCGATATTTGTGCAAAATGCTCTACTTCAACTCACCAGGCAAGTTCGGCTTTGTTTTGTAAACTGGCTGTTTCAGGTAATTCAAAGGAAGGAATCCAGTAGCTTCAATTCCGGTGACGGAGCAGGCCAAATATAGGACCTCCCCGGCCGATGCAACGACAAGCGAGCTTCTGATTGAGAAAATCCCGCACCGTTTATGTATAGTGTGTAGGTGCGCCATCTTGTTACAACCAAACGGTGGTTTGTAACCCAGCGGTTTACACTACAGGATTAACACAATTGTGCAGCAATGCCTTGTACGAGAACGCTAAAATGCGTAAGGCGTTAGTACTGCGAAACAACAATCTACCGGTCAAATTATCCGAAATCAAAAGTAGTCCAACGATTCTTTGGCCAGTTAACCCAGACCATACCATGAATATTTCGCCATGTTATATGCGTGAAGCGCTGAATCAGCATGGTCAAAATGTTGCCAAAAATTGTTGCTCCTCCGCATCGTTCCAAAGGAAAGCATCTGATCGGTAAAAAGAATTGTATCGATGTTCATGGCATTCGAAATCTTGTGGCAAAATCAAGCCGCTTCTCCGAACCACGTGGGTTTGAAACCTGCACTTGACGGGTGGTATACTTACGAAATTTGGTTTCATTCAAAATCCTGTGGACAGCATACCTGGTGGTGTTGAAATCCTGGGCGAGTTTACGAAAACTCAGATCTCTGCTACTGGATACTTCACGAATAACCACACAAGGCTTCGCACACGTTCCGTTTTCTCAACTTTTCTCACCAACCTTTGAAAGAACCGTCCGTTGATGGACCGCTTGGCGATGTGGCTAAAGTTGTGTTGTCGAGCACATTGTTCAGCCTTACCCAGCGCTCAACATACAGACAAAATTCAGCACTCGCTGCTTAACGAGTACGTAACACGATTCGGATTGTGGGCAACGTGACAGCGGCATACGCTCGTTATCAATGACCTAGCCAGTGACCTGATAAACAAATTGCAAATATTTTACCACTTCGCCTAGTCATAACCTGACTGTTGCGTGTAGGTACTTTGTGACCCGCCTTGCCCTACACTAGTGAGGTCAGCGCCCGTTACCCTCACACTGACCTCCGTTAGTGGTTTGCTTTTCAGTCCGCAGTCGTATCGGATAAAGAGGCTGGCTGAGTCTCCGCGCCAGCGTGGCCTTCAGACGATGCAGTTTGCAGTCGAGTCCCCTCTTCACATGCGGCCCGACAAAAGAGGCAGAGAGTCAACTGTGACCCAGCCTACGCGCATTCGCATGGACGCTTGCGCTACTACACAGCGTGCCGACTGGACGGATTCAGATTAGAGAGAAAGGCCGGGTTTCCTTCAGGCGCTCATTGATGAAACGAACAAGGATGTCGCTGGACCGATATTCTCAGACTGCCTTTATACATGTTCAATTTGTTTCCAATACGTTTGTGAACGCAGTTAGTCATCCTACCTACGGGAAGTGTCTTTCCGATACACCAGTGCTTAACGTATCCCGAGTGTTATTTCTTTGTTAGTGCTGTCTGAAAGGAAAACACAGTTCCTTCTTATCGTCGCTATCGATTCCGCTGTATATTTTCGATGTGGTTTTTGAATATTTTGGAGCGGGTGTTTCACTAAGGGTTTCCGGTGGTACATTGGCCTCTGTGTTTAATCCGTGCAAACAAACACATTGAGTGCGTCTTTCAGCTGCTTCGCTTATCCGTTGGAAACAATGGTGGCATGTTTTAACCAACCACCTATCGCACCTGAACCCTGCGAGATACATTATGTTCTGTGTACCTTGTGCAAATTCATCTACTAGTGTGTGAAACACGTACGCCTATGTAGAACATTCGGTACAGCACCATCAAGTTCTAAACGCAGTTTAGCGCATAAACCGTGATGGATGCAAAATTGTTGTCTAAACCATTCAATTTATTCTCACCTTTCATCAGTCATACTGTACCGGGCTGAGATACATTTGGTAATTTGCGTTTTTCCACACAGGATGCTTACCCGGCAGAAGCCAACTACCTGTTCACACTGTTCCTGTAATTACTGCAGAGAACTGGGCTAGCAAACTGCCAATCCAATCGCAAATTAGACTTTCTCCCTCAACCACCTCCATGTCCGCAGCATTATCGGCCATGACAAATGATATATTACCCATATTATTATGCCTGTTAAGTTTAGACCCCCAATACTCCCATTCAAATCTCCTGCGTCCATAATACCTGACTACAACGACTTGTGTAACAAAGAACCGCAAAACTTTGACCCCACACACAATAGTCCGTTTTCTATACTTCTAGTTAATGCCAGATCTATTAATAACAAATTGTACTTCATAGGCATGCTTGCGCATATCAACTACTCACAAGCAATCCTCGTTACTGAAACGTGGTGCGCCCTCGATACATTAGACTCCACCTTAATGATTCTTAATTATCAGCTTATCCGAATACATCGCGGCACAGGCAAATGAGGTGGATGCATGATATACCTACACTGTACATTTGCAGCAGAACTTCTTGGTCATCCACAGCTAAGAAATGTTCTAGAATTACTTTGGTTGTCCGTCTAAGGAACCGGTTCTCACATTTTACTCGGATGTGTTTACAACACGCCAATTGAGTCAACTACGAGTGTTACCATCATCACTTCCGCTTTCGAGTTTGCTGCTGAGATGCCACACAGACAAACGATAATTACTGGTAATTTTAACCTGCTAAAAAAACTGATCCTCTCAACCATACTCGTGTACACATACAGCTTTCCTTTCCTCTCTCAGAATTGGTGGCTGTATACAGTGGGTTACAGATGCAACAAGAGCGACCTGTATACTCTACCCCATATCCCATTTGGGGGTAACAAGTGCAAAAACAGAGGTATGTTATCAACTCTCTGGTAGTGACCACAAGATGGTACGATTCACTTTCTGCGTCAAATTGGCCATCAAACACACTTTTATTCCGCAACATGCATCCCATAGGATAAACTGTAAGTAATTCCAATTTATCCAATTCCAATTTATCCGATCAGCCGATTGGGACGCACATTCTCTCTCTCTCTCTAACAATGTGTGCAATGCCGTAGACTATTTCTACCATCGGCCCATCAGATCGTTACTGTTCATACTCCGCAAGGCCTGAGGATCACACGGGTCCAAAAGGACGCAATCGTACGTTTAGTCAGCCGGAAACCCAGACGGGAACTTTCACCTCGCTTTTACAGTTGCACAGCATCCTTGACAGGGTCAAGCACATACAGTTGACGAAGAGGATACATGATTAACAAATGGCTCTACGAACGACATGTAAAAGGAAAGAACTGGTTAAAATGCTGCGTCACAGAACTAATAACCACTTCCCCTTGATCGATGGACTGGTTAGTGCAGACGGAAAGTCCCTTCATGATCCAGCCGACATCTACGAAGCGTTTAGCTCATCTTTCCTTACCTCCATGAGCCTGGAGACTACACCGTTAAGTGCAAACATTGGGGTGTAAACAACTAACTACCTGTGCAACATTGAATATTTTATCACTGCTATCCTACATCTAATAAAATCTAGTAAATCGTCTTCCATCTGGATTCCGATGGTATCGCACCTGCCATCATAAAACTAGGAGGGCCTGACGTGCCGTCACTATTGGTGAACATGTTTACAACTTCTTTGAAATCAAGCTATTTTCCAGACCAGCAAAAATATCGCTCATTATCCCAGTCACAAGGGTGGCTCGAAACAAGAAATTAATAAGTACCGGCCAATCCGTCACACCCCCGTTGTAGTCAGAATACTAGAGAAACTGGATAAGAATGGTATGATGAAATTCATCAATTCGTTGGAATTAAACGACAGGTCTCAGAATGGTTTCTTGGACAAACGATCTTGCAAAACCTGCCAATTGTATTATCTAAACCATGTTTCAGCTGCTATTGACTCAGGACACGCAATCATATTTCTGTTCTTGGACATGAAAAAGGCATTCGATCGAGTGCCTCACAAATGTCTGCTGAAAAAGATTGATTCCGTTGGAATTCAGGACTCACTCTTAGGCTGGTTAGTATCATATCTGAGTGCCCGTTCTCAGGTAGCTGACCACCACGCTTCGCCACATTCAATCACTAGTGGCGTTATTCAAGGGAGTGTATTTGGTCCGTTACTGTTCTTGCTCTACGTTAATGACATTAGTGCAGTTATCAGTCAGGGCATGTTTTTCCTATTTGCAGATGACATAAATATACTCTACAAATTCCGACGAGCGGAACATCAACATACACTACTGCTGATACAGGAACATCTCCATTCACTTGAGAAATGGTATGACACCTGAATGATTAATTTCTCCGCGAAAAAACCTAGCATAATGTACCGCGGCTTTTCGATACCCGTGAGGTCAGTTACACTCAACGAGGAGCACCTTTGTGTATAGCCGGGTACCCGGGACCTCGGAAGCAGGTATTCTTGCACCTACCACTTTTCTGAACAAGTAGAATACCAGCCGGCTAAGGCCAGAAAATCCATAGCTAATATATTACACAAGATCCACATAACCACAGCCAGAGTAGACTTCAAAATCCGAGCTGGCCCTATTTTGTAATATTGCAGTATCATTTGTGGTAGCATAAATAAATCTGACAGCGTATCTCTGGAAAGTACACAAAGGTCATTGACCAAAGGTTTGCTCGGTAAGATATCCACCAAGAACTATTGGGAGCGCTACCAACAATTCTAGCTCGATCCGCGTCGAATATGCTTCTGTACAAAATGATTCATCAAAACGCTCACTGCTATTTGCCCTCCATAGAATTACAACATAGTTCGATAAGGGAGCTAAGCAATAATGCGTTTACCCTGAGTATCTCTAGGTGCAGGGTAAATCTGCGGTTTAAGTTTTTCCTTGTTAGGTATACTGTCCTTTGGAATAAGCTCGCAGTCACAATCAGATCGCGTGAGAGCCCAAGGAGCCTTTGGCGCTAAGCTCATCAATACCTAGATTTGAACATTTTATGACCCTGATCTCTTGGGAGAGATCACTTGATGATTTGTACCAAGAAGAGCTAGACAACCTCTAAGGAGTAAGAATATCATATTGTGTGACACACCACTAGTGCTGTTATCATCTACTATTCCAACTAGTACACATTAAGTTGAAGCACACCCGTTCTTAAATACAAACCGTTTGAAAAGTAAAAGCTATGAAAATCACATAAATGTTTACCATTCATGCATGAGCACCACATATTTTGTAAAATATGATCTGTGCCAACTATGGCCACAGTTTCTCGCCCGATGTAAAATAAACCTATTATTATTATTATAACCTAGAAAGCTTTGCAGGGAACACAATGGTAACGTTGCGCGGCACAACTTCATAGTTGTGTAAACGAACCGACACCGACACAGAAAAATTGCGAATTTTTCATAGAATGACCGGATGATAATAATCCCAGGAAAAATCAAACACCTACACAAGCACTGTTGGCGAAAGCGTACCAAAAAGCCAAAGTATTGTTGTTATGTAAGCCGCAGACTCTTATTCAGCGCTTGCTGGTCACCCGTGTGCAGTTTCAAACGGCAACCGTGAGGAAGAGTATTATTTGATCAGAATATCCAACAAAGATTTTTCAGCTTAACTTTACTCAACCACTATGGTTACTACCTGCATTAACACGCAAATGAGAGTTTGGTATATCATCCAGTATGCTTGTAGATGTGAAATCCGATGATATGATTACGACATCAAAAGTCAACGGAAAATCACCGGCAGCATCGAATTCGATCATCGCTGCCCGTAGGCAGAACGCTCTGCTTTTAAATGTCTCCACACAGAGTCATATCTAACGTAGGTGACGTTGGGCAGTCTTGTTTATTTAAATGAATTTGCCATCCTTTTGAAGGCGCACTTATTCTGTTAGTTAACACTAGAACAAATGGCATTATGAAGTTTTAATCACAATTATAAAACACGACCATAGCTGTTGTTGGTTCACACTTCCAAAAACGACTAAAGCAATTTGGATTTGCCAACTTGCGTAGTCGGTAGATAATTGTCAAGCTACTTAGCGGACTGTAGTTTCTTAGTTCTAATTACGAACACAGTCAAACGCAGTTTAAATAACTCGACAATATTTATGATTTTCAACCCTAACTTCTCAAACTTATCGACAGTGATAAATGAGGCGGAATAGTGATTGATTTAACGCATGCCATAGCTTTGGAATAAAAACTAGCTGGCTCACGGTAACACGAATTTGGCTTGATCATTTTGTGACGAAATCGGTTATTTGAGCTCATTTATCAACTGCACTTTAGTCGATCGAACGTCTGGTTCCGTGTGTCATTTTCAAGGTATGGGCTTACTGAATTTGCAAGCGCTTACCTTAGTAGAATAGGGTACTATGAGTGGCGTAAAACATGCCAGTATAGTGAATCTCACAAGTATGTATGCCTGTTCTAAGCAAAATTGTGTAATGCTGTCAGCGCATATACATAACAGGCGCGTCGAAAGGAACCAACATAGATTTTCGGAGCCTGTGGCAAGCTTTATTTTTGAGCCGTGTATTTCACAGAAAAGTCCTTCAGCCGTCAACCCATACTCGTCGAAGTTAAGTCCCAGTTTAGCTGTCTTTACAAAAATCTGCAAACATGCTCGAACCAGGTAGTCAGCGGGGAGTTTGGGGGGAGCAATAAGCAACATTAAACGGTCCTATTAACTCAGAAAATTACTAAGTATTAAAGGATTGACCCACTTCTTGGTTTTTCGGAAAATTGCGCGCATGAGGGGTAGACTGCAGTATAGACATAATACGGAATCTGTCACATGTAGGTAATAAGGAGAAAGGATTGTATTGTACACTATTGTAGCTGGTAGCATAAGCATCGAAGGACTAGAAAATTCATCATCTAACATTCATCAACAACATGTGTTTCGCTTTTTACTTCCGTAAGACATTGAGAGAAAAGCTAGGATTGCATCATACGTTGTTGAAGTTGGTGTTATCTTCCCAATCTGCCACAGAAAATTGGTTTAATTTCTCTAGCTCCGTTTTTTCATGCACGGTCGCACATTAGGCATCAATGATCTTAAAACATCGATTGATTGTTATTGTTAATGAGTAAAGTGTTAGCCGTATTTCAACCGCTAATTCAAAATCATATTTTTTAGTAGATGCTGAATAAAGCGCATATATTTAATGTTTCAAAGCGCCTGAGTATTAGACAGAGTTTGATCGAAACTGTGGTTGTGATTGTGAATTTTTGGAGAGGAGTTCCCAAAGAACACGTGTTCCCACTGTTGAGTATGTGTTATGTGCATTTCGGTTCTATCCCCGATGCTGATGCTCACCATGTCATCTAAATATGTTGATTGTTTTGAACGACATGAAAACGTTAGTTAACTGGATGGGTGCACGCGTGGAGGTGCTCACTGAATTATGGATAATGCAAGTATGCAATTATGGTAGCGTGTTTAGATTAGGGAAAGTTTCCTGCTTCCTATTACGTAACAGACGTTGTGCCGCAAATGGGAAAAGTATTCAGGTATATCAACGTCTTAATGTTTCAGATGCAGAAGGGAAGGCAAGTTATTATCAAGTCGTTGAAGGCACATGTGGTCTACATACAGTACTCCACCGCGATCTACATTTCCGTGCTCTGTGGTATAAATCGGACCCAACCTAATGAGGTTACGATGGACGTACTGCATCGTTTTAATATCATATTAACATGCATTGCTGTATGCCAGTAAATAGTTAGGTCCCACTCACAGAAGCACGAAGTGGGAGCAAATGGTGAAGAATGATTTGGCTAACCAATCTTTGCAATCCGCGTATAACATCACCTATTCGATGCTGAAGAAAATGGGTGGCGAGTTACCGGGGCATCAATGCAAAATCTTCTCAGGAAAAGCTAAATCAAGTACTAATAAACATTCACAGAAAACTATGTTAATAGTGTATGCTTCTGATAGCCCACCACCTCACTTTCATCAAATAGACAAAGTTTAAGGGTGCAAAGTACGATCAGTGCCCAACGCAGCAGCAGGGATCTTCGTGAGCATTTTCCTCACGTATACTACAACTTTGTCAGGTTTCCTATCGATGACCAGTGTTCATTTACCTAATCATGAATTCGAATGGAGAGTAGCAATTAATGAGCATGCGCACTGGATAACACATGGCCTAATGAAGAAATTGCCTATCTACGCGAATCTCCATTGTATTCAACAATTTGAGCTAGATCTATGCTTTTCTGTGTTGATCTCTTTCATCGTCTTACAACTAATTGTAATGGGTAAAATCAAGTGCACAGAAGATGGATCTAAATGTGTTGTCTTCATCATTATTTAAAACGCTGTACTGTCAAACAGTAGCTCAAATGTACGCAGCATTTGAAGCAAAGTTTCGGGCTTGCTATTGAGCGAATGCTGATTCGTATGTTATTCCTCAGTACGACATAGAAAGCAGTTCGTTGCCATAAAGGATGGCTGATGTTACTCTTATCGCGGCTTACCTTGCGTGTAAACGTAAGCGCATACCGACAAATTCGGAAGATAGGTTGCACGCAGCCCTTCCTCGTTTCATTCTTTCCTTATAAATAAAATCAATACTACGATGGAGCTACTGGCGTACTACCCACTTCTGATTAGAACATCCCAATGGAAAATATGCAGAACCTCAGTAAGCATTCTACCTTTAAAAGTCTGAGATTTATTCATTCGGGTAAAACCTTCAAAACACCAGTCTTGCGAATGTTATTGGGACGCACGATCTCAACCTGAACCTTTATAGAGTTTGGAGCTACTTTTCAAGCAAAAATAGACTTTATGGGTCCTGGTGGATAAATGCTGCAGTTATTTGCAGTATTTTAGTGAATAAATCTAAAAACCGAAATCACCGTCCCAAGGAGAATGTGCACCCATGTCACTTGAGGAAACTATGGAGCACCATACGCATGATTTATGTTAAGTCGTCCAGCTGACGGGACAAGTGGGCTGTAATGGAGTTATGGGAACACGTAGTATGAGAAGATAGGTTTCCAAATTTAGGGTGTAAAGAAAATATAATTTATTATTCTAACATATTGTGAAGAGAAAAAGAGGTCTGTGACTACGGATGGATAAATTACACTAGCTTCCAGATGATTGCTGCAATAAAATAAGCAAGACCCTCTCTTGGCAATCTGCTACATCGAAAAATAAGTTTTGTGGTTGGCACAATCAGAGTGCAATTTTTCGATTAACGTAGGGAAATTCATTGGGGAAAAATAAAACCGATGCGACAGGATGTACGAAGTCACAAGTTTGGAAAGGAATCACCGATCAATGCGTTCATTTTATATCTCAAGGTGTAAAAAGCAGACCTTCCGACCATACTAAAGGATTTAGCAACGTATATGGCACAAGATAGAATGTAGCGAGAAATCTCTCACATAATTAACATTTGACTTTGTCATGCAGATAGAAGTGGCATCCGTGACGGGTCGTAGCTTATCAGCCCAATGGAAAATTTTAAATCACAGACTTAAGAAGAATTAGAATGAGGAACGGGATCACCAGTCAAGATGGAGGTTGCACGCCACATTCAAGCTTGGCTAGCCAGTTCGGTGCTTGACCGAGACGGCTGACTTCAGACAAGCTACGTGATGTCCACTGAATGCGATCACATGCTTTAGCTTGGTATCGTGAAGACATCCACCATCTTCACATGGTAACGAAAAGGGGCATCGGCGACTGGTGTCTTTGTGAAGAACACAGTTGCCACACTTAATAGTTGCCCAATACCAAACATCGTGGATCACACTAACGGAGTATCAAGCAAGCAAACTTTTTATAAAATCGACTTGGCTGGCATACAACCGAATCCCGGTGACGAAGGCGGGCTTCGCTAAAATTGCCGCACAACGCCCGTGGTGCCAACAGGGTGGTTCGGGTTTATCACCTGTCAGCAAAAAGTTCGGCGGCAGTGTTCAAGGAAGTCGTGCGTTTTCGCCTGGTAAGCGTTCACCCTATAAGGGCCACAAATGTCTGTTTAATAACACTGTGACGCGGCGGACGTGAGTTGACACACTCTAAAGGCCCTGAGCCTTGCTTATCTGCATAATCACATCCAATCCACGATGGTTAATCATCTCTTTGCATATTGGTGACGCGACCAGTCGCTACGCAGCGGCACAAATACAATCCCAAACACATTGCTACACATATACACACCTACATACCTATATAATCTCGCAAATATGCATTCACTGCGATGACTAACGTAGTTTTAGACATTTCTCATTAACCCAACGTCCTGTTATAATGATCATATCTGCATAGTCGCGCCTCGCCACGTCAAAAATAAAGCGTTTATTTATTTAGTTGCCTGACTTCTCACCTAGCATTTTATCGCAAGAACGCAGCAAAACTACCCGTCACTTCACCGACGAAGTCTGTTTTAGCTTAGTCCGCTTGAGATCATTTCTAATTCATCCAAATCGCGAGCTCCTCACACGAATCACATGTATGCCATGTAGGGATACAATTTGTTTTTCTCTCCCGACACCGGTTAACGATCAACGCAGTAAAGTTCTTTTAGCATCCTGATTCGGTCAATTTTTTCTTCTGGCCATCCTCTCTCACCCACAGGCGTCGCACTAGTTGCGGATGAAAGCCACCGACCGCTTCTCTGAGCCCAATTCGCACGAACAGCTCTGGTGCCTTGACAGCCTTGTTAACTTTTACACTGCTTCATACCTAACGGTTTGTCGAGTGGGTGGTGGCTTTTGCACCTTCAGAGCCACGCATACCCAATTGGTCAATGAGTAGAGGCCAGACAAACTCAGCCTCCTGGTCCTCCAGCTTGGGGGTTAAAATGAGGGTGGCTCCGTATTCTTTAAAATGGACTCCTTATAGCTTAATGCCAAACCCGCTGCCTCGTGGTTAGGTTTTTAAACCAAAAGCTTTGGTTGAGAACCCTAATCGTTTTCTTGTCTAGGCCTGCGCAACCTGACAACATCCTACCCACACAATACTATGAATATTTCGTCAAAGAATTTCTTGACGCTCTGGCCATCGCAGAGGATGATCATCGGCACCGTATCTCCTGCATCGAGCAGAGTGGATAGGGGTTTGCATGCTACTGCTCAAGCCTACCCATCTTCTTATTCTACCTCTTACGCTTTTTCACTCTTACCGTACCATTCCAGCTTTATTTTTATCCCCCTGTTTTCAACCCCCCCAATTCTTGGCCCTCTTCCACTTTGGTTTGATAAGCTTTTAACGTTTGGTTTCAACTCACATGTGAAGGCGGAGCGCCATTCCTGCCAAGTCAACAGGCCCATGTCCCAGCAAGTGGCCAAGCCCAGTAGATCGGCTTCTAATTGGAGGCCTCGATCATCCTTCAGGTTGGCATGCCTGAATGTACGCACACTGATGCAGATCGGTCAACAGGCTGCAGTGGCCTGAACACTAGAGACCCTCTTAATCGATATCTGCTGCTTATCGTAGACTCGCCTGCAGGACTCGAGCTCAGTGCTCAATTTGCGATCTCCTTCAGACAACACTAGCAGCACTTTCTCATTACGCCTATCCGGTGACAATGCAGCTTCGAGCACTGGCTAAACCTTTGTTGGTATTGCACTGAGTCCCCAGGCTGAAGCTGCTCTGGTTGAATGGATTCCAATCAGTAGCCGGTTGTGTGCGGACCGATTGTCTGGCTCGTTCAAAGCTTCGAAGCCACACAGAACTAACAAGTGTCCTTTCGTCCTCGCTGCCTATGCGCACACAAACAATAGCGATGACTCGCTAAAAGAAGACGTCTGTTGCCAATTGAACGGGCTCCTTCGCCACAGAAGAAGCATGGATATTGCTATGCTCGCGCGAGATTCGAACGCGCAAGTTGGAAAGTTGTTCACTGATGAAATGCATCTGGACGGTCAGCAGGGTGTAGGCTCCGTAATGATAACGGTGGGCGGTTACTTCATTTGTGTGCAGATGCCCGCTTATTTCATGCAACCACTAACTTTCGACACAGCATGCGCCGGAGGGTGACTTGGCGCCCACCAGCCTAGAACCAGACTGGACGCAAATCGATCACATTGCTATAAGTTACCGATGGAGAGGCTGCGTCCAAAACTATTGCTCGATTTGGAGCACATGTGTGGACACTGACCATACACTTGTATGTGCTGACATGCGGATGCTTTTTGGCGCACACCCACGACGAGGCAGTGAGCGCATTGACAACAGCCAGCTGGCGAAACCAGCTGTTCTCAATGTCTTTCAAAGTACGCTGTCATGCGAGTTGATTAAGCGGTCACTCGATGCAACTGAAGCTCACCTGTTTCCTATTCACTAGACCTTACTAGCAGCAAGAAAATCCTTATGTGGTAAGTTTAATCGCCAACATGGACATTGGGTCTCTTCGCATTCTCTGGAACTTATCGATTCTCGCCGGCATATTCCTGCTGGAAGTAAATACAATTAAACTTGCGAACAGCACTTGGCAAAACTCCGTGCTAGCCTGAAGAGCGACCGCGAATCCTGATGGTCTCATCTTGCTTCAGTGATGGAGATAGAAATGGCCTCTGCCCTTGGTAGCCATCATAAGTTATTCCTGCTGATACGGGAAACGGTCAGCAGGAGACCTGGGGTTAGTGAAACTATACGTGAGAAGAGTGGACAGCCTATCCACAAGTTGTGAAAAGGCATGAAGTGTTGGGATGAGCAATTGAAACGCAAGTTAATTGGTCGGACATGTTAGATTTGTCGACTGCCACTGATTACCCCTCCCTGGGCTATCCCTTTGGATAGACCATCTCGCTCGGAAGTCGAATATGAAATCGCACTGTTGAAGATAAATAAATCCGTGGGACCATGTGAGCTTCTCCACCCCTCTTCAAATTCGGGGAACCTGCTTTTGTGGATGATTTACACGAGTTACTAGTGAAACTGTGAGAGCAGGAAACTCTCCCAACCGACTGGAGCCACTCCGCCCTTGTCCCAATTTGCAAGGAAGACACACGATCGGAATGCTGCGAGCGTAGATGAATCAGTCTGATCTCCATCGCCACCAAATTGCTTACCTCCGTCATCCTTCACAGATTGACTGGCACGCGTAAAAGCCAGATTCGTAAAGAGCAAGTCGGATTTCGTCGAGGTTGCAATGACCACATCTTCCCTTTACATCGGTTGTTGACGCACCGTCACATATATCAGTGGTCCACCGTGGTCGTGTTCCTCGATATAAACGGTGCATTCTATTCAGTGGCTAGACTTGCACTTTGGGACTGTCTACTCAGGAAAGGTGTACCTGAGATATATGTACATATTATCTGAGCATTATACGCGCGTAGCTCAGGCAGAGTGAGAGCTTATGGCAAGTTGTCTTCGCCTTTTAATATCTCCTGCGGTGTGAGACAAGGATGCCCGCTGTCACCTTTCCTCTTCAACTTCGTTATTGACGAATTCATGGAAATCGCTTTTATAGGACACGACTTAGAAGGGGTGGAGCTACTCCCAGGAGAACGACTTCTTGACTTGGAGTATGCTGATGATATTGCCCTAAATTGCGACAGCTCACAAACGTGCCAAGTGGCACTGGACAGATTAGCACTAGATGTCCGTCACTTCTGGCTTTGCTTCGCACTCACGATGGGCGAAACGTTCCTCCAAATTTGGCCTGGACCGCCTCCTTCGCTGACCCTTGGTGGGGATCAGCCAGAAGTCGTACAAATATTCAACTACCTTGGTAGTTATATCAGCGCCCGTGGGATTTAAGGTTAGATCACTAACCTTATAACAAAAGCTGGAGGCGCCTTTGCCAACTTTTGCCACTTATGGTGCCGGCTCGACATCACTCTCGCCCTGAACTGTAGAGTTTACAATGCAGCGGTACGTTTGACCCTACTGTGCGGTTTTGAAACCTGGCCCCTTAGATCCACGGACATAAAGACGGTTGTTACGTTCGACAAGCAGTGCCTTCGCAGTTTGGCTCACATCTGGTGGGAACACCGCGTGAGCAACGAGCGTGTCTGACGCCTTGTTTACGGCACACGAAAAGGAACTGAACCGCTCAGCACCGTTATTGCATGCACCAGGCTCCGATGGTTCGGCCACGTGTTACGCATGCCAGCCCAGAGATTCCTGGGACTGCGTTGTTTGCGCGCCGGGGGTATGGATGGAAGAACAGGAGGCGTGGTTAAGCCATGATTTGGTCGAGAGGAATGAAGGCTCTCACTTCTGAACTGGCCTCGTTTGGAGCTTTTCGGCTGGCTGGTTGGGATCATAAGGACGGTGAATACGTTTGGCTGGATACACTTGCTGATATGGCTAGAAGCCGACCTCAGTGGCATTCGTGATTTGAGTTTCTTTGTCCCACCCCATCCCACTTAGCCTCCATCTTCAACCACCAGCTCACTATTCTGCCTTATATAATTTTGCATTGCGAATTCTTTTGCTGCATAGTAGCCGGTTGGCAGCTTACCGGAAAGATGCCCATCCGTTACCGGGAGCTTAGCTGGCATGTACCTTTTGCATATTTTTCTCCATTTTGTCTTCTATGTATTGCGGCGCAGTAGCTGAGGTGTTTCCCAACTCTAGCTAACAATTATAATGAGGATGATTTTTGTAGAATTGACGGCGTTGCCAACGCCCTCTCCGATAAAACAGCTAGCTAGATTTTCATTCTGACACACTCAGGGCGCACACCCTTTTTTGTGATATGTCGTCAACAAAGCTTTTATGGTTGGCGGCATCCGGTTTCGGATTTGCCTGTCACTGTGGCCAGCCACAGGACGCCTGCGCCTACAGAGAGACCATGGGTGGCTTGCGCTGCACCACCCACAGCTCCAAACAAAAACACACCATATCCAGTGTAAACCCGAAGGAATAAGACCGGGAGGCATGCGGATGGGAACCACGTTTCATCAACGGAGCCGGCCCACACTCCTTCACAGACAAACACAAGCACCCTGTATTTGGGGAATCAATCGCACACAAGTCGGTGGCTGGACCGTAGTCCGCTCCACATTGACTGCATTGAACCACTTTTTGATCCTAACACGGCCACAAGGACCGTGCCCCTTGTCCCCTCCAGCAACGACCAACTGTCTCCTGGAGCCAGTATGGACGAGGTAGTTGGTAATAGACAGGTAGGCACCTTGTCAACATGCACATCAAGCGCAGCCTCACCGGGGATATCAAGCAACAGCCAATCACTTGAGAGAAAGGTAACAAAGAAAATAAATCGAGTGAAGCATAAGGAAAGGGTGATATATATCTTAAAGCAATGAGCATCTGAAGTAAAATGTTTACAGAAGAATGCGAAATAAGTTCACGAGGTCAGAAGATATACTTTACGGAAATGTCACGAACACAAAACGTTTTCGAAAACGACTAGAATTGGCTTAAGTGACGTGTGCAAGTTTATAGAAGAGAGTACAGGCAGACATTTATATGAGCAAGCAAAGCATTGGGACAAAATTGAAAACCCACCACCTGAAATAAACAGACTTAGCACGCAAGCAAACGGGGACATAAATCTTAAATTAGTGAGCATATGAAATAAGTTGTTTACAACAGAATACGTTTACAAAAGAATACGAGGTAAGTTCACGTGGTCAGGAGGTTTATTTTACGGAAATGATACAAACACGAAAATATTATCGAAATAACTAGAAGTGGCTTAAGCGACGTGTGCAAGTGTATAGTATAACTAGGCATATATATGGGAAAGAAAAGCATTTAGGCAAAATTGAAAATCCACCACCTGAAATAAATAGACTTAGCATGCAAGCATGCAGTTAGTAAATCGAATGCAGCGTACCTACAAATGCTGCGCCGGTTCTGCATACGTCCTCTGCAGAACCCGTCGTCGCTACGGTAATAGTCCCGAGTGGCCTCGCTCATGGCTCACTAGGCCTGCCTGACTCAGGCACTCGCGACCGCATGTGCTACAGCAACATGCACTCGATGTGGATGGAATATAATCCATCGGTGCTTGCCGCTTCCGCACTTGCCGCTTCTTCTCTGCGTGTATGAAGTCTTTCTCCCGCACTTCAGCAACTGCCTTCGTGATTAGATCGTGCCATACGCGCCGATCAACCGCCTTCGATTCCCATGACCTGCAATCAAGATTAGAACGTGTGAGGCTCACTTTAATCATGTCCTGGTAATGTAACTTTGGATTCCCCACATGCCGCTTCCCAATACTCAGCTGACCATATAAGAGTTTTTTCGCTAACCGAGTCGAATCCATACGCCACACATGACCGATTCACCTCAGGTGTCTCAATAATAGTATGCAGTCCACTGCATACATCCCACTTCGGCGCAAAACTTCCATGTCTGCAACTATGTCGCCCCAGCCGATGCGCAAAATCTGTCGCAGACACTGCTGATGGAACCGCTCGAGATATCGTACATCCCGTCGGTACATCGTCCACGTTTCACTGCCGTATAGAAGAACGGACAGCACCATGGATTTGGACACCATCAGCTTCGTGCCAATGTTAAGCTGATGGTTGTTCCACACTCGGTACTCAAGCTTCCCGAATGCCGCTGCCGCCTTCGACACGCGATTACGCAACTCAACGTGTAGCTGCTGAACAGTCGACATCACATTCCCAAGGTAGCAAAAGCGGGAGGTGGTTTCCAATACTTCAGCCCCAATACTGATTTGCGGCACTATTGAAGATTGCACCTCCGGTGAAGGCTGAAAGAGACAGACAGTTTTGCTTGTGTTGATGGTGAGCTCGAATTTGGCCGCTGTCGAAGCCAGAGCACTAGTCATGTGCTGCAACTCATCCGCGCTGTGTGCAAACAACGCACACTCGTCAGCAAACAGCAACATACGGATAGTTGTCGCACAGACTAGAGTACTCGCACCGAAACAATGGATGTTCAGCAACCCATTATCAATAAGGTGCTCCATACGAACACCATAAGCAAAACGGCATCAAAAGCACAGGTCAACATCGCACGAAGATATATATTACACAGGGCAGGAGCTAAGACACCGCCTTGCTTCACACCAGAGACAACTGCAAAGTCATCCGAGGTCTCTCCACTCAGCCGCACCCTCGCTCGCATACCACTGTGTAGACATTCAATTAAACTTACAAACCTACGCGGGCAACCAAACTTACCCAACACCAGCCAAAATGCCTTGCGGTTCACCGTATCAAATGCTGTGGTGAAATCAACAAAAAGCGAGTACAATGGCTGGTGTCGTTCTCTGCACTTCTCTTGCAACTGACGAGCCGCAAACACCATATCTATAATGCTGCGACCCGAACGGAATCCACATTGCTCTTCCGCCACATTAGGTTCCACAACCTGACTGACGAGGCGGTTGAGCAGGATTCGGACAATCACCTTGCCCACACAACTCAGCAAGTTGACTCCACGATATTTCGTGCAACGTTGCTAGCTGCCTTTTCCCTTGTACAGTGGTAGCACAATGGCATCCTTCAGCTCAGGAGGCACCTCCTCCTCAATCCATACACGTTGCACCAAATGGTGCAGCGCAGTCAAGAACGCGGGTCCGCCGTGTTTCAATACTTCAGGATGGATCCCGTCGGTTCCGGCACATTTGCCGTTTCACAACTGAGCAAGTACTCTCTGCTTCTCATCCAGTGTCGGCGTGTCCGCCAGACCCGTCTTCACATCGTGCTGCTTCAGGCAGTTCAATGTACGCCAGTCGATCTCTGAACGGTTGTTCAAGAGACAGTCAAAGTGTTTCCGCCAGATCTGCATTATGTCTGCAGTCTGTGTGCAGGTAGAGCATGAACTACCATCGATCAGCGTCCACAGCGGCTGCAATCTCGGTCCATACACCGCCTTCAAGTAGTCAAAGACTTCCTTGTGTTGACGGCGTTCGGCGTAGCATTCCATCTACTTCGCCTTCTCCGTCCACCATGCTTTTTTATGCTAAGGGGCTCTCGGGTCAGTCGCCGTTGAAGTTTGCGAAACTGACTACTCTTTCCCAAGTCACTGGGTCTGCCACACGTTCAGCAAATGCTGCATTCTTCTCCGACATCAGCGCGGCAATCGTCGCATTGTTGTCATCAAACCAATCAGGCCGCTTACAGTTTGCACTCCCGATGGTCTCCTCTGCAGCAGCTGTCACCTGGTCTCGAATGTGGTGCCATAGCTAGCCCACTGTGTCTATGCATTCCATATCAAAGAGGCATGCAGTCGTCGTCTCCTCCAGCACAGTACGTTTCGCCACAGTACCGAGGGAGAGAATGTTAAATTTACGCCGATGCACGGCGGGAGTGCAATACATTGATGTACAAAATATATGTACAGTTTGGTGCGCACCAATTTGTGATCAGTGCCACACTCAGCTCCACGCAGTACAAGTGTCATGCGCACTTCACGCATATCACGCTGACGTACGATGACACAGTCGAGCAGGTGAGCGTGACCACTCCGTGGGTGCGTCCAACTTGCTATATCACTCGCACTCAGTGCAAACCGAGTGTTCGCGATCGTCAGGCCGTGAGTGGCACACAGTGAGAGCAGCCTGTCACCGTTCGCATTCGCTGAACCAATGCCATGCGAACCGATAATATCTGTCCACACCGATGCATCACGCCCAACGCCAGCGTTGAAATCACCCAGCAGAAATAGTCGGTCGCTCCTCGGCACAGACCGTATCACGGAGGATAGCTGAGTATGGCATTGATCACGCGCGTCATCAGGATAACACATGATCGGACCGTACGTGCTTATAAAAATTGCAAACTTACCTCTTCCGAGTCGTAGGCGAACGGTCATCAGTCGCGCGCTGATGCCTGTTGGTTCACCCACCAACTGGCCATGGAAGCGATCGGATATTGCAAATCCGACCCCTTGTTCACATGGTGCTGAGGCGGCGTTTCCCACCCAGTAGAATGTGTAGCCAGCACCTGCTTCATGCAACTTACCTTGCTCAGCGAGCCGAGTTTCACTGAGCGCCGCAATATCGATGTTGTAGCGAACCAGCTCAATCGCGACCAGTGCAGTGCGTCGCTCGGGGCGCTCGCTCGAGTTCCGGTCCAGTAGTGTGCGCACGTTCCAGCATCCGATGTTGAGTGCTTTGCGCGCAGGCATACGATTGCATTGCTGGGCAATCGCACGCGAGGTGGTCGTCGTGCTCCGGAGGTTTGCTTGAGGGACTCCGCCCGGAGCCTTTGGCTCAATAGCCTTACCCACAAAGCAGTGGGTTGTTTGGAGGTTTGCTTGAGGAACTCCGCCCGGAGCCTTTGGCTCAATAGCCTGATCCACAAGGCAGTGGGGAGCAGATCCAGCTAGGGAATGTGATTGCAGAGACAGATTGGGATCTGCTTGACGGCCGTCACACGCCACTTTGAGGTACTGGAACAATTATTATATGTTTTATGACCGTAGTAGGATACGCACCTGCGATTACGGCCAGACGCAGGTGGGATTTTGCTGGTTTGCACCAATTTGACCAGGGGCTGCCTGGCTTGTGGCGGGCAGTAGCAAACCGCTGAACAACCGGAGGTGCCCTCCCGCCGTCAGAGACAATGCGTGGCGCTCGTGCTATTCGCCAATCGAGCTGTGAGCTTATAATCCGTAGACCTGTTGTCTCCCATGGCTAGGTTTTACGGGAAGAGGGCCATCGACCACTTCCTAACCTCCGAAGAGGATGGGATAGGGTACTGCCAGGGCGCCCAATCCTCACAAGAGAACTACTCGGATCCTCAGCCAAAGCCTTCGATTAAATGAACACCCGAGAGGCAGCGGGTCTAGCACATGGTCAGTTAGCCGACTCATGCGGATTGGTGTCCTGGATCGTAGCAAGGAGAAGGACGAAACCCAACTCCCACCCAGCGGTCGCCACGTGGAGGCGCCCAGGACATGAGACTATGGCGCGGCAGTAGCATCAGTGGGTAGACCATCTGTCAGGATCTAGCCACCACCAGCCTCAGCGCACCATAGGCTCTCCCGCCAACAAAGCTTTTATACTACCCCACAAAACAGCAACCTCAATGACATTCCATACCGACGCCTCAGACGTGGCAGTAGGCATTGTCTTTCAGCAACGACCGTTGGGATTTTCCTCGACGCGTAAAACCTTCCGAATATCGTTATAAGTCTTTTGCTGGCGAAATGTTAGCCATCTGATTTGTAGCTCGACATTTTTGATATATCACCCAAGGCTCCATATTCCCTGTCTTCCCCAAGCACAATCCACTAGCTTACATGCTTAAGTAAACAACCAGCCGGTACTCTACCATAGTGTCACGGCAACTAGACGATATCCTTCAAATTGCGATGTGTCCTAGGTATGTACAGGGCCGTCACCGACGACGTCTTTCATGTCCAAGGGGTATACCCGGACTCCAGCACTTCCATCCGTCAAGTAGTCATGGTCGCCCCACAAACTAACGGTCTTCGTTGGATCAGTAACTCACTCTAGACATAAGACCCATTCAGGCGAAACCTTTCTCCGTGACATCAATCGGCAGACGGTGCAGTCATACCATTAGCAGACCATGTTTCCACATGCTGCATAATTTGTCGCAATCATATGTTTATGTAGCGGTTGAAATGGAAAGTTGGCAATCCAGCTTAAGAGCGAGTCGCCGATCCGGTAATGCTGGATCTTGGAGAGTAGTATCCGATGATCTAGACGATCGAAAGCCTTGGAAAAAGCCAGTTACATCACATCAAGGCCTTCTTCAGCTATATAAATGAAGGCTGGTAGCTCAGGTTGTTCAGATGGCTGTTGAACTGTTCGCTGAGCTTGGCAATTTTGTTGCAAACGTTTCGTCACCAATCGAGGTGACATCATCAGTGCGTAGTGGAGTGGCGTGCAATAGCGTAGAGTAGCGTAGAGGAGCCTCGGTGAGAGTGCGCTGAGCTTGGTGTGCGTGCGTTTTTTATACCGTCGTGGTTGGCCGTGGATCCGAGCAATCCTACTGGTTGGGGCTTCGATCCGTGTTCAGCTTGCTTAATGGGCAGATGACCAGGTCATTCCACGGCCTTGGAGAGCATAGGAAGAAGGGATACTGGGTGATAGTTGGAGGGCTAGATTCCGCTTCCACCTTTTTGAATCGGGGTTATTATTTCGAGCTTCCACATAGAGGAAAGTTGATTCTGATCCAAGCAGCGCTGGAATAACTGAGCTGTAGGTCTTACCATTTGGCTTACTGCTGATCCCAGTACGTCTGGACGAATGGTATCGACACCCGGCGAGTTGTTTGCGTAGAGCCGTCAACTTTTGTAGTACAGCTTTCGCAGTAAAAGCAATATGGTTTAGTCCAGGTTGACAATGAACAATGGTTTATCACGGGATAAAAGCAAGTGCTTTACAAGTCCAGTAGGATGGTTGGGGTGAATTTGATGAAACGAAAATATATCTGTGTCATCTACTGAACGTATGCCTAGATGAATACTTCGATACATTATATCAGTGTAAAATTTAAAACAAAATCGAGCATGAACTTTCGAAAAGACATTGGGGTGAAGTGCTCGTTGATATGAGGCATGAGGAAAGTAAAATATGGCCGCTCACTTGGGTCCATTGGATATATATATCTTGTTGAAAAGCATGTTTATCGTAATCCACAATAGAGGAGTTTAGGTAACAAAATGCTGGGAACTAAAAGCAATATCTAATCGTTTTTTGAAAACTTCCAAGGTTGGAGAGGACACAACTGAGCCTGGGCGGGTGCTCCAGGGTTGGCAAAGCCGAAGGGAAAAGGAATTCCGTCGACACTCTAGACGGCTGTATTGTTCCTTCAAATTTAAGCAGTTACCACTGAGTTGCGTGTTGTGGATAAGTTTCAGCAAATGGCGGCATACTTGGTTGGGGTCACACAACATTTGATACGCTAATATGAGGTCGCCGCGTAGCCTTCGATAGCACCTGCAGAAAATTCCCATCAACTTCAGCCTTCGGTGGTAAGAGTGGTAGCGCAGACCCTGCACGTTCTTTGTTGCTCTCCGTTGTGGTGCCTCTATTGCTTCTAGGTCACGCTTCAACCAAGGTTGCCAAGCTTGGATTGCGTATTCAACATGCGGGCGCACGTAGGAATTGTGCATCATTGGGAGGATTGATGGGTCAAATCTCCCGAATGCTCCTCGCAGCACGCCGACATGCTGGTTGCCTCTTTCCGCAGCTACCTCAGCCTGTTTTGAACAGTTGAGGTCGCTCTGTACGATCACACCCAGGTCACGTTCCTGGGAGCTATTCTGCAGTCCGTTGGTCCCAAGTGAATAGGTGTAGTTATGACTATGGCGTAATTGTACGACGCGACATTTGTCTACATTGAACGGTAGGGCGTTTTGAAGTGACCAGTTCGACACTGTTAAGATCGCATTGGAGCCGTTCATGGTCTTCCGGTCCTCTGATCCTCCGCCATATCTTGATATCAACAGCGAAAAATAGGAAACCGGAAGCAATTGATCTCGCCAACTTGTTAATGAACACCAAGAATAGACGAGAAACGACAAAGGTTGGAAGATCGCTTGGTGGCAAGACCATCTGAAACGTGGGAACGTATTGCGTCTGCAGCGCGTTTGCTGCTTCCACAGCCAACCTTGTTGGCTCAACAGCCGTCCTGATTAATGGAATTCTTTGCGTCCCCTTTTGTAGGCTATTGACATGCTTGTACAGCAATTTGTGAGTAGCACTGAAAGCTTTTACGGTGTTCTGCCGATATGCGGCTTTATCTTCTCTGAGCGGTTGATTGCATTGGTTAGGTTAGACTACATAGTTGTTCCAATTGTCTTGTGCTGGAGTTTCTCTGTACACTCGTCATGCTGCGTTGGGTAGTGCTATCCATTTTCGAGTTCTGCTCCTAACAAAAGAAACTGATTTACACTTATTGCAAAAATTTATCTCTGAAACTCTGTAATCAACTGACTGAAGATGTTGACGGACTCCAGCCAGGCGACTTCCGGGGGTACTTCGGCAAAAACAACCAAGTTGTAGCGCTGACGAGCTGGGCTAATCGATCGTGGTTGTGATAGTTAGCACAGTCTCATCCTTCTCATTCTGATATTCCGTATAGCAGACGAAGTTGAAAATGATGACTACGACTCTACGCGCTGTTTAAAACCAACACATCAATCATATGATCCTTGTTGGTAAGCACAAGATCCAGCACAGATGGCCTGTTACCCGTTCTGAACTGAGTGGGCAAAGTGAGGTGATTACAATTAGGAACAGTAAGTACTAGACCTTGTAAATCGGTTTTGAATTGTCAAACTAATTTTGCAGGAGTTTCTAAACAGTTAAGTTGATTTCACCCGTGCTAAGTATGAGAGGGTACTTTCGTTGTAAACTGCAGCTTAAAACAGCTGTAAGGTGGTAGTCTGTTTCGGGTGTAGAGTTAGCGGGGAGGTACTCCAAGACAATAGGGCAAGCGTCTCTGCCTTTTAACTGCAAGCGGCACCAAAGAGAGTCGGGGAACTGCAAGTCTGAATGCTCCAAGGCTTCGCACCGTAAGTCGCTTCGGTAATAAAGAATTATCTCACCACCTTTTGTGAGCTTATCGTTTCGGATCAGCGACATGCTCAATGGTGAAATTTCAGCGTCCGTCATCCCCGTGTGCAACCACGTCTCGGTGATCTTAATGATATCGTATGACCCGGAAGCCTGGTAATCTTTCAGTTCAGCCAGTTTAATAAAAAGACCCTGAGCATTCTTATACAAGCAAGCCAGTTTCTTGGTCTATAGGAACTCACAGAGGTCTAAAGTAGTCTAGTGTGTGAGAATACCGACCGGTGGGAGATCGGCAGTTACTCGTTTTTTGATGGGATAATGATACCTGGTTTGAAAATTGCTTCAGCCAAGGTGCGTCTCAATCTTCGTTGAGACCTACGTCAGAGTCAACTTAAGCAGCAGTCCAGTTAAGCTCATTTAAAGTTTGAAAAGCTTCTGCGACCTATAACCGAAGTTCAGAAGGAATACTTCCGCTTTCTCCGCCATCGATCCACAAGCATCCGTTGCTTTTTGCTCTGGTTGGACTACAAGTTGTAGGATTCTAGGGCAGTACTTCTTAAAACTTTTTGTGATTGTTACTCACAAAGTGAGTTCACTATGAACAATTACCCTGCAAAAGTTTTAGTTTAAAGATTAACTTATCTATTAGCTATTGCCTTGTTGCTTCAAAGTGTGGAAAAGGAATGCAATTTTTATTTAGTTTTTATACTTCATACAAATAAAGCACCTATTTATGAGCAAGTTTTTCTCTCAGGATGTGGTATTCGTTATTGCGACGGTGTGGTTGCTTAGTTCCAACAATTTCTGTTTTCTTCGATGCTCTTTCGGCCAACACACATCGTATTTCATGCTCCAAGTTCATTCGGTTTCTTGCTTTGGTGCGTACTGCCCGATCAGACAGGAACAGATATAAGTAGCATCTCATTCGTTTCAACTCTTCCTTTTATTTCCTTTCTGGGTGACAATTTCCCACGTCCTGAACACTAAGCACCCGTTTCGTCTCTTTTACCTGGTAACGATTCGGTCTGTTGACCTAAACTCCAACCTTAGTGTTCACACAACTCTCTACTTTGACCCGGTGAACGACTACTTCACAAAAAGAACTAAGAACGAGACTACAGATGTACCATCTAGCTGCGCTGATTTGCAGATTGTATTCGTATTTGTCTAATAAAATTCATTACCGAAATTGTCTGACGCACCGACTAATGATTAGCCATTGTTGGTTATTAAATGCGGGTTAGGTAGTTAGTTATTGATTATGACAGTTCGATTTTTGTTATGAATTTTGTTTGGGGACGGATCCAGGATCCAATCCTCATATATTTACCCATGGGAAACTTCTATTTTACCTCCTTTAGGGTAATTCCCTCCAGTTGATGAACCAATGCAATAGAGACATCATCTACTTATGGTACTTTGCTTGCCGGAAATAAGTTAAGCAATAAAACTTATTGACGCAATTTGGCTAATTTAGTGATCCCTCACAAATAACTAGTCACTGATGGCAAGTGAATAGCCATTAGATAGATTTTTGTTGGGATATAGGCGATTTTGTTGTTATTTTTTGGCGACAATTTGCTGACCTAGTCCTTGTAGTTACCCCAGATATAATTCCATGTTACCCCTTTGGGGTAATTACTCCCAGTTTGGGAGTCACTGAGCCAGGGCAAGCATTGATTTATACGGATGGTCACTCTCTGTGATAGCCAAAGGTGAGCTCCGCACGAATTAGTCAGTATTATGAAGAGAACGAAGACACAGTTCGTGAATGAGACCAGAAAATCTACTTGTTGCCTTGATAGCTCCATTTTGTAGATGTTATAAAAGACGAACATCTCAACTTAACCATTAACACCAGGCCTGAAGCACATACGCAAAGTGGGGACCAACATACGAGTTAACCAGTATGGGGATTAGCTGTCGCTCAAAGGTAACAAAAGTTCACCTCAAGAGCTTAAATTCAAATACATCAACTTTACTGCTCTGGATAACTGAAGCGAATTGCCCCGAACTCTTACGATGTTACTTAAGTCTCTTTTTAAGGTCATAAGCTGTACAACGCGTTGCCTTAAGATAAGTGTTGTTGAAATGGTTACGCAACAACAATACTTTGCCGTTTACAGGATTCAGGAGTTGATTAATTTCTGCGCATTCATAATTCAAATCCAGATCATTCTTAAGAAAACCGCTCTGATCTTGTGCTGATAGCTCTGCAGATAATTCCATCGTCTCGCAACTGTTTTCACTGGGAACCGAATATAAAAAGTAGTATGCGGCCGAGTATGGGTCTATGTCTTAGACCGCTGTGGCCGACAGGACGTCGAAGTGTGTTTTGCACTTCATAATGTGCTGTTCTGTTGCGTCTGTAAAGCATCAGCCAGGTGAGCAGGGAGCTGGTGATCCTTCACAATGTTAACCTAATTAGACATCGAACCCCATATATAAAATCAAAAATCAGGCACCATTCAGTTTATCTTCACAAAATGCAACAGTAGTTCTAAAGCGGCAAAAAGATACTAGAGCAGTTGCTAGATTTCCTGAATTGTCAGAGACTAAAATTCAGCTACGCACGTTTTACGGAAACGTGTGGGAAGTAGAAGGTTTTCTCTGACCATTCGTGTGATTCGAATACGCACACCCAGGCATGTCAGCAAATAGAATGTTCTAAGTAAACGATCCCATGGTCTAGTGGGTCAGCTCCATTAACCGTTTGGGCAAGGTTAACAACACATTGGCCATCCGGGTGGGATATAGCTTGATGGGCAGTAAACTAGCATTCGTACTAGGCCATAATCCCCATCAACTCCCGAAGCAGGCACCAAATTACAACCCACATGCAAGTCAGAAAATCCTTTTCGAACTACATAGGAATTCAATTCTCCTGGTTACTTAATTCTCAGGCTAGTCTATAAAGATTTGTGTGATGTTGGGAATATAACACTGCTGCACGATCCAGTTTAGTTCTGGCTAGTTGCATGTAAAATCACGCACACTTACAATGCATGCACCTACGGGAACCCGAGACGTCTGACAGGTGTGTGGTATGAGAAGTAGGGCATATATAACCGGGGACAATTCAACGAAACGTGGCACATGCATATGCATACAAATACTAGCATTTACTACCTGGTGGCTTCATAACTGTGTACTGCCTACTGGCTACGCCATTGACTTATGATGTAACCTGATGAAGCTGAGTTGCAACATCAGTCTCCCTGATATTCAGTCGAGAACCAGTACGCAACGATGCCATCGTAATGTGCACATTAGACCTGAAATCCTTCAAATTATCGTCCTAAATTCAGTTGTTTTACTTCCACATTTAAGATTTGAGGAGCGCAGCTGCACATATTAACTAGTCACATGTATTTGCTACATGTGCTGTGGTGCTTGAGAGTCAGTTTCGGATCTATCAAGAGTAAGCTTAGATGTTGATAACCATGCGAAATGTAGTAGGGAAAATTGAACAACGTCAACTTACAGGGGGAAAAGGTTTGAAATTTGTCGGCAGAAGTCCATTTTGCTTAGGCCGGCCGACGTGCTGTATTTTCGTGTTATTATTCAGACTGTTTAGATTTCCTCGACATCTCGCATTTACAATCCGCTTTGACTGTTAATTTACTACATTCGCTTTCTTTTTCTGTTTTCAGGCGTCTGCGTCTATCCGATTTCCCTCATACGTGTGGAGTGTTAGGTTCGCTCAGTTTTATCTATTTATTTTTACAGCTTTTTACTGACAACATTTAATACCCACCTAATCTGACATGGGGTTCAAACGGAATTCTTCTAGCCCAGCAACCAAGAAACCAGATAACGCCACAAAAGCGCAGACACCGAATGCTCACCCAAATCTTTTTTGGGGAGATTCATAGCGTTTAAGAAAATCGGCTTCCTCATAAACAAGGTGAATACCTTTTTTACCGATTACTTTTGTTAATGAACTTTACATACTTTGCCATTAGATCTGTATGGCAGATACACAAACCCGATAAATTTTGTGAGTGAAAACGGCCATGGAAGAACCTGCGTCTATTGCCAACGAACTGAATGATCATGCCCACCAGGATCCCAATGCAGTAATCTTCGACGTCCGAAACCGTCTTGTCTCGATAGCGTTAAAGGCTTATTGTTAAATGTATGTATGCTACTTGGCACTGAACTGCTGTGACTGCATTACTGGAGATTACTATATAAGGTAGATCCTGCCCAGTTTCTTAGAATTTAGCACCTGAGCGTCCACCGAAATGTTGTAGATGTAACAACGGGACAATGGATTTACCATAGAAAGAAACAAACGCATGGTAATTCCGGTAGGTAAAGATCAAGATCAAAGATGAATATATCAACAATATAATCGCATTTCGGTGGACTTACCACTAATGTCATGTGTACATATAGTTTGGTTACGCTGTCCCTTGTCAAGTTTTAATTTATCAAACATCCGATGTAAGTCCCACGGATGTGATACACTTGTACGGCAAATGTTCTGGAGGCATAACAACCGATTGAACTGTGTAGCCAACTTCAAATGCTGACCTTTCTTGAGCTGTGTATGTTTCAATTAGGTTCCGAATGGGTATTAATGATTCATTAGAATCTGGTAAACATATATGAAATCCTTTCGCAGAAGATTATATTGTTCGATAAAATGTTCAGGAGTATTAATCAAGGGAGGTAAGATGGTTATGGCATTCCAGAAACAAACTTTTTCACCCTCCGTTGCAAATTCTCAAGAGTAGTGTGGTCATGTTTCTATCAAGGGTGCCACTCCAGGATGGCCTATACATGGGTAGGCGTTGAGAATTTGGATAAAGAAGCTATGACCGAATCGGTCAAACTACCTCCGCAATAAGACTAAGCCATGGGACTGACTTTACAGTGTTCCTTACCTTATCTTGAACATCTCAGACAGTACTGTACGGGAACCCTAAGACCACTTTCAAGATAAGTGACGTGAATACTTGTTCTCCTGGCCTAAATACCAGGATGCTGTAGGGGTGTATGCTCAAAGCAGATATTTGACAACGTTAAACTCAACGCATTGTCTGGCTTGGCCATTGGCAAGAGCTGTCCAGTCACTTTTCAGGGCAATGTTGTTTTCGACACTCTTGGTTTTACCCCACATTCTGAGATAGGGCGCAAAGAGTAGAAAATCTGACGTCAACACTGTCACCAGATCTTTTATGAATACTAGAAATAGTCGTGGGCCTAGTACTGAGCACTGAGAGACCTCAAAGGAATCTCCATCGGGGCGGAAAGAACGCTAAGTACTCACCAATTAAAGAAGCGTTAGAGTGGGAGTGAACGTGTCCAGTCCTGGATGGGGTCACTGATCTCACAGCTCCAAAACTCTTAAAGAAGCATACGGCGGTTTAGACAGCGGCATCAACTCCTTCCCCATCATCAACGGATACCGTTGATTTGACGCAATCTAACTAATATTTCGTCATACATGAGGGCTTTTGGTGGAATTCATGCTGCTCCTTCACACTTTCTACTTATCCTGTTAATTATGCAACCATAGATTGTACGACTTTAGAAAGCACGAAAAGAAGAATACTTGGGCGGTATTTTGTGGGCATAACAAGATTGTCTCCCTTGTAACTATTCAACACTTCCTCGTGGTTGAAACCTGCATCTCGTCGAGATAACTCTTGGGAGATGATAAAACGGTTCAGCTGAACTCGTGGCAGCAACCTTAAACTGTGATGTGTTCCCTAAATCTACTCCGCAAAATTGGTGTCTAGAAATTGATTGAATTTCAACATCTATCTCTCATTGGCTATCTTCTCGGGGCAAAGTGGTTCAATAGTTCACCAGTCAAAATAGTGGGTGGGCCATCCCCTTTAGGTGTGGTACCACTAGCTTGAACTGTTGTCCGCCAGTACTGCTTGATGCGTGCACTTTCAACAGTGGCATCAGCATGGAGAAGTGGCCCAATTGCATTATGAGGTCTACTCAAAACCGACAATACGTTGGGGTGTACGGCTATAGATGTCTACATCGGTCTTTGTACAACAGACGGTGTAAATTGGGGATGAATTTGGTAGCTATATGCTGAACCAGTTCCATTCTCTGCACCTCGCCAAGGCTGAAGCAATAAACACTATGCCACTGAGATCCGTGAGCAACGCTTGGTACAGCGGAAAGGAATTCAAAGTTAGACTTGGAGAATCCGCCATGCACTTGGGTTGCTACACATAACCCCTATTGAGACCTCGGCTCACTTGGGGTGAACCTTGGTCATTCCGATCAATAGAGGTTACTTGTAGCAACCCAAGCGCACAGCAGATTCTCCAACTTTAACTTTGAGTTCGTTTCCGCTGCACCAAGCGTCGTTCACAGACCTCAGTGGCATAGTGTCTATGGCATCAGCCGTGAACCACTAGGCTCTGATTTCCACCTCAGATCAGGCTATCTCCACCAGATTAGTCCAAACCAGGACGAAACCGCGCTCGTAGGGTGCCAGCGTTGTGATGAGCAGCACCAAAATATTTCCGTTTTACATGCGGTCCTTGTGCTCGGAATAACCTAGGTCCACCTCAGGTGAACCGAGGTCTCTATAGAGGTTACTTGTAACAAACCAAGCACACAGCGGATTCACCGACTCCAACTTTGTGTTACCTTTTTACTAAGGTTCTTGCGCGCTGATGAGTTTACCATGGATTACTAGACTGACTGACGAAATACCCCTAAGAGATATCGCTTGTTGGTTCTGATAGAGACCACCACTTACTGCTTTTGCGAATGTCCGAAAGTCGTCGAACACCCCCTTTTAAACTGCTTTGCGAAACAGACGTAGCAAAAATGCAGTATTACAAGATCATTTGCCTCATTGTTACTCACTGTGACTTTGTCTATAAAAGTTATTCATTAGTAATTAGAGGATCCAGGCTTGCCAGTTTATTGCATGCTCTGATTCTTGTAGAGAAGTAGCGCGATTATGAAGTGATAGACAAGCGACTAGTTCTTGCAGTTTGGCCTTGAACTCTTTACCAAAGGAGACTATAAACCTCTGGGAAGTGCAAGTTGAAGTCGCCATTAAGAAGAACGTGAGTATTAAGCTGAGCAATCACGCTTTTCACTACAGAAGCTCGGTAGATTTCCATTTCCGGAGTGGACATGGCAGGACGGTATATGAGTGCAATCGAACATGTAGCACGACGTCTTATTTGCAGACAACATCCAAGTGAGTCCACAACGTGAATCTCTGGGTTATTAATAGGTTGAAGATGCAGGTCCATACAATGGTACAATATTACACCACATTATCTACTAGGGCGGTCTTTACGCAGTAAGGACATAGCTAGTACAGCGATCTTCGTATCAGCAATTTCAGCGTTCAGCAAAATCTCAGTTGCTTTTATAAAGTTCATAGACGAGAGTGGTGCACGGATACTTTGTTGAAGACGCCTTGCGCAGTGCAAATATACAAGTGAGTGTTTGCAAAATTAGAAGCTACACACTTTCGTTGATACAGTCTATTCATTTCTACCAGGATTTCTTCTCCTGCAACTGCGGTATCGTTAGGGATGATCACTGACTGAGGCCACCAAGGAATATGATCCACCACCAAGAGATGCGATTACCGCTAGACATTAGTCAGAGATGTCCAAGAACTGTACAATATTGCAACAATTTACTAGACTTAGTGTTATCTAGCGTTCCCATTTAATTTAGCTATACTCTACATTTCCTCTTATACGCATGTTTTTGATGGTTTTGTTTAAGAACCTACTGTTCTACGCTCCTACTCTGTTTAATGCAATCCGCATTATGATAATCCAAATCCGCTAGCAGTACAGCTAACATTTACTCAGGTGTGTAAATTCCGGGCAGCGTTTAACCGATACTCACGCGCACATCGTTGTGTTATTCCAACGGCCGAGCATATCCTTTGCTCTCACTTGATAAAGCATTTCAGCGGCGTTGGAACAAGCTCTCATTCATTTTAGTACACTACGGTGTGGCAGCCACGTAGTAATCAAAGCTTCTTCGTAGAGAAGTCCAATCAGCATCTCGGCCAATCCAACCGGCCATACAACACTTTGACAACGGGCTAGGTATACAGAAGATCATTAAACGCCGCTTACCGCATCATCGACGGGCTGTAGCACGGACGCTCATCCCATTGTGCTGACACACCAACCGAAATCCTACAGCAGTCGTTCTGAAACTTTTAACTTGTTAACCACAAAGCAAATTCCCCATGAACACTTATTTTCTCAAACTTTTGGTTTACAAAGCATTTTAATTATTTGTTTACTAATGCATTTTTGCTTTGAATCAAAGGCAAGGTCTACTATGCAAAATTATGTTCGATCACCTAATTGAAGAAAATACCTGTTTTGTGAGCAATATTTCAGTACCCAAAATATAGTGCAAACAAACGAGACGGTTGATATCGCTTCGTTATAACATTTGCTGGTATATTCGTTGCGGTTTCGACCAATACACATGGTGTCGCGCTCCAAATTCATTCAGTTCCTTGCTTTGAGGTGTGTTCCATGATCAAACATAAACAGATATCAGTGGCTTTTCATTGGTTTAAAACATCCCAAAACAGTAAAGATCCATGTGTCACTCAATAGGAACCCAAGGTAAGCCCGACAGTATGATGTGCGCCATCGGTCATACACACTCCCTACACACCTGTGTAGCACGCGTATTAATAGTAACGAATCAATCAGGTGATGATGAAGAGACCAACCTCCTGTAAGATTTTTGTCTCCGAGTACCACCATACAATTTTCGGCTTTTCCGGATATTCAATAGAGGGAAAGCAAGAAACGCAAACAAAAATGGATGTCCAATGTAAACAATGGGGTGTGCGAAAGTCAGGCTTCAAGCAAGCCAGCTACTGAAGCATTTGACTGTGATGCGTAAGTAATCATGCGTGAAGTGCACTCACTGTTGAAAATGCATCTTGGATTTGACATACTGGGTTCCATTATCACACAAATAAAAGCATGTCATCCATGAGTGTTAAGAGAGAGAGTAATCCAAGCAAAAAATGCGCAAAACGCAACTGTACCAAATACGCTTAAAGGCGATGGAAACGCAGTTTCAAATAGACAACATATCTTTGGATTTGCAAGTCACAGGTGCGACCCGAGCCGTGTGTAACGCAGAAACGGTACACTGCGAAAATTTCAAAGGCTGAAGGTCTAAGTTATCATCCACTTGTTGACACTGAGCACTCTACCTACTCTGCACCAACCCAACCTAGATCCTGCGCTGGCGCTCCCACAAAACTTCGACTGGCAGCCGAATCCGCAAGGGTCGCATAGAATCTAATCCAAAATCAGCATCCATAAGCACGGTTCCAACCTTAGAGGAACTAATATGTTTTTATACCAATAAACAAGGTATTCACATAAAGTTAACCGAGCTTAGTATTGGTCAGGTCTTCAGTTCTCGGCATATGGTCAAGGTCATCGAAATATGTTTGAAAATGGACGTTTTCGTAACTGATATTGCTGCGCCCGCATGCTTTCTTTACGAACTGCTCGATCCAGCAAATCGATCACATCGATGATCCAGATGCGCATGTTGTCGATTCAGTGGGGTGCTACTTGCACCGGAGACATAATGATGTACATTAACTAGCAATACTTTCCACCCCCTAATGTCTACTCTGGCAATACATCACGGCCTAGCGACTGCGAGGAAGCGTGTTTAGACAGTCACAAATTCACGTTATTCTGTTTGGGGACTTCAGTTAGTACGTAATCTAATTCTCTGCCTCCATTAGCGTGAAATGAAAGTTGGTATTGCAAGAGGTAATCGCCGAAGTATCGTCATACAACCACGACATCATGCTCACGGATTCGGAACCGGTGATTAACCATTTGACTTAGCTCTTGTGCTCACCAACGATGCCTTGACTATAAATGCACCTCTTGGCCAAAGCCATAACCCGGAGCTGCTCTTTCATTACATCCGTCACGCGGAATGCATCGGTGAGAAGAAAGAGGAAGCAAACGTTGTCACACATTTCAAAACAACGTTTGACATCGTTAAAAAGATAGGCTGGTCCATGCTAAACCAACTGCCACTGATGTCGTCTGGAGGGGGTTTATCACGTAGTTCACCGGGATAGGTGCACATACTTCGGAAACCAGTCCTACTCAGAAACAAACGACTTACTTACTGTGGAGACAGTATGGAAAATGCATGATCTGAAGGGATTCAGGATGGCACTTTTATAAAACCTGTCCGACTACTTCAAAATCGGATGCCCAAATAACTGGACATAAACACTGTGTCAAGTTGGTCCGTGAAGACATACGCTAAACTAACAAAACTTGGTGTTGAAATTCAGTATCAATCCTAGATTGCTGTATAGGCCCATCCGTAATTTCCGTAGAGTGAAGAACAGGATCTTAATTCTAGGTCCGACAATTGTTCGTCGGTACCTGCGCACGACGCGGCGAAAGCACTTTGTAAAATTTAAAGCATCGAATTCCAGAGGGTATCATCATCTCAAAAGCGTTTGAGAGAAAACCTACCTCCACCAGAGATAAGCCACGTAGAATTTAGGGCAGTAAATATGCTATAAATTCCAATGCATTGGGCGTGCACATCAATCCCAGCGTCGACAAATTTGAAAATAACCAATCTTTATCTTGGAATATATTTGGAACTGATCGGAAAGCCATCATTGAAGGCTTGGTAGACGACCGGTTAATTTATTTATTAGGATACACAACGTTTAGCCTTGACTTAAAAGCTTCTTCAGACGAATTTAATTAGATCAGCATTGGCATTTTATAACGACCATGGGTAAGCTATTTAAAGAGACTAATAGACTTACGGTTAATTTGTGATAGGTTATAGCAATCAAAGGTAACTAGGTTCGTGTGTACTCAGTTAGGGTCAAATGAGGAGCAGATGTTGATCAGAAGGTAGTTGCACTTATGGTCGGCAATCATAAGTGGTCCGTTGGAATGAACTTGGTCACTGATAGAACTTGTCTTCAGTACTTTAAAATCTAGATTATTGTTGGTTTTTGTGAGTGGTGTAATATTGTGGAATGTAGAAGCCACGATTAAACATTGCACAATAATCTGCCTCGACGGGGAATCGAACTCCGGTTGGTAGAGCAGCGGATTGGTAATCCGTATATCCGGGGTTCGATTCCCCGTCGAGGCAGATTATTGTGCAAATTTTAACTTAGGAATCTGTTGGAGGGGGCATTGATATTTTATTCCAACCTCGGATCTTTGGCTTGTGCACGGAGCATTCGAGCGAATTGTGTTGTTGAGAAAGTACAGTGCTATGGTAGCAAATTATTGTATTTGTTTCCAGCTCGGTGAATACGCGTAAATCAAAAGGTTACCAGCGCATGGCCGCTTACGCTACGCATAAAGTTTAAAGTTTGAAATTTGGAACACAATGCTCAACGAATTCCCCTTGTCTGACTACAATGGACGATGCACGCGAAGAAAAATCGCCTTGGAAAATCCGTAGCAAGTGAACAATCTCAGCAAATAACTGATTAGCGATTATCATAATGTTGACTGTTCATGTTCCGCTCCACAAGTCAGTGATGACAGTGAACATAGCTATATTTCCTGTTGTTCGTCAGCCATCCTCAGTTTACCTGCGCTTATAAAACGCAGGTACTATGCGGATAGAAGGCGAAAGCACAGAAACGCCTACCAGACGTTGAATTCGACATGGCTAATATTCTGTAGCGACTAAGAAAAAGGTAATGCCAAAGGTAATGGTACGTCGGTGTGATAGCATATTACCTCGGAAAGGACTCGGCGCATAGCGACAATTGTTTAGGAGCGGCAAATGGTTGCACCCGAGACGTACGACCCAGCTCGTTATCATATAGCTTATGTCCATAGCACAGTACACAGTTGTATGTGCCAAAGGTTGATTAGTTGGATGACAGCCATGTCACTTTTTGGAAATTTGCAAACCAGTGTGAACACTGGAAAACCAAATGCTTGATAGTGGGTAGCGGGACTTAGTTTATGTAGTACCACGGTTGGTTTAGCGTTAAAGAGGCCATAAGCGGCGAATATGTGGTATTAACACCTATCACTGCTTAAGCTTGCGCAAAATATGTTCTTTAAGAATCCGAGCGAAATTCGGACAGCAGATGATCGGCCCGGCCCAGTCTTAAGAGGCGGTCAGGGACACAGGGAGTCTGACGTGAACAACTTATCGCGTTCACACGCTGTGCGATCTTCTCCATCAGCTCCGTAAGCCTTACTTCACATATATAGCAAACAGCACTTCAATACACACTATGTAACCGTACCTACTGTTTATCTCTCATTGTACATGGTAACAATACTAATGCCATTTGCTTCACTATTCCTATATCGCTGTCCTTCAAAAATTGATACCCAAGATTTAAAGCTATCAATTCTGGTCACGTCTAAATGTTAAAGAAAACACCGACAGTTCGTATTGGGTACTTATTCACCTAAGTGCGATTTCACATCATTTGGCGAAAATGGCCGTAAGCCTAACCTACAAACCAAACCCGTGCACGTAAGTAGTACTCCTGTTCATGAGGTTTAATGAGTCACTATCCAGACTGTGGTAGTTCATACTTAACTTTAAATAGACGCATGTGAATATGTTCCATACGAACTATTATTGGTCTCGGATGACACCATTCTACGTCTATATGTATACCGAATGAATTTGACGAAGATACTCATGCGGCTTTTGTACCGCCAACTTAGTTTAGGGAAGAGGCACGGGGTCAAAAAACAATTACATTACTAGGACTTGAGGAAGGTAAATTTAGCAAGAACGAATATGGATTTCAGGTGTTGGGAATCAAAGGCAGAATTGATCTGTGCGAATTCCGTGGGCTGATCAAGAGCGACGTTGCCCTTTAAAGGATAAGGCATTATTGCACGCGGCGGAGAAGCATGATGCGTCCGTTCCCAATCGATTTACTAATCCAGGCCAATAAGGCGACGTGTGAGGTACATCTACCTGCATGATGAGTATTCTCGCATAACAAAAAGTTAGCTGTTAATTAAACTTCCCGGTGTGGCTGCGCCTGATGTACATGTTGACAAGGTGCCTAACTGTCAAATACCCAGTACCTTAATTGCCGGCTCCAGGTGACAGTCGATTGCTGTTGGAGGGGACAGAGTGCACCGTCCTCGTGACGATGCAAGGTTCAAAAAGTGGTTCCATCCTGTGTGGAACGGGCTTTGGTCCAGCCACTGCCTTGTGTACATCTGTTACACATGGTTTCCCAAGTCGGCAGCAATGATTCTGTTCTGCTTCTTGGAGGATTGTGGGCCGGTTCCGTTGATGAAACGTGGCTCCCATCCACATGCCTCCCCATTTATTCCTTCAAATTTATACCGGACATGTGGCTTGTGGGTGGAACATTGGGTTGTGCAGCGTAATCCACTCATGGTGCATTTATAGGCGCAGGCCTCTTGTGGCTGCCCCGTGAAGGCCAAGGTGAGAGGCGAATACGGACACTGATGTTGCCAATCCATGGGTAAAACAACGAGGAAACTACGTACAAAGATTCCAGAACAAAGGCGGCACATATCACAACTTCCGAAAAAGCAGCTAGAGTATAGAGCTCTGCTCAGAAGCCTGGCGATAGCAATGCATGCGCTTGACACGGCAGGAAATTGACTTCGAAAAAGTCGATGTAATCATGAAGGGATGGTGAGCAGCAAAACGAAGCTAATTGCTTTGGCTATAAAAAATAATCAACAGTAACAACTGCGTGCTAGAATAGACGGAGTAGGGCTGTCTATTGCCTGGCCACCAATCTTACTCCGACCACGATGATGAGCACAAGCGGATGGATCCGAGGTTAGAATGAACTATCAACGCCCCCTCGACCAGATGCCTAAGTACTGAAGACAAGTTCTATCAGTGACCAAGTTCATTCCAACCGACCACTTATGATTGCCGACCATAAGTGCAGCTACCTTCTGATCAACATCTGCTCCTCATTGGACCCTGACTGAGTACACACGAACCTAGTTAACTCTGATTGCTATACACTATCACAAATTAGCCGTATGTTTATTAGTCTCTTTATATATCTTACCCATGGTCGTTATAAAATGCCAATGCTGATCTAATTAAATTCGTCTGAAGAGGCTTTTAAGTCAAGGCTAAACGTTGTGTATCCTAATAAATATATTAACCGGTCGTCCACCAATACTTCTTAAATAATGACCTCTTTTCTTTGGTGGGAATCGCGCTATATACCCATCCATCTCATCTCGTTGTCGTCCAAATAATTAAGGTTGTAGTCACACTTTCGCTCAGACAATACCATGAGTGCAACCTCTTATTTTCACAGTAGCACGTATTGCACCAAAATCATTCCTGCACTAGGAACCTGCTTCTAGCCCGAGAAAGCCGGACAGAAGCAGTCGATGGCAGAGTAGAAGTGGACGTTGTATGTCTGGATTATTCCAAAGCTTTCCATCGCCTGCGAAACCGCATTTTCCTACATAAGCTTTGAAGCTAGGGAATCACTGACCCTGGGTTCAGTTAGATAATCAAAATCCGCATTCTACGTCAGCTGAAGATGAGAGTCCGCAGCTCCCATTCCCACCCAATTAAAGTCAGTTGTGGTATGCTCCAAGGATCGGTACTGCGACCATGTTTAGTTCTAATATACATTAATGGCTTCTACAGAGTACTCCAGGAGAAGTTTTTAATATTCGCAAATGAACACACAGAATTGTTCAGTGATCTCGATTGGGTCTACTCGTAGTAAACAAAATATCGCTTCCAGTACAAACTGGTGAAATGTAGAGTAAGTATACGCATTCAGCTTACCCATAAATATCGACTTTTGAACGGCACTTGCAACGTGCTTCCCATGAAATTGACTACTCTGTATACCTTCTGCACGAAACAGGCCGAAAAGTTTTCGAGAAGTGGCGGTCGTCATATTGGATCTTGGCGGAGGGCTTTTAGAAAAGTTCGAGCTGTCCTTCCACAAATGCCAAACGCTTACGTGATGCCCACTTGTAATACGCCATCTGACCCTCGCGTCCTTGGTGCATACATGAGGTTGACGCACTTGAAGCTACCAAACGTAGAGCAAGCAAACTCGTTAGGTGGTCGTTATACCTCCCCTACCAACGCAGACTGCAAGCTATGAGATTGTGCAATGTTGAATATAGGCGTCAGTGAGGACACCCCATCATCATCAGTAATAATACTGACGAACCCAAATCACACCTGTCGTGATCTGTTGCAACTAAGCTAAAATACAAAACTCAGGGGTTACCTGCTCAAACTGACCATGCTCTACAGTCGAGTTGATTAACGACAAAATGTTTTATCCCTTCAAGTGTCCCGAACATGAAACGCCTTTCCAGCCCACGTCATCTTTGCCTCTACATTAAAGCTTTCAAAAAAAACGCCTTGAAGACAAGTCTACCAACTTATACTACTTGATATAGTTCGTTTCACTCAGAGGGCGATTTAACAAGAACTAAACTATGTTCTCACTAGCTCTCTGCATAACGTTACGATTAGAAAACGTGCATCAGTGTGCGCATGTATTGCTTGGTGAGACACTATAATCTCGAATGTTCTCCCTGTCCTCTGTCATTGTCTTGCGTTTGGTTTTATCCTCTTTATTCTGGTCATTCTACTGGACTATTCGATCAAAAGCAATGGTACCCCTTCTAAAGCATTGCTCTTCGTTTATTACTTACGACTCTGGAGTTAACAAATATCATAAAATATCCCAGTAAGTTAGATGAACCACAGTTTTGGTATATGCCAATAACCTGAATACACGTCCGGGCTACAAACGAGTAACAGTTAGCAGCACCGATCATTCTATAGCCAAACTATCCTCCGTTGTCCACATTAAAAAGCCACAAGATGTCACTGAAGTGAATATAGTTACAAATTGAGACAAGTCTTCTACCCAAACATAATGCGACTGAGGAAAAGGATTGCTACTATAGACTTCAGTTGGATTTTAGACACAGATATATCAACATAATGTGACCAAATTCTGTTATGAGCTGACAGACGGCAATCGGATATAAATCAGAATCATCAGTGCTGATCACTTTTCTCAATGAACCGCAAGAAGACTTGTAGACTTAAGGTGAAATCCTGTGCTTTAGTGAAGTGACTTTTGCTCGTATTACTGAAGAACTGTGCTACCGCAAATCATATTTCTATCCGGATAAGCCTGGAAAATAACATTTGCCGTGAGATCAGGTGGATGATGAAACAAACGGTAAGTCGCGATGGCATAAGTGCTCTTGGATGTAGATGAATAAGATCCCGACATCTACTGCACCATCGGTGACTCACTCTCTGTCTGATCAGCTGAACGGCTACAGTGGTCAACGGACCCACTGCTTGCTGTAGACGTTAAACCACAGTACGATAACCTAAAACATCTGCACATAATCATAGCAAGCGGACGTGATAGGTTATATGCAGTCGTATACACTAGCCAAACATCTGACTGTGTCTTACACACTGTTCCCAATTGAGAGCAGATTCGCGGATTGCTGGAGAATTGCCAGCATAAAGATAGTACCGAAGAAAGTAACGGACAATAGTCTACCACTACATGTACTTCCGTGTCTTCAAAGTTTTTTTGGAAAAATTATCCTCAGTGGAACACTAGCCCAATCACATTTAGATTGCTCACATCAATTTGCTTATAATAGCTCAACGCAGTGGCTTTCCTAGTGCATCCAGTGTTTTCATCTCTAGACAGAATGAGCAAATCTATACTTGTCAGCATCCTTGAACAGCAAAGATTTCGGCTGTCTTAACAGTGAAGTGTTGTTGAGTAGTTTACGCTCTAGTTATAGTTAAACTGCCTTAGTCTCCTTGTTTATGCATTATTTTACCAAAAACGTTCATCTTTCCGAGTTTAGTAGCAACAGCTCTTTGCCACTTGCCACAACTTCCGGCATCTGTAAAGGAGCCATTATTTTTCCCTTCATAAACCAGTCTTCCAAAATATGTTGATGACCTAGCCATCGACTTGAATCACGCAACCTCAACTTCGTTAACTAAACTCAACATTTTATTTGCATGGCTACTGGGATGATCAAAATCCCAGTACTTAATGCTAGATGTGTTCACTTCATAAAGCATCCCGTAACTACAAACGTGTCATTTACTGTCTCAAAATTCAAATCGATGGTAACGTCTTGTGGATCTCACCAGCAGTGAATCTGTTTCAAACCTCACTCAGGCACGTTTCAGCGTGGTCACTTTACGTGAATAGAATATCCACCAACCTCAGGCGACTTTTGTTTAAGGTCCCTGGATTGCGATCATTCTCCGTACCACACAATTTGATTCCGAAATCCATTACCGCATGTACGCTGCCACAATTGAATTACAACTCTCCTGCGATATTTTAAGACCTATCGTGTGATCATCTTCTGTTACTTGACTGGTCGTTGAAACCAATGTCTCGCTGGAGTGGCATTCCAAAACCAACTTTGACTCAAATGATTATAACTACGCCCGTTAATACCAGTATAAAACGCTTACAAAATGCTCACCGACATAAACCAACCATTGCAAAGTGCATTGCCTAACTATGAATCCACGTCATCAATCAGACGAATGTACAGAACTGTGCATGTCACCAATCATCGGTCATTCCCTACCCAACCGGATTTCTGCTTGATCAAATTGTTGTTATCCAAGAACTGATCAATGAGCTTTATTAGTGATGTCATTTTATCCATTAAACTTTTCTGTTGCTTTCTTCCGCTTCAATCGCAAAACTTTTTCATCAAATAGATGACATGTGCGTCGCGGTTGAAAATTCCACGTTCGTATACACGCATTCTTCACCTCACCTGCTTAACACAACTTTACTTCTTGAGGAATCGTCAGCAGTGGGCATTCCATCTGACCCCTGTGGGGCTCGAACCCGCAAAGACTGTGCCAAGTTTTGTTGAGATCACTGACTTATAGGGGAAGCAAACAACCGTCGGGACTAAGTCACTGGTCAAATCAAGACAAGAGTGTACTTTTAGGCACTCATGACTATGGAATTTTCAGCCTTCATACACATGTCATCTAAATGATAAAAAAAGAACTCAAAGGCAATAGAACAGCAACCAAAGAAAAACCTCTATGAAATCCAGTTCGCTGGCAGAATTTACCGGCTAGTTTTGCATAACAACATTTTGATCAATTAGAACTCTGGCCAACTAAGGAATGACCAACGAACCCTAAGCCTTCTTGCTGGTATATATTGCTCTATACTTTTGTCTGGTAGACGAGCATGATAGACAGTTGGAAGATGCAGTGTAAAGGGGGTGGCTAAGGTTAGTGATTATTTTTGAAGCGTTTAGGGCATGAATTTAAGTGCGTTAGTACAATTGTTTTTCAAAATTTGCTTATGGAATACCATTGCAGCAAGACAAGCTGCTCAGTGACCTGACAAGAAGCTTGAAATGTTTCCACAGTAGGCCTGGAAAAACTACGGGAGGGCAATAAAGCCAGTGTGGTAGAATACGCATAGTGATGTAGTTCAGCATCAAATTGTATGTTACGCAGGATTCTGGTAACCGCAAGTTGCTGGCTTTCATGAATATTTGAATGATGTAGAGTGACCACAACAAATCTTGGTTCAGTATAACTAAGCTATCTGCTACTATCTGAAGTTTGGACATTCCGTGAAAAGTTCCCGATAAGGAGCAGCTTTATCAATTGAAAAATGCATCTCACTATCATTGGGCGCTTGAGGCGTCAAGCTGCGGAAGTTTGACCATTACACCTTTACGTCTAGAAGCTGGCAGCTTAGCTGAAGAGAACAAGATTTAATGATTCACACTAATGATAACAGAATGGTTTCTTCTGGGACACGTATAGAGTCAATATAAGTAGAGAAGTAGAGAGAGAGAGTGGGGACATAATAGCTCATTGAATGACGCTGGATGTTGTGGCAAGTGGTAAAGAGCATTTGCCTCCAACCCTAGTGACCTAAGTGCGTTTGGCGAAATGATTGTTAGCAAAAATATCATGAAAAGTTGCATACCAGACGTTTGTAGACCTTGCAACAGCAAATTGCTGTTGACACAGCCGAAAGCGTCGGTCTGATTGAGGAAACAGATTCGTGTGGGTTTGCTGTCTGGCGACGACAAGATTGAATGCGGTATACAAGCTACTGCACCTTGTGTGATTTTTGTATTTCTTTACGCATACTGAAATGAGGCATCTAAACGGGACTGCCCCAGATTTTTTCAGGAATGTTTTTCTCACAAACCTCCAAAGCTACAAATGTGGATCCAATGGGACAATAGTTACCGGTCCCTTTCTTCGGTACTGGTGTTGTGATAGCAATCCTCAAATATCCGCGATTTTACCCCGCTTTGCGCACATTATATATAACCAGGATGGAGACTGGGCTAACGAATCGGTACGTTGTTTGAGGATGATGACAGACAATCTGTCAGGTCCGCATACCTAGCCTGCGTGTAGCTGTGTCAGTTTTCAGTGCAATGATACAACGTCGACAGGAGCCAGTGAGTCCGTAGGCCATTGAAACTGTACGACTGATGAGTCAAAGGCTGAGTCACTGATGAAGCGGCGGAAGATGTGATTGAATTCTTCTGTCTACATCAGAATTTGTGCCTTGAGGATTGACTCCGCTGAGCAGTTTCCTGATCCACCAAACCTTACGATCACTATTGTTTCCAGAACTGTTTGTACATAAATATGTTTGAGTTGGTGAACTTCTTCCTGTGCACGTGCAAAAAGAGACTTCATTAAAGTACGGTCCTTGCCTTTGAAAATTCTTTCCTTGTGCCTACAAAGATTTTCGAGTTGGGGTGAAAAAACGTGATCAGCACGGATGAAGATGGTTTCTATCGGGTAGCCGAGCTTATAACAGATATAGAGCTAACTTTCATTTAGTTACAATATGCTGATATCTGTGTTGATTAACAAAAGGAAGAATGTAGGGTTAACCATTTCTCCCAGTCGAGCTAACTTTGGATAAGCGGGGTTATATCCATTTTTATCTACAATCATCGCAACGAGTGGTATTCATTTGGCTTTTGTAACTATAGATTTCAGACGATAGTGTGTCTATAGAATGACCTGAAATACCTAGTGTCAAATTACAGACTAAAAATTCTTTAGATTTTTGACAATTACTAAATCCGTGGTTGCTACTAGCCTGGTGGGACATTTTACAATATTCTGTAGTCCAAGAATTGTGGGCAATGGTGTCAAATCTATTAAAATCACCTGCGCATATGCACATAGACTGGTCAGTTATCCCAAAAAACAGCAACCGTAAAATCATCATAAACTTTTTCTGCTCTGTGTGGGGACAACTTAGAGATATTTAGATATTGGTCAGTAATCTTGTGCGGTCCACATTCAGGTAGTTCGGTCTATACTTTAGGACCAAGCAGTCGTTACGTGGTGCGAGTAGCAGAAGAGACTATTCAATGTTAAACCAAAAGAAGCATTAATTAAGATTGTGACACTGCCGCCGCGATTCCAGTAGGCGTCTGTGCGACCAGCAAGAAAACAAATAAAACCGATCACTGCAACAACGGCGTACTCAACCTCAGTTTGTGTTCATGTCGTTTGTAGCTTAATGATTCCTACTTGTGCGTATTCACGACAGTTAATAATTTCTTTAAGTTCCTCCATAATTTCCAGTAGCGAATGAACACTTGCATTCAGAAAAGTGGGTATGCTCGTGCTTGTCAAATTTTCCTCCTCAGAGCAACTTTGCACCAAGCACCAAGTTTTCTACAGATTTGGACCGCTTTCGTGTGCATTCGTCTTACTTTATTCCTGATAAATCGGTTATCCTTGTTGACCTACGCGGAAAAACATATTGACTTTAGATAGCTGGTAGAGGTTCTCATGGTACCACTTGTAGAAAAAGAGTACATGAGCAAAACAATGCGTTTTAGGCAGCATCGTCGAATGCCTGTGTGTAGATAGTTCCATGAAAGTGAAAATGTACAGAATGCCCAAATTTTAAGGCTCCGCCGCAGATGTAAGTACGAATGGCAGGAGAATATGGTGCTGAAATGTACGAGCAACACCAAACTACTATACAGATTTGTGGATGGCAAAGAAAAGGTTCAGCCCGGAATACCACGACTCAAGACGGCCAGTGGCCTAGCAACTACTGCTGTGGATGCCGAAAACGCTCCACTCCTGTAGTTTTGATCGGTAGCTAAAGTACTACGGAACCTTTGTCCTATCAACTCCCAGCAAATATCCTTGGCTTATCCAGCGTCATCTTTACTCCAGCAACTGTTGCAAGCAAATTACAGTCTCGCCGGTAATACAGTGCCACTGGAATCGATATGCTTTGCCAAAAGCACTGAAAACCATTTCTCCCACCGTAACAGCGCCACCTGAAACAAATTCCAGGGTCTGCTTAACTCCCATCTACTTCCATATGAGTGGAAAAATGGAATTACCACTCCAATATAAAAAGGATGTTAGTAATCGGATCCTGCCAACTACCGACCTATTAGTCTCCTTCCTGTTTTATCAAAGGTCATGGAACCGGTGATCGTAGATCAACTGACTCGATACTATGAAAGACAGCAAATAATTTCGAATACCCAACATAGTTTCAGACGCAGACGTTCTTCTAGCCAATTTGCTGATTACTCGGGACTCATGAACCAGGGCGGCTGATGAAGGAGTCCCCATAGATGTGATATACTTGGATTTTTCTAAAGCATTCAACAAGGCCAATCACTAGTTCTACTCCGACTGCTTGCTGCATACGATATCAACGGTTCCCTGCTCACCTTGTTGGAAGACTACGTATACGACAGAGAAATAATGGGAAGAGTAACCGACAATTACTCTGAAAACCTGTGCTTCTGAAATTGTTTACCACAAGGATCCATCCTCGGCCCGCTACTGTTTTTAGTCTACGTTAATGAGCTTCTAGCAGACATTCTATCTCTAATGCAAATATTTGCAGACCATGTTAAAATATGGAGATCAATTCGCTCAGCATCCGACTGTTTCTACCTCCAGGAAGATCTGATTCGGATTAACATATGGGCAGAAAGGAACCAGCCCCCACTGAACCCTGCAAAGTGCCACCTGCTGACGGTGCGCAGCGCCTTCGTTAACACGCCTTTTGGGGTAACACGTCCTGTAACACGTGACTAGTGAACGCGACTTAGGTATAATCGTGCAAGAGAGACTTGCCAATTCGCTCCAATGTTCGAAAGCAGCAAGTGTGGCGAACATGAAGTTGAGATTTTTGAGGCGGGCTCTTGACACCTTTGAGCGACGGTTAATACCATTGCTGATTAAATCCTACATTCGCTCTCACGTTGAATATGCTATTGAAGCCTGGTGTCCATGGTTAAAACGAGGCATTCGCCCATTGGAATAACCCAAAAGAAGAGCCACAAAGGCAACGCGTGGACTATCCGGTATAAGTTACGAACTGCGTTTTCGTGTACTCTGTGTTCTCATTAAAACACCGACGGCTTTGTGGAGATCTTACTCTCACATACCGGATACTAACTGAAAGCGAGCATCCATGTACATCTCTGTTGTCCCTAGCCTCTCACAACAAAACCGAGGAAACCACTTGAAACTAATGACACAGCACTCTCGTCTGAAATCTATCAAGTATTTTACTCAGGGAATCTGTTCTCACTGTAATGCATTACAAAGATATGTAGTGAACATACCAGACATGACGACATCCGAATGACTCGAAGACTATGCTCTTAGTGATAAACGCTACAGAACAGCTTGCTAAACTGCAAGGGTTTTACCACTGATACTTTAAGTTCCACGTTAAAATATTTGGTTATAATTTCTTTTGCATATCCATCCTGTGGGTCTTGTAAATCTATGCTTTTTATTCCATCATACACTATTGAACTACATGTGGTTTAGCGTCGCTCACTCTCCACTAAGTTGGGCGTTACTTACGTGCAGAGAACAGTGTGGCCCTCTTAGCAAGAGAAGAACGTAGGCCGCCGATTAACTCATGACATCACTAGCAGTTCGGTCTGCATAGCGATTACAGCGGAGTCATAATGAGAGTTGAATGGTAGAATCGTATCACATTTACCCAATTTGTCCAGATGGTCGTTACCATCCCCGTAACACAATGTTTTTAGCCACAGCCTGGTGACATGTCAGTAGCAAGTACGGTCTAGCCAAAGGGCAGATGGAATGTGCAGTGTTGGCGATTCCCAAAAGGATGAGACAGAATTTCCGTGAATTTACGCGCGTGTGCTGGAAGTATTACTGGGTCTGCAAGTATTGTATCTCTACTTAGTATATTCCATCCCCGTACTACCCGTTTGAACACAACTTTCTTTTATTTTCTATATATCAACGTTATTGTGATTCCACTTTGAGCACAATACTGTAGATCATTCAAGTAATTCAAGCTGACTCATAACAGCAGATGTATAGGAAACTATGGCGCAATTTGCTTCGATTTCATTGGCCGTTTCCTTCTATTGTGATATAGTGGAATCATCCGCGATTTACTTGCTACCGATCAGGAGCAGTCCGTTCATCAGTGACCTGATATATATATATATTATATATATATATATATATGCACCAGTAGGTGCAACGCGTGTGGATTGAGGAGGAGGTGCATCCTGATCTGAAGGATGCTCTTGTGCTGCCAATGTATGAGGGCAAAAGTAGCAAGTAACGATGTATGAAATATCGTGGCATCAAATTGCTGAGTTGTGTGAGAAAGGTGCCTTTCCGGATCATGCTAAATCGCCTCGACAGTCAGGTTGTGGAACCGAAAGTGCAGGAGGAGCAACGTGAAATTCTGTTCTGGGCGGCGCACCATCGATATCGCGTTTGCGGGTCGTCAGTGATAAGAGGAGTGTAACCACAAGCAGAAGTGTAGAAAAGGGCACCAGCCGTTGTACTCGCTGTTTCTTGATTTCACCAAAGCATTTGAGACGGTGAACTGCAGGCATTGGGGTTGGTGTTGTTGATGTTTGGTTATCCGAGTAGATTTGCAAGTATAAGAAATTTTAATACACTGGCAGGCGGGTGTGGGTAAATTGCGTGGACGGACCTCGGATGACTCTGCAGTTATCGCTGCTGTGAAGCAAGGCTGTGTATAAACTACTGCCGTGTTTAATATTCGTCTTCATGCCATGAAGTTGTGTGCGTTTCATGTGGCTAGTGCTTACGGTGTTTGTGTTGAATACAGTATTCACGGTGCGTGGCTGAACATCCGTCGGTTTCGTGTTAGATCCCTGGTCTGTAAAACAGCTATCAGTACGTTAGTGTTAGCTGACGACAGAGCGTTGTTTGCACACAGCGTGGATGACTCGCAGCACGTGACTATTGCTACGGCTTGAACTATGTCAATTTTCGTGCTCAATGACAACACAAGCGAAATCTGTCTGTATCTGTCAGCCTTCACTTGAAGTGCAATCAGCAGTGTTACGGTCCCAGTGATCGTAGTGACCAATGCTCACTTCAATCTGAATAGCCCTTCACATTGAGATAGCGATTCGCATTCCAATCAAACAACTTGCAATGCAAAAGGGCCTTCCAAGTAGTCATTAACTGTAGTGTTACGTCTTGCACTTTGTGACCCGGTAGCCAAAAGCGTAGAGGATTCCGCTACTATTCCATGATCGCAGATTCGAGACTTGCTATCTCAAACTGTGAGAAAAACTGCTATCGAAATGCGTCGTGTTTGTGCAGTGTATTCGGGCGCGCAGCAATCAATTTCCATCTGCTGCGGCTACGGTCCCGGTGAACGCAGTGACCAACGTTCACTTCAATGTGAATCGTGCTTAACATTGAGATTGCGCGTCGCAATACAATCACATAACGTGTAGTCCATAATTGACCTTCCAATTATAAACCTGCTTGAACTTCACGCTTGAGTGACTTTCATATAGAGTTTAGTCTACGAGGCTCTCGATAATAGTCATCGCTGAACAAGTCACAACTGCCGTCTGTTGGAGTGCACACTGAGACTATAAACAATTTGCGTAGCTCCTTGCGACTCCTGTTAATTCTATGTGAATAACGAAACCGAACTGCACACAGCCGGTTTCTAATGGTGAACGATACCAACAGTGCGGATTCGGTCTTTACACGTAATGCTGTGCGCACACCAGCCAAATCCGCACGGGTTGTTTCTGGGTCGACAGAATTCGCAGGTTAGATGTGACTTCGTGGTTAGGGGCTGATACTAGCATAAGCACAGCAGTCGTGGTTCGGAAAGACATTACTACATCTTACGAGCTAGACTGGCTTGTTGCCAAAGCGACATGACTATTCGTCGAATCGCATCAGCCGAAAGGCGGAAAACGGTCGGAGAGCTACCAATTAAACTGCACAGTTAGCAATGCAATCAAAAGTGGAAGAAGATCCATGAATACAGAAAGCAGATAACAAAAACAGGGATTGTTGAGAAATGAGCAGATGGCGTTTAATGAGGTCGCATGTAGATAAGGAGCAGAAGCAGCAACAGATGAACACAGTGTAGAACAATCATGTTGTTTATCAGACAGAGTAGTTATAGTAGGTTGTTAAAGCGGATGTGGGGCAATGTCTAAGAGGAGTCTATCTCTGGCCTTTGCCTCAATAGCCATCTCATAATGGAAAGAGAGTGAGTGGAAGGAATCCCACTAAATCGAAGTCAGTGTCTGTTTTTTCATGAGCCTAATTGTTTGATCGGTTACCAAACAGGGACTCAATCCTCCCCACGATTTCAGCAGAGAGTGTCAGAATACAATGCTCCGTAGGAGTGAATCGAAGAGCAGTGGCCTGATTTATTTGCGATTCATTTTCGCGTGGTCACAGTTTTGGTAACCAGAAATGCGTGAGCTTTACAGGACGTACGTTTGTTAGGCGAAGGCACACCACGTGCAGATAAAGGTATCCAAACGGAGAAATGTGAGAAAAGACACCAGCCTTTGTATTCGCTGTTTGCTTTTTTGTCAAAGCGTATGATACGGTGAACTACGGGGCATTTTGGCTAGTGTTTGTTAAATTTGGTTGTCCGAGTAAGTTTGTAAGTTTAATTGTTTGTCTGCAAAATGCATGCTGGTGAGAGTACAGCTGTGTGGACTTAACTTGTATGACCGCAGTTGTTTCTGATTTGAAGCAAGGCATGGTCTTAGCCTGTGCCCTATTTAATATTTAGCTTCACGCCATGAGGTCTTATGCTTTTGTTGTTGCTTGTGCTTACTATGCTTGTCTGAAGCACCGTATTTTTGATGATTCGCTGAACGGCAGTAGTTTCTGTGCGAGTACCCTAGTCTGTGAGACAACCGTCTGTGTATTGTTGTTCGCTGACGACTGTGCGTTGTTCGCACACAGCGCAGATGAGTTGCAGCACATGACTGGTGCTCTGGATTCTACTGCAGCCAAATTCGGGCTCACCATCAACACAAGCAGACTGTCTGTCTCTTTCATGCTTCGCTGGAGGTGCCACCTACATCGGTGTCTCGAATTAGCATTGGTGCTGAAGTATTAGAAAATACCTACCGGTTTTGCTAACTTGGGTTTGTGCTTTTGACTAACCAGCAAATATACAATAGGCTTCATACCAACGTATTGAAGGTAGCGGTAGCAATCAGGAAGCTTGCTTACCCAGAGTGGACCAAGCACCAGCTTGGCTTTGGAACGAACCCGATGGTCTACAAGTTCATGGGGCTGTCTGTTCACCTATTTGGTAGCGAAACGTAGACAACGAACTGGCGAGATGTGAGATATCTCGAGCGGTTTCATCAACAGTGGCTGCGACTGATTCAGCGTATCGGTTTGTGCACAAGAGTTGCAGACACAGAAATGTTGCGCCGAAGTAGAATGTATGCATTGGAATGCATACTATTGCAGAGACACTTGAGGTGGTTCGACCATATGTGGCGTATGGATTGGACCCGGATAAGGAAACAGCTGCTGTATGGCAAGTTGAGTGCAGGGAAGCGGTACTTTGGAAAGCCGAAGTTACGTTAGAAGGACATGATAAAATTGAGCCTATCACGTTCTAAGCTTGATTTCAGATGTTGGAAATCGACGGTGGTTGTTCAGCGTACATGACGCGATCCAATCACGAAGGCCGTTTCCTATGGGAAAGTGAAGGTCCTCTTGTATGCATAGAAGAAGCGGCAGTTGCGGCAGCGATAGCCGCTGATGTGGTGTACTCCATCTACTTCTAGCACTTGCTACTGTTGCACATGCGGTCGCGAGGGCCTCGGTCAGGCAGGTCTAAGGAGCCACAAGCGAGGCCACTCGGGACCAGCATCGAAAAGACGACGGGTTCTGCAGAGAACGCAACCGCAACAGACGCAGCGTTTGCAGTTATGCTGCATTCGATTTACTAGCGGACTGCATGCATGCTGAGTCAGTTTATTTTAGGTGGTGGGTTTGCTATGTTGACTTAATGCTAATTTTCTTACCACATTTTAACGTCTGAGAAAATAACCTAATAAGTTGCAAATGTCGCTTAAACGAATGGTGCTTAACTTCGTTTTCTCTCTATTTTGCATAAGTTTCTCGATGTGTTTATCCACCATCTTTCATTTAGCAAAAGTCTATTAATAATCCATGTATATCATGTGCTAATTTAGCGGCATTTCCGTATGGTATTTTCGACGTATTTTATTACTTATTTCACTCCATGTGATTAGCTGTTTTTTGACATCCTCGGTGTGGCTGCGCTTGTCGTTCATGTTGACAAGGTGTCTACCTCTCTATTACCCACCGCCTCGTTTTTACTGGATCTAGGAGACAGTGGGTCGTCGTCGGAGGGGACGTGGTACACAGTTCTTGTGGCCATGCTAGGCTCGAAGAGCGGTTCCATGCACTCAGTGTGGAGCCGACTAGGCTCCAGCCACCGCCTTTTGTGCGATTGATTCTCAAATACAGCGTGCCTGTGTTTGCCTGAGAAGCAGTGTGGGCCAGCTTCGTTGATGAAACTTGGCTCCCATCCACATGCCTCCCGGTCTGATTCCTATGGGTTTACACTGGATATGGGGTGTGTAGATGGTGCTCTGGGTGGTGCAACGCAAGTCAACCATGGTCCGTCTGTAGGCGCAGGCGTCCTGTGGCTGGCCACAGTGACAGGCAAATCTGAAACCGGAAGCCGCCAACCATTATATATATATATATATGCATCATGCACCATCGTTCGTCTACGTCTGACCGCGGGGCTAGTGTTTGGATTATATGTAGACGTTTCGGTTTCCTTAGTCGTCATACCAACCGTATTTGTGGGAAACCGCAAAGTACTCCAATGCTGTGTTCATCTTTTATCCTCTGAAAATAGTTCAGATAATGATTTCTGTTCCGTGTTTGTAATATTGCTATTTTACTCGAATAATAAAATTTGTCCGATGACTCTGATAAAAACACGTGAAATGAGGGAAAAGAGTGCTAAACCCAGGTAAACGCGGCAAACAGTACTGTTGCAAGTAAAAATGACGTCATAGACCCTAGTCCCTGTTTTAATGCAATATCGTGGTATGCGCAAGCAAATTTCTCGGGCTTGAAATTGCTATTGGGGGACAATTATATTAGATAGCTGAACAGACTGTCGAAATTATATCCATACTTTCAGACAAAATGGAAACGTTGGAAAACATTTGGCTAATTACAGTGAGAAAAGAGCTCGAGCTGATTCTTTTTCAGATATTCTCAAAGCCGGTTCATATTTATTTCAGTCTCAGGTCTGCTAAGAGCCAAAACACAAGATCAGTGCAGTGAAGTTCATAAATGCGGCGTGCGTTAAGGATTCCTCCAGATGTCCACACGAAAAATGTCATTACACCAAACCTGGATGAAATATCTCGCTTGAAAACAACAGGTATACTCTTTCGGGGACATGCAATATGAATATGATTGACACCATTTGTGTAAGATTATGAAGTACCTCTTTCCGCTTTCTCTGTCCGACAATGATCAGCTTAGATAGTGAAAATTTCATAAACAGTTTCATTATAATGCAAAATACTTTGAGCTCCATTCATAATATAGTAACGTGATTTCTTTTGAGGATGATACAACCTTGATTTGTGAACTTCTTTGCAATAACTCCACAAACGCCGTGCTAAATACGATTATGAATCATGTAGCTTGCTCCCTTTTCAAACAGACGCTCCATGAACTATAAAACGCAGCCTGGATTTATCCGCAAAATGGCGCAAATAACAGTGAACAACAAGGATACTAGCCATTCCATAGACGCGAATGCAACAGTGATGAGGATGCTGAGTTATTCGCGCCTTCACACGATCGCATTCATTGTGTGCGCATAGAGTGCAGGACAGATTCACTCAAACTGCCACGTTCTAACATCGTAGTAAATGCCGGTAAACATACAGTACTACGCTTAAAACTGTCACAAGTGTAATAATATCAAAAGGATATACACCGTGGAATAGCTTGTGGTGAGATAGAGCCTGTGCATTTCGGCCCAATTTTGCAAGGGCTGGTGTGTTAATCATAGCACACGTCCTATGCGTTTTAGTCCCAACCGGGGCTGTTATGTTCGAAAAGTAATTTTACGTGGTCCAAAGGTGGTCGTTTTAAATTATAATTCTTCGCAACGCGCCAAGCAGAAAGAGTCAAGTTTTACCCTAAGTCAGCCTTCAAACGCCTTTAAACTAGTACAAACTACTCAGCCTAACCAAACTCGTGTCTCACAGTATCTTCTACGAGCCTTTCGAAGACATCCGCTTATCCGTTTAACACCGATCAATCTAAATTACCGCAGCATATTTTTGTTTTCCCCTCTCTTTTCCCTCTCCCCTCTAATTCTGATAATACTAGTGAAACACACAGTAAAAGATCTGTAATGGAAAGCTCTGAAATATATGCGACTATGTGCAAATCCTGCTCTCTTTAATGATCAATATCAAGTCCTTAACGTTTCTTCGCTGATAAATACGCTTCCTTTGCTCCGCAATTAACTTAACTAAATAAACATTTTAATATTACTCACTGAAACTCGTCAAAATAACTACACATCAGACCAACTGCTTGCCATCAGTGGTTCCAGGCTGGTTAGGAGTGATCGAAAAAAGGATGATAACTGCATTTTTCATCACTTGAAGAACCTCATTACTTAACCCACTTATACGCACGTGCCAAGATATCAGCTGTTTAGGTAAACGTAACTCTTAGTGGCACGGTATTCCTTGTAGGTTATAATTACCTTCCCCTGCGGTCAAAGTAAGTGAAGAGGATCATTTAAATGACATCTGCATTTGTGCATAAAAATACACTCCTAAACGGTTAGTAATATGGATTTTATGCTACCCGGCATTTGCTAGTCTAACTTGATAACGGAAGTAAAGCACACTGAGTTCGTTAAATCTGTGATTACTGGCGGATGAGAGCAACATATCCTCGGGAATACCACCAAGGGAAAAATTATACCAACTCATGCTTTTACCTCAGGAGCGTTCTCAGCAAGCACTAACACATCGAATAGTTTCGTTGGCTGTGATCATAAAATTGTTAAGGGAAAAATGGTCGCTACACCATCGCATGTGCTTCTGTTGTTGGTCTCACAATACATGCAACTTAAATTGGAAAACTTCCCCTCTCTGCTTAGGTGCCGAAATTACATCTATGACATCAATAGAATTCTTGGCATTTATGGCAACGTGGATTTGGGCTGAAACATGCTTACTCGGATCGATAATAGAATACATGAAACAGCCATCACTGAAGACACCATCAACCCGAGGTATGTGGAAGATAGGGTTTTTTTTATCGAAGTTAGGCAAATTGTGCGTTTTAAGCAAGAAATCATTGTTGAGTAGTCGAAGTAAAATCTACAATTCTTACCTGGCTCAGACAGGAAAAAAATACACGCTAGGTGTAGCAGAAATCTAGTTGAAGAGCTGTCAATAATTTTAGGAAAAAGCCAGGGTAACATGACCCACCCAAAGTCCCGTGTCCACCCGCGTGAAAGCAAAGGTTTAGATTTCATAATTGACAAGACTAAGATCTTCAGCGCATTTTGTACTAGATATTTTAGGTAAGAAAAAGAACTGCTTGTATTTGCATTCGAAATATATATATCTGCGTAAGTCTCAGTTAATTGCTTTGATGCGTCCATGATCATACTTTTAATAAAAGCTCCGGACCAGATGCGATCTCCAGAGCTTTTATCAAGTACGTTGGTAGAGTTATTTGCGTAGTATCATTAAATAAATTCTCCCTGTCCGTCCGCTCTGAACAATATTAAAAATACTGAAATTACTGTACAGTTATCTCGCGACATAGGTCCGGATCGGAATGGATATTTGCAACTACGGAACCATCTGCCACGTTAATCGATAAAAAGAAAGTAATTTATTTATCTACAAGTGATATATGACCCCTGAGAGAACTAATGTTGTGGTTTACGTGATATAAGAAAACAATTAACATAAAAGAGGGAGTGATGTTGATTTAGATTAAGTTGACTGTGGGCATCTAGTTGTTCTTATGTTGTTTAGACAGTTGCCGGTACTGAATCTGGATGCTGTTACGAACTGCTTGTCTGTAACACGTTAGTATATTGTGGAAAGTCCATAGAAAAGTATGCATTACGGCGTGCTTAGTAATTGTGCCTATCCGTAGTGAGAGCCGGTTCTAGCGATTGCCATATACCAGTATAAAATGTAGACTGATTTTATGGCTAGGAAGACGTAAGAGTAACAATTAGCAGCCATTACGCCTGCGATAGCTAGTGGTATTCTACGGTTCAAGTGCGGTACTCTGTCTATACATATTATTATCTTTATTACAATAAAGTGGATTAGTGACAGAGCCAAGCTAGATCGTGTACTAAGAATTCATTGAAGCATGGCTTTATCGAACTGACATTCATACACGATCATACTATGAAAACCGCCAAGGCCGTTTATGTAGAAAACGCTTTCTGTAGATGCGCTACAACACGGATCTTGCAAGGTACCCATCTATCCTGAAGTTGGCATAGGTAGAAATTCGTCAAAAGTAGACTCACTGAGACAGTCGTCACACGCCTGGAGCAGCACTGTACGCGCGTTTCATCCTTTCGGATATCGTCAACAGTACGTATTCCATTAGATCCTGGTAGGGCTAAAACCCGCAACTCGACTGTTGCCAGTCCATTGTTGAGACCACTGAGCTACGGGGGACCGTAACAGCCATCGTGAATTAGTTACTAGATGTGATATAGCACCGCTCATGTATAGTAACTAATCCACCATGGCCGTTACCGTCCTCCGCAGCTCAGTAGTCTCAATCACGAACTGGAAACATTAGAGTTGCGGGTTCGAGCCCTACCAGAATCCGTTGGAATGTGCACTGCTGACGATTCCCGACACGATGAAAGGCACGTACGGTGCTTCTCCGGTCACGTGACGGCTGTCTGAGTGAGTCTACTTGTGACGAATTTCTACCTATACCATTCAACTCCCCTACTACTCCTCTGTTATCCAGAAGTTCCTTGGAGGACGCATCAATCGAAAAGTAATATCTCAGGAGAACGCAACAAATTGGATTGTTTTAGGGCCAAATCTCTATTCATGGCGTGCCAGAACTACCTTCCCACGGTAGTCATGATGCCGGTAAGTACGGTTTGGAATAGTTTTAGTTTTATGATTTTTAGTTAGCACACTAACAATCTTACGTGACTCGTCAAGTGCCTGCTTATTTACCCGTGATAAATCATTGCCCCCTGTACAAGTTTCCTCAGATTGCATGCGTATATAGTAGGAAGTTTGTGTTGAAAGCAATGCACATTGATGTTGTTCCATACGACTGATGCTAACACATCTACCTATGATACAATATTTTCGAAAATTCCTTTGCAGATTCAGCTGAATTGTGGGTTGCGAATGACGTTTTTCAGTTCATGATACTGATAATTTCATGAAAGTCTTTTCAGTCCGTAGTACCGTTGAGCTGCATCGTCTGTGAGACGGCGACAGTCAGTCTGCTCAAACACTCGTCCAACCAACTGAAGTGAACCAAAAACTCCAACGCTCGGTATATTTTACTGTATATGTCGTGTCTATTTAGTAATGAACCATAAACAGAGTTTGAAAATTATGGTCACCCGGTCTTCATCGTCTGGCCGTCAACCAGTGTGAGCGAGTTCTGTTCCACTGGTTTGCCATATCAGGTGTAATTGTTGGACTGCCCTCTACTCCGCTCAAACCCTGGACGCCGACTTGAATTCGCTGGCTGATCAGTTCGCGCCGCATACCAACGTTTGGCAGAATACGCGAAGGTGATTTCTCGCCCATGACCATAGCCTTCACAAGCAGCTGACTGCACGTGCTCCGTGGCAAGCGGAAGCGCACTGTAGCCTTGCGAGGGGAAATTCATTCCACTTGGGCCAATTCGATGCAGATGGCGAATAGGCATAAACATCGCTTTTCGTCTTGCCTGATTTAATAGTGAAGTTGCAAATTATTGTATTGTGATCCCAACCCAGTAGTGCATCATCAATGAATGCATAGACTGAGGCTTCTCATTGTGAATGCATAATGTCGTGTTACCATTAGTTTCTCTCTGATATGCCCGGTACAGCTAGTAAAGTGGACGCAGCTTAGCTCCTCTAGCCCCGCAGTGGCTCTGCGTCTAGGTAACAATTTGCGGCAGACTGAAATCTCCGCTCATACGGTTGGATTAGTAAGCTGTACTGAAGGCTGTGTTGATCGTAAAAATTAGCTTTTGGGTTTCATCATGAATCGGGGTGATCGATAGATACAACCCATTAGAAGCTCAGTAGATGGGAACACCAACCATAGTGTATCCTCTAGGTCAGTGAGCGCAGCATGGTCAGCATGCACCGCCGTTTGGCTATTACGAAGGTGTACAGCAAAGCCACTACCACATTTGTGTGAGCGATCTTTTCGGAAAAAATGTTAGCCTAGATGTTAAGCTGATATTCACTAAATTCTGATGTGCACAACGCTTCAGTAATAAAAATAATACCAGGGGATCTCATAAACATATGACCAGTTTAGTAAAAGGAGCGCAAATGCTAATAACAGATTTGAAAGCAACTGTCAGAGTAGATTATAACTCCTGGATTAGGTTGGATTCTGCTTTAATCTATTTAGTATTTTTGTGCTGTGAATTAGTGGAGTCCTACTCAGCTCTGCTTTTTACTGGAATAAGTGAAGTTGCTACTCCAGTAACTGAGCATTTACCTGACAAGCCATTACCCCTGATGGCGGTTCGACCGGCTGGCGTGGATGTGGAGCAACAGGATCGCCTGGAAAAGACATAAACTCGTATTATTATTATTATTATTATTATTATTATTAGTATTAGTATTAGTATCAGTAGTAGTCCAGAAGAGTTAGTTTACTCTGGTTTTACTGCTTCCGCTTTAATAATGAAGAGGTCATGGTGGATAAGTTATGAGTTGAGACGGATGTTGATTGTGACCTGGTGTGTGTCAGTCCGTATGGTATACCACCATTGGGTAGCCCATTTCGGCGTTGCACATACATAGGTTTGCTAATTTAGTGCTGCTGGATTTTGAGTCGTATTCAGAGGAGTATGGGTAGATATTGGATCGGCTTTCTTCTAATTATCCCGATATCTGATTCCGTGTTGCGCACGGAATCCTGAGTTGGTGCACTTTGCATAAACAGGTTTTGCTGATTGATTTTCCATTCTTGTACTGGTCGCTTCAGAGATGCAGAGTTTCGAGTGTTAGTCAGTGAATTAGGAGCTTGCTTTTCCCTGCATATGTCTACTCCTCGGCCAGACAGAGATAAGCCATAATTTTCTCCATTTCATTCACATTTCTATTTGATTTTAGTGGTGAATTTATAATTACCTGCGTTTTGGTTATCAACTTCACAAGCCGCATCTACAGCTACTGCCAGCGTTATGTAGACTCGCGGTCGGAAAACGCGACAGAGTAATCTACACATGTCTCCTAACCCGCTATATTTCAGCTTAGTTAATTTTGATGAGGTGGGGTACGTTAGTACTGTTGTTTTGGATAGTAACGTAAATAATCACCTCTACGGATTGACGCCATTAACTTGTTAAGGTGGACAGTATTGGACCTTGCATCGTTGCTGATTCCACTTGTATACTCATGGAGAGTTTGACGGGTTCACTAGATATGCTTCTGTGCTGGTGGATTCTGGAGAGATGTTTCCTCATGCCTAAGATTACTTTCGTAAGTCTAGCTTTATGACGATTGTTCTTATATTGAGTAAGGATTGTGATACGCTCGAATCGGTGGGAAATTTCAAAAGTGTCGGACATGAGGTCGTGTTTTCCTTCTCTGAGATCTGAGACACAGACAAGTGATTCCAATCAAATTGCATACTGGTAGAAGCTTATTTTTAACCCTTCGATATTTAGCTTAACAGGTATGTTAAAGATAAGGACATTTTGTGATCAGCCAAAGCGATTTTGCATTTTGGACAGGATTGAGGACACTAAGGTACCAGTAGTGCTTAGTTAGCCTAGTGCAGCATTTGCGAGTCCGCTGAGTAGCTCACGACATGAAGGAATATGATGATAGTTATTGCAGAAATTATGAATGTTGCTTATCAACTTAGTAGCTTCTTAATCAAGAGCGGTAAGCCGAATTGTCATTTTGTATGGGTTGTTGATAGCGAAAGATGGGGACACTCACAGCGAACTCCGAAATTTTTCCGGGCTTAGATGACGAATTTTTGGTTTTTCTAGCAATACCAACTGTATTGTTAACTGAGGCAACTTTGTATTTTATACTCCTTTCGGAGTTCGTCTTTGACAGGTGAAGTGATTCTAGTTCTCACAAGCATTTCTAGTGAATACTCCTTATGCTTTTAATATGATGGACTTGCCGTTAGTGAATGCCAGTGTTGGGTAGTAGGACAGCCATGTGAGGAGGAGTTTGAAATACAGTAAGCAATACAAACCAACCGGTATTGATTCAGTGTTTTTCGTTGGCGGATCAGTTGTTTGGATCTCGAGGTCAGTATGATAGGTCAGCTGCGTTTTTCGGCAGAGCTGCATGTTCGTGAGTCTGACTTGATCGTACATGTTGCCAGACCTCGGGGGTAGCGTTCTAACAGTGTGCATTTCAAAAGTTCAAAGCAAGCAATTGGACAAATGTGTGATTATTTCTGTTATACAAGTGGTTAAATTCCATTTTATGCAATGAGTAATAATTTATATCTTTTTTGGAAATTCTACACCTAAAAGTGTTCATTATTCGAATAAGTTTGAGAACAAAATCTAGTGTGTGGAAGCCAATACGCTCTGCGTTCCGATAGGTGAAAAGTAGTGAAAACGGAAATTCATGATGTGTGTGAATGGGTGCCAACGAAAAAATGTGTGCATATAACTTACTAAGCAAATGCGTTGATTTACAAAGACTAAGCTTTAGAACGGATGGCAGAAACCGAAATGTATCTCATACTTAGGAAAATTTTGAAATTGTTTGTTATTTCGGTATTACCAAAGATATTAAGTCTACTGAATTGTTGTTCATAATCATATGATTCGTTAAATGCATTTTCACGCCAAAGAATTTTGAAAAATCCTTCCCTGACGAGTGGAACTCTACCAGTCTCGGGTGTACTTTGCCAGACCGACAATGAGTGACTGTCATGACGACGCTAACATGGTTCACAAACCCATTGAGATACTCGCTCGGGGTCGCGTGGAAATCAAAAGTGATGATGTGACAAACACTAACATGTGTCAATCATTTATGTTTTAGGTTGGCTGGGGGCAGTGAAAGTGACCCACAGGTTGGAGCTAGAACCGATATTTAGAGAAAAGATGTCTAGCTCAACTCAGGCTATCTCGAACTGATGAGTCCCAACCAGGACGAAACCGCGGTCTTCGAGTGCCAGTGTTGGGATGAGCAATACTATAATGTTTCCACTTTACTTACGGTCTTTGTGATCGGAATGACCGAGGTCCACCTCAAGTGAACCGAGGTCTCAATAGAGGTTGCTTGTAGCAACCCAACCACCAGCGGATTCTCCAAGTCCAACTTTGAATTCGTTTCCGCTGTACCAAGCGTTGCTCGCAGACGTCAGTGGCATAGTGCTTATGGCGTCAACCATGAGCCACTAAGCTCTGAGTTCTAGCCCAACTCAGGCTATCTCGAACTGATGAGTCCCAACCAGGACGAAACCGCGGTCTTCGGGTGTCCGGGGTTGGGATGAGCAACACTATAATGTTTCCAATGTACAGACATTATGCAAAAATAGGGTTTCAGTTACTACAAAGCATGGCAGATATTGATGATATAGAGCGTTCCACATAACCGTGATAGTGCTTTTTCGAATGTAGGCAAATGGCTGGTGATCACACCGAAAGATAAGGTAGTTGTGCGCTTTGGGTTTAGCTAGGCGCCTCCAGGATTTCAAATCAGATGCTGAAGTTAGGAAAAAATAGTTCTTCGATAGAGCTAGTGATTCAGTGCTAAGGATTTGAAGGAGTTGTAAATCAGTGCATCTGTTCGCGAACAATATTTCACATATTTTGGAGAGAATTATTCGAGAGCATCTGTTATCTTTCCAATTATCACGCTGCCTTGTCCCATCTTCATAGTATGCATTCTAAAGATCCACCACTTTGTGACAAGTCAAATTGAATTCCCATACCCTCCAGGCCTTCATACTAAGTCATATTCTATAACATTCATAATATTTGACGGAGTTTCACACAAAGGCTGCTTTATAAACACAGTATATACGAAATATATGACATATTTCTGTCTTGTCATATGGTAACTAGCTGGAGTTGCAAGTCGTTGATCCAAATTGGATCAGCTTTACACCTTGTATTGTTGCTACTGTGCTGTTGTAAGGTAGCGATTTTAGTCAGTTACACCGCTTACTTAACATAAGCGACCTCACTTCCACCATTTTTGTGCAAACTTTATCCGTTTTTCGAGCAATTGACGGCTAAATGCATCTCGGCTTATCATCATACATCCGTAATAACAAAATTCCAGTGTTTTAATAAGTCTAGAGTGGCGGGCTGCAATATAGAAGATGCGATTTTCAACGCCTAGCAATAGTATTCTGGCTTACGGATGCCACGTGGAAGCAGTGTTACTAAAGATTCATACAAGGCTATTCCCATTTGTTCCTCAGTCTTTTACTAAAGACTGAGACATTCCAGTTTGCTTAACTTTAGCGAACCTACAAATTATATGGTAGCAATTTCTAAGAAATCGGTTATGCTCTTATGTCAGTGGCCAACCTTGACTAATGGTACTTGAAACCAGTTCAAGAAGTTTGTTGAAGTACGGATGTGTTGCATTCAGAAACCTGTGTGAATGTGGTTCGAAGGCCAATGGAAATGATTAGGGTGCATCATACATCGTACGTTAGCATTTCTACCGTACGCACGTAAGCGTTTATAATGGCGTAGGCTGTATGTAACGCTTTGGTTCTTTCATAAACTAGGATGGCGAAAGGAGTAGAATGACAATGATACAAATTGTGATTAAAAATCTAATATGATACATGACATCCTGACTGCGTAGGGTAGTTTCCTTGATACAGGAATAATCTGAAGCAGTCATTATAAATGCAGCGCAAAATAGAAGAAGCTTTCTGAAGAGATTCGTTTTCCTGAGGAATTGTACAGGTTCCAGAAAAATGTTTAGAATATGTCAGTTAACTGTGAGTTTGAAAAGAATTATGACTTTTCAGAATGATGAGAATGGCTGTATGAAGCAGAATCTGATCATGTATGAAACCAGTGAACAACCTGTTGCATCACATTACCATGGGTCAAACGGTGACATTTGTATCAACTAAGGGGCTATTTCGGAATCTTTCACATTCTATCCTTTAACGCAGCATCTCATGCAAATCTACTCCACTGAAATTTACGTTACACTGAGCGCTTTCTGAACAGTACTAGAAATATATTACTTGTATGATGACAAAAATTATTTACGCCATACACCTTGGACTATGTAATGTGTAATATTTGTTTTATGATTCGATTTATAACGTTCGTTCTGCAGAGTCAAATATTGTGTCATTATTGCAGGGTACTTAAGAGCATCCAGATAGAATCAGTATCTCGCGATATCGAAAGTGCTATCTTTCGAATTAACACAACTGAGGATGCTCATCAAACTCCACTCTACAACCTTCTCTTTTACGAAAAATTCGATGAGTAATGTCTTTGACTGTCCCACTGTGCACGTGGATCAGCCCATCCGTCAAACCCTCGTACGTTGTTGTAAGATAAGCTGTTTATTTATTTTTTAGCTCAATGCTATTTCTATTACTTTTACGTCCTCGTAATTTATAATATTTTCAGCTTATTGCTAGTCATAACTGGCCTGAACTCCTGTGGTGACGGGTTCAAAGTTTCAAGCTAATAAGTATCTGCTTAACTTTGCGACAGATTGTAATTTACTGAAATTGTTGAGCAAGCGGATAGCTGCGATGTCGAAACACACCAATGTTCGCTAATTTAGGTGTTCATACCTCTGCCGTTTTGAGATTTGCTTGAGCGCTCGGAGCTAATCTGGTGAGAATCACGGAGATTATTGACTCAAACTTTAGTGTGATAGTGGAGCAAAGATACTTGAACCATCATTATGGTTGCACACACAAATACTCTTCTCTGTAACCGCTTAGGGGATCGATTGTTTTACTCAGATGCGATGGTACAGCGACGGAAAGGAAATGCGAAGTTGTGCCTTTTACACAACGCATCTAATTTCAATTCACTAGCTAACACAGGGCCTATTTCTGCTGCTTAAATGATCCTAGAAAGTGTTAATATCTTGTGGCTGTTTTCCGCTATAGGTGGCTTGTTCACAGCCACTCAGGGCAATATAAACAATCAACAGATTAAGACAACATTGAAGACCTTAGCTCTGAAACAAATAAAATAAGCCGAAGTATCAGTAAATTCCATTGTGGGTGACGAAAAACAGCATCGCAACGATGAGAGCGACTGCCAAATTTTAACACTTGGCAACGGCATAATACCGTCGTTTGTTAAAACAAATACACAAGACAATGCTACTTATCACCTGGTGGGTGCATGCGATGAAGTTTCAGACCTGACCTATTCGAGGTTTGGCGCTCATTCAGCTGGTTAGTAGTGGATTATTGGATATCGAATAAGTGTGTCTTGGCTGAATAGCGATAGCAAATAGACAGACGTATAGCAAACACACGTATTCTCACCGCTAGAAGAGCGGTAAGTCGACGTTGCTTGTTCATCTGAATTTCGCTGGTCCATTCTCCTTCGTACTACCTATATAGTAGATCGGCATTGATCTGCTCTCGACAGATTGCGTTCCGTTTGCATTTTTACCTGCGCCCGTTTTCCTTGACCGTAGAGCCGAATTGACTGATGTGTTGTTTATTCCAGCTAGTACCTAGTGTAAGCCTGGGTAAATAATTTTCATCATTGCACCTTTTGCAACCGTCAAACGTATCGCACGCAAAATCACGAGTAAAGTCTCTCTGGTCAGTGATTATATCACTTCCAAAAACTGTACATTCATCAAATGTAACCCCCACTGTAGAACCGTGCTAGTAAAGGAAACGCACTCTTTGAGTGACACAGTCAAGCAAACGTATGTCCCAGCATCGCTACTCCATCATTTAGATGATTGAATGCCCAACGAATCACAAGTTTTCCTCTTACCTAACTAAGTAAAATAACGCTGAATAAAAAGATGATTAAATGGTAAACAATCTGAGGTTGTTATTAGAACGAGGCTGTAAACAGGAAAATATGGACCAGACCAGTACATGCATCCTAATCATTCTTTTAACTAAACATATCATCAGCCTGTGCAAAAATGCAACAAATATTATGCAGGAAAGATTAAGAAATAAACATTGGCTTGTTAAACTTTCTGTGAAACTCATCTGATTCGACACGATCAAGCACCGAAATTGTGCAATGATCTGAAATTGAAGTAAAATGAAACAGCAGAATTTGATACGAAACACATTCATTTCTTCCAGTAACACAAGTTTAACTGCGCAATATAATTTTCCAGAATTCTATTCAACCTGAGTTCCGCATACCATTAGGCTGAAGTGATGTAGCGCAGTGTGTTAACAGTATTAACAGTTATTTAGAAACTGGGATTTAAATTTGGCTATGGTGGATCTATTCTCCGAACAACGATGCTGTAGAATCCCTGTATCTTCCTGAACGGCACTGCATGCAAGTATGTCCCATGTAATGAAAAGCAACATGATGCTTTCAAATTTATTATAAAAATAACTTAGGACCTCTCAACTATTTGAGACAACAAGTCAATGATGCGCAGACTTCGACAATGCATTAGAAACAAATGTAACTTAATCATGTTATAAATACATGTCAAAGGCGAATTGATCATACGTCATTATTGTCAGAGATTTCAGTCGAAACTAGCGTTAGTTTGTCCTGTAATCTACTATACACAGCAAAAGCTAGGTGACGATAATTAAAGGCAATAGAAACCCAGTTATATCCTACTGGATTTTGTTGAATTATGAAAAGCTTGATTTATAAATTCTAGGGGATAAAGCCGGAAAAGTATGAGGTACACTAAACTGACGGCTGTGTGATCTATCTGTAAACCATTAGTAGTGGATGGATAAAAAGAGGCTTCCTGGCCAGAATATAATTACGGATAGATTGTCTGGCCGCATGAATCATGCGTTCATGGACCTAAACAAATTATCAGCAGTTTGCCGGTAGGTATCCATGAATTTGACATCAAGAGGTATACCCATGTGTACACTAGTCGAACGCTTATAAATATCGATTTCGTCACATCTAGGCTCACTCAGACAGCCGCCACAAGCCCGGAAAAGCACTGTACGCGCGTTTCATCCTTTCGGGAATCATCAGCAGTGCGCATTCCATCGGACCCTTGGTAGGGCTCGAAACCGCAACTCGACTGTTGCCAGTCCGTGGTTGAGACCACTGAGCTACGGGGGACGGCAACGACCATCGTGAATAAGTTACTAGATGTGATATAGCGCCGCTCACTATCCACTGACTTACACGTTACTGCCGTGCAGAGGACAGGGTAGCCCCCTCAACAAGCGACGAGCTTAACAAACTTAAGCTGCCATTTATCTTATGGCATTATAAGCAGTTTGTTCTATGTACTGATTACAGAAGAGTAGTAGGGGGAGTTGAATGGTATAGGTAGAATTTCGTCACATCTAGGCTCACTCAGACAGCCGCCACAAGCCCGGAAAAGCACTGTACGCGCGTTTCATCCTTTCGGGAATCATCAGCAGTGCGCATTCCATCGGACCCTTGGTAGGGCTCGAAACCGCAACTCGACTGTTGCCAGTCCGTGGTTGAGACCACTGAGCTACGGGGGACGGCAACGACCATCGTGAATAAGTTACTAGATGTGATATAGCGCCGCTCACTATCCACTGACTTACACGTTACTGCCGTGCAGAGGACAGGGTAGCCCCCTCAACAAGCGACGAGCTTAACAAACTTAAGCTGCCAATTATCTTATGGCATTATAAGCAGTTTGTTCTATGTACTGATTACAGAGGAGTAGTAGGGGGAGTTGAATGGTATAGGTAGAATTTCGTCACATCTAGGCTCACTCAGACAGCCGCCACAAGCCCGGAAAAGCACTGTACGCGCGTTTCATCCTTTCGGGAATCATCAGCAGTGCGCTATATCACATCTAGTAACTTATTCACGATGGTCGTTGCCGTCCCCCGTAGCTCAGTGGTCTCAACCACGGACTGGCAACAGTCGAGTTGCGGTTTCGAGCCCTACCAAGGGTCCGATGGAATGCGCACTGCTGATGATTCCCGAAAGGATGAAACGCGCGTACAGTGCTTTTCCGGGCTTGTGGCGGCTATCTGAGTGAGCCTAGATGTGACGAAATTCTACCTATACCATTCAACTCCCCCTACTACTCTTCTGAAATATCGATTTGTATGCAAGCAGCAGCCATGGAATTGCGAGTTTCAGTATACAGTGTGTTAGTAATTTCTTATAATACAATGTCTTATGTTATTATGCCCTAAGTGATTCTTCGGAATATGGACAAAGTGAATGAAAATATAATCAATGTTTATTCAATTCAAATGTGAAAACAGTAGAACAGTCTACAATGGTCTGGAGTGGAACAAGAATGCTAGTTATTTCTTTCAGTAGCAAATAACGTTGTGAAACACTTTTCAATGATAGCGTTACTAATCCCAAAACTTTGTCTGAGTGAAGGAAATCCATCTTGCCAAATTTGCGATAAAAATTACTGAAGTGTTCCAAATACGTAAGCTGGGAATATGCGACCTACTTTTTACCCAGTCTGCTCTTAATGGTTTACAGCTACGAGAGCCGGAAATCCACATGGCAAAAATCCCAAGTGGCATAGTGACGCAGATTCAATTCCAAAGCTCACAACGACCTTGCTTGGCCACGATAAATTTGATTAGCTGTATACACTTGTCAGCGATAAGATATGTCCTTGATCAAAATCTATATTGTCGCATTAGCGACGTAGATTTCTTGCGTGGTGTGACGACGTACCTTGAAAGGAAATAACCTCCCAGTCTGCAGCAGTGGCTTGAAAGACATATGCATTAATACAATCGATTACGGATTGATCCTGCTTTACCTGTCAAAATTCAGTTAGGGGTTTATAGCCTCACCTAATTTCCACACTCGTGAAGGTTTTCTTGACGCGTTCATGAGGGTTTCCACCAATGTTGCTCATGGTGCTTGTGACCCCAGTCAGGAAGTCGAAGGCGCCCCAGTACGAATAACTTGTAGGTTGGCACCTTTATACCTTTCCCCCAGGTTATTCGTGAGCTACCCCGATTTTATTTGCAAGCTATCTTTGTGCATGGGAATAATTCACGGCATAGTAAAGCATTAGTAGCCGTGTGAAGAACCTGGGCAAGCTACCGAACATTTTCACACAGATGTAGCAGTTGCTCGCCATAACCATTACAAGAACCTACGCCGTGTTACCTGGCCAGATGCAGCTCATCTGTGGATCATATTCCAACTCTGGCTTTCAGATTACCAACTGTAATGAAGGGAGGCATTCGGTTAGTGATAAAATTCATGATCCAACAACTCAGGGTTACAATGCTAAAATGTCACCTTCTGGCATCGTGTAGCTTCGAAGTTTTGAACGAGCCACTAAATCCGACTGCGGACATCCGAGTTTTGATTAAAATCCAAAGGATTAAAGTAGCTTCAAAAGTGGGCGCTCAAAGTAATGCATATATTGGCTTGACTGGCTTTTGAAAATGCGTTATCGCCGGGTAGACGCAGAATGCAATTGCCACGCGGATCACACGAAATAAATCACGGAGTGAGTACACAGCTCGAATCACGTCGGCGAGTTTTCGATAAGTAGCAGATTTCCATGGTTGGGTCTACCAGTTATCGGACAAAGGTTACGTGTTGGACGAGACGTAATAAAATACGCACGTTAAGACATGCCAGTCTTAGTGGGAATGGAGTGTCCCAAAAATAAACCTATGAATTATCATTGTCTGCTTGGTTAAATATGGATATGCCCAGGGGATCAAAAAGGCCCAATGCCACTGCGGGTGAACTGAAACTAGAAGACAAACGACTATGAACGCAGGGTGGACGTGAAGAACAGATTTGGAGCTTGAAAACAAGGGGCATAAATGTGATATTCGAAAGAGATGAGAAAAATTGCGTAAGTGGGATAAAAAGAACAAGGGAAGATCTGAGCGGTAGCACCCTTAGTTCTGCACGCCATGCTGGATACAGTATATACAGCGTCGTTTAGTGTCCACTGCGAAATTCAGTGAATTATAAGATTGGTTGAAGAAGGGGTTCAAAACCCTGATGTCGAGGCATTGGGATTATCTCCTTAAGCTGCACAAAGTCCAGCTGGCCCGACGGACAACCTCGTAGTGCCAATTGGGTAGTCAAGAATCTCTATTTTTCATAATATGTTTCGACTGCAGTGTCCCAGGTCGTGGTGTGCCTTGGCCTAACAAACGTGCTTCCTATAAAAGCTCATGCATTTCTGGTTACCAAAACTGCGACCATGCGGATATGAATCGCAACTAAATCAGGCCACTGCCCTTCGCTTCACTCCTGTGGAGCATGCCATTCCGACACTCTCTGCTGAAATCGTGGGGAGGATTAAGTCCCTGTTTGGTAACCAATCAAACAACTAGGATCATGAAAAAGTAATCAGTCGCTGGCTTCCACTTGGCGTCATTCCTTGCGCTCGCCCTCCATCCATTGTGAGTAGGCTATTGAGGCAAAAGCCAGAGGTGGACTCCTCTTAGACATTGCCCGACCTCGGCTTTGACAACCGAATATTACTACGCTCTCTGATAAACAACATGATTGTTCTACACTGTGTTCATCTATTGCCGCTTCTGCTCTTATCTGCATGCGACCTCATCACACGCCATCTGCTCATTTCTCAACAATCCCTGTTTTCGTTGTCTGATTTCTGTATTCATGGGTCTTCTTCCAAATTTGATTGCATTGCTAACTGTGGAGTTTAGGTGTTAGCCCTCCGACCGTTTTCCGCGTTTCGTCTGGCGCGCTTCGACGAATAGACACTCATGCCGCTTTGGCAGCAAGCCGGTCTAGCTCGTAACATGTAGTCCCTAGATAATGATATTTAATGTCTTTCCGAACCACGACTGCTGTGCTTATACAGGAGGACCTGGATAAAGCGTACACATGGTCCATCGAGAACATGCTGCATTTCAACGTCACCAAGTGCAAAGTTCTCAGCATACGGCACAAGAGTATGTACAAGTACCGCCTAGGACCACAAATTCTACAGCAGGCTTCTCAAGAGTGCGATCTCGGCGTGATAGTTCAAGACGACTTTGGTTGTTTGAGGCAGAGCGAAAAGGCAGCTAAGAAGGCGAACCAGTACCTCGGCCTTCTTCGCAGAGCTTTCTGGAAGTTTGACCCTTCGATCTTTCCAAAAATGCTTTGTGCCTACGTAAGGCCGCACGCGGAATACGCTATTCAAGCGTGGCAACCCTGGCTCAAGCACCATCTCACCGCGCTCGATACTGCACAACGTAGGGCAACGAAGAGCGTCAGAGGTTTGACCAGCCTCCCCTACCCACTCAGGATGAAGACCCTCAAAATATACAGTGGACGTTATCGGCGTCTAAGGGGCGATCTCATAATGGTGTACCAGATCCTGAGAAACCCCAACCACCCATGCCATTCCCTTCTAATACTCAGTCAAAACACCTCGCTATGGGGTCACCATTTTAATTTAGTCACGCAGTACAGTCGGCTGGAATGTAGGCGAAACTATTTCTCCCTTCGAGTGTCACAGCCTTGGAAAGCCCTCCCGGAACATGTAATTAATGCACCTACCCTATCCCTTTTAAAAATTCGCCTTGATGATACCCTGTCACATTTACACTACGTGCTATAGCTCATGACCACCGGATGCTGGCACTAATGCGCAACAGACGGTGGATAGTTCCATAACCCTACTCGAGAATGAGTCACTTCAAACGCCTTGCACGAAATTCGATAAACGCTGCTACTATAGAAACTGGATTTCTGTATCCTGTCGAGCCAAGATAGCTGCACACGAGTAAGCGTTGTCCTTGCTATCATTTTTATTTTTCTCGCCTATTATGTGATCAGTAACCACTCCCCTTTTGCTTTGTGTGAGTACATTCTCATTTCATGCTCCCTTTATACGACAGTGCAGTTACATCTGTAAGCGCCTGAAGTGACGACTCCAGTATCCCTTCGCTATCATTTTTGTCACGCTAAACACCCTAGGGGACATGTCATGCACCTGCTTTTTTACCCGTTATAAATCATTGTTCATTGTTCATAGTATCAGCCCATAACCACGGAGTCACATCTAACCTGCGAATTCTGGCGACTCAGAAACAACCCCTGCGGAGTTTGGTGGTGTGCGCACAGCATTACGCGGAAAGACCGAATCCGCACTGTTGGTATGGTTCACCATTAAAAACCGGCTGTGTGGAGTTCGGTTTCGGGATTCACATAGAATAACCAGGTGTCGCATGGAGCTACGCAAATTGTTTATAGTCTCAGTGTGCACTCCAACTGACTTCTGTTGTGACTTGTTAATCGATGACTATCATCGAGAGCCTTGCAGACTATCTTGTATACGAGAATCACTCAATAGTGAAGATCAAGCAGGTTTATAATTGGAAGGTCAATTTTGGACTACACGTTGTGTGATTATATTGCGGTGCGCAATCTCAACATGAACCGCCATTCCCATTGAAGTTAACGTTGGTCACTACGATCACTGGGACTGTAGTCACAGCAGATGGAAATTGGTTGCTGCTCGCCCGAATACACTGCACAAACACGACGCATTTCGATAGCAGTTTTTCTCACAGGTGGAGATACGAAGTCTCGAACCTGCGACCAATGGAATAGTAGCGGAAACCTCCAGCCTTTTGACTACCGGGTCACAACGGACAAGGCTTTACGGTTAATGACTACTTGGAGGGCCATTTTGCATTGCAAGTTGTTTGATTGGAATGCGACGCGCCATCTCAATGTGAAGCGCTATTCAGATTGAAGTGAACGCTGGTCACTGCGATCATTGGGACCGTATTATTGCTGATTGCACTTCCAGTGAAGGCTGACAGATACAGACAGATTTTGCCTGTGTTGTCGATGTGCACGAAAAGGGACATAGTTCAAGCCGTAACAATAGTCACGTGCTGCAAGTCATCCACGCTGTGTGCAAACAACGCTCTGTCGTCAGCTAACACTAGCATACGGATAGTTGTTTTACAGACCAGCGATCTAACACAAAACCGACGGATGTTCAGGCACGCACCGTGAATACTATATCCAACACAAACACCGGAAACACTAACCGAATCCAACGCACACAGCTTCATGGCATGAAGATGAATATTAAACACGGCAGTAGTTAAGACACAGCCTTGTTTCACACCAGCGATAACTGCAATGTCGTCCGAGGTCTGTCCACGCAGCTTACACTCACCCGCATACCACTGTGCAGAAATCCATGTAAACTTGCCAACCTACTCGGATAACCAAACTTATGCAACTCCAGCCACAATGTCTCGCAGTTCACCGTCTCAAATGCTTTGGTGAAATCAAGAAACAGCGATTACAATGGCTGGTGTCTTTCTCTACGCTTCTCCTGCAACTGACGACCCGCAAACACCATATCTATAGTGTTTGTCTCGAACATTAATCCACGTTGCTCCTCCTGCACTTTCGGTTCCACAACCTGACTGGCGAGGCGGTTGGACAGGATTCCGTCCATCACCTTGCCCACACAACTCAACAAGTTGATATTACGATAATTCTTGAAACAATGTTTGCTTCTTTTGTCCATGTAAACTGGTAACACAAAGACGCCCTTTGGCTCCGGAGGCACCTCCTCCTCAATCCACACGCATTACACCGACTGATGCAGCGCATTAACCAACGCAGGTCCGCTGGGTTTCAATACTTCAGGTAGGACCCCGTCGGCACCGGCACAGTTGCGGTTTCGCAGCTGAGCTCTGCTTCTCATCTAGTATCGGCGTGTCCGCCAGACTCCTCATGAACTGGTGCTGCTTCAGGCCGTTCAAAGTTGGCCAGTCAATCTCCGAGCGTTTGTTCAGAAGGCGGTCAAAGTGCTTTCGCCAACTCTGCATTATGTCTGCATTCTGTTTGTAGGCAGAGACTGAACTACTATTGATCATTTTCCTCAGCTGCTCCTAACTCGGTTCATACACCATCTTCAAGGATTACAAACATTCCTTGTGTTAACATTTTTCGGCATAACATTCCATCTGCTTCCCCATCTCTTTCCACTGTGCCTTTTTAATGCGACGGAACTCACGAGTCAGGTACCATTTGATTTTGTGTAACTGACTCCTCTTCCCCAAGTCGCTGGCCTCTGTCGCAGGTGTAGCAAATGCTGCACGCATCTCAGACACCAATCGTTCCATTGTTCTCATGAATCCAATGGGACCGCTTACGTTTGCGTGCCTGATGGTCCCCTCGGCGAAAGCTGTCACCTGGTCGCGAATGTGATACCACAAATCGTCCACTGTGGCTATGCAGTCCACACTACACAGGCATGCAATTGTCGCCTTCTCCAGTTCATTACACTTCACCACGGTTCCAGTGTAAGGAATGGTATATTTACTCCTCCAGTACAAGGCAAGTACATAATACGAACTTTTTCTCACGTGGAGGTGCCATTCGATCCGCACCAATTTTTGATCAGTGCCACACTCAGCTCTACGCAGTACACATGTCACGCGCACTTCAAGCATGTCACGCTGACATACGATGAAATAGTCGAGCAAGTGAGCGTGACCACCCAGTGGATGCGTCCAAGTTGCTATATTATTCGCACTCAATGCAACTTGAGTGTGAGAGGGGAAGACGAAAGAAGAAAGGCGACAGCAGTAGGATGTAATCGCTTATCCACCTCGCTATTTGCAGTAGATAACTCTTTTCCTAGTGCCATTGCGCGACGGCCCATTCAGGGTGGATTTGTTATTATTGGAGTAATTCATACTTTGGGGGTTGGACTAAAATAACGCCAGGGCTTCCAGACTTGTCCTTAGAAGGACTCGGGTCCTCAGTCAAAACCCTCGATAATGTATACACCCGAAACGCAGCGGTTGAGCGCCATGGTTTATGAACCGACGCACGAGGTATTGTGCGTCCTGGCTGTTAGCTGAAATAATGGCTAACCCAACTCTCACTTAACGGTCGCTACGAGGTGGCGTTCAGGACATGAGCCTACAGCACAACATTAGCAGCAGCGGTTTGACGATATGTCAGGATGTAGCTACCACAAGCCTCAGCCCACCATTGGCTCTCCCGCCTACGGACTTACACTGAAATGTAAACGACACTTCAGTATAAAATTTTGTCTACCTGTGAGTGGTATCCATATAAAGCATCGAAAGAATCTTTGATGACTTAATATCCAATTTTCACAACCCATAATTAACCGCCTTAGAATAGTCTCTAGCATTACGTGGATTTTGACAAAGTACAAGTAAGGATACCTGATATACAGAAGATGAACCGCAAGGATGCCTCTTTTACCTTGGAAATCTCTAGTCATCGTTTAACATGTATAGCAAATTACAGAATAAGAATTCTAACTTGCCCCCCTCAGCAAGCGCTGAAAGTCTGGAGCACACTGTTTCAGAGAGCTCCTGCTTATACATATCTTATTTTGATGCATAATAATTGGTTCCTTACAAACATTCTTACACAAAAATTGCAAGCAATTTGCATATAACATAGGTAGTTATCATTTGGTTAACTGTACGCTCCAAATTAACTCAGCCTTCAAGTGATTTTGTTGTTACATGGTGCAACAATTTGCTGATGTGATTAGCCAGGAATATGGAAATGATTTCGACATATTAGGAATAGTATAGAATTTAAATAGCATAGAGGTGTGGATAGCAGGAACCTGGAGTTATACCAGGAAATATCGCGATTATCTTTCACAGCAACTGAAGCGTTTGGGAACGTGATTCATATTGTAGCGATAACTGTGCATGTGTAGCACCTAGGCACTTGCAAGGGTCAATTTGCTGCACAAACTGCTGCATATGCTTAAATATACTAGAATGCAGCTGATGGAACTTATTTATCAAAGTAGGCTTTTGATGACAGACAGCCGCTGGAGAATTTTGATGTTCTGACTTGTGTGCTTTTGTGAAGAGGTTGTAGTTACTTCACTAGTAGGTTTGTGCCCACAAAGCACTTTTGATCTTCATATTGGCTAAAACACAAGCAATAGCGTTGCGTTCCTCAGAACACCATCTGGGATATCGAGCAAGCCAAACTGGTTATCTCCAGCTGCCTTTCACTTCTATTTTAGGTCAAAGATCAAAATAAGCGTAAATGTAAACTTACTGGTAACATTCAGTGCAGTGTAGTATTTATGTGAAAACTGTCTTCTTGAGCCGGGTGTTTAAGATAAACAGCCAGTCACTCGAAATCAATATGATCAGAAACCGGACAGCACCACAGAAATTCGGCAACGTGTTTAATCAAATGGGTGTCCAAACGGCGCCCGTACGATCCTGTGCTTTTCCTCTGCCACGCCAGCTCGCAGCAAGTGAGTACAAGTTAGCATTGTGACACCGTTGAGCCGAAACAGTCGAATGTCCATCAGTATCGCTTGTCAAATAATTTTCTTTTGTGAAAGTAAAATAATAAATAATATATGTTGTACACCGTAACGGCGCTTCGCTGCGGCGTGAACATCATCGGTCGCGCGCTGGCTGAGTACACCGCGAGGAGGATCACCCCTATGTGGATTTGAACCGAGGACCTTATGGTTACAATCCAGAAGCGTAGGTCATTCGGCCACTCGTTTACCGATAGTCTGTTTGGAGTTGAATTCTCCACAGATTTCAGATCTGTTTGCCACTGTAACCAACATTTCAAGGTAGGTCACTGCGGTCTAGTCACATGAATGCCATGTCCGGATTAATTGTGGGTTTAAAGTCAGCGGTAAGCATAAAACGTAAAGCATCAGTTTGTAAAATGTTGTTGTCAGAGCCAGTAACTCAAATCTGTCCACAGTGTACAGAAAACCATTTCTACTGCCAGGTTAGTAAGAAAAACGTAAAATGTTTCCGTTATGCCACCGCCACTAATGTTAAGCACTGGACCTCAATATGGAGTTGCCAAGCAAATCGCACTCCCGACTAACGAAACGAAGTCAAAGGAAGCAATTACGGTTAAGTACGCTGGTACGAACTGACAGGGTAGTTGCATAGTGTGTGGCTTGATTTAGCGTGCTACATACCCAGGCCCATTGGAATTAAGCAACCGTCGGCTATATCTGTATGAGTTGCATTTGCAACTCTTAAGCTTGCGCATTAAAAGCTTACATATGTGCGTTACCATTTACAAGTAGTGGGCAAATGGTGGGTGCAGCGTGCTTAATAAAACCCGACATATAGGAGGATTGAAGCCAGGAAAATCAGTCCAGTCAACTCAGTAGAAGCTTTAGCTACATGAGTGAGTCTATTCTCAGCATTTTACTAGAGCTACCGCTAATGGACGGCAAAAGCACCATTGCATTTGCAAAATCGCAAAATGAAAATTCGTACTGGGTGCGTAAGTTCACTTGAATAAACTTGCACGAGTCCACCGATAACCACGATGGCTTACGAAAGGGTTTCACTGATATTTGCATCCTGTTGATGGTACAGCGTTGAAGCCTAGTTTGCCAACCGGGACGAAATACCTCAGGTTACAAAATGTTTTCCGATTACCTTTTGAATGGGATTATTTTCTCTTGGCTGATATCAGCAAACTCTCTGGTATGCAGTGTCCCCAACTTCCCTCTTAAATACTCGACAGGGAATTGCAATTGTGACTGTGTACAAAATCTAGCCGAAGAAACTTAGAAAAAGTTTCAGAGCAAATTTAGAAATCAGCATCAGATAGTGTAAAAACACTATTTCAGCAAAAGGTAATCGTTGACTTAAATTACCCGCTTCGTCACTAGATGCATCAATTATGCAGCGGTATGTAGATGTCATCGGATTTTATCATACTTCATTTTGTCTACAACTAAATGGTCACATCACATTGGACGCCCGAGGCACCCAGACATGCAGAGTTCACGCGTCTTTCGATAAGTAGGTTTAGGTGAGGAGAATCGAGAATGTTTTGCAGGAATTAAGTGGAATAATGCTACACATATACATTCGATAGCTATCTATGCAAAGGTTACAACTTCTATTTCTTTCAAATGTACAAGGAGATTTGTGGGTAGAGTAACGGCTTGCGACTTCACTCCGTCACTGCTTTTATGAATGCGGTGCAGTCGACAAATACAATGGCTATAACCCGCGAATGTCACCTTGTTGCTGAAAGCCGTCTATGTTCGTGGCACTCTGTGAATGTGCTAAAAGCGCAAAGGCACACAATTAAAAACGTAAATTTGTTAGTACCGGTGTGTGCCGAACCTCCATATGGGAATCAGGAAATCCATGAGTTAGATACTTGACTAAACGTGTAGACCTGACACAGCCGATATTCATGAGGTGCAATGTGATCGCAAGATTGTCGTAATGCCAGTTTGTCAAGTATTTCTGATAAGACCCATGAGTTTAAGTTTAACTTATAGAGAGTAGATCCAGTGTACGTAGTCAACACGAACAAATTACGCTACCGTACAGAAGTCACAAACCTAAGTTAGCCATGGAAGATTTTTGAGCCTTCTATTTTTCTGTTGTTAGTCACTTTCACTGGAATTAAAAATAGTAGCCCCATCAATTTTATTTCCCACTACCACCTCTGCTACCGCAGAATAACTCTCATGTATGTATATGTAGAAAAAAGTGACCTTTGTATAATATCAGACAAAGCTTTGAACATAAAGATAAACAAAAGGAGCGGACCACATGAACATTGGTGCTGCTGCACAAGACATTAATCATAGGTCCATATTGGCCTCAACCTTAAATAGGAAAAGTGCAGATAAAAGATATTGTTCCCACCCATTTACTCTTGGGTCTTAGAGCATCTAGCGATAGTCGAGGACATGTAGACACTTGCGAGTTTCGCAATACAATGGTTGCAATCGTTTTGTCATGAAGCTCATCTTTATCTTCACGACGTCTACCAGGAAGCCAATGTCAAACATATCAAAGCTTTAGTTCACTATCCCACGTAAAACTGCAGAGCGCAATGTTTGAACTGATTGGTTTGGCTGAGAGTTTCACTAAATAATTCGAATCAGACTCAGCACATCTGTCTGATCAGACGCTTTCTCATGCAGGATTTCGAAGTGGAGTTATCTCAAGTGGCGTCAAATATTGAGTTAGATAGTGGGAGCGCAGTTCGATGTAAACAATATGTTCAAGGCGATTTTAAAGCTCAGCACGTCATTCTGCTTTAAAAAGTATCATTAACGCACCCAGCACTATATAGGTTACACAGCAATCCGTATGAATCTGTCAAGAATGATGATGAGTTGTTGGTCCATAAGGACATTTGTTAGTTTTTGTTGCTTTTGTGCCAGTCAGGTTCAACAGTTTTGTACGGTCAAGTAAGGTGTAATTTAAGTGGATTGCATATATTCATCTAGTCCATGCAAGGGTCCGTACTTTGTAATTTGATCACAAGCACCAGGCTTGCTAAGAAGTATATATGGTTGTAGCAAGATGAACCGAGATAGCCAGTTTGCAACTTGCGTAAAACTTAGAGAAAATCTTACATAATGAATAATAGACGAATCTATTAGTGCTACCAAGAGAGCATTGATTTTTCATTCGAATTTATTCAGGGTATCGAACCTCTAGTTTATCAGCGCAATTCGAACAAATATCTCAGTAAGCAAAGCCATTTCAAATTATTTCTAAAAGCCTACAAAAAACTTATCAAGGGTTTCGAAACATTACTTACATAGCAATAACCCGCAGCGCCTAATAGTCGGGGAAGTGACATTACAGTATTTCGACTACTTATAGCTTTGTAAGTGCCAACCGCTAGTCCCAGCTAAACACAACGCTTCTAGGTCTCTGGTAGGTCTGCTTAAAATTCGTGATAAATATTAACTTGTGGCGTAATTTTTTGGGATGCAAGTTATTTGATTAATAGTATAGCTCCAATGCTGCATATTGATGGCATCGAGGAAGGGATACGTATTGCTGACACCACTTATAGCCTCAGATAATCAGGTCCCCTACTCGGTGCAAGTTTCACCGAAGCGTTATGCCAGTAAATACTTTCATGTACTCAGTCGAAGTAAAGTGGTGCGTGAGAATGGGCCAATTGTTCCGCTAGGCCACTTCGCCAAGTCACCTACAGTTCAAGTGAAATAAAACCATTAAAGTAAAAGCTGCTCTGTAATGGTTTTTCTTTCATTTTTTTTGTAAAAAATTGACAAGTTTCGCCGGTACGCTATCTTGACAGTTCTTTTGATATTCAAGTGAACGCAAGCAGAACGTAATTGAGTTTAAAGTTCCATCTACTCAGAGCACCTTTGGCTAAACCTGTGCGGTGTTTAGCACGTTTTTACTTGTCAGTTGCACTAACGGCTGCTGAGTGCATCTTCAGTTTGATAGCACAAACACATGGTAGCCGACAATGTGTGCGCCACCGTGTATGGGTCTCTTGTTGGCAGCGCTGTTGTCAATGTGGCGTACACATGATTCACCCTTCTTGTCATACGGACGAGCTAACCAAAATTGTGTCTGTGTCGGGTAAAGTGTGCCATTTTAAGTGATAGTAGCACTGACTGTTTTGGGAATCCAAGTGTTTACACTTCATTGTTATGTGCTATCATCGTTGAAATTAAAAGCCACCCAACTAACAACAAACAAAAGCCATATTTGTATCGTATCTTTAAACATTTCTTTCTAATTCCCCCAAACCTGTTCGGCCTTTGGCATTCGAAGGCGGAATAATGGAACCCGACCCAAACAACGTACGGGGGAAATAGCTTTCCAATCATTTCGGTATCACATGCTCCGCAAAATGTCTGCATCACTGACTCATATTGATTCCAACGTTCCCTATCCGTATGCTGACAAATCTTGCTGTCCATGGACTCAGACTTTGTAATCAAGGTGAATGTATTCGGACCCTTAGTGAACTAAAACCTTATTTAAACAAGCTTAGGGAAACACAGCCCCTTAAGAATGATAGTACAACAAATGGAGACTTGACTCATCTGTCCGGAAACGCACGATGTAATTTATTTAGTTATTTACGATTATAACATCCCCTGGACGCGTCTTCTCAGTAGCAGCTAGAGAGGAGTTAGGACCTCTCTTTTCTAGGTTGTCGTTCCAGGCACTTTGACTTACCTCCGACCTAACTGCTAGGAGAACTAATCTAAAAGTTATCACACTACTTGAACTAGACACCTAGTTCTCAAACCTCAGATAAATTTCGCCAATTTTGTAGCCTCAAGTGAAATGCTAACCACAAGACCCATTTAGGCCAATAAGCCAAGACTGGGTTAGACGCTCTGCATAATATCAAGTTCATGCATATAGAATGAACGAAGAGCTGCATACTACCTGAAAAGGATTTTGTCTACATGGTTGGTACCGTCGCCTAACAAAGGGACAGTGGAATGATATCTGAGTTGAGGCTCACCAGTTGGTTGGCAATTCGATATAAATTGGCCCATTTCAATTACAGACGAGCTATCAACCCATCAGCCATACCTCCATTCTGTGTAGAACAATGGAAAGGGTAATAAAAGCCAAAATTGTTGAATTCTTATCGTCTCGAAATTTGATCGATACTTCCCAGCACGGATTTATGGGAACACGGTCATGTATTACTTGTCAAATACAATCACTAAACTGTGTTACTCGTTCCATCGACAGTGGTAAGCGTCTGATCATCATATTTCTTGATAAGCATAGAGCGTTCGATCGGGTACCAAATGGAAATCTTCTATCAAAAGTACTTTCCTTTGGTTTATCTGGCAATTTACATCCTTGCATAGCATCGTACCTTTCTGGTCGGGCAGTTGAAATAATAAGCAATACTTCCACGAGTAGAAAATTCACAATTGGTGCGATTCAAGGAAGAGTTTTATGGCCACTTCTGTTTTTGATATACATTAAAGACGTCTTCGATGTCATCAAGCACGGCAAATTATATGTCTTCGCAGGTGACAATAAAATTGTCAATGGGTTCGATTTGGCTAAATCCACTAACGCACTCGCCGACAAACAAGCGGGTCTGCACTAGCTGAAAACTTGGTGTCGCAAATGAAAAATAGAATTCTCATCCGAGAACTGCAACTGCATGTGATATCGGTGCAGTATTGCACCAAATTGTTTGATGCTAGACGGCAAAGCCCTGTCCACCTGTCTCACAATTCGTGATCTTGGAATACACTACTGGAGCTAATCCAATTTCTCCGAACAGGTACAGTACACGACTGCAGAAGCCCGTAAACTAGGTGGGCTAATACTAAAATTCCTTATTTTAACTGAATCCAAAATCTACCTACATAAAACCAGTGTTCTTTCCCTACTCGAATACTGCTCATTAATATAATCCAATCTGCGAAAAGCTGATAGAACATCGATACAGAATGTACAGCGCTACTTTACGAAGCACTTAATGTGAAAGCCTGGTGATCTTACCTGATAGGATCGTTGATGTGAGATGGACATAGAACCTCTCCGGTTAAGGAGACTAAAAGTTAACCTAAAGTTCAAGTTTGATATAATGCATAAACGCGTCTTTTCCTCAGACATTGAGGTTTTACTTCAATCTAACCGTAAGTAAAATATAAGGAATAGACTTAGCACGTTAAAATCGAAAAGGCAATAACTAGCATAAGGTCAAATTTCTTTCTTCACCGCTATGCAGTGATGTGGTACAAACTACCGCAGAACCTAAGAAAGTGTGACTCAGTGTTTTTCGTACTCTAGTTAACTGGGAATTGACAGTGAATAAAGTGAAGGATGTGCTAAACATAGACGTGATTATAGCCAGGTTGTATGAGGAAGGGCCGAGCGCCATACAGCAAGTGACAAATTTCTCTGATTTGTAGTCAACCCACTTCTACCACAATTTTATTTAGAAAACAACCTTGTTCCGCACTTCTAACTAACTCCCAGTTATAACACTATACCCGCAATCGACCGGTTGATTCACGTCTGCTGGTAAATCTGCGCCCTTACGCCTTCTCTGCTTGACGCCTTGGCAAACCTGACAGGAAGGAAGACAGAATAAGTCTCAGTCGACCAGAATTCACTTAGGACAGAGAACGCGCATAGTTATATGTCGGTCTCACCAACCCTCTACACATCGCCAGAAGGATTTGGCTGTACGCCCAAGCTGCACACTTGCCCATCCGCTCCGTCTGGCCAGTTCACCGTCTTGTTCAGGCACACCAGTCTTCATCCGTCTTTCAGGGCGATAGTAACCTACGTGATGTCTGACGCGCGATTTCATCAGCTTTCGGCTGCGCCCTGGCAACACGCCCGCAGGGTTTGTCCCAAGCATGATTTGTGAAGAAAACGGGCGCGTTTTCGCAATCAGCTTCCTCACCCAGCTGTCACTCACTTTTCTGTCCGGAGGAATCAATGAACAAATTGCGGAGCGATTGCCGAAACTCGTGGATATCACTCCCCTAAACACCTCGACTGCCTTGCTCCGAATGAAGGCAAACCCTTTGTGACGATTCAATAACAACTATGATCGGAGTAACCCTTCAGTCCGTGTCTCACACTAGCAAGCCATAAACCGTTCATTTATTTATTATTTCGGACTTACTGCTTACATCCCTACTGTTATATTACATATTACTTGTTCTGTCGTGGAGGCCACAGCACAGGATCAGAGAACAATTCGCATTGCTCAGCGCTATCAATCTCTGTACTTGCTGTACTCAAGCAAATGATGAATCTGAAAATTTGTTTCAGAACTGTCTAGCGTATTGATACTTCGAAGAGTCATCCGTTTTTGACACTTCCCTTAAACAATTTGGCTGGTCTCTCTTACTTACATATTTTATATTCCTTTTTACTTCAATGTTGACCACGACTAGATTGATCTTCTGAGGTGACGGATTTTAAGCTTCCAACGTTT
>OX104063.1:165720322-165767896 GCA_944474145.2 Dicrocoelium dendriticum | reverse complement strand
CCAGATGAAGCTCATCAGAGGACAATTTTCTGACTTGGGCGTTTAGATCGCCAGCCAACACCACAGTATCCGTGCTTCTTCTGTAACGAAGGAGCTCGTGAAGTTGCTGATAGAAATCATCTTTTACCGAATCAGTGCTACAGTTTGTAGGGGCGTAAGCCGCAATGACAAACAGGCAACGTTTGTCCCCGCGCGACTTCGTAGCACGGAACGAACCAGCTAATCTAACGGCGCACATCCTACTGTTTACTGGGATCCAATCAATCAGGGCAGCTTCAGCCGGGGACTCAAAACAATGCCGACGCCAGCTTGACCGGCATTTGAAGCTGCATCATCGCCAGACAGGCGCAATGAGAATGTGCCGCCAGTGTCGCATGTGGGGGATCTCAGGGTAAGCACGGAGCTCGAACCTTGCAGGCGGTTTCTGATAAACAGCAAATATCGATCGATAGGGTCTCTAGTGTGCGGGCAAGTGCTGCCTGTTGGCCAATCTGCAGCAAAGTGCGCACGTTGAGGCATGCCAGTCTTAGCGAGACACGAGGACTCCAAAGGGAAACGGATGAACTGACGTTGTCCGCTTGGTTGAACATGGACTTGTCAACTGGATTGGAGCGAGGCCCTGCGATTGTGTGTGATTTGAAATTAGAAGACAAGCGACTATTGAAGTAAGCTGGGGAGGGCCAAGAATTGGGGGATTGAAAATGGGGGATATAAGTAAAGTTGGAGCGGGACGATAAGGATGAAGAAGCGCAAGAAGGGGTATAAGAAGACGGGAAGGCCTGAGCAGTAGCATCCATACCCCTATCCACCCTGCTCGATGCAGCAGATAGGGCGCCGTTGATTATCCTCTGCGACGGCCAGAGCATCAAGAAATTGTTGTAGGAAAGGTTCATTGTATTGCGTGGGCAGAATACTGTCAGGTTGCCCAGGCCTAGACAGGAGAACGATTAGGGTTATCAACCAAAGCCTTTGGTTCAAAAACCTTACCGCAAGGCAGCGGGTTTTGGCACTGGACTACAGAGTCCGTTTTATGAAATGAGGAGCCACCCCATTCCAACCCCCAACCTGGAGGACCAGGAGGCTGAGTTTGTCTGGCCTCTAACCATTGACCAATCTGGTATGAGTGGCTCTGAAGGTGCAAAAAAGCACCACCCAGCATAGCTCAATGGATCTCTGAGGCACGCAAACCATCGCACCACAGTAAGGGATCCAGCCTCATTTTGTCGATGGCCTCACATTAAACTGCGGGCTGACGTACTGCGAATTCCCATTAAATCGCTGAGGATCTTTATTACAACCTATGAGATGCAAGTGTACGGATTGCACGTGAAAAGAAACTGTCACTGCTACTATTATAAAGCCCCCCATTGATTACGCAAACACCCGTGGTCGTTCGATTACGTTTACGGACGCGCGAATAATAGTTTCATTATAAGAGTGTTGCTTTTGGTTACCATTTTTGATTGGCTCCCAAGCACACTTTGAAAATAGCAACCCGGAATGATTTATTTCACATTAAGGGGGCCGACATACATGGCTTGACCAACCCTCAAAACGAAGAAGTTATTGAATAAACCACTTTCTCTCCTATGTTGAGACGGATCCCTGTACGTCTCACGCATATAACACTGCTGCAAATTATGTAGACAACCGCAGGAAACAATGATAAGTAGGCAAATGGTTCCCGGCGCATCCACAATTTCTAGCTCATGAAACGACTTTGCTTTATTGTCAACAAGCCGTGCAAAAAACAGCTCCTAGCTTTGCACTCGAACCCAGTCTATTTAGGTTGCCCGTAAAAGCTGGCTGCTATTCCGCCTCGCTGGGGAAATGCATGTCACTCGTCACTGACAGCTGGTACATATTTTCGTATTTGAGGCATGCTTTGCCATTGGTGCATGGGGAGGTGTGCCGGAAAGCAGTCATATGGTGTGGTCTCAGGCCACGTACCTTTGGAGAGCCTATACTCTAAGACAGGGAGACTTTAGATGTAGGAGAGGATGATCGAAGCTGCGGTCTCCCAAGACACTGAGCCCTCTCTCTACGACCGGACCGGCGTTCGTCCCTTATTTGGATCTAGTCAGATGGATAATGATGCATTGAGCTAAGAGGTGCTTGACGGCTTTCCGCGCTTTGGTTCACTTATAATGTCTCAGACTATACAGCGACTTTCCTGATCGATCGCGTAGCGGTGTCCGCGAATCCAGACCATACGGCGCTTACTCCAGTTACCGCAACAACGACATACTGATTTAGAGCGTATTTTCCCATTAGCTTTGAAGGAATCACAGGAGGACTGTGCGCCGCGTAAAGCCTTGAATTACCCTCAGTGGGAATATAGTTTGTGCTAAACTTCCCGAAGATGGATTGAAAAAAATGATCTCGCACTACGTTACTGTACCGCTGCGAACATCCAACGAGAACTAGATTTAGGCCAATAACGAATACAGTAAAGGGACTTTTAAACGGCAAAGCGTGAGAAAGCTGCAACCATGTCGGGCTGCATTTTACCGTGAATAGATATGTACCGAAGCCAGTGTAACGTAATGCGTTTGCGAATCCAACTGAAACATAAATATGCACCGTACCGTTCAATACATGACGTCATGTATAATTTATCGGCTCATTTTGGATAAATGCTTCTTTTTGTCATCGATGCTATAAAAAAATCCGACCTCGGACTAGTGGCCTTATACTTTAGAATGCTCATTGGCCATTTAACAACAACATGTTTTTGACGAGTTGCCATTGGTCCCGAGATAATGGAGAAATCGATTGATTCTCTCATAAGCGCCCGATAACAGAGGATATTCTATATATTTTCAAGTCGGAGAATTGGTAAATAACAACAGTTATGATTTTCAAATTCGATTTATCGGGTCCTTTTGATAATTAGGGAAGTCTGGGATTCAAGCATCCGACATGTTTTGTATCCTGACACAGGATTAACTCTCAATCAGAGCCATAATTTATTTCTGAAAACCGGTCTTTTGAAGAACTGTATCGAATCAGCTGGTTGTCTCTAGCACCGCATGAAGAAAACGTTACGTGAAACGCCGTGCAAGTACTTCACTTTGTAAATATCAGTGCAGAAGTATTGTCATCGCCCATATCCGTGGCGTTCCTTCATCATTCGGCAGGTGTTGTACGCCATTAGTGTGAGAAAAAGTTACCGATTTCATCCCAAAATCGCGCACTGGTCCTGGCCCGAAATGTCCTGTACGTTCCATTATAGCTTATGCAAGCAGATCCGGTAGTGACATTGCAATTACACATTGGGGAGACCTTATTCGTGTCGGTTGCGTATCTTGGCTTAGATACCGCGCCAAACATTCGAGATTATCCCACTACACTATTCCTGTGCTTGTTTATTTAGTGCTTGAACTACTTCGAGCCATCGTGGAAATCGGTACTGGATCTAGGACATCTGCATGTTGCCTAACATTTCTGTGGGTTTACCAATATTGTCCCCAGGATAGTGCCTATTGTCTGGTCATACCCTTACGATAGGCCGTTGCTGATGAATCTAAGGCCAATTAGGTAGCATGAACAGCTATAAACAGACTCCTTAAGCGAAACGCTTCCCCTTGAAATAAATCATTAGTGAACAGACCTCCAGCTTGCGTCGAGGCTGAAATGTGCCTATGGTGCTACAAACTCAGCCATTTAATGTTTACCTCGAAGTTACGTCTCTATAGTGTGATATTAGCCAACGGCTGAGAGGACAACTCAAATGTTGATAATAGTTTTGCCCAATAAGAAGTTACTCGTTGCACGCAAGTTGTCCACATTTTTTAAAATAATTAAACCGGAATCGAAATTTACGCCATAACTTCAACGTGACGCAGCCCAAGATTGTGGGGTCCAACCCACACAGCGTCACCTAATCCGTATAACATAGGTACACCTCTGACTTACTGATATAAATGAACATGTGCGGAGATAGGTTCACTATGAAACTGCCATACACTCTATCCTTCGATATTTCGTGCTTGTGTATGCTACCAGCTTCCTCGACATGCAAACATTTGTTGGTCTCGGACGACACGGGTAGAACTAGGCTCAATGTTCACGACTGTGTGTTACATCACGCTAATCCCCATTTCCTTCAGTTTTCTGAGGCAGCCGTGTTAACCCAATTGGGAAGCCATGTCTCTTACGTTCAACACACAATTATTTGCCAACTCTATAGCTGCTTTGAGTATTAAATGCTGAATCTCCACCAATAGCTCTGTTCCTCCAGCTTGTCTGGTTCCACAAAATATTAGCTATATCTATATATTACCGATTACTTGTTAAAATAATTTGGAAGACGGTACAAAACGCATGCATTTGCCAGCTTTGATCTTCATTTACTATATTTTTATAAACTGTTGATAAACAAAGTAGCTGCTTCTCATTTTAATTGATTTATTCCTAAGCACGGAACCCATCAGTTATATGCGTTAGATGAGAAGAATGGGAGTTCCATGAACGTCCTTATATACCTAACTACCTGCCGCCTTCACAAGTCAAAAAAGTTTGGTAATTAACTAAATATATGCTAGTCTTTTCCAATGCTATGTATTGCATGGAGTCATTTAAGTCTGTTCGTGATATTGCCAGGGCATATTGTAAGGAATAAAAAATAGCAGATGCATTATGCAAAATGCATAAACAAGCACATAGATGATAATTCTGTCTTTTGTTATCTCAACTTATGTATATATAATATATATATATATATGCAATAATATGCATATTATATATCAGATAGATATATCAAGATATCTACATATAAGAGTCATTATTGACGTGCTCCTTTTTTCAGAGGCATATGGTTTATTAAAGACAAGGTACCATTTCCGTGTTAAACAGGAAATGGTACCACTCAAGTATCGATAAATTCCGATCGCGAATTTGCCCCATCTTCCGCCCTTCACCAGTTTCGCTAGTTTTATTAGAATTCATGACATTCCTAGTATACAAACTGCTAGCATTTTCTGAATGTTTTAGTCCTGTATATGAAGGAAAGATTGAAGTCCGAATTCTCACTCTCCGTCACTATTTATTTAATGAATTTGGCCTGTGTCATTATTATGGTTATTTTGATGCCGGCATATACATGTAAGCATCCGGACATAAATGTAGGTTTCTATCATCTGGTCTAGGCAGTTGCACATCCAGCTATCTTCCTTCCAAATGTTGATAGAGAATTATTTTGGTGTTCTTCATCCCAATACTGGCTAATGTTGGGATGAGCAACACGTAAGTAATGGTTTACAGAAGAAGTAGCAGAGAGGGACTGAATGGTATATAGGGTAGAAATTCGTCACATCTAGACTGCACTGTCAGACAGCCGCCACATACCGCCCGAGAAAGCACTTTCGGAATCATCAGCAGTGCGCATTCCATCGGACCCTTGGTAGGGCTCGAAACCGCAACTCGACTGTAATCAGTACACAGAACAAACTGCTTATAATGCCATAAGATAATTGGCGGCTTAAGTTTGTTAAGCTCGTCGCTTGGTGAGGGGGCTACCCTGTCCTCTGCACGGCAGTAACGTGTAAGTCAGTGGATAGTGAGCGGCGCTATATCACATCTAGTAACTTATTCACGATGGGCGTTGCCGTCCCCCGTAGCTCAGTGGTCTCAACCACGGACTGGCAACAGTCGAGTTGCGGTTTCGAGCCCTACCAAGGGTCCGATGGAATGCGCATGCTGATGATTCCCGAAAGGATGAAACGCGCGTACAGTGCTTTTTCCGGGCTTGTGGCGGCTGTCTGAGTGAGCCTAGATGTGACGAAATTCTACCTATACCATTCAACTCCCCCTACTACTCTTCTGTAATCAGTACACAGAACAAACTGCTTATAATGCCATAAGATAATTGGCGGCTTAAGTTTGTTAAGCTCGTCGCTTGGTGAGGGGGCTACCCTGTCCTCTGCACGGCAGTAACGTGTAAGTCAGTGGATAGTGAGCGGCGCTATATCACATCTAGTAACTTATTCACGATGGTCGTTGCCGTCCCCCGTAGCTCAGTGGTCTCAACCACGGACTGGCAACAGTCGAGTTGCGGTTTCGAGCCCTACCAAGGGTCCGATGGAATGCGCACTGCTGATGATTCCCGAAAGGATGAAACGCGCGTACAGTGCTTTTCCGGGCTTGTGGCGGCTGTCTGAGTGAGCCTAGATGTGACGAAATTCTACCTATCCCGAAATTTGTTCCATTTCAAATACGGGTCCTTGTGATGCGGAAAGACTGATGTGCACCTGCAATTGTACCGACGGTCTCAGTAAAGGTTGCTTGTGGGCAATCCTACCACAAAACAGATTCCTGCAAGGTCCAACTTTCGGTAGAGATTTTTTCAGATTGGTTTACGTGTCCTATCGCGGTTAGGCTGGTCGTTCTGGATAATTTACGCAGATTGGTGTACGTCACCCCGAGTTTCCTTTTAAAATCTGTGATCGTTGTTGGTGTACGGCTTTATTAATCGCCAATTTGTTGCAGTTGAAGAAGTATGCGCGAAATGTTGTGTACGGGCTTGAAAATCATGTGGGGAAGAAAATTCATCTAATTACGGATAGCAAATTTCTGTCACACGTATTCATAGTTTAGATAGCTGCGCATCTGTCCCTATCAATTACCATCAATATAACGGCTTCTTCCTATTTCGTAGGTAATGGTTATCGCAATGCATTGATGCAGAGCTTAGAAAACTCAGACCCTTATAACCGCGGAACAACCATTATGTTCTAGCCAGTAAATGGCTCATGTGTATAAATAATTTGTGTTATCGCATGTTGCCGGCTGGGACCAAAGCAGTGATGATGGAGCGAGATCGGTCATCTGTACCTGAATTCTCAAAGCATTCAAGCGAGTACATTATCAATTTATCCCCTATTAACTTCAGCAATGATGCTATCTGGTGGCCCAGATCCTGGGCTGGAAAGGCGATTTTCTACACGAAAATCAGCTGGAGGTGAAAAACCGGAAGCCCTGTCCGACGCAACTGAAGCGAAGTCTGGGTATGCCCCTGGATTGTGCGCTAGATTATCGCCTATGCTTGTTATTATAAAGAAGGTAGCGAAGGCAATTAATTCAGATGGCTTATTCTTCGCAGCTGATATCAGGATGTGGATCACAATCGGTTGGCTGGACAACCAGAAACGGACCTAGCAATATTTTGACGGATTGCTTATAATTGCTTCATCACACTCTACTATTCAATGTAAGAAATGTCAGGTAGTGTACCAACTCCAATGACTTGACTACATTCCATCGTACAGGATATATGCATCACATGGACCCAAAGATGCAGCATGATGGAGGGTTATTTTTCGCACGAAAAGTGAGCCATAATGCTCCTTATGTTGTTTTGTAGGCGTGCATTTAATTCACAATTTACGTTATTGTTATTCAGCAAGTTTTTCTACTAGGTAAACGCTTCAGTAGATGACACACATCTATTTTGTATTTGTAGTTTCCACCAAAACTATATTTCAGCGCTTGTCAACAACTTGCTTTTTACCCGTAAAATATCATTTCCCTTTACCCATAATTTATTTCGCCTCCATTTTTATGGTAAGCGTGTGGGGACATTCCGCTTATTGTTGATATTACAAAACCTTTGTTATTTATTTACTGTGGACAATTTTTTAATGTTGATACCATTGATACACTTTGACCGACCTTCTCATATTGGCATTCCTCGGTTCGTGAGGCCACTGAAAGCAATAACGCTCTTGAAGTACTAAGACTTGACTCAATACAGTGGACGCATATGGAGCAAAACTCTTCGTAAAATCAGTAGAGGTGATAACTATCGCACGACGTTCGTGATAATATAGTTAAAATCGACTCAAAACACAATCCCTCTCTGTATGCTGCGATGCAGGTTTCCAGCCATCGCCACCAAGGTATTTAGTATGTGTAGTTGCTGTTTTCTTGCAACAAAATTGGTGTTGTATCATTCCAGAGAATGGATGTCGGCTTCCAATATGGTTCCGGAAAATCGACGAAAACAGTACTTTCTGACATGAACTTCAAATTTACGGTGCATGCAACGCAGCCCTCAAGACAATTTTCCTTAAATTAAAGGTTACTTTTCATTTAGTTTTTCACATACGTATTTTTTATGCACCTTATAATATGCATCCGATCGGATTGAATCTCACTGTAGTGTCAGAGTGTGCAGGATACCATTTTTTAACTACATTGCAATAGCCAGACTACACTATGGTAGCACATTTCCTCCATTCCTAGCCAAATTAGAGAAGGAAAGGATCCCAAGGTCACTTTCCGGGCGTTAAATCCTCATTATCGCCCCCATCAGCAACAACAGCATTACATCAGCCACTTTAGCTAATGCTTCACTGCTATACAATAACGAAGACCCAGGGAATGAACATATGTAAGATGGAGACAAGGGGACTTGGCAAAATACGTAAATGCAATAACTACATGTTCAGCGTCAAGGAGCTTACATCTTGTCAACAGCACACCATTACAAACAACTGGATGTCGTCTAAAATAAGGCGGCATCGGCCAGACAGTTTTGATTCGATATTCACTTATCCGCGTCATAACCAGCCATTACTCCGCAGTTAACTTAACAACAAGTATCACGTAAAATGCAGTCCGACTACGCGACGGAACCAGGCACGCATCTGATGCTGCCTGTGAGTAATGTCCGATACCGTATCTAGCCCATCCCAAAGCTGGGCCATTAGGCTCCGACCTAGAAGCTCATAGGTACCGATATCACTCAGTGTGATTACTAGTGACTTCATTTCTCGCTGCTAAATTAACTTTTGCCAAACTAGAGCCTTGCGCAATCCTAAAGCTGTCAAACAAATCAAGACCTTCCTCGGTAAGCGGTAACCGGGCATACGCAGTAAGTGCGCGAAATATCGTGACATATACAATGCTATTGGTTGTTCTAAGGAACTCGCCTGATTATCACTAACTAACACTCGACTATGCACATGATTATTGTGGACATGCTGTTTGCATCAGGCATCAGCATTAATCCGCAGGCAGCGATAAGCAAAGGTTTGAATGCATCTAAGATACTCAAACCGGAAAGGTCATGTCTCTCTGCCATAGAATAAAACTGTCTTCACTGCGTAATTGCAAACATGGTCTTTCAGAACTAGGTAAAACTCAACTGATGTTGCATATATCGCTGATTCAAAATTGCTGGAGATTTTGCTATGTGTGAACTGGCTCCAGTGGTCATACGCTTATATTTTAAGGAAAGGTAGGTAGGTGAGTTGAACACTATTTCTAGTTACTCACTTTCAGTCGTCAAGGGTCATAAATTGGATCGAAGTCCTGAAATTGACAGTAAGAAGCGTGGGGCGAATGATTGGTATTCTGAAGATGGGAACCATCACCACAAGTTAAATAGACAGAAATTATCGACCGCACAATAGACCTCAATTAACTTTTCTGCAGACAGCAGCATAAGGCCCGCATCGTGCGACTCCGATAGAAAACACTCCAGAATAGGTTACACGAAGAACTTGAACAAATTAATAAAGCTGGACAACCACGACGAACGAGACATGTTGTCGGAAATATGTCACGCTGGCTGTGACGCTGGAGTCCAATGCATGTCAAATGTTTACAACTTTTATGGAAACATTTTCGGCGCAAGCATTTTGTACCGAACCGATCAACCGACTGATTTAAAAGCACACTTTTAGTCACGAAAGACATTATCACAAGTCCACAGAGCGAATATATGGTCTAAACAGCCCAGACCTGAACGTAGACCTACATACTCTACCCTGGTACAGGACCCTTATTTAAGGGTATGTGTACATACTCGAAGTGAAGCCAATAATCGCTGAGTTATTGGTTCTGTTTGTTGACCTAATCGCATTGTGAATATTTGAGTGCCTCAATGATTCACGGAGATGAACTGGATTATGCGTCTTGCGCTTTCAGAATTACTCATATCAGACCGGTCAATGGTTAGAAGCCAGACGACATCCTTCGCATGCTCCTCCAAGTTGCGATTAAAATAAGGGTGGATCGTTTCTGAGTCATCTGCAAACAATCGGTTGCTTTATTCATTTGGATACGTTTCGTTCTCGATACTAACTTTTCCCAGGCCATGTGGTCTAGTACATAGTTTACTTGGCTTTTGCAAATATTTATATGATGTGAGATTGTGAGAAATAACCAGAGCTAGTGAATAATTTTTCGATAAAGTTTCCATGAATCATGCGGTCCTTCTAGTGGTATATTGAGGATGGGAGTTTTCCGTCTGATCCGTGTTACAAGTCACATGTATGTATGGCACTAAATTGTTCTGTAATGCCAAGTGAATTTATCCGCAGTCGGTGTATCAGGTTACATATAGTGAGGGAGCTAATCGTGAAAACCGTTTCATAAGTCCACAGACTTAGAGACACAGGTAGAAAAGTTATCCCAAGTTATTCGGACAGGGGAGAGTAATACAGTTGTTTATCGATTAATCGCTCTGCCAAGTGCAGTCTTAGTACAATCAAAGAAAAACGCTCGAGGTAGATGAGGTGAGCTTACTACAACCTAGGTCTTCATATAATTTTGTTTCCCCTATCGCGTTTCTTTTTCCTATGGTCCAATTCCAACATCACTTTATTCTCCCTGTGTTCAATACTTGAATTCTCGGCCCTCCTCATTCTTCATTCAGTTGTCGCTTGTTTTCTAGATTCAACTCAAACACAAACAATGTCACTCCCGCCGTTTAGACATAATTAAATAAATAAATAAAAGGGTATATTTCTAGACATCCGAGATACAAGCAAAATACTGGCCTGAGCATTGTTACAACAAAGTTGGATAGTGGAGGGATGTTTCAAGTTCCGTTATGTTCTCATTAAAGTGCTTGGGGTGTTCAAACATTTGAATGTAGTAAAATTTAGAGAAGTTTAGAGTATGAAAAAAAATTGTTACTGCCGTCACCTCAAGTAAAGTAATACGACCCTTCATAGAACCGTCTTCAGGGGAGTTGCTTCCACACTTCACTTACACATTTCATCCAGCCATATGTTGTGGTGACGTAATGCTAGTAGCCAATATACTATATTGACTTGTTTTTTTTCTTGTTGACTGTTGTCATATGCAATTTTTCATGATGGTGACACACTGTATATAAATGTGTTTACATTTGTGTTTGGGACCGTGAACTATGTTAAGCTGTCCCCATCTTACAGCTATCATTTATCTAATTCGAATTTAGCACTTTAAATATTCTCCAGTGAGTACGTAATAACCCGAATTGCACGAGTGTACTGAATTTTTGGAAGCATTTATCCATCACCTTGGGAGAACGGCCCAGCCCTGGCCAACAATGGTAGGAGGGAAATAAACAAATAGAAACGGGATGAAGGAACCGTAACGAGATGGGATTGTGTCCGAACTTGTCCCATGCAGATGGTGCAAAGTATCACTGGAGATATAAACACTCAGAAATGTACATATTTTTAAAAAAATAATTTTAAGAGTAAATAATTGTGATAGCTCAATCGTTGTAGGAGATCAAATTTGGGAAATTGGTGATGTGAAATCAATTTTTATCACCCTGGAAAATGACGTAAGTGCACAAAATATTTTCTTCAGGGAGGGTGAGAAAACTTTATGCAGTGTAGAAGAAGTTTACTCTCGGTCCAACAGTTTAGCTGAATTCCGTAAGAGGAGAAGTTGATTTTGATGGAGGTAAGCATTCCGAGTGATCATAAACATGGATGTTCCTGGTAGGTTTTCAGATAGGGCCCTTAGATGAATCCAGTCAAAAGCGAAGATAATATCTATAATGTTTTCCCGGAGCACGGAGAACTGCAACACGTGCCTAAGGGATGGACTCCACATATATGCAAAAGGAAGACCTCATCCATAATTTTCTGTTTGTAGCCTTCAATCTTTGTTAAAACGGGCATGTCAGAACATGCACAATTTGTTACAGATCGGTTAATGGGCAGCAATCGCCCGAACACTGGGGAACTTATCAATAGATAACAGGTCTGTCGGAAAACCGCCTGAAAATTGAAGCTCAGTGTTCATTCCACTATCCTATTCATGCGGAAAAGCTAGAACTCTGTAAGCCTGTCAAACCGTTATTGACATTGCTCTGATCCAGACTAAAGCTGCTGTGCTCGAAAGGTTCCTATCACTAGCCAGATTAGCGTCGTCAGACTGGCTGGTTCGTTCAAAGCTTCTAATTTACGCTAGGCCAATATGTGACTGTATCTGATTGCGGATTACTATAACACAAACTGTAGTGCCAATTTGGAGAAAAATGACTTCTATAACTAACCGAGCAACCTCCTTCACAGAAGTACGGCTACTGTATATCGGGTTGCTGATCTCTGTGTACAATCTAGAAGATTATCCAATGATGCGACGCATCTAAGCGATCAACACTGTGAGACGTTGCTACACTTATGTGAATATGCACTTCTATTCCCCTAGAGCACTAATTTCCGACACCATTCGCAGGACGATGACGTAGAGCCCACTAGCTTCAGGTCAAAAATGGGCCTAAATCGATCACGCCGCGCTAAGTTATCGCCGGAGAGGCTGCGTCCAAAACTCTCGCTGGATTTGGAGAACTCGCATTGACTGCTATCATGCACTAATATGTGCCGAGTTCCGGCTCCGTTTCGGTGGATGTCCGCAATGTCGTTGTATGTACACAGACACCCGTCAACAGGGAAATCACGATGTCCTGAAAATATGCCATATTCCGCTGGCATTCGCGTTGAATCAGCGTTCAACAAATATATTTGAGGGTTACCGGTCACAATTCCCCCAGACTTTATTAAAGTTACGCATGTCTTCAAGTTATCAATCTAACCGGCTACATGGACATTGGGTCTCTTCGCAGTTTCTGGAGATACTCGAGGCTCGTCGACATATCTCTGCTGACAGCGTGCACAATAACATTTACAAAGAACTCATGGTAAATCTGTGTGCTAGATTGAAGAGACACGAATTCTAGACGTCTTATCTTGCGTTGAAGATGAAAGCAGCTGTTGCCCTTTGTAACTATCGGATGTTATTCTGTTTGATCCTGGAAATGGACAGCAGGATTAATGGTGTTAACGATATCATACATTATTAAAGTAAACACCCATCTATTACCTGTCAAAAAGCTTGGAGCGTGAATTGAACACTATCAATAGCAATGTAATAGACCGCAAATACCTGGTTCGCTACAAACCAGTGACCGCACTGTTTTGGGACGTCTATCTGGATCTACCTTCTCGCACAAAAATCGAACATGAGATGTGACCAATGAAGCCACCTAAGCCTCCGGGATCAGATGGTCTTTCTTAACTAGGTTTCAAATGCTGGCAACTTACCATTGTGAATTCTTCACAGAAAGCACTACTGAAACTGTGGGATCAGGAAACTGTCCTAACAGTGTAGCTGTTCCATTATTGTACCGACCTTCAGTGGTGCTCAATATCGGGGTGCAGCAGTCATGCATGGGTCATTCTGAATTCCATCGTTTCTAGATCAATTTTCTCCGTCTTACCTCTGGTTCATGAAAGCCAGAAGCGCAAACCCATGCAGCTTGTCGTCGAAATCATGGCTGCATTGCTACCTTCACTTTATGTCAATATTTATAGCTCTGCCTCCTATGTCGGCGACCAACCGTTGTCACATTCCGCAAGACTAAATGTGCTATTGTGGAGTCAATCAATATGCCCTTTGTTCAGAAAAGATGTACCCAAGAAATACGCAGATCGCATCCGAGGATTGTATGCGGTATTTCGGACAAGGTTATCTAACCAATACAGAAGTTAAGATCCATCGTTCTTACATTTTTATGAATCATTCATCACCAAGTTTCTGCACTTCATTGTGCGGATATTCCTTGGAGTTCGATTTATCCTCTTAAAAATGGGCAATTGGTTCTTGTGGTTATTCTTTTATCTTCAGCGTCGGATTTACGTCTGTTTTTAATGGGTTTGTTGCTTCTATCCAGCTGGAACCAATTTGGTTTTCATGTACATCTTTACTTTTTACACTTTCGAAAGCTCTTTATGAAGGAGATTGAGTTAACTGGAAATTGTCCTTCTAAATTTCATTTGCTGTCGCTGTCTTAGATTTTGAGATAGGTTGCTGCTCATCTAGAATTCAGTCAGAATTGATATACATACCAGTCACTCGCAATTCTTTGTATTCTTTCCAGTGTGACTGCAGAACCAACACACGTACCGCACAGCCACGTCAACAGCACACTTGACCTTTGCAGTTGTAACGCTGGCCTTACACATGTGTGCCGCTATCGAAGCCGGTAAATTATAGAACAGCAAACAACCCACTGGATAAGATAACGTCACGAAGCTGAATAACAGAAACCATCCAAATAGGATTGCAAAAGTACTCCAGGTAAAGGGTATCTGCGGTTTAACAGAATGTCATCGTTAGGGAAATTAGGTTTAGCTTGCTGGCCTTGGTTTAAGTGGTATCGTCCGATGTATGTATTTTAATCCCAACAACAGGTATAAGAGCGAGATGGCTCCAAAGAGGTCCTTTGGTTCTGAACTGGGTGTTTGACCATCCCACTAGTGAATTGTATGCTTATCCTAGTGCCGAAGTGTGACCGGCTAACAGCAGAAGCCGAGCAGCGGATGAACAATAAGATCACTTCATTGGAGGTGGGTCCGCATCAAGGAAGCGTAGGGACGCCTGAGCAAAAGAATTCTAGACAAGTTGCTTCCATTGAAACACGATCAGCCACGTCCTCTTGGTTGTTGTCTCCTATCGACTTTGGCAGAACACCAGGCCAAAATCGACCTTAGTTACGAGAGTCAAGCAGTGCTCATGTCAACATTAACCGGACACAACCCCAAACGTCGGGTTAAACAAATTCCACTAGACCTAACAGTTGTCATTAAAAACGAGGGAACATCCCTAAACTAGCCCTCTACGTTTGCAAATGAAAGGTCTCTTTTCTAGTCAAAGTCCCCCGGGACATCAGTTATATTTGCAGCGATTGTTGCGAAGTGCAGCCGGGAGGACGCCGTTGCGGACCTTTCTATTGCAGACAACTCTGATGTGAACACGGAGACAACTGTATGCATTCACAACCTGGCAACAGGTCAGGACAAACGATTACTCGACCTTGTAGCTCAAAGGAAAAATTGAGCCAACAATAGTGTCCTGATGTTGTTTACTCAAATGTCCCCGAAACTACGGCCAACACATTGTGTGATAAGTTGGCGGACCACCAATGATAGTGGAATCAATTGTGCTTTCTGTTGTGCCTTAAAGCCAAACCCATAAAACTAACAAGGGTTACTCGTCCGTCAAAATCTGCACAGTATGGGGAACCCAGACTTATTCCAGTAACACTAGAATCCCTTTACTGGTATTTAAAGCATTTTACTCTCTGCAAGTGCGTCACAAATCTGATCCTGTGGAGTATGTAAGCATCTATCCTGATATTCTTTGGAGTGTGCTGCAACCTGAAAGACACTTCAAAGATGTGCACTGCAAGCAAGATCGCCTAAACGCAACCTTCATCCATGGCGTGCAATAGATTTTTCAAACGATCTTCAAGAGGCCAAAAATCACGATGTAGAACAGGGACGGTTCATTCGTGAAATCATTTCTTTGCATAATGTTTTAGCGCTATCGCTAAGAAGGTCACAACTCTCACAAACTTATAGTGGATGCGGTCCATGGATCCTGAAACAGCAATGTATGTTTTGGATCGATGGCATAGCACTCGAAACAGTTTGCCTTCTGAACTTTGGTTGAGTACTACCGAAGCTCTACAAAGTCCATATATCAAAGAATTAGAAGTAGCGAACGTACGAACGATGACAAAGAAGCTTTACTTGGCTGATCCTTCGCTAAATTCTGACGCAGATCTAGACGAGAATCGGGACGTTCTATAGCAGAACAAAGTTACAAACAAGTATCCATGAACCATCAAATAAAGAAGTAACAATCGACATTCCATCAGTCAGTATTCTCCTACACTTGACCCCTTCAGCCCTTTGGTGACCCCTAGAGACCGAGAAACTAGTCGGCTTCTATAACAATGCTCAAGGTCTTTTCAATAGCATGGATTAATAGCCTGATCGTCACATTTCAAAGCCATACGATAGCACCGGTGTCACTTATACTTGGTTGCATACCGGAAGGACGGACGCTGAAGTTTTGCTACTGGGCATGTCGTTCATCCGGAAAGCTAGTCTCACAAATGGAGGAGGGTTAATTCTGTATTACCGAAGTGACTTACTGTGCGAACTCATGGAGGATTCACTCTCGCAATTCCCTATCCTCTTTGGTTTCGCCTGTAGTTAAAAGGCAGCAAAACTTCCCTTATTGCATTGGGGTACCACACCTTAACTATACAACCGAAAAGGACTGTCACCATGCGAATGTTTTAAAACCCAGTCTAAATAGCATATACAACCGCAGTAATTAGCGCTTGTCCGATTCACACCCTTAACGCTCATGTTTCTTAGTGATTTGTAATAACCCTCTCTATCGTTTGTCTATCTTCTCGCAGCATAGTAACCGTACGCTCATTGGAACCGTATATAGCATGTTTACAAACTGATCCATCATACGTGGAATGATCTTTTGATACTAAAGTTGTAAACACTACTGACGGATTCGACCGTCATCCGCTGTTGAACACAAGCGGATAAATCATTCATTTTATGCATATTCCATTCTGTGCAACACCATTCGGTACAGCATTCTCGAGGCAGTCCGAAAAGCACAACTATTCCAATCAGGTGTTCCTCAACGCACATGTGAAGGAAAATGTTATTTCTCAATCTGTGTTCAGCGTTTTTAGACTAATGTGCTCGGTCTCAAGCCAGCTGGGCCGAACATTGATCGATCAACCGAACAACACTAAGAGATGTGCTAACAAGGAATCACTAGTGACAGCCAACGAGTCAAATACGCTGACTCACGCTTATCTTTGACGCGAGATGCTGCACTGACTGATCATCCGACAATCGCGCACCTTAAAACTGCACTCTCCTTGCGAAGATTTATTACGTTAAGATCAAGTTTGAGTCATGCGCTAAAGTAGTGAAGGGTGGTCTAGTGTGCAGCAATTGCTTGGAAATCTATCAAACTAAGTGCCTTGGGACGGGACCGATAAAAATAAAACAATGCAATAATATGATAGATGGTTTGGTTTCTGCCAACCATGCAGTGCTCACCCAAATCTTAGCCGTCTAACTGTGATACTGCAGAACTTCGAAAGACTAACAGAAGCAGCCGAGTAACAGAGAAGCGGCAGGGTTGCACCTATGGAGGCAACTGCCCAGCACTTTTATGTGAAACTAATACTCCAACATCCCTATTCAGGCCGAAGCAGAGTGTCAGGCGTCCCAAGCTTGCCACAACGTCACACTTCCTCCCAGAACCAATTCCCTTCTCTATTTCTCCTATAAGTAAATCGTTGTCTCCAGCGTACCTACTGCAACTTATTACATTGTGGTATATCTAGTAGTTTTTAACTATGGAGGAGATCCTCAGCTGCATTCAATCAGCCATAGTGAGGAACCAGCTAACATACCCATTGGTTGCCGCCAAGCACACACCGGAAACAGCACAGGTAACCTTGGTGCCCGGACTAGAGGAACCTGAAGTGTCACAGCACGGAGGGCCCCCATTAATATCGTCTACAAATTCATCAAAAGCACTGGAAAATGAGGCACCAAGACCAGTGGCCACCAGGCACATACATGGAGATTTTAACCTTGTGTGCACTGATGTTCCAGAATTCAAACCCAATACAATTAAGGGTAGGCTGACAGGCGATCGAAATCAATGTAGTTTTCTTTGTACCGTCGATCAGTGTCTATGCAGATCCCGAGACCTTACAACGAAACTCGCCTCGCCCAAACGCACTGCAGTACGGTGAACCCCTGTTAGTACAATTAACACTAAAATCAGTGGATAAGTTAGAGGCCTTTCTGCTGTCTTCGAATCGACTTTGCAACGCCATAAGTGGTGTGCGTATACTAGCCGAACCCCTGTGTAATGAACCTTCAGCGGATCCCACAACCAGAGAAAGGAACAGAACAAGCCAAGATAAGAAATTGTGTATGCTCATAGTGCTCCTGAGCTTATAGATTCCTATTCCAACGATGCTCAGGTACACCACGGAGAGCAACGACACAAAATACCTAAGGCTTTTATATCAGAAATGTGGTGGCTACCTTGTTGACATGCGGCCCGTACCACCGAACTACAAGACGTTCGGTCCCAGGCTGTTGCACTAACAAACCACCACCTTCTAAAGACAACTTAGTGGGGGCGCAACACAATGAAAACACCCGACTCGATGACGGTTTCAACAGTAGCGATAACATCCGGAGGAAAACAGCAGCGCACGAGCGAACAATGGAATCCGAGGCATCTGAGACTTGAACCTATAACATATTCTTATCGAGAGCCTGCAACACATCCAAAACAGATTAGACGCCGATCGTTCGTCGGCCAGCGTAAACTCACTTGCTTCACCCTTCCCATCCAGCATATATTTAGTATCCGTGAAGCTCTCATGCATGTATACAAATACCCAAGTTCTAGTAACCAAATTGGATGAATTAAGAATTTGCCACGCATCGGCAGCTTGGTACATCATTGCTATCACGGAAATATGGTTGCGCAGTGAGATAACGGATGCCGAAATCACGCTAAGAGGTATGCCCGTTGTCCGGAATGATCGAGCTAGCAAAGGTGGTCGGGTAGCTCTCTGCTTTGGTAACAACCTGCCGTGCGAACCCATACACAGTTCGGAAACCGATGTACCTTACTCCATTTGTTGCAGCCTACAGCTGAGAGGGAAAGATCTTGGCCTAGTGGCTGTTGTTTGCCGACTACTTTTGTCTATACCTGAGGTGGACTACAACTTGTGGCTACATTGATGCAGGTGTTAAACAGGTAGTGCAGTTTTGTTCTAGACGCCAGCGATTTCAACCTACATATTCTAGATGCCCGGGCCTCCCCAGGAGAGAACTTCAAAACAGACCTGCTGGAGCTGGCCTCAGAAATGCCGCTTTATGGCCATGTCACTTCAACCAGCAGATTCATGGGACAAAACAGGCCATCCATATTGGACCGGATAATCACTAATAAAGAACTGATGATCTGCAGACTAATTTTCCATACTCCCTTAGGCTGCACTGATCATGCACCTTTGCACTTAAGATAACTTACTATGCTGAATACTCCGAGGACATAACTCAAAGTACCCAAACTATTAAAACTTGCATCATCTTTATCCGACTGTTTGACGGGACAGGCTGGAGTTTCCTAAACGAGAATGCAGGTCAAGTCAAAGCAAGAGATTGCTTTATATACGCTGCAAAAGGGAACATTCAGCTACAAAATACAGGATCTCAATAATGTACCAAAAAAGCCAAGCAGTGGCAAAGCAATACGACGAAGAACACATAAATAGAGACAAAAAGCACAATCAAGTTGAATGTCGACTGGTTAGGTCAAGTATGACAGGTTTAGGGTCTTGCAAAAGACGAGAGAAGTAAGGGATGACTGGTGAGCAGGTAAGCTTGTGCGCGGGTGTATATTAGTTTGTACTTGTGCCTAGTAGAGGAAATTGATAAATATTTAGATAAGGCAGTATGTAGGGGATGAATTGTGTCGGTCAGTATCTTAATGGCCCGCGTTTTACGGGAACTGATGTGGTTCGAAATAAGAGTGTTGGTAAACGTGGATATCGGAACACCACTACTTCGGGCTAAGTGCTTTAATGATCTGACAATTAAGTTAAAATGCTTACCCAAAAGACCATGAAAGATCACAAAGTAACAGTACATTCAGTGAGGAAGTACACATGTATTGACAAAGCGGACGATCAGTTCACGAGGAAAGCCGCATGCTCTGAGCCGAGAGGTAAAGAATTACAGCCTTCTGACTGTTTTGAAATTTCATTTGGTCGTAGCTTCAGAAACAAATCTATCTCATCGTCACTGCCAAATATTTTACTGATGTGGAAGACTGTAATCTGTCCCCATCAATAGGCAACTTGTTGCACATTGCAAGGAGCTCCTCCTACCTGGCTATTTCATGTATGGAAAAAAGAATGTCATGACGTTTCGAAGGAATCAGGGACAGATCAAGTGATTTGGACCAGTCATTATGATTGTTCAGAAGCGCTTGCACTGTGAATGAACGATCGGCGGTTTGGTGATTCTTGCCCAGGACGATAGCTTCCGCAGATTTTACCAGAGTTGCTTCATTTGAAGGTGGCATGGAGCTGACGTAAGTGGAAAAGAGAAAAGGCGGCAGGATTGCTCCCTGAATGAGACCTGCGTTGGTGAGTATAAGGGACGAACATCGGCCACTGGGTCGGGTAATTTGAGTGCGGTCAGTAAATAGACAATAAAGTGAGGTACTCTATGAGTAAGTAGGTCTTCTGGCAGTAATTTGCGATTTATACGGCAAAATGCATGGCTGTATACAAAGACAGCTGAGTTAATTTACTCCTATTGTCAAACGATGCCAGTAAATAATGTACGAGGTAGACCACAGCATCTAGGGTAGACCTCGAACTACGAGAGGCGAAATGGAGGGGGTCCTTAGAGAGCGGCTGGATGGCATCATTTCGAGTATGACTTTCAGTAGAACCTTGAAAGCAACGGAAGTGCACGCAATAGGTCTATATTCGTTGGATAATTTTTTTCGGCACTGGTGTAATGTTGACACTTCTACAGTAGTCGGCTATTTTGTGTTGCGACATATACACTAATTACATACTTGCAGGGTGTTGCCAAAAATTCAGCACATTTTTGAGTACGATAGAAGATGGCATGTACGGCTCACTAGCTTTACCGGAGCGTAGATGTTTCAGTAGGTTATTTACGGTTGCACTGTCCACGGGAGGCCATGGTTCAGCAGACCCCAGAACTTGGACGCAGGAAGACTGGAGCGGTAGTAGTAGTACACTTACAGAACTCCTAATCCGATGTCTCTATGTCTACACCAAAGAAGAACGAACCTCGAGTAACTCCGCTAAGCGTATTCAGCATTCTCCAGAGTTCCCGACAAATACCGTTTTTAAGAACACACTGGACTTACACTTTGTTAAGACGGTGTAGCACCTCCTTGATATGACCTGTGAGAGATCTTACCGAGGTGCCGCCTTTTTCTTTAAACGCTTTCTCCTTACGTCGGAGTAGCCACTTCAGGTGGGTGAGGAAAACCTGGCAGCGCGGACGTACATATTTTCCAAAGAGAAATAGATTTTGTAACAAGAGCTTAAATAACTTGTCAAATTATCACAATACCTGGATACATCCGGGTCAAATAACAAATTAAATTCCGTCGATGCGATTATTTCTCGAAGTCTGTCCAGGTTTTGTAGACAGCACTGTCTCTACCAGACTCTTCGATCATTACAGCGAGTGATTTGTTGGTGGTTGTTCTTTCTATGGAGGACAAGTGAAATCTTGATTGTTAATTGATTAGAATTGCCGACTAGAGCTCGAAACATACGGAGAACCACTACACATTAATAAAAAACACCAGGTCCAATGTTGTGTTTAACGTGGTGGGCAGATTGACGATGTCTCGCAACCCGAGACCGGTGAGAAAAGTAGTGTCACGTTAATTGAAATCTCCGCCGAAGACGCACAGAGAACGATCAATGGGTTCTATGAGAGCTGCAGTAAATTTCCCATAGAAATATTCGGCTTCAGGTTTGGGACAGGTGGGAGATATGCAGATGTTCGCCTACACCGTTAAGCGTCAGCCATTCAAACACATCAGATTACTTTGGATGATTAAACAATGGATAAAATATAAAGAGAAGCAAAAAACTCGTTTTGTTGCAACACACCAAGACGGATTGGTGTAAATAAGTACTCCCCCATCTCAGTCTCGGCACGAGCATGAGCGTTCAACCTGATTGTAAATAAATTCTCCAACAGATACGACTGCATCATCCACTTCTTGCTGGAGCCAGGTTTCTTGAAACTTAATGATCCCAAACTGCATAATCGCGCTTGAGAAAACAAATTCTGATAGTTCATTTAATTTCCTCGTGATTGTGAGGATGTGGATACTAATCATTACCGAGAGACTCAGATCTCTCAACCTTTTTCTTCGTAGAGGAACGCTCCATCCTGAGCGATGTATTCTAACAGAACTTTCACACCTTGGGAATTTGTTTCAATTTGCTTCTGATAAAACAGCCTTTCGAAAATGTGCGAGTTACGAGCGTAGAAAAAAGTAGCGCTTTTAAATTATCGCATGAGTAAGTTTGCATCTTGGGACAAGTGATGAATTAAAACCTCAACCGACAAAGCAAAATGTAGGTTGGAATTTGTAGGTGGGAACTTGTGTTGATAAATCCCAAAGAGAGGAATCGTAGCGCACGGCCAACTTTGAAGTTCGCGCCAGCGTACACTTGCCCAGGGAGGTTTTGTTTGCAAGTTTAACACCTTGTTTAATGAGCATAGGAAACTAAAACCAACAGTTGAAAAACATAGCGTCGTTTATAGGAGTAGGACACGCAAATGCATGGTGACTCGCAGCGCGGCGTGGTATACCCACAACACAGATCCGAGTCCGAGTACCTGGAAAGCCTATGTTGTCCACCGCAACCACCTTACTCAAGAAGTGCGCGAAGACAAAGTAGGTTATCAACCTGCTTTAGCTGCGCGATTTACTTCAAATCGCAGGCTACGGTACAAGCACGTTCACAGCCTCCGCAAGTGGAAAAGTGGATTTCTCCCTCTTCAAACAGCTGGTGGTCCAAATCGGACTGCCGAAGAAGCGTCGAATGTTCTGCAACAACAGTATGCACCGACGTTTTATTGCATCCTGTGGTCTGAATGTTTAGAATCTATGATGCTTCCACCAGGACTCACGTATATAAATTTTACAGCAGACATCGTGGTGAGAAGGCTGATATCCATGTACCTGCACGCCTGTCCAGGAATTGACGACATCCACCCACAGACACTTGCTGTGACGGCTACTATTTTGGTTGCACGTTTGACGCGGGTGTTACAGCAATGCCTTGATGAGCAGCACTTCATGCAAAGTGGAAACACGGAATAATAACGCTCATTTACATAAGGGGTAGTCGTTAAGACCCAGTCAATTATTGACCAGTGATCCACTGCCAGTTCTTTCAAAAATTGTGGAGACTATCATTGCCGACGCACTCATGCCTTACGACTTTGGCTACATTGCGCAGCAGGAACACGGCTTCCGCCAGAATCGGTCATGCACAACCAACCTATTGTTAGCACGAGACAGCTGGACCAAAACAGTGGACGCTGGTGCAGTAGTTGATGTGGCTTATCTTGATTTCTCTAAGGTATTCGACCGGTTGGATCATCGTATGCTTCTCGTCAAACTTCAAGAATGTGACATTGGTGACCCTCTCATTGGGTGGATGTGCCATTTTCTCTCCCACAGGCATTTGGCAATGAAAGTAAGCGAATCCATGTCAGACTTAATTCATGTCGAATGCGATGTGCCACAGTGTTAGGTACTGGTACTCCCTCTATTCCTTGTCTTCATAAACGATCTAGTAATTCATAGTAAGTCAAACTGTTTACTCTACGCCAATGATATCAAAGTTTGCAAGGGATCAGAGCTGTACGGTGCTGTTTGTATGACAAGTGGCGCAGCCCATTAATATTTTTGATCGACCGAAGTTCCAGATTCTCCAAGGCCGTAAGATCCCACTTCAGCCATGCGTGCCTTGACTGAATTGCATCTTCAACATGAGTGCGTATGTAAGTGGGATGTGTTTGGCAGAAAATAGACCACTCGAATTGTGTTGCGTGCCCGCCAAAAATTCCCTCAAAAGCGCGCCAGAAACCCCTGCAGAATGGCTGTGGAAATCGAGGTTCAATTTTGCCCCACAACGCAGCAGAGCTCAGCCACTTCGAGATGCGGCCCAACTGCGTAGCTTTCGACGATGCTCATTTGCAAACTACCACCTCTGCGTGGTGACTGTTTTCCCGAACTTAATAACCCATAGCACTGGCTGTGATCGCCCTTTGTCGGTCGTAAAAGGGCCTTCAGGGGACCGCCTGGCTTTTCTTTCTTCTTCGCCTTAACTGGGAGTCGGTCGGGTCACGTGATTCTGTGTGTGCGTCGTTAGCTGGCCAGCCTTCGCGTCAAAGTCATTAGTGTGCGTCTATCGTAACCATCCTTACGTGTGCGTCCGTTTTCGAGTGCGGCTAGGATCGTTCACACGCTCGCTCAATTTTCTGTCTTACCGGCCAAGCTAGCGTCATCAGGTCAGCGCAACTTCGTTCGATTGGCCATCGTTACAAGTCGTCATCGTAAGCGTGCTCCAACCGTGCTAGCGACAATCTTATCAGGAAATTACGCAATCATATAAAGAGGCGGTGTTTCCTCAATTATAACAAATTATCCGAAAGCTCTCCGTCAAAGCCTCACTATTTGGTCCTCCTTCTTCCATGCATTTTTGGACTGCTCCGCGCGGCCCAGATCTTCTTGGACCCCCAAACCCAGGTCCTTTTCGTGAGAACTGTGTTGCAGATACTTGTCCCCCAGCTTATAAGCGTGAACCATTCAACGGCGTAATTGGAGCACTCGATAGGTAACCACATTGTATAAGAGGTGATGTTGGACCGACCATCGATAAATCTTGTCTAGGTCATTTTGAAGTCGGATACCGCAAGTTCTCTAAATAGTCGGTCTAAAAGCGCCCTTTATTCAATGTAGCTAAAGGTCGAGTGCTTCAATTACGACACCAAATGGTTCACCCTTATAAGTTGGGAGACTAGGAACGGCAAATGTGTGCGCTCCAGGAAGATTTCGGCTGCTCAGAACAGTCCAAGCAAGCATCAAAGAAGCGGAACCAACTACTGGGGATTTTATGGAGAATTTTGGCGCAATTCGAACCGTCTACTTTCTGCCAAATAAGTTCAGCTTACACATCACTCACGTGAAATTTGCCATTCAGTCAAGGCACGCATGGCTGAAACGGGATCTCATGGCCTTGGAGAATCCGCAATCTACGTCGATCAAACATATTACGGGTCTGAGCCACTTGTCATAAAAACAGTCCTTCAGAATGCTTGGAATTTTTGGAGGACGTTATCGCCGTTTGCGTAGTGACCTAAGCATGACTTAGGTAACAAAAAACAATGCTAACCACCTTCGCCATCAAGTGTTGTACCTGAGTCACAACGATCAACTGCGAGGTCAGCGTTTCAAATTTGTGGAAAACCACAGTCGGTTGGAGTGTCAACGCAACTTCTTCTCGCTGCGAGTTCGCCGCCCTCGGAATACTCTCTCAGAAGCTGTTACTTCAGCCCCCACGTAAGCTAAGAACAAAGCAAATGCCAGCAGTACAATGGACATGCCGAACCACATGCAGTAAGCTGCTTGCAGATAATTAAAAGATAAGAGTTGCAATAAGTGTAAATCGCTTCTTTTCGTTAGAAGCAGAACTCCAAAATAGATGGCAATGCGCAACGCAGCATAGTTGATAATTGGAGTAGTTCCAACACCAGATACTTAGGACAACTACGTATCCCAACGTAACCACTGCGCTCAACTGCGCAGAGAAAACATAGCCGCATATCAGCAGAATAGGGCGAAAACTTTCAGCATTGAACATAACTGCTGCACAATCATGTCAATGGCCAACGAATGGTGAGACATGCATTTAATCCCCTCAGAACCGTAGAGAACCCAACAAGAACGGCAACAGAAGCATTAAACGCACTGCATATGCTATATGCTCTAAAGATTCATAGGTACTTGCCACCAAGTAGTCTTCCGGCATATGTCGCCCCGCCGCCAGGACACACTCACATCGCCCTTATCGCTGAAGCCGTATTGCAGAAGCTGACATTCCTAAGCAAACACAGTTATCCGAGTATTGATACCACTCGTCCAGAGACACTTGGAACAGCAGCATGGCAACCGACTGGAAATTCTGCTCAGATTTTGCAGCGCTGCTAAGAGCAGAACCAAGCTTCTGTTATGTGGAAGCTTGGCATAGTAAATCAGATTCCCAAAAGCCGAAGTAGAACTGAGTCTTCAACTTACAACCCAGTATCTCTTTCCCTATACTTTCCAAGTTTATGGAATTCATTGTTGCTGATACGCTGGTGCGTTATCTGGAAATTGCAACATCATCACGCCCAAACAGTGCAGCTTCCGTCCACAGCGATCATACACACTGAATCTAGGGATGTCGCACAGTATTTGGAACGAGTCAGGTGAAGCTGGAGAAGACCTTGCTGTGATCTACCTAGATCTTTCGAAGGCATTCGATTGCCTAGATCACGGGATACTCCTTTCTAAAATGCAGCATTGCGGGATTAGAGACCCACATCTATGCTGGATCGCCAACATTCCCCTCAAACGACAATTATTGTTTAGAGTACGGAGCTCCTTATCTGACCCAATACTACTCGAGGGTGGCGTGCTGCAAGGCTCAGTTCTAGGTCCAAGCTTGCTTTTGTTTAGTAATGATCTTACACAGACCATCTCTTCAGACGTCCTACTGTTTGCTGCCGACATCAATGTTTGGCGCAAGATTTAGTTAAATGCTGACCAGCATCTGAATCAGAGTGAGTAGACGCCGTGCATCATTAGTCAACCAAAATTTACTGCTTTACAACGTGAGTAAATGCAATGTTCACTCCATACAACAGGTCAGCTACTCATACTGACTCGGAACGCAATTACTGCAGCCATCTTTTGTTGAACGTGATCTGGTTGTGCTGGCTTCAGTTGACGGTCTGCTCATGACAACCCGCAAAGGCCTAGAAAACTGGAAAGCAACATGTCTGGCTGTTGCGACAATGATTTAGATAACTTGACATAACATTAGTCGATTGGGGGGCGCATATTCGCCCCCATGTACGTCATTTAACCCTGGCATTCTTAGCTGAAACACAGCCTTAATGCATTGAACAAGCCTTAGATTTGGACGTCCAAACATCTGCTTGGAATGCCTAATCCCTATACGAGCAGAGGCTGAAAAGCTTGGGGATATTCAGCGGACGATATTGCAAATTACGTGATGAGCTGATAACGGCCTACTTTCCACTTCACAAGCCACATCGTGTGTGCCACTTCTTACTGCAACTCAGCAATAATACTAAACTGAGACCTCATTCACTGGAACTAGCAAAACAGTATAACCATCTTGAGTACCGCAGAAATTAATTTGCATTCATATATTTTACTTGATGAATGCTGTGCTTGAATCGGTCGTCTCTGTATCGACACACACTATATAAGGAAATTTGCATAACGCACTCATTCAAGTACAAATTTTTACTTAGCACAATGTCTCCATCCTACTTCTGGGATGTTGATTAGCGGTACCGTGTCTGGATTTGCCTGTCACTGTGGCCTCCACGTGGACAGTCACGGAATGACTGCGTCTACAGAGGGTCAATGAATGGCTTGCGCTTCAGCACATGCAATTCCAACCACACTACCCATATTTGGTGTAAACCCGAAGGAATAAGACCGGCAGGCTTGTGAATGGGAGACAAGTTACATCAACGGAGCCAGTCCGCTCTCCAGCAAGCAGCACAGTAGCATTAAAGTCTAATTTTGGAACAATGCGTCTACTGTAGCCATGATGGACGAACTGGTGGGTACTAGCCAGATAGGCAACTTGTCAACATTCATATTAGACTTAATCAACGCAATCAGCATCTAACCCTTGAAATTCTAGAATACTCAATCCGAAGGCAAACTTACCACACCCGCAGCCATATTAGCCTAGATTTTGTAAATCGAATGAGAGTGCAGGCATCGCGCTTCGCTTCCGCGTGCAATACTGCCTTCTCCTGCAGCTGGGCAAACGTCCTTTTGATCAGTCCACGGAATTCGCACCGATCAACTCAGTTTTTGATCCCAAACACTTCAACTCAACATTAGGTCGTGATAAACTCACCTTCTTCATCACGTGGCAATGTACTTATGGTTTGACTCCATACCGTTTCCATGCACTGAGTTGGCCGTACAAAAGTTGTACTAGTATTCTCGTAGAATTCATTCAGTATACGTAGGTACATGCATTGGCTACATCCAACTCCAATGGCATTTCGAATGCAACATATGCACATGCGTTTATCCAAACTTCCATGTGAACTACCACCAACTGACAGAGACACAAGAAACCTCATGAACTGCTACTACTAGTACTACAAACGTGCATGGGTTTGGTTTGTAGGTACCGCTATCAGTCGTTTTCGCGTACACGGAATATAATTGGAACATACCTTGGATTTAAATATTGTTTCCTGTCGGCGCTTTGGAAAAACGCGGGTTGTGGGACTACAGGGGGACAAAGGATAAAACCTTCTTTTCGGATTTAAAGTACTAACCGTTTTATTATTTTTTCCGATAACCCTACCAAACTACCCAACGAGACTTGTAAAACAGTGCCACTTAACGCGAATATAATCAGTGTCTATTATGGCATACCTTCGTCACCATTCCAAAAACCCAATGGTGCATGACAGCGACGCTTGCCGTCTATTTCCCCATTTACTTCCATCATCAACCAATCCTTAGCTACTGCGTTCACTGAGTTGGGAGCTGAAGAGCTGTTTCCACGAGAGCGACTTCTTGACTTGGAGTATGACGACCATACTGCAGTGATCAGGGACAGTTCACCAACATATCTATCAGCCCAGGAATTATTATCACTGGCTGTCATTTCGCTTTGGACTGTGTCTGCCCACCTCCAAATGCAAAGCTTTCGTCTAATGTTGGAAAAGACCGCCGCTTGCATTGACTCTTTGTGTGGATCAACCAGAAGTCTCTGAGATTGAACTACCTGATTAGCTGTATGCACACTTTTGGAATGGACAATTCGATCATGAACCATGTTGCAAAAACATGAGGTACTTTTGACAGTCTCCAACACTTGTGGCTCCGGCGCGACATGATTCTTGCTCTGAATGGTAAAATCTACCGCAGTCCGTTCAAACCCAGACCATCAGTTCGACAGATGTAAAAAGACCGGTTATGTTCGACGACCTATTTCTACACAGTTCAGCTCACATCTGTAGAGAGGAGAACAGCGAGTGCAATTATCAGGCTTGGTATCTCGTATTCGGTGTAGCAAGAACGAGGGAACTCTGCAGGCTCCAATGGCTAGGCGAGGGATTACTCATGCCGGCAACTGATTCGTGTGAAGGGCGTTGTTTACATCTGTGGAGTCTAGGGGGAAGCAGAAGATGGGGGCCAATCTATGAATGGGTCTCGGTTGGAGTACCCCGAACTTAGTTATGGTCCGAAAGACGATGAATACGTTTGACTGGATACCCATGTAAGCATGGTCATGAGCCGACTTCATTAGCATCTGTGTCGTGAGTTTCGTTTGCTAACTTCATTCATTATAACATTGTTAAGACATAAAGCGAAAGAAGATAACTTTTGTATTGCTCTACTTTTGTTTTCTTTCGCTATCATCCCTATGAATACTTGCTGCGTTGCACTGTCAAGGTTTTTCCCACCCCTACGTAATTTGTCGGACAAGGATATAATTACACCTACAAGCGCGGACGGTGTACCGTCGCAATGTTACCAAATAAGCTGGAAAGTAGTTTTACATGCTATGGCACATGCTTTGCATACACTGCCCCCAAGTCGTGCGTAAAAGACTGCACATCCCCAATTCCGGTTCTCTCTGCCATCGATCAATTATTCCGACGGCTCCATCGGGTTAATTATAGCACACAACTCTAACACTACTGGGTGTCACAAGTGACTGAAGCCGGTATTTTACATCCTGCTACTGCATGTGGCGCTTCCAATCCAGTGACAGTTATGGTGATTAGGAGCGTAACCTCAATGACTAACAGAAAGGTTCACAACGTTGCAGTATGGCCAGTGCTAATTTGCGTCACCGACCTTAGTGCTACGCGCTGTGGGTGCTAAGCGACAAAATGTGTGTGATGCTTGTGAAGAATTACTCTCATCTTGTAGGAGAACCGAGTGGGCAAAGTTAGACCACATGGTCTAGTATTTCTTAGCAGAAACTTCGGTGCTTTATAATAATGCAAATTGGGCTCAACTCTCTTTCGCTAGTTCGCTCATCTATTCCACATTATTGTCAGCAAGACATCTCTGTCACGATTACTTAACAAAAATACGCCTCCATGATGGAAAACCTGTCGAAGCCAATACTCATCTTCGCAAAACAGCATGAATATATTGTAGAAATTCTAACCTTCGTTGGTGCATGTCGCTGTTGTAGTACAGAATAACCCATACTGGGACTATCGTTCGGGATGCATGGTATGCTTCCTACCTCAACCTCAGGCATCAGTAATTGCTAATGCAACTAAGTGTCAGTAACGGAACATACGTCCAAAGCATCTTTTAACTTAAAGCGTTCGAAGTTCCAAACTTTTGCTGAGGAGTTTTGGTTTTGGTGTAAATTAGCGAATGTTTTTCAGATTTTCGTTAGTTACCAAATACTACGTTTCTGGTACGAGGTTGCGCAAACCAGTAGTTGGCCAGAAAGTAATTGTACATTTTACCAGATTATTGACGATTGATTTGACGTCTCGAGTGCAGTTTTTCAAGTAATACGCAATGCTATCTTTTGTGTAAAACGCAAGATATTTAGTCCCTAGCTTCACTACGAGGTTGCAATGCAGCTTCAAACCCACTGAAGGTGTACAGTTGGAATAATGTCGACTGTGTTTTGTTCTTCCGGATTCCTGTTGCCTAAACGAGGAACATCGCTCGCCGCCTTCAGTAGAAGCTCGGAGGCCAGTATGTCGTGAAGCAAGTTCTAGATTCCAGCATCCCAACTGCCATTATTTGACTGAAGAACCGTCTTCTTTACTCTTGGGACGCACCACTTGTGCTTTGTTGTCCAAAGTAGTCGGCACTTCGTCCAAGGAGATGCTCAAGCAGATAAAATCCTTGAACCTTCTCATTAGTTGTTATTTCATTCTCATCACATGCTTCACCCTCGGGTACATTGTGCAAAAGCATTTGCTGGTTAATGTCTCCCTTCATTAAAATGATAACAATCGCTCCACAAATTGTCCTGAGGCGAACTGGTGACGAATAGAACGACCCCACTTCATTGGTGTACCTTAGTAATCCAGCAGTAGTCGTAGGCAACATAGTGTTTGGGGTTTGTTATTAGGTGACAGATGAGCAAGGAACATGGAACAATAAATGTACACGCGTTAAGAAGCATTGCTTTACAAGTCCCGTTTGATATTCGGTTGGGATAGTAGCATAACGACGATAATGATACTAAAAAGCAAACAGTATTTAATATAAAAAGAAGGAGTTATCGTCTGCTCCGCTGTAGCTCTGCAACCCGTGTAGATTCACAGCACCCACAGCTTAGCCAAAATAACTGCAAGGTATGTTCCAGGAGTAACACTAAGTAAACTAGTGTACGTCGATTAGTGCGTCATTCAAACGTCTTTATATATTGTTAGTGTCGGTGCAGAGACAACCGATCCTGAGAGAGCGTCCCACAGATGACACACGATTGAAACAGAAATTCCTGCGGCACTCCAGACGGCTATGCTGTTCTGCTGGTTTCAGTGATTGACCTATTAGTTTTGTATTGCTACTGAATTGCAGTAAGGTGTGACACAAATGATATAGGTGGTACAGAATCAAGTATGACATAAGCAGATCGCCTCATAATCTGCAATAACTATAACTGAACACCAGCCACCGTTTCGACCTCTTCTCTTATGAAAGATTGTGCATTCCAGTTGAGGTCTTTGATGCGCGATGTCATGGCTCCTCTAGGGAGTTACTGTCATGTTTTAAGCATGGATGCGAGGCCTGAATTGAGCATTAGACATGGAAGAGAAATATGTTCAGAGCATTTGTCGAAAAATAGAGCTGTCTGTTGGTCCGAACGCCCGTCGCAGCAGCCCGACCTGTTGATTTCCAGACTTTGAGACGTTTTCAGATTGCCTGGTGCAATTCTTTTCACCATCATCCTTAGTATACACATTAGCTAGAGGTGTAAAACACCTCAGTTACTGTGCCGAAATATATTAAAGCAAAAAATAGATTAAATGCAACGGTAACATGCCATCTGAGCTACCAGCAACGCGTTGGCATCGTTCCGGAAACTCACCAGCCGGCTACTAGGCAACAATAAAAATTAGTACGTAAAGTTATATCATGCTACGAAATCAGATCATGACTTGAGGGGAAGACTAAATGGGATGGGAAGGGACAAAGGAACTCACATCAGAAACGACACTGAGGTCGGCTCCTAGCCATGTCAGCATGTCTATCTAGCCAAATGTGTTCATCGTCTTTTGGACCCCAACCAGGTAGTCGTGATACTGCAACCGAGGCCAGCTTCATAGTGAACATCTTCCTTCCTCTAGAGCAAGTCATCGCTTGGCCACCTCTCCTCTTCTTCCATCCACACCCCTGGAGAGCAAACAACGCACATTGCAGGAGCCGGTGGGCTGGCATGCCTAACACGTTGTCAACCCATCGGAGCTAAGCGGTTCAGTTCTTTTTCCTTTGCATTAAACAAGGCGTCGAGCACGCTCGTTGCTCACGTGGTGTTCCAACCAGATGTAAGCCAAATTGCGAAGGCACCGGTGGTCGAACGTAACTAGCCTCTTTATGTCCGATGATCTAAGCGGTCAGGTTTCGCAATCATACAGTATGGTCGAAGGTATTGCTGCATTGTACACTCTACCCTTCAGGGATAGAGTAGTGTCGCCCCACCGCCATATATAGTGAACACTAGCAAAAGCACATCGAGCTTTTCCTATATGGTTCGTGATCTAATTTTCGATTCCAAAAGCGCTGATACAACTTCACATGTAGTTGAATTTCTGAAGGACTCCAAGCTGTTCCCCACTAAGGGTCAGCGCAGGAGACGATCCCTGCCAATCTTGGAGGAAAGATTTGCAATTCGATGGTGCAAAGTAAACCCGGAAGTGGCGAACAGCCAGTGCTAATCAGTTCAGTACAGCTTGGCACGTCTGGGCGCTGTCACAGATTAGGGCAATGTCGTCTCAATACTCCAGGTCATGAAGTCTTTCTCCTGAGAGAGGCGCCGCATCTTCTAAGTCGTGTCCTGTAAACGCAATCTCCATGACTTTGTCAGTAGCGAAGTTGAAGCGGAAAAGTGGCAGCGGACATCCTTGTCTTACATCGCTGGAGATGTTGAAGGGCAGCGACAGCTTGTCATAGGCCCTCACTCTGCCCGCGAAACGCGCGTATAATGCTCGAATAATATTTACATATTTCTCGGGCACACCTTTCCTGAGTAAACAGTCCCAAAGGGCACAATGATCAACCGAATCGAATGCACCCTTGATGTCGAGGAACAAGACTACGGTGGGCTGCCAATATGTGTGAAGTTGCTCCAACAACTGACGAGGAGTGAAGATGTGGTCAATGTAGCCACGACCACAACGAAACTCGACTCACTCCTCACTAGTCTGGCTCTCACGAGCGCCAGTCACTCAGTGAAAGATTACAGAATTAAGTACTTTGGAAACGATGGTGATCAGACTGTTTCCTTAATGGCTGCCGCATTCCAAACGTGAGATTCCTTTGAGGATATGAAATATAACGGAGCGGCTCCAGTCGATAGGGACAGTTTCCTGCTCCCAAGGTTGCAGCATTAATACGTGTACATTACCAACAAGAGCAGGGACCACGAATTTGGAAAGGTTTGGATGAACGTCATCTGGCCCCGCGGCTTTATTTAACTTCAACAGCCCGATCTCACGTTTGACTTCTGAGCGAGGGGGCCGATCCTAGGGGACAGCCAAGGGAGTAGAGCAAGCAATGGCCTGTGAGGAATCTAACATTTCCGGCCGATTAACTTGCTTATCAAAATGCTCACCCCAACGCTCCAAAAGTTTGATAAATTGTGGATAGGATGTCAACTCTCGTCATAAATTGTTTCACTAACACAAATCTCATGCTGCCCTTTTACCGTATCAGACAGGATAACTTTTGTTGCTTACCAAGGACAGCGGCCACTTCCAAATCTAATGCACGAAGTGACCACCAGGATTCGCATTCTCTCTTCAGGCTAGCACGGTTTTGCCCGGAGCTCTTTGCGAGTTTCAATGTGTTTGCTTCTTACCGGAATATGCCGGCAAGCATCGATAAGTTCCAGAGATAATGAAGAGACCCAATTTCCATGTTAACTATCAGACTTACCACAGGAGGATTTGCCTGCTGCTAGCAAGGTCTAGTGAAGTTGCGAGCAGTGACCTTAAATTGTCGCCAGTGAGCGCTTACACCAACCAGCATGTCAGCGCATTTCAATACGCATTCAGAACAGCTGGCTTCGCCAGTTGACTGGTGTCAATGCGCTCACAGCGTCGTCGTGGGTGTCCACCAGAAAGCACTAGCACGTCAGCACATATGTGTATGGTCGGTGTCCACACATGTGCTCTAAATCGAGTGCCACTTCTGGACGCAGCCTCTCTAGCGTTAATTGACTGCAATTTGATCGATTCGCTTCCAAGTTTGATTCGAGGTTGGTGGGCGCCAAGCCACCCTCCGGCGGGTACTGTGTCAAAACTTAGTTCTTGCAAGAACTAAGCGAGCATCTTCACACAAATGAAGTAACCGCTCAGCGTTATCATTATGAGAACCTACACCGTGTTGGCCGCCCAGATGCAGTTCATCAGTGGATAATTTTCCAACTTTTGCGTTCAGATGCTTCTCCAACACAATAGTGTCCGTGCTTTTAGTGTGGCGAAGGAGCTCGGTCAGTTTGCGGTAGTAGTTTTTACCGAATCGTCATTAGAGTTTGTTGGTGCATAGGCAGCGATGATGAATAGACACCTATTAGTCTCGCGCGACTTAGAAGCTTTGAACCAGCCAGCCAATCGGACCGCACACAACCGGCTACTGATTGGAATCCAATAAACCAGAGCAGCTTCCGCTCGTGGACTCAGAGCAATGCTTACGCTAGCTTGGCTGGTGCTCGAAGCTACATCGTCATCCGATAGGCGCAATTAGAAAATACTGCTAGTGGCACCTGAAGGGGATGGCAAAATGCGCACAGAGCTCGAGTCTTGCAGGCGGGTCTCCGATAAGCAGCAGATATCGATCGAGATGATCACTACTGTTCGTGTAGGTGCTATCTGTTGGCCGGTCTGCAGCAGTGTGTGTATATTGAGGCATGCCAATCAGAAGGAAGATCAAGGTCTCCAAATGGAAGCCCATGAACTGGGGTGGACAGCTTGGTTGGACATGGGCATGTCGACAGGACAAGACTGATGGTACGTGTTTGGAGGTGAGTTGAAACTAGAAGATAAACGCTAAACAAAGCATGTTGGGGTATGGCTAAGAATCGGGGGGTTGAAAACTGGGGTGGATCAAAGTGAAGTTGGAAAAGTACCATACGGGTGAAGAGGCGTATGAGAGTGAATAAGAAGACGGGCAGGGTTGAGTATTACCATCTAAACACCTATCCATCCTGCTCGATGCAGCAGATAGGGCGCCGTTTATTATCCTCTGTGACGACCAGTGCATCAAGAGACTGTTTGAAGAGAAATTGATTGCATAGCATGGGAAGGATACTATCAGGTTGCCCAGGCCTAGACAGGAGAAGGATTACGGTTCTTAACCGAGGCCTTTGGTCCAAAAAGTTACCGAAAGGCAGGGGGTTTTGAAGTGGTCTACATGGAGTCCGTTTTAAGGAATAAGGAGCCACCCTCATTCCAACCCACAACCTGGATGATCAGGAAGCTGAGTTCGTCTAGCCTCTAATCATCAACCGATCCGCTATGAGTGGCTCTAAAGGTGCAGATAAACATTAACCAGCATAGCCCAATGGATCACTGAGGAGCCCAAGATAACGCACCACGGTAAGGTCCAACCTAATTGAACTAGAACCCACATGTTTTCTTCAAAGGATGATCGATTTAGTAATTGCGTTCCGAATCGGTATGAGTAGTTGATCGTTTGTATGGATAGAACCTTGCATTTACTCACGTTGTGAAGCAGTAAATTTTGATTGACTACAGATGCACCGCGTCTGAATACTTTGATTCAGATGCTGGTCAGCATCCACCTAAATCTTGTGCTAAACATTGATGTCGGCAGCAAAAAGTAGGACTTCTGAATACATTATCTGTATAAGATCATTACTAAGCAAGCACGATCCTGGACCCAGGACTGAGCTTTGCGGCACACCACCCTCGAGTATTATTGGGTCAGATAAGGAGCTCCATACTCTAAACAATACTTGTCGTTGGAGGGTAACGTTGGCGATCCAGCAAAGATGAGGGTGTCCGATCCTGTAATGCTGCAATTTAGAAAGTAGTATCCCATGGTCTAGACAATCGACTGTCTTCGACAGATCAAGGTAGATCACACCAACCTCTACTCCAACGTCAGCTGACTCGGTCCAAATACCGTGTGAGATTAGTAGATTCGATGTTTATGATCGCTGTGGACGGAAGCCGGGCTGTTGGAGCGTGACAATGTTACAGTTTCCAGATAACGCACCAGCGTATCAGCAACAATGAATTCCATAAACTTGGACAGTAGATGGGAAGAGATACTGGGTTGTAAGTTGAAGACTCAGTTCTACTTCGGCTTTTGGGAATCTGATTTACTATGCCAAGCTTCCACATAACAGGAGCTTGGTTCTGCTCTTAGCAGCGCTGCAAAATCTGAGCTGAAGATCCTGTCAGTTGGCATGCTGCTGCTCCCAGTGCCTCTGGACGAGTGGTATCAACACTCGGAGAACTGTGTTTGCTTAGGAATGTCAGCTTCTGCAATACGGCTTCAGCGATAAGGGCGATGTGAGTGTGTCCTGGCGGCAGGGCGACATATGCCGGAAGACTACTTGGTGGCAAGTACCTATGAATCTTTAGAGCATATAGCATATGCAGTGCGTTTAATGCTTCTGTTGCCGTTCTTGTTGGGTTCTCTACGGTTCTGAGGGGATTAAATCCATGTCTCACCATTCGTTGGCCATTGACATGATTGTGCAGCAGTTATGTTTAATGCTGAAAGTTTTCGCCCTATTCTGCTGATATGCGGCTATGTTTTCTCTGCGCAGTTGAGCGCAGTGGTTACGTTGGGATACGTAGTTGTCCTAAGTATCTGGTGTTGGAACTACTCCAATTATCAACTATGCTGCGTTGCGCATTGCCATCTATTTTGGAGTTCTGCTTCTAACGAAAAGAAGCGATTTACACTTATTGCAACTCTTATCTTTTAATTATTTGCAAGCAGCTTACTGAATGTGTTGACGAACGCGAGCGGTCGGCTTCCGTGTGTAGTTCTGCCAGGAACAACCGGATTTTGACTCGGACGAGCAGAAATAATCGATCATAACTTGCGATGGCTTGCTCCGCCTCGTGGTTCTCATTCCGAATTGCCACACATTTGCCGAACTTGAAAATGATGACTGCCTCACCACTGCTACCCAACAGGCAGACTACAACTGGCACATCGTCGTGCGCTCCTCGCTGGTAAGTAAAATATCGATCACCGATGACCTGTTACCTGTCCCGAACCCTTGTGTTTGTAAAGTGAAGGATTGTTTACGAACTCCTGTAGGTCTGCTTTGAATTGTTGGCCGTTCGTGGCAAGGACTTCTATTCAAAGTGGCTTTTAAATCACACATGATAATGAGGTGAGTGTATCTTCCTTTTAGGATGTATGTTATAGCCATCACCAGGTGGCACATCTTTTTGATATAGTGTTTGTGGAGCGATACTGCATGAGCAAATTGCTAGTGTCTGCCTTTTAACTGCAGGCGACACCAAAGCAATTCGGGGAACTGTGAGACTGAATGCGCCTTGTCTTCGCACTATAATTCACTTCGTTATTACAGAATTACCCCTCCTCCTCTTCTTTTGAATCTATCGTTTGGATGAGTGAGGTGCCTAGTAGCGAATCTTCAGCGTCCATGATTCCAGTGTGCAACCATGTAGCAATGACACCAGTGCTATTGCATGGCTTTGAAATTTGACGATCAGACTTTTAGGCCATTTTATTGAAAAACCCCGAGCATTCGTACAGTAGCAAACTTGCTTCTCGATCTCTAGGGGCCCCAAAGGGATGAAGGGGTCAAGTGTGGGAGAATAACAATTGGTGGGAGGACGGCAGTTTCGCTTTTTTGATGGGATAATAATGCCTCGTCCGTAACTCGAGTCGGCCATGGTGCGACCCAATCTTCTTTTAGTCTTACATCAGTGTGGAAAGAAGGAGTATTCGACTTAAGCGCTTTTACCATCACCGGTATTTTTGCAACTTCAAATGTTTTTCTATCTGAATTTCGTAAATCTTTTGCGGCCTTTAACAAAAGTGCAGAAGAAAGACATTTTCCATTTTTCCTCCAAAAATTTAAAACCTTTATGGGTTCAACAGCCGCACCAAGTAGATAACTGACGCAATTTAAGTAACAAAAGTAATCTGACTGTCCGGCTCTTAGTATTGTCATCCCTGATACTTTGACCTAGGTATACAGAGAATACAGCATCGCTTATTTTTTATTAATACCTACCAACGTGTCATAGTTATTGTTTATCTTAATATGTGAATAGCACGGAAAGAAACGCCCGGTTCCCTTCCGGTGGAGGGTACTGCGGTTGACTATCATCTAGTTTCCGTGCTATAAGATCATAACCCAATCGGCACGCGTATTAATTGGCTCCCTTATTCTTGACATTAGACAAAATGTTGCGCATGGACAAGCCAAGTAAGTTGGAGAAACACTAGGTATTAGAACTTGAAAGGCTAGTGGTCTTAATACAATGGTTGCATTTCTGATCTACGGGTATCGCTCCTCTACTAATCTCGCCAGTCATCCTCATCATACATGCAGTAAAACTTACTGGGAAGGTCTGGCTAGCGCAATCTGGTATGCATACTCTAGATGTGTTGAAGTTTGTAGCAGCTATTTTCTCAAACTTGTCTATTAAACCTTCTTAAATTTAGGCTAAGAAAACCACAGCTGTGTTCAAGCCTTGCTATCCCTCTGTTGAAGAAGCTCGTAAGCTGACCCACTAAAAGCGATTCCACCGCACTGATCAAATCATCATAGATGGCAAATCTGTGATTTTGAATGTGAGATTTTCGTTTTGGGAAAAGACAAAACTCCTGGGGAACCAGATCTGGTGAATAAGCGACGTGTGACAGCAATTCAAATGCATCTGTGACTGCTTCTGACGCAGCCACTTGAGAAGTGTAAACTGGTGTGTTGTCATGAAAAAAGAATTCTTGCTATGAAGTCTACACTCCATTTTTTAACTGCTTGTTTTATTTGGCGTCATCCGAAACGGAATAATCGCTTGCGGTGGTTTAATCCTCAGCAATGAGTGTGTCAGGAATACACCTTCAATGTTCCAAAAGACAGAGGTCAAGTTTCCCGCGGAAATCATCTCATGGTATTTATTTGGGGGCGGACAATCACGGTGCGTCCACCGTTCTCCTCAAATCTTTGACTATGATTTAAAGTGATGAACCCAGGTTTCATCCCATATATCAAAATTTTTTGAAAAGCTTTACGGCGTTAGCCTTAAAACGGGTCAAAATTTTCCTCTAATTTTCCAGGTTGTTCAATTGCTGGTAGGGGGTCAACATTTTTGACACCTATCAATTAGTCAGCTTTCTCATCCCCAAGATGTTTGTTAATACAACATGCAGAGAGACATAAATGATGCATACATAGTTAACTATTTGCGAAATAGATAACCTTCAATAGCATTCGCTGAAGTGTATCCACTTGATCATCTCACATGAAAGATTTTAGACGGCCAGACCCTGGCTCATCTACAGGGCTCTACCTACTCGTATTTACGTTCGTAACCCATTAATTAACAGGGGAATAAGAAACGGAGTCCTCATTATGTGTTTTAACCATTTCGGTATAGATTTCCTTCGGCGTCATCTCCTTTATCTGCAGGCACTTGGTCACAGCACGACTTTCAACTTGGTCCATTTTCAGAAATTGAGCAACCAAGGTCACTTCAATGAATCATCACCTGCAAGCAAATAAAGGTAAAATCTTGAGACAATTATGATACTTTCAGGATATGAGACTCTTATAAAATCATTTACTCTTCAATCAGTGCATTTACTTTTTTGTCGGGTGGAGAAATTCTGATCCACCTTTGTACTGTGAAGACGTTATATCTCGTTTGTTGACAACCTGACTTAATTAAGCTGAAAAGGCTTACAAGCTAGAACAAATAAATTCCACCGTGACCATTTTGACACATAAAACACATAAACCCTTGGGCTAATGCATGCCGCGCGCCACTGCTATCGAACGATTAATAGGATTGATGATGATCCAGCCTTGGGTTTGTCGGTTAAAACCTCCTGCTACCTAACTGCCATCGCGACCGTACTGAAGACGTTACCTCTACTAGTGGTGGATCAGCTGCAATCGAATTGCCCAGCTCGGCGAACACCACAACATGTAGTATGTGGTCGTTCACCGCTGACGTGACGAATGACAGAGAAACTCTCAGAGGGGTTCCCCGAAAGATCGTGTGCTAACCATGTCCCACAATGATTAATGGGCACCAGTATGAGTTTCTTCAATCGCCTATTGGCTCTTTCATCCATAGAGATCAAAAAACTGCTTGGCGGCTGGAATAGCGTATTTCCCGGAAACTAGGAATAAGGATACACGTAAACTTAGCTGATATTACTCCCGAGATAATGCTTTACAATTAGGTTTGTTCATGTCAAGATTAATAATTGGGTTCAATACTGCATGTCAATCTATGGAAGAATAAATTTCAGCAAAAGAAGAGTCTAAAATGTTCGAAATGGTTTCCACAGCACCGCTAGCTTAAGCTAGCCCGCCCGTCAACAGTTCATCTTTGCCTTATTGAGTAGCTTCATCATCAGAATCCGGTGCTTATCATTTTGTTCACAAAAGCCCACACCATTATCTCGTCCATCTAATCTATCGTCGTTTCTTGTCTTAGAGAAATACATACTGGCTAGCTGTTACCCAATTTTAACGCATTACTTGAGCTACCCACTATTCACTGGACAAAAGAAGTTAGCTAAAATCTAGGTGATCACTTGGTTTAGTCATTTATAAAGTAATAAACCTTGCTACTACTGACTAATTTTTTGAAATGCATACGTGGTCACATAAGTCTTGGTAACAATCCGCCGTTCAATCTACCCTGGTACGCTCGTACACGATGTGTAAAACTATGTGTTCCCAACCACCACTTTTCGCTATAGGTCAAGGACAAAGGATTAAACGGAGAATGTGAATCAATTAGGCGGACATACCACTGGCCAAACCGTGCAGTTTGTCATGATACTTTAGTGATTCAGGGACTGCAGAAAACATGTATAGGAAGGGAATTGCCAAGCACAAATGAAAAGAAACTGACATAATCTTGACAGGTCCAAAATTAGGCTTACCTTATTTTTGGTATTAATGTAGAACAGGTCATGATGCCATTTTATTAGCTGAAGGGGCATGGTTGACTTTTCATTTACGGATGATATTAACGATTAAGCTGATAAGACGCGTTACATTTTCTTTGTGTTCTTACTTATTGCTGTCACAACTTATAGGTAATGATGATTTCGAAGTAAATCGTTCGGAATTGGGCAACAATATATAAACTTTTTCAATTACCCTATTATTCAATAGTTCAATAGTTCAATAGTGTATGGTGGGATAAAAAGCAATAACTTTACAATACCCACAGGATGGCTAATGGAAGAAAACAAAAGTTTCAGGTGTGACACAAAAATATCAGTAAGTTAGACACTGCAGTTTGTCAAACCGTTATATAATGTGTATCATGTAAGTGCAAGTCCAATAGTCTTTCGAATGTCTCGATGTTTGGTGCGTTCACCACATGCGATGGCAGTGCGTTCCAGTGCGGACAGACACTAAGAGAGTAAAAAAACTTTCTACAATCTAAACGGGAACATTGAGTCACAAGTTTTAGTGCATTGCCTCGGCATCGTTTGTCGGCAGATAATGTTAACAGCGACTTACATGGATGGTCCTCTTCTCTTAGTATCCGGTAAGTGAGGATCAGATCACCGCGAAGTCGTCGGTATTCTAAGGAGTACAGACCGATCGAACGAAGGCGCAGTTCATAACTAAGGCCCGATAGACCACGTGTTGCCTTAGTGGCTCTTCTATGTGGTTGCTCCAGGAGACGAATGTCCCGTTTTAACCACGGACGCCATGCCTGCACCGCATACTCGAGGTGGGGACGAATATAGGCGTTAATCAATAATGGCACGAGTTGCCGCTCGAAGGTACCGAGCGCTCGCCTCAAAAGCCTCAAGTTTAAGTTCGCTATGTTAGCTGCCTTTGAACATTGGAGCGAATTACCCAGACCTTCTTGCACGATGACCCCTAAGTCTCTTTCGTTGCTCACCTGTTTTATAACGCGCTGCCCCAGGTGATATGTGTTGCTGCAGTTACTGCGCAGCGACAACAGGTGACACTTTTCGGGGTTCAGGGGTAGTTGGTTGCTTACTGCCATTTCGTGAATCCGGTTCAGGTCATCCTGCAGATAGACAGGGTCAGATGTTGACTGAATAGCTCGCCACATCTTAGCATCGTCGGCGAATATTTGCATAGGTGATTGAATGTTGGCAGGGAGGTCGTTGATATAGACTAAAAAGAGTAACGGGCCGAGAACTGATCCTTGCGGTACGCCGCTAGTGACGCATAGGCTATCGGAGTGGGTGTTGGCGATCCTTACCTCGATTCTTCTGTCGTATAAGTAACTTTACAACCATGTGAGCAAGGATCCGTGGATACCATAGGCCGCAAGCTTTCGGAGAAGTGCTGGGTGATTGACTCTGTCGAATGCCTTAGAAAAGTCTAAGTAAATCACATCTACGGGAACTCCCTCGTCAGCAGCCCTGGTCCATGAGTCCCGAGCAAGTAGTAGATTGGTGAGGCAAGATCGTCCGCGTCATATGAAAGCAGAAGATTAAGAGACTAAACCACCAGCAGGTCGATGCTCAGTTGCGGACGCTACTAATTCTTGGGATGTATCTCTGATATTTGCAATCAAAGGTGGCAGCATGCATGTAACCCTTATCTTTGTAACTGACGAATTAAGTTGGAAGTGACGAAAACTTAGCATTATGTAAAGTAAGTAATCAAGCTGGATGACCCTCAGTAATCACATCCAGCCACCTCATATCCGTCATTTACCAGTTTCCCTTCAGTAAAAGCACATAATATAGTTTCTTTTGCTTTAATTGCGTTTTCACTTGGTGTTGCACCCCATGCGGTCGAAATATCTCTGTCCCTATATTCAGGCCAGATTTGCTCTCGCAAACGTTCTAGTACGCACATGTGCCTTCACACACTTGCTCCAACTTAAAAAGCGCTATCTGGTACACTCCATCTTTCGGATCAAACTAAGGGTATCACTTTTTAAAACAACTTTGCATTTTTTACACCACTCATAGACAAACACATGTGCGGAATGTTCCAAATCATGATTCCTTGGTTTACCTGGGTGATCGGCTTAATTGCACAGTATCTCTTGATGAATATGATTAGTTCTACAATTTCAAGGTGCAGCCAGCTTCCTTTTAAAGTAATAATAATGGTTATGTATTCATTTCGCTGTACAGGAGCTGTGAGGTCAGTGGTTTTTCCCAGAAAGGAATGCACACTGCTGGGGAGGATGGGTGGTATTTACATATCCGTAGCACACCGTCCGAAACAAACATTTTAATCCGCGCAGTTTTTTCATCTTGTCAAAGTGGTTTCTCACAATCCGTTTGAAAGTGTTCCTGACTTTATTACGGTAATCGACGACAGAATTTTTACATGCCGCACTTCGAAATGATTTCGAAGATTCGCCAGAGTATGGTAATATTGAGAACTGGGATGTAGTACCGTTAACAACTGGTAACGTAAAAAACAGTTATAGGTTCACAGTAAATATCGTAAAATAAACAATGTTCCAAGTGTGCACAGAAACAGAGAATTTGAAGGCCCCTCTAGGATATCAAACCCTCATTGAAAATCAGGAATCAATACTACAAAGGAGCAGAACCCGAAAATGTAAGACGACAGGACACACAGCAAGAGGTGTTTACATAGCAAGTAACTGACGCCACTATGTAGTGCAGCATAAGCACTTCACCTCACTTATCTGTGATGACTAGTTAGTAAACAAACAAAACGTAGCGTAAACGTTTTCTGATAACAAACCTCGGTACAAAAAGTGAACATCCTCCAGAAAATAAAGTTCACTGTTACCTCTCCGCAAACGGATATGCTCAAACCGCCTGGGATGCAGCCAACATTCTACGGCTTCAATAGGTCGCAATACTTCGATACGCTATCAGCGTGTCATATACCAGTCGCACTCACCGCATGCCAGAATTTACACACGCCACATTTAGTTCAGCGACTGTTTTTGGGATACTGCTGTCGTTGCTCATCCATAGTTCACCCGAACCCACTGCAGGTGGTAGCTGCAAGACATGCAGAGCCAGTTTCCCTATTCTCTAAAAAACACTTGTATGCATAGCGGATTCCTAATGTGTGGAAGCATGGTAAATTGGTTCAGATTCTCAAGAGTTGCAGCCGTTTGGAGCCTGTCAACTAGCGCGCAGTGATTCTCCTCCCTGCGCTGTCGAAGTTGATAAAGTCTATTAAAAATGCGACGCTAATGGGTTATTTATAAAAATTTGAGGTCATAGCGCCAAGCAACACAAATTCCTCAATATCGTGCATGTGCTACCAAGCTACTTATTGCGCGTGGTAGTTCAACAGAAACAGATGAACTACTAACATTTATCTAAACTTTTCCAAAGCTCTTGTCCAGTTAGACCGACGAATCCTTCTCCAAAACTGCAAACATGCCGAAATGAGAACCCTGTCATTGCGTGGATCGAAAATTGCTTTCTTCAGTTGCGGCTACAAGTTCGGATTTAAGGACTCATAGTCTAATCCTGCTGAAGCATAATGCTGTGGTCCACAGGAATCAATTTTTGGGCTGCTGTTTTTCTCGTACTTAACCAACGGCCTTGTGCCTATCACCCAGTCAAAGATATTGCCTTTTCCTATTACATCAAAATATGGCGGACGATTGGCAGTCAGGAAGACCGTGGCCTGCTGCAACCAGACTTAGACCGTGGTTCTGAATGGTAAGTGACAAAGATACTTCTGTTCGAAGTGGATACTGGTATGTCACATGACCATTAATACATATAAGCTTGGAGACTGCAACTTATATGTCATTTCACAGGAGCCCGACCTTGGGGTGGTGACGCAAGACGACGTATGCGGTTCGAAGCAGACCTTCAAATTGTTTAAGTCGGTGAACAAAAATGTTCGTCTATTACAGAGGTTGTTGGAGCAATTCGACTCCTCTTTCTTTCCACAAATGCCCAACGCGTAAGGCCTCGGATAGCGTACTCGATTTGAGCCCAGTAACAGTGTCTAAAAATTGATCTGGCAGCACTGAAGAACCATCAGCAAAAAGCAAAGTAATTGTGAAAATCTTGTTCAATCTGCTGTACTAAATGCGGCTGAAATCCATAGGAGTTACAACGGAAGTTATGGCTGGCTACGAATAACCTAATTCTGGTGTGTCATAATGTGAAAAGGCTCGTCGCGCTTGTCTGCAAATCCTGTAATGCAGTTGTGACACAAAAGTAAGGAAACACCAGCTGAAATTGGCCACTAATTACAGTCGGCCGGATTGCTGCCATAATTATGTAGCTCTTAGGACTTGCGTGCCATAGAACGCTATTCCTATTTATGCCGTTTCTGTTCCCCAATTACATATTATTTAAGAACGATTCCACCATACATTGAACCATCGGCATTAAGTGTTTTTGATTCCGTTCATTGTGTGAAAACAAGACGCAGAAAATCATCGTGCTTACCAGCTTTCAGGAATTTGGGCCAGATGAACTTGCACGTATGTTACGGTGAACAATATTGCGCGGGTTACAAGTTACTATCACATTTTTTGAAATGATGTTATTCAGACAAACCACTCCATAGAATACATGGAACCATACCAGTATCATAGCAGTGCACCATTATTCCATTTAAATCTGTGTGATCTCACAAGATTCGGCAAAAAAGGATGCAAATTTTGCATGACGAATCTTTTCTCCGTTATTTGCTGATTTCTGAGACACCCTCGTATAAATAGTACGAAATATCCGCAAATATCATTAGCAAGTAATGGCATAGAAAATAATAAGTATCAAGCAGCGCTTAACTATGCCTGACCTCTTCGATCACATCGCTAGCTAATATAAAGGAACTTTATGTATCTATCTTACTTACTGGCCTTATTGGATGAATGTAGCCTGGTATATATTTGAAGGTTCCAACGCAAAGCTCCGGACTTAGCAAATCGACCGAGATGTCTTTGTGATTACTGCGTTTGGAATTTGATCGTACGTGTAAACCTCAATTGGATATCTTTAACTGAATGGACAAGAGAAGCTTTATCACAAAATACGCTGCCAAGAACGGATAAATACTATAACTGAGCTATTTCGGATTAGACCTACTGGATACACGTGATTTTAGCATACAGGAAATATATTCTTTCTATGCGGGATTTCAAGTGGCATTCAGAAACCAGAGCAGATAATTCAGCATTTAGATATGAACGTACAAGGTCTCAACTATTTAACAATTAACAATGATAATGGGTAACAAAGCCATTGCCTGACAAATCCCCTACAATGAACGGAGTGAGAAGTAAATAACTAAAGCTGGTAGGAACAAAGCGGAAATGATGTGTTATAGCTAATTCACAGGTTATTCAATTGAACACATATATCGGTCTCCTCATTTTATGGCGAAGGATACGGAGCACACGGCTTGCTTCGCGTTATTTTGCCTTCCAAATATATCAGATTATAGTAAGTAATGTAGATGGGATAACAAATGGTCAAGAAATTTTCCGGAGTCAATGTAGATGCAAAATGACTTGATTTGGAAGGTTGTTCTATGTTCGGGATACCCATAGTAAAAACATATTTATTTGCAATCAACTTGAATTTTGTGCGTGGTAAGTTTGAGTTAGTGACCTCGGGTGTTAGTAATGAGGATACTTTTCAATAGATCGCGGCAAGTGTAATCGGGATTTGCCAGTATTTGGTACGTCATGGAAAGATTCCTTCGGAGACACCGTTATATCAACCTATGGTTCATAGTTTGTGTCATTAGGGGTGAAGCAAAACTCTAACAAACTAGGTCCTCCTACTTTGTGGCGTTTTAAGGGCATCAATATGATGTCACGTTTGGATGGCGTATTTCCCATGGGGCCTCAAGTATACGTTCTGCCTTAGCAAGAAGTTAGAAGGCTCAAGCTTCCGGAACATTCACCGTAAGTTTCAGAAGTGTGATCGGCTCTTACCGATGTTATTTCGGTCTGCTTCGAGGGTATAAGCGCCTCTTTCACAGTTATTTTCGATAGCGGTTTCCTTAGAAGCAAGTTTTCAACTAGTGACCTCCTAGTCGATATTACAAGCATTCGTGGGTGCAACCAAAATCTTTTATCGGTAACCACAATGAGCAACCTTCTCAATATGATGATTGCTGTGTTTGCTTGGATTGATAATGCATATCCGAAACCGGGGGTTGAGTGCAACACGGAAGGAATCTCAACC
>OX104063.1:165674699-165719883 GCA_944474145.2 Dicrocoelium dendriticum | reverse complement strand
GTATGCAATTTTTATTATTCCGACAGTTTAATCCATGAAAATCCTAAAGATAGACTAACAAGTGCATCTCCATCCCAGTCTGTGCATAGCGCTGCTTTGGGTGCTTAACCGCGGAAATCCGAAGATATTTCAGGGTGCAGGAGAGCAGCATGCATTCTGTCCCGGATAATATCACACTGTACCTTCAGAAGCTGCGATGGATGGTAATGTTTGAGTAAAAGTGCCCTGTTGATAATGATCTCAGTGCGGTTTCCTGTTTTTCTCCAACTCCGCTTTACTCCTTTGTAATTTGCTTTCCTAATCGACGACATGATATCAACGACTCATGGATTTAAAAGGATGAGATATTTCACTATAATGTTAAACGATGGATTTATTTTAAATCTTTATGGAGTGCGATCTTTCTTATTGCTTTAATCTTTCCGGGGTTGACCCTGATTCCTTCGGATGTCAGCATCTACTCATGAAAATCATCTCCTCTTTCTGGAACTCACTTTTATCCCATTTAAGTTTGGTGATCTTAAGCACACAGCGTTACAAGTAACGGTGAACAGTGGCATCATGCTCCTCTTCATTGAAGCCGTAGGCCAAAAGACCGTCTGTCACAAGTGTTACACTATCTAAGTGGTCTACTGCCTATAACAACTATATTTGGAAAAATCAGCTCGAAGTCTTCCGGCCAAACGGTAAACGCAAACGAAAATAACGCTCGAAAGGTATGGCAAAGATTACAAGCAAACTAGATTCTTCATATTGAACTAAGTGGCGTAATCCGAAAGGCATTGTCACCTTCGTGAAATACTTAGTTTTGGTCAAGCGTGGCTACTTGTCTTCTATGATCGGTAGTGCAAAATGTTCTGTACACAAGGCCTCATTCAACGGTCTCGGGTCAATGCACACACGCAGTTCACCCATCTTCTCCGTAATGATTGCGATTTGATTAACCTAATCCGTGGGTTCGTCGAGTATAGCAAACACACTCCAACTCCAGATCAGCTAACTCAATTCATCGGAGTACTTGTCACAGCATGGGCTGAACTCCCTCTCTGGCTGCGCAGTTGCTCTTAACAAGGGATTCAAAGACAAGTAAGACGTTCCCCTAAATTTACCCAAGCATGAACGAAACACAGATGGATGCTCATGTGACTAGCATCGGTTTCTCTATGACAAACAGGCACCAAACGGTTGTGATTAAAAATAAAATAACCAAGAGAATGAATTTAATCAATGCCGAGAATCATCTTCCACGACCACAAACTCTACTCGATGTGAGGCTCCTTCCACTGAGCTAAGCACGTAGATTTTAGCCCAGCCATTCGGACGGTCTGAATTCATTTCACATTCGCAGACAACCTTGATCTGATCATGTGTATGCCCCGAGACAAGGGTTGCAAATTAACAATAAAAATAATAGCGCCTGTAACAAGCTGGAATCCGGCTTTCGATTAAAAGATTTGCTTTGACGAACTTTTGTGTATCTCTGCAAGACACTTTCTTTGTTAACTGTCCTGCATCTGCGGTAGACTTGTCATGAATGATCGCACCCACATAGTGCATTCTTGCACATTTAGACTGTTTCCGCCTCTACGCCAAAAGCTGTTCGTGGCTGCTCGGATGTTGAGTGGTAAAAATTTGCAACTTATCTGTCTCACTTTGGTGGCCTTCGTGGATTTTCCTTCGGAACCGGCTCAAAATTCAGCATAAGTTTTGAGTTTCAGTTGGGTGTATGGATACATGGTAGCTGACCCGTCGTTACAAATGGCATAATATTGCTGAACCTGTAATTACCGTTGTCGCAATTGTAGCCCTGTCGAACATTATTCATTGATTCCCAGAGCACCTCGGCCCGCCTGACACCAATGGACACGCATTTGCTGCAGTTGTATGACCGGTGAGATCCTATAAGTCAGTGGCATATGAGTCGATGGATTCCTTTGGGCATCTACTGCCCGAAAAAATGGGCGGCGCTAATAATCCTCGCAGATTAGATATTCGTAAAACTAACCGGAATTTTCTGTGATCATCTGCAGTTAGCAGGGATCAAAACTATTATCATAGCGCAATGTGTTTAGAACAGGGCATGTGTCATCACCGACTGAACGTTGAAATATGGCAAGGCAACAAAACATTTGTTCATTCCATAGACATCAGTGAGCATAATTCCATCTAACCGATACACCAGAGACAACAATCCCTTGCAAAATTTCAAACGTTAAGGTACAAGCTATTGAGCAGAGATTTGTAGCGACTGTACAAATCTATCCTTCCAATTGTACCTTCCTATTCTCATTTCCACTATATATATTGTACACTGTGTTTTGACTGAACTAAAACTGATAAACACTTGTTCGAATTTCTATTCGCCCTCTGGTTTAGGCTACGCGTGTTTGTTGTTGCTGGTCGGTCTGCTTGCCTCGTTCATCGATCATCGGATCTACCGCGTCGAATTATCGCACTGACTAACGTTTCGCCTTCCGAACCGGATTGTGCGACTAATTGACGGTGCACCAGGGATTGTGCTTTACCGAAGGTTAGGTGCAAAATTCTCACTTTATAGACTGCAAGTTATTTTGTGTAGTTAAGCCATTTTAGTTTGATTTTTCCACTACGTAGTTGGTGACCCCATCTGAATTTTTGGAAGCTCAGAACTCTTTTGTTATACGGTACTATGTCGTATCACGTTTCCCGCACTGACATTTCAGAATATTTTGTTGTTTTCTCGTTGTCTGAATTCGATTGGTCTAATCCTCATGTTGGCTTTGTACAACTAGAAGCCCTTTTTCGCACCCGTCACATTACTTCAGTAATTAATGTACGCACATATCACTACCCAGCTACTTACCCACATCACAACTGTCCTTATCATTGTACACGTTAAATACAGGAGGAAAACACCTCAGCTATTGTGCTGCAATGCAGAATAAAATAAAAAAACATGAAACAGAGGCACACCGGCTGAGTCAACAGTAACGGATGGACATCGTTCCTGCGAGCTAACAGCCGGCTATAGTGCCGAGGATTCTTTTCTCAAACAAATGCCTTATAGATTTACTCCATCCGATTCCTGCCGATGCGACCTAGGATCAGATGAAAGCCACCGTTTTAAAGCACACCACGACTTCCGACGAAGTTCGATTTCAACAGCTACTCTGGTGTTGAACCAGGCGATCAAGCGCTGTCACAACTTTGCAGAAACATGCTATATTAGTCAGTTCCACTATTCTGCGGCTGCTGAGGCCGAAAAATTCTCCAAAAGAACAGCTCAGCTCTTCTTGCTGTAGTTGCGGGTGATCCTTCTCTGGGCAAGCTGGCCGAGACCACCGATAAGGTTCATGATTGCTTCTTTAAAAACGCAGCATGTCACTGCGTTGAGTTGACTGCTAACGCCAATCATAAGAATGACCAGATTGAATCGATTTCCGAGAGGTTATCGAAGCTGGCGCTCCCTAGGTCGGACATTACTCAGTACCGTGGTAGAAGCCCTAGATGCTGCTCTCGAAGTACACGTAGTCCCGCCAGGAGTTCGGCACGCCATTTCTGTTGCTACCAACACATTTTTGGAATTGATGCAAGGGATTGTCGACGTGGTTGTAACCAGTCGAAAGCATTATGCAAACCTCAACGCGGATATCTCCATGCCAATCAGTGATGACGACGGCTGCGTCTGACCACTCTGATAGTCAAATGATAAAATATCCCAGTGGTAGACATCAGGAAGTGTTAGTGAACGAGATTTGCTTTCAATGCTTTGTCATCATGCATGAAAGAATGACATTGCAATATGAGCAACGGATAAGGGTACATGTTAAAAAGTCTCGATAGACTAAGTGCCCAAGCTAGGTAATTGGTCGCACAGAGATCAGGAGTGTGTGTGGTGTTAAGCATACAATGCGTCCGTGTTACAAGCGGCCAGTGTAATGTTAAGGCCAGGACGCATAAATTGTGTTCATTTGAACGCATAGGAAAAACGTGGAATGGCTGCATTCCGATGCCAGAGTGAATTGTATATTAACGTGAGGCGAATCAAACTGCATCATTAGCTCTGCGGAGCACAGCTGGCCATCTGCGACGCAAAATATATCGTTTGCATAACTCCCGGAGTAGACTAATTACTAAATCCGCTCAGACAGTTGTTTTCCAATTTATTCATGAACACGTTCTAGTAGCGGTCCAAACGGTGAACTCCTAGCAAATCTGTCCTTCTGTATATAAATAGACCAGTTGAACTGAAATTGTATTTTACTCGTGAACATCAGAAATAGCTGTCTCAGTCGGTTGTTCGGCAGGCCGACATCAAGGTGATGCGATCGAATAGTATCACATAAGTAGTCGATCATCTCTTCTAATGGAACATTTGTGAAGAGTGACAAACCTCTAACGAAAACATCCTCCTTCATGTTTGGCCCATTTTCTTAATGAAGTCTATAAAGCTAAAGGTGTCCTTGAGGCTGTGTTGTGATATTACTTTCCTGACCGGTTCTAAAATCTTCGCAAGCCACTTTGCTGTGGAGTGGTTGGGAGAATTACATCTGTCCAATATGGGTTTTAGTGGAAGCTCATCCAAATGCAGTTATGGCAAGACATAAAGTTATGGAATCATTGTGGGGCGGGTATATTCGAAAACAGTTGCGTAGATCGCATTCTCCTGCTTCAGATAGGGTAACAGCGTTGTAACAGTCTTTTCGATCGTAACTGTTTTGCCTTCCTCCTTATTCATCGACCACAGCAAGCTTAAAGTTAAGCTTCAGTTCAATGCCAATTATCAAGCAGCAAATTAAGGACTGGATTCCGTGGTCAAGGATTTCCTTTTGTCTTTACTATTTTACTTGCTCGTGTCAATCAACATATATTGGCAGAAACATCATGAGACTATCTGAAAGAGCCCGGGAGCACTGCCCAGCTTGGCTGTATAGCGGATGGACCAGAACAGCAACAGGCGTTGTGTCTGCATATTTGGTTGATTCAAACCCCCGCGTCTATCCATATCAGGCCTTCCATTCCATCTACCGCGTACACGAACACCATACGTGAGCCGTTAGACTTTGCCTACTGGCAGCGCCCGAAGCGATTGTCATACGACCTATTGACCCTGCCCCAATACTCTCTGATTTATGTGGCCTTCGGATTGTCCCTTACTTCCCTTGAAGCGGGCCTCAGCAAAGCAAACAAAAGCCGGAGGACTACAACCAATTTAATGACGTAAAGTCTATCATCATTTGAAGCGTTCATGAGCGTCAACCATTTGATGAAAGTGAGGTTTAAGCTCAAGTTCTGGAACAATGGCGCTGCATTCATCAAGCGCTTTCATTCAACAACTTTATCGCCAAATTTATCTCAAAGCTAAACTCATCATAGAACTAAATAGATGTGGCCCTAACGTAATGAAGTAGTGCTCCAGTCCGAACACGGGTCGAAAAGCGCACTTGAATCGTCGCATGTAAATTAAAAATTTACCTTAGGAGTAAACTCAAGGGCGCTTAAAAAGAACTACTTTACCGAAAGAGAGCAAGGTCACAGGCATTTAACAGTGACACTAGTGAGTAAAATTTTTAAGACGGACTACTGAGGAGCTCAAACAACTGTTGATGGGGCAGCGGCTTGCTAAAACTCTAGTTAACCCGGAGCTTCATTTTGCGAGTATTTATCAGTCAACATGAAATGGGATAAAGCGCTATGCCAGCATTTCCTAAAAAGAACGACTATTGAGGCAACTGATGCACTTTTTTTCCTACAATACTTTTAACAAGAACGTTAGCATGATGGCACCGCACGATATATATCCGGAAATATTTCTCTGCTTATTATCAAGTGTGTACTGCATATTGCGTGCAAACCTATGTACATAGCATCATCAGCATTTAGTATATCTGAGGATAGCCAATTTACCAAAGGACATACACCGACACACACATAGACAATCACTCACACACTTCGAATTCTTGAAAGATACTTGGAACCCATCGAGTAGTCATGAGTTCAGAAAGGTGTTTCCAAACCTTTCTGAACTCACTCCCACACTTGTTCGTTTGTCAACTGACCTACTACCACGGCAGAGCCAAAGTGATGAACGCGTCCTTTTGTACACATAGGGTGCGGCCCAGTTGTTTGATGACCAACGTTTCGCCATATCGTAAAACGTGGATGTAATATAACGCGAAGATCACCCGGAACATGCGCTCAGGGTCCATGTTGTGTCTGTCTGTCAGCAGGTGTCAGGTGATTGACCAGGCTGGAACTTCGAATGGCAAATCTTTAACACTTAGGACGATAGTTCAGGTCGTTTGCGAGACATGTAGTCTCACCCAATTTGACAAACGCTCCTCAATTCTCACCTGCGGCTGATGGTCTGTCATACCCGCGTTGTCGGCCTTGATCTACATATAAATTACTAAATGACGTCTGAACGGTTGGAGAGAGATACTGGTGGCTTAACCGACGCATTAGGGATTCGAGTCGTTGTGTACAGTAATACCGGTTGCACCGCGGGATACACACGTGCCACTGCGGATTTCAAACGTCGTTGAAATACTTGGCTTACATTGTCCCCATTAAGCGGTAGTTGCAGCATTACTTTCAATTTCGGTACGGTGAGTACTTCCTCTTCTGCTGTCTAGTTGCTAAATGCAACAAGGTAAGCAGGCCCGTACCCGTTTTCTGTCAGGGTGTTGGTTAGCAGTTGCATCTCCTGTTCGAGCGTATCAGAAGTGCATATTTTCCTCGCACTACCAAACAGAGCCCGCACCAGGCACTGTTCGGAGCGCTTTGGACAAACTATGAAAGTCAACTACTGACACATCCATGTTGATTTGCAGTAGATAGATCTACGTATCGATCCATCGTTCCTGCGTTCTATCAAGATGTCCAAATACGACAAACTATCATTCTGCTCATGTTCCGTTGTCATCGTGATGTTTTGGTGCAGGCTACTTAATCTGTTACGCAGTTGTTTGAGATCTACCACTTGATTACAAAAGCTACGGACGAACGCTGGGAACTTGAGACAGCGGTCTAGGGGCTACCTTGAGGACGCCACAGCGAAACTTAAACAACATCGCCAATCCTAATTGTCCAAAAGACCGGAAGTTGACAAACTGAACTTGGTAGATCTGTCTAAAATTTATGGCGGGAGAGCCCATGATGCGATGAGGATGGTGGTTGCTGCTCCTGACAGATGTTCTACCCACTGCTGCTACTGTTGTACCATGGGCGCATGTCCTGGACGTCTCCTCGTGACAACCACTGGGTGGGAGTTGGGTTAGGCCCTTCTCCCTGCTAATATCCATGACACCAATCCGCATGAGTCAGTGAACGGATCATGGGCTGGGCCCGCTGCCTTTCGGGTGTACATTTAATCGAAGGCTATGGCTTAGGACCCGAGACGTTCTCCTGTCAGGTGTGGGCGCCCTGCCAGTACCCTATCCATCCTCTTCGGAGGTTAGGAAATGATCGATGGCCCTCTTACCGTAAAACCTAGCCATGGGAGACAACAGGTCTAGGGCTTATAAGCTCACAGCCTGATTGGCGTAGAGCACGAGCGCCACGCATTTTCTCTGACGTTGGAAGGGCACCTCCGGGTGCTCAATGTTTTGCTACTGCCCGTCTCAAGCCAAGCAGCCCTGGTCAAATTGGTGCAAACCCGCCGAAATTCGCATGCGTCTGATCGTGGAAACAGGTGTTTATCCTGTTACGGTCGCAAAACATATATGAATCGTTCCAGTACCTCAAAGCCTGCGTGTGACGACCGTCAAGCACATCCCAATCTGTCTCTGTAATCACATTCCTGGGCTAGATCTGTTTCCCACTGCAATGTGGATCAGGTTATTTAGTCAAATGGTCCGGGCGGAGAATTTCGAGCAAACTATCAAACCATCCAATGCCTTGTGGGTCAGGCTATTGAGCCAAAGGCTCCATATGGAATCCCCCAAGCAAACTTACGAATTACAACCGTCTACTCGCCTTTGAGTGCCCACCAATGCAATTGTATGCCTGCGCGCAAAGCCCTCAGCACCGGTTGCTGGAACTTGCATACACTACTGGGCCGGAACTCGAATGAATGCCCCGAGCGACGCACTTCACTCGTCGAGATTGAACTGGCGCGCTACCACATCGATATTGTGGCCACTCTGTATGACCCGGCTCGCTGAGCCAGCTAAGTCACATAAAGTAGGTGCTAGCTAACATTATACTGGGTGGGCAACGACCCATCAGCACCACGTGCTCATCGGGTCGTAGTTGCAATATCCGATCGTCTCCATGGCCAGCTGGTGGGTGAACTAAATGATTTCAGTGCGCGACTGACGACTGTTCGCCCACGACTCGGAAGATGTTAGTTTGCCAGTTTTATAAGCACGTACGGTCTGACCATGTGTTATCCTGGTGACAAGCCTGATCAATTCTGCACTCAGCTATCCTCCATGATACGGTCTTTGTCAAGAATCGGCCGACTATTTCTGCTGGGCGATTTCAACACGCGCGTTGGGCGTGATGCATCGGTGTGGACAAATATTATCGGTCCGCATGGTATTTTTCAGCGAATACAAACGATGAAAAGCTGCTCTCACTGTGTGGCACTCACGGCCCGGCGATCCCAAACACTTGGTTTGTACTGAGTGCGCGTGATACAGCAACTTGGACGCACCCACGGAGTGGTCACGCTCACCTGCTCGACTATGTCATCGTACGTCAGCGTGATATGCTTGAAGTGCGCATGACACGAGTACTGCGTGGAGTTGAGAGTGACTCTGATCACAAATTGGTACGGACCAAACTGTACATATATTTTCGTAAAGCTACGCATTGCACTCCTGCCGAGAATCGGCATACATGTAACATTCTCTCCCTCGGTACTGTGGAGAAGCGTATTGGGCTGGAGAAGGCGATTGCTTTACGAATGTGTGGTGTGAAATGCAAAGCCACATCGGCCACCTGTGACATCACATTCGCGATCAGGTGACAGCTGCTGCCGAGGAGCCCATCGAATGCGCAAACTGTAAGCGGCCTGATTGGTTTGATGAGAACAATGCGACGACTGGCGCATTGGTGTGTGAGGAGAATGCACCAATTACTGAGCATGTCGCAGCTCCCAGTAACTTGGAGAAGAATAGTTAGTTTTGCAAACTTCGACGGCGAATGACGGGTGAGCTGTGTCGCATTACATATTCATGGCGGATGGAGAGGGCGAGGCAGATTGGATGCTACGCCGAACGTCGCCATCACAAGTAATTCTTTGAATCCTTGAAAGCGGTGTATGGACCGAGATTAGAGCCGCTGCAGACACTGGTCGATGGTAGCTCAGGCACTACCTGCACACAGACTGCTGACATAATGCAGATCTAACGAGAACACTTTGACGTACTCTTGAACAATCGTTCAGAGATCCACTGACTTATATTGAACGGCCTCAAGCAGAACGATGTGAAGGCAAGTCTGGCAGACACGCCGACATTGGATGAGACGCAGGGAGCACTTGCTCAGCTGCGAAACGGCAAGTGTGTCGGGGCCAACGGCATCTCGCCTGAAGTCTCCAAACACGACAGACCCGCGTTGGTGACAGCGCTGCAACACTTGCTGCAACGCGTGTGGATTGAGGAGGAGATGCCTCCTGAGCTGTAGGATGAGCTTGTGCTATCACTGTACAAGGGCAAAGGAAGCATGCAATGTTATAGGATTTCTCGTGGCTGACTAGCCAAACAATCTCCACGTAGTACCAGCTGGGTGGTTTGGGTTAATCCCGTTCCAGCGAATAGTTCAATGGCAGTGTTCCAGGACGTAGTGGGTTTTCGCCTGGCAAGCGTTCTCTCTATAAAGTGCCACAAAGATCAGTTTAACAACACTGCAACGTGGCGGATGTTTCTCTCCACTAAATAATGTCACTTTCCCTTGCTTCACCCCACGGAATCATTTTAATCATTCAGCTTGGCGCTGAATTACTGGGAGTATTGGGCCATTGTTTTACAGCCAGCAAAACGAAAGGGGTATGAACCGAGCAATCGGTCACCGTCTTCCAATGGGCGCGATTCCCTGGATTTGCCCCGCTGCCTTACAGGTCAGGTCCCCAAGATCAAAGGCTCCGGTGGAACATCCTAAGGCAAACCCTTTCCTCGGCCTGGGCGACCGGGAAGCTGTATGCCCACGCAGCACCTGAAATAATCCATTTACAACTCTTTGCTTACATCTCTCGCTCTCTGAACTTTCTCCCATGGCCAGGTTGCTGGCGGCCGGGCACGCTAAACGTCGCTCTACCGCAAAGGAAACTACGTTCCTCGTTCCAAGTTTATTTAAGTCTCCTGTTCTTGGCAACCCCACTTTAATTTTGTGTCTACAAAATTGCATTACAAATAAAAGCGGTACCTTCGGCCCCCTCAAGGAAACGCTCAAAACCGATCGCACACCTTCCAATACCAACATCAAGGCTGTTAGTACACCCCGCTCGCTCTTCAAGCTAGCTACGTTCAAGGTTCGAACGCCCATGCAGATTGGTTTGCAAGCTGCTCTTGTGCGAACCTTGGAAACCCTCTCAATTGACCTTTGCCGCCTAAGCGAAACCCGCTTACACGACTCCAGCACAACAGTGCTTTTGCTCCTAATCTCCCCAATTTCCAATCGTACATTCACCTTGCGTTTATCTGGAGATGCGACAGCTGCAGCCTCTGGTTGCACCGGCGTAGGAGTTACGTTAAGCGCCCGTGCTGAGGAAGCGCTCACTGGCTGGTTCCCGGTCAACAGTCGTCTTTGTGTGGTCCGCTTAGAAAGCTCAGTGCGATGTTCCAGCCACGGAATTATTGTGGCGGCGTACACTCCAAAAGACTGCAACACTGACGAAGCTAAAGAGGAGTACTACCGCCACCTCACCGACCTTATCCGCAAGAAACGCCTCAAGGGCATCATGATACTCGAAAATGACCTAAATGAGCAGGTCGGTAGACTAGAGTTTCATGAGGGCAAACTTGTAAGTCAACGCAGCCACGGTACTCGCAAGATGGACAACAGCGATCGACTCCTGCAAACTGTGCGCCGACCACGGTTTGTTTCTCTCCAGCACTAATTTCCGACGTTCCTGGCGCCAAGGAGCCACCTGGCGACCACCGGCACCGGGTCATTCTTGGACCCAAATTAACCACATCGCTGTTAGTTACCGTTGGAAAGGCTACCTAACGGACTGCAAGTCAATCTAGAACACTTAACTGGCTTCGGATCATGCGGTTGTGTGTGCTGTTTGTTCGGCGCTTTGGAGGAACCCAACAGCGTCACCGGAAAAGGTTTGACACAGACAAGCTCGCCGCTCCAAATTTACTCGGAGCATTTCAGAACATATCAGCCACCAGCATACATTTTCTATCCTCCGATGTTGCGACTTCCTGGGTAGAGATCCAGAGCGCCTTACGAAAGTCCGCTACCCTGGTCTGTGACTTCACTAGACGAGCTGTTAATTACTGGAGCTGCGCACATTCTCTCCAATTAATGGAAAGTAGTCAAACGATTCCCGTCGGAGTTTTGTACAAGGCACCACGCAGTACCACAGGCGTTGAGCTAAGACAGCTCCTCAGGAAGGATTCTCGAGGTTTGGTGGACACAGCGCGTTGTTGAGATGGAGCAGGCAGCCTTATCAGGAAACTCCCGCCAATTCTTCCAACTTATTCGCTCAACTAAAAGCAGAATAACAACATTGAGTGAGGTTTTGCGTGAAAAGGACAGTGAACTAATTCACAGTCATCACTATCGTCTGGTACGATGGGCAGAGCACCTTGCAAATCCGGTCAACTGGCCAGCAGCTCAACCGAGTCTATTTTCCGGGGCTCACAGTGATCCCTGGTGCGTGAATATTTGTCCACCGACAGAGGCTGAGGTTTCCAACGGGCTTCGCCTATTAAAGCGCCACAGGTCACCTGGTCCAGATGAACTTCCTCCGGCCCTCTTCAAATATGGAGGTCCTGCTCTCACTCACGAACTGACATCTCCATTCCAATAGCTTTGGACTACTGAAACCATTCCACCCGACTGGAATTTAGCGGATGTTGTGCCTGCTTACAAAGAAGGAAACCCGACCATTTGCTCTAATCATCGTGGCATCAGTCTCATTTGTGTCGCATCCAAACTGCTAGCTGCCCCACTCTTATGGGAGGCTCAGTTGAGTATGGAAAAAACCCTGCGTAAACAACAAACTGGATTTCGCCTGGGTCGCGGTTGCGTCAATCACATATTTATGATCCGTCAGATACTTGCACATAGCCATACGTTCAATCGACCAACTACAATCATTTTCTTGGATATTCGAGCCGTTTTTGACTCCGTTGACAGTGTGGCTCTTTGGGACTGCTTACTGAAGAGGGGTGTACCTGAGAAGTACATCAGCATTCTCAGTGCTGTTTACCTTCAAATTTTGGACCGCGTGAGAGCATGCGGAGAAATTTCTCCCCCTTTCAGTACCACTAGCTTGTTAGACAGGTTTGCCCAGCCTCTTCATTTTTATTCAACTTCGCCATGGAGGAGATCCTGGATACTGACCTGGATAACTCTGAGTCGTGCGGTGTTTAATTGCTCCCTGGTGATCACCTGCCGGACTTAGACTACGTCGATGGCATCCCTGTGATTTGCAAGTCCTCGCATGCCGCCCAGCACGTTCTGCACAGACTGGTGGTGTCCTTCGCCCAATTTGGGTTGAAGATTGCCCCTTCCAAATGTTAGGTCCTAGTACAAGACTGGCCAAGCGCATGTCCTTCTCTCACCCTTTCGGGACATTCGTTGGAAGTAGTCAATAAATGCATTTATCTTGGAGTTGGCTTAGCATTGAAGGTTTGACAGATGGGATTACCCTGCTTGTCTCCAAGACCAGAATCGATTTCGCAAACCTACGTCACCTGTGGCTTCGTCGTGATCTCAAACTCGCTCTCAAATACGAGTCTATAATGATACGGTATGAGCGATTCTGCTGTACGACTGTGAGACTTGGCCTCTTCGCAAAACGATGATCGGTGAATTTCTGTCTTGGAGCACCGCTGTCAGCGAAGCATTGCTAGTGTTCGATGGCAGCCTCACATCAGTGATGAGGAAATCCGTCGTCGAGTCTTCAGGTCTAACGAACTCCGCCGATCGATTGATAGCATCATTTCACTGCGTAGGCTTCGATTGCTAAGCCATGTGCTTCGCATGCGTACTCAGCGGCTACCAAGACGAGCCCTATTTGCTAGCACGGGCGTGGTTTGGAAGCGACGAAAAACAGCGCAGTGTAAAAGGTGGATCCAACGCGTTAAGGCGCAAATATTGAAGCTGCCTGTTATCGGGCGTTCCCGGATCCCGGCTTGGGGACCAAGGACCCCGAGCACATCTGGATGCAAAGGCTGGAAGATATGGCCAAGGACCGCACGTAATGACGTACTTTCTGTGAGACGCTTCTATCCTAACAGTTGTTCTTCCTTTTACGCTATCCATTTTTCTTCTTATGTGCCGTGGCACGCAGCCAATTATATTGTAATTGGTATAGTGTTGAATAAAAACCTGATTCTGATCCAAATCGTTCTGAAGATATTAACGGTTAAATGTCGGGCAGTTAGCTGGCTAGATGTTGGTGTTATCTGCAATTAAGTGCAGAGATTACTTAATAATGACTGTGAGATACTTGCGACAGGTTACAGATAATAACAAGCCGACGATAGATTTTGGGGCGCAACATAATTGAAACACAGGCTGTCGAAATGTCCGCCGGTAATTCTTACTGTGACTGTTCTGTCGTGTCTGTAACTTTCTAACCAGGTGAGCAGGGAGCCGGTGCTCCGGTAGACTGTAAGCATTGAAAAAGAACTTCGTAACTGTTTCTCGAGTGCTCTGGAGAAATCTAAGAAGGTCACATCTTGGGGAATGTCTTCAAAAACCACCCTGACCCTTGATTCCCAATTCAAAAGCGATTAGTGAAACCGGATTGTCTGCACCTGCAACTAACTTGAAGATTGGAAACGATTTGCAGACTTTACAAAGACCTCATCGGTTTGTTTGTAATGCTCGACGTCATAAATTCCGAAAAAAACCGGCAGGAGAGTGATAGATTAATAATTTGAAGAATCCGACCCATTACCTGCGTTGTGTGTCGGAGCAAGCAAACATTGTTACACTTGGAAACGGAGCATGGGATAAGAGGAGACACAATAAACTACTCACAAGTGTTATTGCTAATGTGGTTGCAATGGAGTTGAGAACCTCTGGACAAATCTTGTCGAAACCAGGACTATTGTTTTCTCTGGACCCCTATAGTGTGCTTATAACAGCTGCTGAGTAAATTTAACGCTGAATAAACCCATTAAAACAGTTAAGGAAAGGGAGAGGTACTATCTGTTTTGCAGTCAGGCCGCTAAACTGTAAGTGTCGTTCGCAGTATGCACAGTAGTAATCGTTTGCCAACTGTTTGCCTAGTGTCGTTCACAAACTTGTAAGGCATTTTGGTTATAGTTGTAAACTTGAGTGCCACGGCCTACCGCCATTCTTACTTATAAGCCATTGTATTTATTCAATGTGATATCACACGAGGTTTACGCATTTCACCATTAAAGCCGTTCTCTGCTCTTGGTTTATTTATGTATTCTCCTCCGCACCCGCATATTATTCTGGTTCGGTGTTCGTATTCGCACAATATCTGCGGCTGATTGAAGGACCCAGAATCTGCTTCTTAATTCATTCTATGCGCCGCTTAGCGCAATTGCGGCTGCAGATTGCAATCACAAATCCTAAAGCTGGATTGGTCGGTAACAGAGCACCGAGGTTCTCGGTTTTTATCCATAGTGTTGGCGTAAGAAAACATCCAAACGTTAGGACTGAGTGATCGCTATTACCAAGCAAAGGGCGTTTGAAAATCACCATCACCTCTTTATCTGTCCAGATTAAGTTCAGAAGTGATGGCTTGTTTAACCATTCTTTTTGGTTGAACGATTCGCGCGTTCATATATAAGCGTCACACCCCAAAACTTAAGAATTTTTGATTTACATGTAGGCCCACTGGAGGACGCTGATCTTATTAAAGACACATCAATATCACCCGTCATAATGAGTTGCCAGCGCTTTTTGAAACCGCGTATTGGACGGCATTTAACAGAATAGTACTGTTGTCTGAAAGGAGTTCTGAGGCCTGGAGACAATTGCAACTTGTAAGCATCAGGCAACTTCATCTGAAATCCACTATCTCGCCTTGCAAGTTGTATTTTGTAAAATAAGGATCCATGAATAATTTGGAAGTTTTTGGCACTGATTTCAAATTTAAAGTAATCTCGGTATTAAGCAGCAAAGTCATCACCGCGCGAAGGACGATCATTCTATTTGATAGACACTGCTGTTTTAATTTTGTAGATATGGTATATCGTTTGCGATCCATGTTTTCGTCATTGACATATGTGCCAATCAGTTGTTTTATATTGATAACACTTCCTGCAGCTTAGAGTAGAGCTGTGAGCGCTCCTGTAGCGGCATTGCATAAATTGACGCATCTGGAGCACAGATGTTTGTGCTATACGCATACCGCTATTTGAAGTAAATGAGAATATCCGTAGCTCCGGGTGCGGATGCGGGTTTTGAGCTATTCTCCTAGCTTAGTGATTATTGGGTAGACGTTTCGTTGGCTGACTAGGCAACATCATCGGTGCGGCTTCAGTGGCCTGGTTCGTAGTGCCTCGGAAGCGACTTCAATGTCCAAGTGATTATTAATCGAGTTCTGTTTTGAATGCCAGGCTTCAATGAACTCATATGCTTGCCAGCTTTTAGCCCTTCCGAGGATACTGGCATGCTTTAGGTCAAACTGATGGTTCCCTGCATCCATATGCACTGACATCAGGGAGTTCTGATCGTAGCCACGAAAACCTAGGCCTAGCATTCAAAACAGAACTCGATCAATAAGCACTTCGAAATTGAAGTCGCTTACGAAGCACTGCGAACCAGGCTCGGGAAGCTGCACCGATGATGTTGCCTAGTCAGGAAACGAAATGGCTACGCAGTAATCACTCAGCTCAGAGAACAGCTCAAAAGTCGCATGCTGCTATTGAAGCTGGGCTAATGCCAGTGGTTTCGCGTACGGTTGATCTGAGGTCTGAACAACAGGGTCTGGTTCATCTATACCTGGAGCTTGTGCTGATATTGTATTGGCAAATCTACAGTTTACTTAACGACACACGCATGAGTAAAGGTACGAATCACATTTTCTTTCCACGACGCACCACATTTTCTGAAGTCCAATGGCGACACACACGCCATGCGCGGTCTGCGTCGCTGATGATTTCCGTCTTGTTGCGCCTCGCATTTTCGCTCCAGTACGTTCCATTCTGATCGGCTAGGATTCATACGCAAGCTCGGGATTTTCTTAATCCTGGATGCATCACTCTGCTCGGAACACTTCCTAGAGGATTCATCATAAGCGTAGTTGTCTAATTTACTGTGGTCTCGACGAATATCTTCTCTCTTCTTCCCGCCTCGGGCGCACTACCGGTCGCAGCTCATTGCATCCGACCCGTGTCATTCCGAAAGGTCTCACTTGTTGAGACTGTTCCTGATTCAACCCCTGTGAGTTGAAACTAAAAGGCAAGCGACTATTGAAGTAAGGTGGGGGAAGGCCGAGAATTGGGGGTTGAAAACAAGGGGGATAAAAGTGAAGCAGGAACGGGACGATGAGGGTGAAAAAGCGCAAGAGGGAGAATAAGAAGACGGGAAAGCTTGAGCAGTAGCATCCAAACCCCTATCCACCCTGCCGGATGCAGCAGATAGGGCACCGTTGATTATTCTCTGCGGTGGCCAGAGCATCAGAAATGTGTTTGAAGTGTGATTCATTGTATTGCGTGGGCAGGATACTGTCAGGTTGCCCAGGCCTAGACAGGATAACGATTAGGGTTCTCAACCAAAGCATTTGGTTCAAAAACCTGACCGCAAGTCAGCGAGTTTGGCTACAAGGAGTCCGTTTTAATGAATAAGGAGCCACCCTCATTCCAACCCCCAACCTGGAGGACCAGGAGGCTGAGTTTGTCTGGCCTCTAACCATTGACCAATCTGGTATGAGTGGCTCTGAAGGTGCAAAAATGCACCACCCAGTATAGCTCAATAGATCACTGAGGCACACCAACCGTCGCACCACGGTAAGATCCGGCCTCATTGTGATTCAACCCCCTGGGTCCGAAAGACGATTAACATTTTTGGTTGGACACACTTGCTGATATGGTTAGGAGCCGACCTCAGTGGCCTTCATGCTGTGAGTTTCTTTGCCCCACCCCATCCCTCTTAGCCTCCCCCTCCAACCACGATCTCATTATATAACCTTATATAATTTTGCAAAGTAATTTTGTTGATGCACTGTAGCCGGCTGGTAGCTTGCCGGAACGATGCCCATCCGTTACTAGTAGCTCAGCCGGCTTGCACCAGTTGCATTTTTTTCTTCTTTTTATGTATTGCGGCACAGTAGCTGAGGTGTTCCCTACCTCTAGCTAACGTGTATGATGATGATGATGATGATAATTCGACCCCTTCCTACTTTCATGGGCTTTTCTTTTTCCGGGTGATCATTTCCTAAATTTCAGCAGATCTCGTTTTGAAGTGACACGCTCACATCAGAAATAGCTGTCTCAGTCAGTTGTTCGGGAGGCCGATATCAAAGTGATGTGATCGAATAGTATCACATAAGTAGTCGATCATCTCTTCTAATGGGACATTAGTGAAGAGTGACAAACATCTAACGTAAACATCCTCCTTCATATTTGGTCCATGTTCTTGTTGAAGTCTATAAAGCTGAAGGTGTCCTTGAGGCTGCGTTGTGATATTATTTCCTGACCGGTTCTAAAATCTTCGCAAGCCACTTTGCTGTCGAGTGTAGGGAGAATTACATCTGTCCACTATGGAACTTAGCGGAAGCTCATCCACATACAGTGTTTGGCAAACCATAAAGTCATGGAACCACCGTAACTGCGGGGGCGCGTATATTCGAAAACAGTTGCCTAGATCGCATTCCTCCTGCTTCAGACAGGGTAACAGCTTCGTAACAGTCTTTTCGATCGTAACTGTTTTGCCTTCCTCCTTATCCATCGATCACCGCAAGCTTAAAGTTAAGCTTCAGTTCAGTGCCAATTACCAACCAGCAACTTAAGGACAGGATTCCGCGGTCAAGGATTTCCTTTCGCCTTTACTAGCTCACTTGTTCGTGTCGACCAACATATATTGGAAGAAAAATCAGAAGAATGTCTGAGAGAGCCCGGGAGCACTGACCAGCTTGACTGTATAGCGGATGGACGAGAATTGCGACAAGCGTTGTGTCTGCATATTTGCTTGATTCGAACCACCGCGTCTATCCACATCATGCATTCCATTCCATCTACCGCGTACCCAAACACCATACGCGAGCGGTTAGACGTTGCCTACTGGCAGCGTCCGAAGCGATTGTCATGCGACCTAATGACTCTGACCCAATACTCTCTGATTTGTGTGGTCTTTGGATTATCTGTTACGTCCCTTGAAGCAAGCGTCAGCAAAACAAAGAAAAGGCGGAGGACTACAACCAATTTAATGACGAAAATTCTATCATTATTTGTGGTGTTCATGAGCGTCAACAATGTGATGAAAGTGAGGTTTAAGCCCAAGTTCTGGAACAATGGCGCTGCATTGGTCGAGCGCTTTCACTCGATGACTTTATCGCCAAATTTATCTCAAAGCTAAACTCATCATAGAACTAACTAAGTGTGGCCCTAACGTAACGAAGTAGTGCTCCAGTCCGAACACAGGTCGAGAAACGCACTTGAAACGTCGCACGCAAATTAAAATTTACCCTAGGAGCAAACTCAAGGGCGCTTAAAAAGAACTACTTTACCGAAAGAGAGAAAGGTCACAGATATTTAACAGTGACACTAGTGAGTAAAATTTGTGAGATGGACCACTGAGGAGCTGCAACGACTGTTGATGGAGCATCGGCTTGATAAAACTATATCGACGAGGCTGGAACTTTGAATGGCAAATCTTTAACACTTAGGACGATGGTTGAGGTCGTTTGCGAGACATGTAGTCTCACCCAATTTGACAATCGCTCCGCAATTCTCACCTGCGGCTGATGGTCTGTCATACCCGCATTGTTGGCCTTGATCTACATATAAATTGCTAAAGGATGTCTGAACGGTTGGACAGAGTTACTGGATGCGAGTCCTTGTGTAAAATAATACCGGTTGCGCGCGGGATACACACGTGACACTGCGGATTTCAAACTTCATTGAAATACTTGGCTTACACTGTCCCCATTAAGCGGTAGTTGCAGCATTACTTTCAATTTCGGTACAGTGAGTACTTTCTCTTCTGCTATCTACTTGCTAAATTCAACGACGAAAGCAGGCCGATATCCGTTTCCTGTCAGGGTGTTGGTAAGCACTTGCATATCCTGTTCGAGCGTATCAGAAGTGCATATTTTCCTCGCACTACCAAACAGAGTCCGCACCAGGCCCTGTTCGCAGCGCTTTGGGACAAACTATGAAAGTTCAACTACTGACCCTTCCATGTTGATTTGCAGTACATAGATCTACGTATCGATCCATCGTTCCTGCGTTCTATCAAGATGTCCAAATACGACAAACTATCATTCTGCTCATGTTTCGTTGTCATCGTGATGTTTTGGTGCAGGCTACTTAATCTGTTACGCAGTTGTGTGAGATCTACCACTTCATTACAAAAGCTACGGACGAACGCTGGGATCTTGAGACAGCGATCTAGGGGCTACTTTGAGAAAGCCACAGCGAAACTTAAACAACATCACCAATCCTTATTATCCAAAAGACCGGAAGTTGACAAACTGAACTTGGTAGATCTGTCTAAAATTTATGGCGGGAGAGCCCATGGTGCGATGAGGATGGTGGTCGCTGGCTCCTGACAGATGTTCGACCCACTGCTGCTACTGTTGTGTCATGGGCGCATGTCCTAGACGTCTCCTCGAGGCAACCACTGGATGAGAGTTGGGTTACGCCCTTCTCCCTGCTAAGATCCATGACACCAATCCGTATGAGTCAGTGAACTGACCATGTGCTTGGTCCGCTGCATTTTGGGTGTACATTTAATTGAAGGCTTTGGCTGGGAACCCGAGTCCTTCTTCTGTCAGGTGTGGGCGCCCTGCCAGTATCCTAGCCCATCCTCTTCGGAGGTTAGGAAGTGGTCCATGGCCCTCTTTCCGTAAAACCTAGCCATGGGAGACAACAGGTCTACGGGTTTTACGCTCACAGCTTGATTGGCGTAGAGCACGAGCGCCACGCATTGTCTCTGACGGTGGAAGGGCACCTCCGGGTGCTCAATGTTTTGCTACTGCCCGCCTCAAGCCAAGCAGCCACTGGTCAAATTGGTGTAAATCCGCCAAGACCCGTATACGTCTGGCCGTGGTCACAGATGCTTATCCTATTGCGGTCGCAAAACACACATCAATCGTTCCATTACCTCAAAAGCTGTGTGTCACAGCCGTCAAGCACATCCCAATCTGTCTCTGCAATCACATTCCCGAACTAGATCTACTCCCCACTGCAATGTGGGTCAGGTTATTGAGTCAAATGGTCCGGGCGGAGTACTTCGAGCAAACTACCAAACCATCCACTGCCTTGTGGGTCAGGCTATTGAGCCAAATGCTCCGGGTGGAGTCCCTCAAGCAAATGTCCAAATCGCCTACTGCCTTGCGGCTCAGGCTATTGGGCCAAAGGCTCCAAATGGAGTCCCCTAAGCAAACTTACGGATTACAACCGCCTACTCGCCTTGGATTGCCCACCAATGCAATCGTATGCCTGCAGGCAAAGTCGTCAGCATCGGTTGCTGGAACTTGCGCACACTACTGAGCCGGCACTCGAATAAATGCCTGCAGCGACGCACTGCACTCGTCGCGATAGAACTGGCGCGCTTCCACATCGCTATAGTGGCCGCTCAGTGTAACCCGGCTCGCTCAGCAAGCTAACTTGCATGAAGTAGGTGCTAGCTAACATTCTACTAGGTGGGCAACGCCGCCTCAGCACCACGTGACCATGGGGTCAGCTTTGCAATATCCGATCGCCTCTATGGCCAGCTGGTGGGTGAACTAACTGGTTTCAGTGCTCGACTGATGACCGTTCGCCTACGACTCGAAAGATTTTAGTTTGCCAGTTTTGTAAGCACGTACGGTCTGACCCTGAGTTATCCTGATGACACGCGTGATCAATTCTGCACTTAGCTATCCTCCGTGACACGGTCTGTGCCGAGGAGCGACCGACTATTTCTGCTGGGTGATTTCAACGCGCGCGTTGGACGTGATGCATCGGTGTGGACAAATGTTATCGATCCGCGTGGTATTTTTTCAGCAAATATAAGCGGTGACAAGCTGCTCTCACTGTGTGCCACTCACGGCCTGACGATCCTGAACACTCGGTTTGTACGGTGTGCGCTTGATACAGCAATTTGGACGCACCCACAGAGTGGTCACGCTCAACTGCTCGACTATGTCATCGGACGTCAGCGTGATGTGCGTGAAGTGCGCATGACACGTGTACTGCGTAGAGTTGAGCGTGACACTGATCATAAATTGGTACGGACGAAACTGTACATGCATTTTCGTAAATCTATGCATTGCACTCCTGCCGAGAATCGGCGTACATGTAACATTCTCTCCATCAGTACTGTGGAGAATCTTATTGGGCTGGAGAAGGCGATTGCTTTACGAATGTGTGATGTGAAATGCATAGCCACATTGGGCGACCTGTGGCATCACATTCGCGATCAGGTGACAGCTGCTGCCGAGTAGACCATCTGTAAGCTGCCTGATTGGTTTGATGAGAACAATTCGACTATTGGTGCATTGGTGTGTGAGAATGCACCATTTACTGTGCATGTCGCAGCTCCCAGTGACTTGGAAAAGAATAGTTAGTTTTGCACACTTCGACGGCGACTGACCGGTGAGCTGCGTCGCAGTACATTTGCATGGTGAACGGAGAAGGCGAGGCAGCTTGAATGCTACGCCGAACGTCGCCATCACAAGGAATTCTTTGAATTCTTGAAGGCGGTGTATGGACCGATATTAGAGCCGCTGCAGGCCATGGTCAATGGTAGCTCAGGCACTAACTGCACACAGATTGCAGACATAATGCAGATCTAAGGAAAACACTTTGACTGTCTCTTGAACAACTGTTCAGAGATCAGCTGGCCTACATTGAACGGCCTCAAGCAGAACCATGTGAAGGCAAGTCTGGCTGACACGCCGACACTGGATGAGACGCAGAGAGCACTTGCTCGGCTGCGAAACGGCAAGTGTGCTGGGGCCGACAGGATCTCGCCTGAAGTCTCCAAACACGACGGACCCGCGTTGGTGACAGCGCTACACCACTTGGTGCAACGCGTGTGGATTAAGGTGGTGCTGTCTCCTGAGCTGTAGGATGCACTTGTGATACCACTGTACAAGGGCAAAGGAAGCAAGCAATGTTGTAGGAATTCTGGTAGCTGACTAGCCAAACAACCTCCAAATAATACCAGCTGGGTGGTTTGAGTTAATTCCGTTGCAGCGAATAGTTCAGTGGCAGTGTTCCAGGACGTAGTGGGTTTTCGCCTGGCAAGCGTTCTCCCTATAAAGTGCCACAAAGGTCAGTTTAACAACACTGCGACGTGGCGGATGTGTCTCTTCACTAAATAAAGTCACTTTCTCTTGCTTCACCTCAGTGGATCATTGTAATCATTCAGCTTGACTCCGAATTACTGGGAGTATTGCGCCCTTGTTTTACAGCCAGCCAAAGGAAAGGCTTATGAACCGAGCAGTCGGTCACCGTCTTCCAATGGGCGCGATTCCCTGAATTTGCCCCGCTGCCTTGCATCTCAGGTCCCTATGATCAAAGGCTCCGAGTGGAGCTTCCTATTGCAACCCCTTTCCTCGGCCTGGGCCCCCGGGAAGCTGTATGCCCACGCAGCACATGAAATGATCCATTTACAACTCTTTGCTCACGTCTCTCGCTCTCTGAACTTTCTCCCTTTGGCGGGGTTGCTGGCGGCCGGGCACGCTAAACTTCACTCTACCGCAAAGGAAACTATGTTCTTCGTTCCACGTTTATTTAACCCTCCTGTTCTTGGCAACCCCAGTTTAATTTCGAGTCTCCAAAAGTGCATTACAAATAAAAGCGCTACCTTCGGCCTCCTCAAGGAAAAACTCAAAACCGATCGCACACATTCCAATACCAACAGCAAGGCTGTTATTGCACCCCGCTCGCTCTTCAAGCTAGCCACGTTCAATGTTCGAAAGCTCACGCAGATTGGTTCACAAGCTGCGCTTGCGCGAACCTTGGAAACCCTCTCAATCGACTTTTGCTGCCTAGGCGCAACCCGTTTACAAGACTCCAGCACAACAGTGCTTTTGCTCTTACCCTCCCCAAGTTCCAGTTGTACATTCATTTTGTGTTTATCTGGCGATGCGACAGCGGCAGTCTCTGGTTGCGTCGGCGTAGGAGTTGCGTTGAGCGCTCGTGCTTAGGCAGCGCTCACTGACTGATTCCCGGTCAACAGTCGTCTTTGTGCAGTCCGCTTGGAAAGCTCAGTGCGATGTTCCAGCCACGGAATCATTGTGGTGGCGTACACTCCAAAGGACTGCAACCCGGATGAAGCTAAACAGGAGTACTACCGCCAACTCACCGACCTCCTCCGCAAGAAACGCCTCACGGGCATCATGATACTCGCCGATGACCTAAATGAGCAGGTCGATAAACTAGAGGTTCATGAGGGCAAACTTGAGGGTCAACGCAGCCACGGTACTCGCAGGACGGACAACGGCGATCGACTCCTGCTACTGTGCGCCGACCACGGCTTGTTGCTCTCCAGCACCAATTTCCAACGTTCCTGGCACCAAAGAGCCACGTGGCGACCACTTGCGCCTGGTCAATCTTGGATACAAATTGACCACATCGCTGTTAGTTACCGTTGGAAAGGCTACATAACGGACTGCAAGTCCATCTGGAACACTTACCTGACTTCGGATCATGCACTTCTGGGTGCTGTTTGTTCTGCGCTTTGGAGGCACCCAACAGCGTCGCCGGAAAAAGTTTGACACCGACAAGCACGCCGCTCCAAATGTTCTCGGAGCATTTCAGAAAATGTTAGCCTCCAGCCTACATTCTCTATCCTCCGATGTTGAGACATCCTGGATACAGATCCAGAGCGTCTTACGAAAGTCCGCTACCCTGGTCTGTGACTTCACTAGACGAAGTGTTAATCACTGGAGCTCCGCACAGTCTCTCCAATTAATGGAAAGTCGTCAAATGATTCCCGCCGGAGACTTGTACAACACACTACGCAGTACCACAGGTGTTGAGCTCAGAAATCTCCTCAGGAAGGATTCTAGAGGTTTGGTGGACACAGCGCGTCGTTGAGATGGAGCAGGCAGCCTCACCAGGAAACTCCCACAAACTCTTCCAACTTATTCGCTCAACGAAAGGCAGAATAACAACAGTGAGTGAGGTTTTGCGTGAAAAGAAAGGTGAACTAATTCACAGTCGTCACCATCGTCTGGTACGATAGACAGAGCACTTTGCAGACCAGTTCAATTGGCCAGCAGCTCAAGCAAGTCTATCTTCCGGGGTTCACAGTGATCCCTGGTGCGTGAATGTTGCTCCACTGACAGAGGCTGAGGTTTCCAATGGGCTTCGCCTACTAAAGCGCCACAAGTCACCTGTCCAATATGAACTTCCTCCGGCCCTCTTCAAATATAGAGGTCCTGCTCTCACTCACAACTGACATCTCCATTCCAATAGATTTGGACTACTGAAACCATTCCACCCGACTGGAATTTAGCGGATGTTGTACCTGCTTACAAAAAGGAAGACCGGTGCATTTGCTCCAACCATCGTGGCATCAGTCTCATTTGTGTCGCATCCAAACTGCTCGCTGCCCCTCTCTTATGGGAGGCTCAGCTGAGTACGGGAACAGCACCTGCGTAAACAACAAACTGGATTTCGCCCGGGTCGCGGTGGCGTCAATCACATCTTTATGATCCGCCAGATACTTGAACATCGCCTTACCTTCAGTCGACGAACTACAGTCATATTCTTGGATATTCGAGCCGTTTTTGACTCTGTTGACATAGTGGCTCATTGGGACTGCTTACTGAAGAGGGGTGTACCTGAGAAGTACATCAACATTCTCCGTGCTATTTACCATCAAACTTCGGACGGCGTGAGAGCATGCGGAGAAATTTCCCCTTTCAATACCACTAGCGGTGTTAGACAGGGTTGCCCAGCCTCTCAATTTTTGTTCCACTTCGCCCCGGTGGTTACTGCCCTGGATAACTCTGAGTCATGCGGTGTTGAACTGCTCCCTGGTGACCGCCTTCCGGACTTAGAGTACGTCGACGACATCCGTATGATTTGCAAGCCCTCGCAAGCCGCCCAACACGTTCTGCACGGATTGGTGGTGTCGTTCGCCAAATTTGGTTTGAACATTGCCCCTTCCAAATGTTAGGTCTTAATACAAGACTGGCCAAGTGCATGTCCTTCTCTCACCCTTTCGGGACATCCGTTGGAAGTGGTCAACAAATTCATTTATCTTGGAGTTGGCTTAGCATTGGAGGTTTGACTGATAAGATCTCCCTGCTTGTCTCCAAGGCTAGAGTCGATTTCGCAAAGCTTCGTCACCTGTGGCTTCGTCGTGATCTCAACCTCGCTCTCAAAATACGAGTCTATAATGCTACGGTGTGAGCGATTCTGCTGTACGACTGTGAGAATTGGCCCCTTCACAAAAGCGATGATCGATGACTATCTGTCTTCGATCACCGCTGCCAGCGAAGCATTGCTAGTGTTCGATGGCAACATCACATCAGTAATGAGGAAATCCGTCGGCGAGTCTTCAGGTCTAACGAACTCCGCCGATCGATTGATAGCGTCATTTCATTGCGTAGGCTTTGGTTGCTTAGGCATGTGCTTCTCATGCGTACTCAGCGGCTAACACAACGAGCCCTATTTGCGAGCACAGGCGTGGTTTGGAAGCGACGAAAAGCAGGGCAATGTAAAACGTGGATCCAATGTGTTAAGGCGCAAATGTTAAAGCTGGCTGTTATCGGGCGTTCCCGGATCCCGGCTTGGGGACCAAGGACCCCGAGCACATCTGGATGCAAAGGCTGGAAGATATGGCCAAGGATCGCACGTAATGGCGCACTTGCTGTGAGACTGTTCTACCCTAGCAGTTGTTCTTTCTTTTACGCTATCCATTTTTATTCGTATGTGCCGTGGCACGCAGCCAATTACATTGTAATTGGTATAGTGTTGAAAAAACCTGATTCTGATCCAAATTGTTCTGAAGATATTAACGGTTAAATGTCGGGCAGTGAGCTGGCTAGATGTTGGCGTTATCCGCAATTAATTGCAGTGATTACTTAACAATGGCTGTGAGATATTTGCCATAGGTTACAGATAGTAACGAGGTGATGACAGATCTTTGGGGCGCAACATAAGTGAAACACAAACTGTTGAAGTGTGCGTCGGTAATTCTTACTGTGACTGTTCTCTCGTGTCTGCAACTTTCTAACCAGGTGAGCAGGGAGCCAGTGCTCCCATAGACTGTAAGTATTGAAAAAGAACTGCGTGACTGACTCTCTCGAGTGCTCTGGAGAAATCTAAGTAGGTCACATCTTGGGGAATGTCTTCATAAACCACCCTGAACCTTGAGTCCCAATTCAAAAGCGATTAGTGAAACCGGATCGTCTGCACCTGCAACTAACTTGAAGATTGGAAACGATTTGCAGACTTTACAAAGAGCTCGTCCGTTTGTTTATAATGCTTGACGTCATAAATTAGGAAAAACCGGTAGCAAAGTGACAGATTAATAATTTGAAGAATCCGACCCATTATCTCCGTTGTGTGTCGGGGCAAGAAAACATTGTTACAATTGGAATGGGAGCATGGGATAAGAGGAGACACAATAAAATACTCACAAGTATTATTGCTAACGTGGTTGCAATGGAGTTGAGAACTACTGGACAAATCTTGTCGAAACCAGGATTACTGTTTCTTCTGGACGCATATAGTGTGCTTGCAACAGCTGCTGGGTAAATTTAGCGCTGAATAAACCGATTAAAACTGTGAAGGAAAGGGAGAGGTACCATCTGTTTTGTTGTCACGCGGCTAACTGTGTCGTTCGCAGTGTGCACAGTAGTAATCGTTTGGCAAATGTTTGTCTTGTGTGCTGATAGCTTAACCTTTCTAGTGTCGTTCCCAAACTTATAAAGCATTTTCGTTATAGTTGTAAACTTGAGTGTCATGGCCTACCGCCATTCTTACGTATAAGCCGTTTTATTTATTCAATGTGATATCACACGAGGTTTACGCATTTTACCATTAAAACCGCTCTCTGCTCTTGATTTATGTATGTATTCTGCTCCGCACCCATATGTTATTCTGATTCAGTGTGCGTATTGACACAATATCTGAGGCTGATTGAAGGACTCAGTTGAGTCTGCTTCTTAATTCATTCTATGCGCCGTTTAGCGCAATTGCGGCTGCAAATTGTAGTCACAGGTCAAAAAGCTGGATTGGTCTGTAACAGCGCACCGAGGTTCTCGTTTTTTTATCAACAGTGCTGATGTAACAAAATATGCAAACTTTAGGACTGAGTGATGGCTAATAGCAAGCAAAGGGGCGTTTGAAAATCACTATCACCGCTTCATTTGTCCGGAGGTGATGGCTAGTTTAACCATGCTTTTTGGTTGATCGATTTGTGCGTTTATACATAAGCGTCATACCCAAAAACTTAAGAAGCTTGATTTACATATAGGCCCACTGGTGAACGCTGATCCTATTAAAGACACATCAGTAACACTCGTCATAATGAGTTGACAGCGCTTTTTGAAACTGCGTATTGGACGGCGTTTAACAGAAGAGTACAGCTGTCTGAAAGGAATTCTGAGGCTTGGAGACAATTGCAAAATGTAGGCATCAGGCAACTTCATCTGAAATCCACTATCTCGTCTTGCAAGTTGTAGTTTGCCAAATAAAGATCCATGAATAACTTGGGAATATTCGGCAAGCGTTCCAAATATAAAGTAATCTCGGTATTCAGCAGCAAAGCCATCACCGCGCGAAGGACGATCATTCCAATTGATAGACATTCTGCTGCTTTCATTTGCTAGATGCGGTATGTCGTTTATGATCCATATTTTCGTCATTGATATAATGTGCCAATCTGTTGTTTTATGTTGATAACGCTCTTCCTGCAGCTTAGAGTAGAGCCGTGAGCGCTCCTGTAGCGGCATTGCATTAATTGACGCAGCTGGAGCACAGATGTTTATGCTATACGCATACCGCCACTTGAAATAAATGAGAATATCCGTGGCTCGGGGCGTGGATGCGGGTTTTGAGCTATTCTCCGAGCTGAGTGATTATTGTGCAGACGTTTCGTTGCCTGACTAGGAAACATCATCAGTGCAGCTTCAGTGGTCTGGTTTACAGTGCCTCGTAAGAGACTTCATTGTCCAAGTGATAATGGCTTGAGTTCTGTTTTTAATGCCAAGCTTCAATGAATTCACGTGCTTGCCGGCTTTTAGCCCTTCCGAGGATACTGCATGCTCTAGGTCGAAATGATGGTTCTTGGCATCCATTTGCAATGACATCACGGAGTTCTGATCGTGGCGACGAATGGCTAGGCTAAAAGCCGGCAAGCACGTGGGTTCATTGAAGCCTGGCATTAAAAACAGAACTCGATCCATAAGCACTTGGACAATGAAGTCGCTTACGAGGCACTGCGAACCATTCCCCTGAAGCTGCACTGATGATGTTTCCTAGTCAGGCAACGAAACGTCTGCAAACTAATCACTCAGCTCGGAGAACATCTCAAAACCCGCACACCGCTATTGCCGATGGGCTGATGCCGGTGGTTTCGCGTACGGTTCATCTGACGTCTGCGACCGAGTCTGGTGCTGGAGCTTGTGCTGACATTGTATTGGCACATCTACAGTCTACCTAACCACTCCCGCGTGAGTATAGGTACGAATCATATTTTCTTTCCGCGACTCACCACATTTTTTGAAGTCCAATGGCGACACACACAGGCCATGCGCGGCCTGCTCCGCTGATGACTTCCGTCGTATTGCGCCTCGTATTTTCGCTTCAGTAAGTCCCATTCTGATCGGCTACGATTCATCCGCAAGCTCGGGATTTCCCCAATTGCGGATGCATCACTCTCCTTGGAATCATTCCTAGAGGATCCGTCATAAGCGTATTGTCTAATTTATTGCACCCTCGATGAATATCTTCTCTGTTCTTCCCACCCCGGGCGCACTACCCGTCGCAGCTCATTGTATCCGACCCATATCGCTCCGAAAGTTCTCCCTTGTTGAGCCTGTTCCTGATTCAACTCCCTCCCGCTTCCATAGGCTTTTCTGTTTCCGGGAGAGCACTTTCTTAAGTTCAGCAAATCTCCTAGCCAACCCTTTTTGTTATCAAGCCACTGTTGCGGCATCAATGATTTCATGTCGGGATTATTCAAACAGACTTGTAAAATGTTGGCTTGATACCTTAATGGTTTTCGGAAGCGGCGAGACCGGGACCAACTGAAGTCACAACATTTATATTGTTGTGTACCCCTACGAGGTAATTCCAATTGTATAAGTCGTGTTTTAATTGTCCATTTTAGTCGTCATGCTGCAATTCTCTTGCACGGTGAATCAGCGTCACTCTTTTGCATAGTTTTGATATGACGCGATCGTGTAGCTCTCATTTCTGTCATTCTACTCATGCGTTATTTGAAAAAATATGTACACTTACAAATGAGTTCACTACAATTAGGACTACTAAGATGTCACGCGTGCTGCCAAATGTCAATCTTATTAGGCGCGGCTCCTCTGCATAGAGATATAGGTTTCGTTAAAGTCATAAAAGTCTCTTAGGGTGAATGTTCATTCTTTTACTGTTTAACTCAAACCAACTGATTTTTTCCTTGAATTGTCTACTAGTTAACGATTGTCTACTCGGTTTCGGGACGTTTGAGCTTATAACTATCAGTGCCGTTTAGTTGCGCAGTAAATAATATTTTATGAGTTAATGCGATGGGTGATTTGTTATGTGGAGGCATTTGTCTTGGGTGCAAGACAAAACAATGCACCGACAGAACTGCTCATGTAGAACGCCGTTAATCACATTTTTTGTGCGTATCAAGTATGAGCACTAAACCAATATCGGACGTTACCGTGGCGATCGCACAATCTGAGGTGTACAAGAAGATCATCGGATAAAGGAAGTCAGTAGCTCTGGTTCCTGCTTAGGGTGTTTAGATATTTCGCCGCCTCAAATTTTCCGCGTATCTTTGGTGCATACAAGAGACTGCATATGGTAATCCTAGCAAAAGCACCATCTCACAGCGCTCATAACGTCACAAGGCAGGGCGACAAAACACATTGAGCTTGTTCGCACCAAATCAGACCAAATATTTTAAGGGTGAGCAGAGGGCGCTATCGAGGTCTACGGGTCAATCCAATAATTGTGTTTCAAAAACTGAAAGCCCAAGTTATAAGAACCTAATCGGAAACACAAATATAAAGGTCATCAGTTTAAGCTGGTCGAGTAGCAGGGTTGACAGGAATGTTAAAGCAACATTTTCTTCCTCCGGGCACCACAGTATTGTTATCCGTGCCAGCGTAGGCGATTAACGTCGCAAAAATATTACTAAGCAAGTATTGTTATCCGTGCCAGCGTAGGCGATTAACGCTTCCATAGGCCTTTCTGTTTCCGAGAGAGCATTTTCTTAAGTTCAGCAGATCTCGTAGCCAACCCTTTTTGTTATCAAGCCACTGTTGCGGCACCAATGATTTCATATCGGGATTATTCAAACAGACTTATAAAATGTTGGCTTGATACCTTAATGGTTTTCGGAAGCGGCGAGACCGGGACCAACTGAAGTCACAACATTTATATTGTTGTTTACCCCTACGGGTAATTTCAATTGTACAAGTCGTGTTTTAACTGTCCATTTTAGTCGTCATGCTGCAATTCTCTTGCACGGTGGATCAGCGATGCTCTTTTTCATGGTTTTGATATGGATCGATCGTGTAGCTCTCATTTCTGTCATCCTACTCTTGCGCTATTTGAAAAAATATATACACTTACAAATGAGTTCACTACAATTAGGACTTCTAAGAGGTCAAGCGTGCTGCCAAATGTCACTCTTAGTAGCGGCGGCTCCTCTGCATAGAGAGATAGGTTTCGTTAAAGTCATAAAAGTCTCTTAGGGGGAATATTCATTCTTTTACGCAGTTTGCCTCAAACCAACTGATTTTCTCTTTGAATTGTCTACCAGTTAACGATTGTCTACTCGGTTTCGGGACGTTTGAGCTTATAAATATCAATGCCGTTTAGTTGCGCAATAAATAATATGTTATGAGTTAATGCGATGGGTGACTTGTTATGTGGAAGCATTTGTCTTGCGTGCAAGACAAAACAATGCACCGACAGAACTGCTCATGTGGAACGCCGTTAATCACGTTTTTTTGTATATATCAAGTATGAGCACTAAACCAATAACGGACATTACTGTGGCGATCGCACAATCTGAGGTGTACAAGAAGATCATCGGATAAAGTAAGTCAGTATCTCTGGTTCCTGCTTAGGGTGTTTAGATATTTCGACGCCTCAAATTTTCCGCCTATCTTTGGTGCATACAAGAGACTGCATATGGTAATCCTAGCAAAAGCACCATCTCACAGGGCTCATAAAGTCACAAGACAGGGCGACAAAAATACATTGAACTTATTTGCACCAAATCACACGAAATATTTTAAGGGTGAGCAGAGGGTGTTATCGAGGTCCACGGGTCAATCCAATAATTGTGTTTCAAAAACTAAAAGCCCCAACTTATAAGAACATAATCGGAAACACAAATATGAAGGTCATCATTTTAAGCTGGCCGAGTAGCAGGGTTGACAGGAATGTTAAAGCAACATTTTCTTCCTCCGGGCACCACAGTATTGTTATCCGTGCCAGCGTAGGCGATTAACGTCGCAAAAATATTACTAAGCAAACGAGGAAAAGACGACATACTGGCAAATTTAAATGGATTGAGGGCATCATCACGGAATAAACGGTTAAATATCTCAGAGTTCCCAGCACACAAGACAGGAAAACCTTCGACATATATATGCAGATCACCTGATAAATCCTGCAGTAGTTGCGCTCTTATAACGACATCGTGTTTATCGCTTGTAATTCTCTCTTTATCCATCTTGAGATTTTGCAGTTTTGCCAGTTATAACCCATTGGTCCGTGTTATTTGTTTCTAACCGAGTGTCAGCGTAGCACGAGCAATCCTTGAGCTCACTATAGTCTTTTTTGGGTCCACCATCTCTGGCTTTATATTCATTGACGCGACTTTGGTTTCCGGGTAATACACCTTTATATTTTATGGGACCTGTTATTCTTTGACGTTCTTACCATGATAACTAATTTTCCCCACTTTATCCTAACCCTGAGATGCAGTTAGGATGAGAACATGATTTGCTGTCACCTTTGATCTACACCATGCCGATGGTCGTGTTCCACCGTCACATTTAATCGAGGGAAGGACACCTGGGTGGAACAACTAGAGCGTGAGTGTTCTGATTTATGTAGACCACCGGGCACTGTTTTCGAAAAACTTACCAATTTGAAGAGCGAAGTAGGAAATTTACATTTAGTGATTCACCCTACTGATGCAATTCAGTAATGTAATAGGTCAACCAGAATAGAGACTGAATCCAAACACTTTGCTCCTCAGACACATAAATAAATAAACCAATGTTTTGTTCTTGGTAGTACGAGACACGTCTGTATAGGCATGATCATGGTGATACAACCAGGACTGTTAAATGCAAAACGGCGCAAGTCGACAAGTAATATCTGAGTACATGTGTTAAGTGTGTATGAATGCATGTAGGTAATGATGTGCGTGTGTCGCTTAATTTCGCAAATGTGACGCCGTATATGTAATTGATTTCGAGCAGGCCATCAGCTTGAGTAGGGGTGAAATGAAATCTTCATATTGGATGACTGACGTCCGTAGATTGGATAAGATGGTCCGGATACGTCAGAGGCAGTGACTTTTGTTAGTTGTGGGTTAAGCACGACGTCACAGGGTTATTAAACGGACATTTGTGGCTTTTTATAGGGAGAAGGCTTACCAGACGTAAACCCACTACGTCTTGGAACACCGTCGTCGAACTACTTGCTGGATTGGGATAAATCCCAACCACTCAGATAGCATCACTTGGAGATTGTTTGACAAGCCAGCCGCATCTGGCCTGAGGAGGTTGCCACTCACATCTTCCCCTTGATCATAAGATCATAAAATGTTAGAGTACGGATCTCCAGCTTATTACCCGACCAATCTAGGCGAGACGCAGAATATCGGACCAGACCAACACGTCGCTACTAGGTTCCTTCCAACTTTATATGGACAGACGGGCTGTAGACCTTGTTCTATTGTCGGGTGCGATTCTACCTCTTCAAATTCTACATCGAGGTGACATTCTCCATGCAGTGGTTACTGTTCCAATTGCAAGTACCCTGAAATCCCAACATATGCTTGTACAAGCTTGTGGTCAAATAGCTGAAGCGTTTTCCATCCCATGCACGGTTAACAGCTAGTAATCTACGTTTGGAACGGCTTGTCTGAACATATAGTGGAAACAAATTCAGTGAAGCAGTTCAAAACTTTTTAGATTTGTATTTCTGCAATGGCACGAATTCGGGGGCGATTGCTCACTAACGATGATATCTCACATTTGGTAGTCCTAAATTACTGGGACATCACGGAATCACGTGAGAACTTGGCAAACGTTCCGATTATCAACAAACGAAAATAGTTTTTCTTTTACAACTTCTCTGATCATATATCTATAGAGTTGTACACATTTGAATTTCTACATGCTAGCAAAATACATTATTCTGTATGCCTAAAGAACAACAAAACATTATGTCAAGAGCTGTCTCGCAGAGCTGATAAGCAGTAGCCTGCGATATGTCAAGCGACCAATCAGTAATGGTTCACTGAGTCCCTTGAGTTGGGAGTGACATTCGGCTATTGTTACCATCTAATGCTGGCGGAAGTATACCGCGCTGACAACCAGAGGTAACTTAGCCTCTCAATGAATATGCATATCATGTAACACAGCAACGGCATCGTGTGGTGCAGCTTGTTAGGTCCATGTGTACAACTTTCCAACATATTCACCGAGCTAGTGACCTTGTCAGCGAGTGTATACTAATCGTAGAATCTTGTGCTCTCTGTTAAAGTGAACTTATCCCCTCACATTCTTGTGCCACCTCTTCGGGAACAGTCTCAATTGATTCGCATCACCGACTTTTATCCAACTGGGTCTATATTTTTGACGTAGGTCCAACGACATGCTGGTACATCACAAACGAAATCTTCGGAAGTCTGTTCACTAAGTCCAGCTTGAGTAACTGCTTGTTTCATCAGTACCTTTCGGATATCATTCGACAGATTTTCTTTATGGCTGTCCGACAATCTATAACAGTACTGTGCACTACTGTATATCATAGGTACAGGCATTTTGGTCATCTCACGTTACCATATCTTTACTTGCATTTCACTGCACAAAGCCTGTGTGCTTTTGGTTACTCTTGCGCCTAGTGACGCACCACCACCAAACCCGCTGACAGAGCAGACAACTGAGGCAGCCCAAACGGCCTGACCAGCGTAAACTAAAAGTGCATAGACCGGAGAAGTTTGTCAGTCGGAAATCCAGTGAGCGACAAACCCAAGGTCAATCGTCGATCAGACAAGCGGGAACTGAGATCCCTTCGAAAATCACGTGTTCGACGCAACAAACGTGCACATTATACGTAACGGAGCTAACCGTATCGACAGATATGTTGTGGTTCTGCGACATGTTCAAATAGTGCGATAATTAGGATTGTTCAAACGCTAACCATAAGATGTGAAACATTGGCTATTACGTCAGAATACCAAAAGAAGTGATCGAGGTATTGGGAGGGAATATCTCAAAACTCGAGTTGCAGATTAGTGCATTGCGTAGCCCGAATCCCCGACCTGTCAAAAAGCAATAGCACTCTAGCAACAATGCTACGCAGTCCAGCAAAAGGTAAACACCGTTAGTGAGAAACGACAGTAAAAATGGCCAGTTGAATGGTCTCTCAAGTACCACCTAATTCTTCAAAGCATGCATTTAGGCAAAAATTGCACGACCACCTCCAGCAGTAGCGGGGAAACAACCAATAACTCATACAGATAGTGCAACTAACGGCGTTGCACGTAAAATAATCTTGTTGTAGCCTTGGCCTATCGTCCACGGAAGAAAAGCCAGAAACTCCCACTCGACAAATCTAGGCTCACAAGGAACTACAGAACCAACAATTACTAGGCAACCAAAAGGCGATGACAGTGATATGTTCAAACCTTCCAAGAACCACTAGCGATTCGCTAAAAGATAGACAAGCCGAGGAGCAAAACGGCTGGACTGAAATGACCTACACCCTCAGACTGAAAATTCTTCCAACTAATCTTATACGCCTTTCACGAAATTCATCATCTCCACACGCGGGGGAACCTCGGTTACTGCGAGTAACGTTTGACAACACACGTCACCTGGAAGATGTCCTCTTAGTGAACTCTTCTGTCAATGCCCGCACTTTTCTTGACAGCCCATGTGCAGAAAGAGAGAAGCAGAAACCTAACCCTAGTCCGTCAAGTAAAGATGAGATGAAGAAGTGGTACTGCTTCATACTGTGCCAGAATTGAAGTATGATGGTAGTAGTGAACGACAGAAGCACGACATTGAAGAATGGGGGTATATCGCAGAGCTTTACGACATGCAGAATGTCGTGGCATTTGATGTCACCCTTCTAATGGCCTCCACAAACTACTAAGGTAGCCGGCCACACATTTTGAAGGTTACCTCGGCTGCACCCAAAATGGTATCATTGGCAACCCAATCATGGCATGACAACACGAAACTATGGTTACCAGAATTACGGTTAAAACCATTACTGCGATTAGTACTGATCTTAGATACAGATGAGCCAGCCTCAGTTGTACCTACCTCAGATCAACCAACCGTTTCAAAAAACTTCAGCAGACCGGCTGTATTTGTGCCGGTCACTCATAGCGAAGCAAGCTCCTAATGCGTTAACAAATACAATGCTTCTACACCAACATTCAGGGGTTGTACTCTAAGCTATCGGAACTGCGCCATCGACATGAAACAACAAATTGGGACCTCATAGCAGTTACTGAAATTTGGCTGTCAAACAACCAAATTGATTCAGAGATTGAACTCAGTGGGAGACATTCGAAATGTTCGTCCATCTCACTGTGGCATTATTGCTCTCTACTATCGTAATTATTTAAAATGTGAGATGCTTACCAAAAATTCCCCCGGTTTCCGGAAGCCCGATTCTGCCGACTGCGCCTAACAGGTCGAGATGTTGATTCACAGAAGATGAGTGATGCTTGTCTCTTAGCAGTTATCTATAGCCCTTCGAACTGATCAGCAGACAGCGATAACACTCTGTTAAACACCCTCCTCTATGCTGTTTCACAGCGTACTCCCACTATCTTATGATGGGCTACTTTTATGTTCCTTCAATAGCAGCAATGTACCCAAATGGGCCATCATTTAAATCGAAACTCCTTGAATTCATGGGTATGGCAGTTTTTGTATAACCATGTGCATCGACAAACCAGACACTGCGTTTCAAATAATCCATCACTGATGGACTTAATCCTGACTAACGAAGAGTTGATGGTTGAGTCGGTAGCGTACTATCCTCCACTGGGTCGTAGCGACCATACAGTCCTAACATTTGCTTATGTGTGTTATGCCACTATTGTTGCTAATGAATGAGCGACTCAACGAACTATTCCGGACTATTTTAAGCTGCACAACTTAGCAGCAACCGTTGACTGGGATCTGCAGACGCACAATTCATCGAATGACGCATGGAAATATTTGAAAGATACATGTGACTGTTTCATACAATCAGCATTACAGGTTGCACCTTTACGAGCATCGCACCGGACCGATCCGTGGATCCGAAGCAGAACATGTAAATGGATCAACAGAAAAGATGAGATCTGGAGGCAGTATTTGCTAAGTCCACGTGATGTCACATGCCAGACCTACCAAGCAGTCAGAAACTACTGCAAGTCGCTCATTAGAGTCGATAAGTAAGAACAGCTGGAGTAACATCAAAATACTATACAGATTTGTGAATGGCAAAAGAAAAGTTCAGCCCGGAATATCATCACTCAAGATGGCTGGTGGCCTAACGACTACTGCTGTGGATGCCACGAATGCTTTACTCCTACAGTTTGGCTCGGTACCTACAAATACTACGGAACCTTCGCCTTATCAACTCCCAACAAATGTCGTTGGTCTATTCAGCGTCATCTTTACTCCAGCAGTTGTTTCAAGGAAATTACAGTCTCCCCGGAAGTACAGTGCCCCTGGAATCGACATGATCTGCAAGAAGTACTGAAAACCCTTTCTCCCACCTTAACAACGCCACCTGCAACAAATTTCAGGGTCTGCTTAATTCCCATACACTCCCATCTTAGTGGAAAAATGGAATATTTACTCAAACATAAAAAGGAGGTAAACGATCGGATCGCGCCAACTACCGACCTATTAGTCTCCTTCCTGTTTTATCAAAAGTCATGGAATCGGTAATCGCAGATGAAATGACGCGATACTTTGAAAGTCAACAAATAATTTCTAATGCTCAACATGGTGTCAAACGCAGACAATCTTGTCTCACCAATTTGCTGATTACTCGGGACTCATGGATCAGGGCGGCTGATAAAGGAGTCCCCATGGATGTGATATACTTGGATTATTCTAGAGCATTCAACGGGTCAATCACTACTTTCTACTGCAAAAGATTGCTGCCTACGCTATCATCGGTTCCCTGCTCACCTGGGTAGAAGTCTACTTACAAGACAGAGAAATAATGGGAAGGGTAACCGACATTCACTCTGCAAGCCTGTGCGTCTCCAGTTGTTTACCACAAGGATCCGTCCTCGGCCCGCTACTGTTTTTAGTCTACGTTAATGAGCTATTAGCAGACATTCTACCTCCAATGCAAAACTTGCAGGCGATGTTAAAATTTGGAGAGCAATTCGCTCAGGATCCAACTGTTTCTACCTCCAGGAAGATCTGACTCGGATTAACGTATTGGCAGAAGGGCACCAGCTCCCATTGAAACTTGCAAAGTGCCACCTGCTGACGGTGCGCAGCAGATTCGTCAACACAACTTTTGAGGTAACACGTCCTGGAACACGTGACTATTGAACGTGACTTAGGTTTAATCGCGCAAGAGAGTCTTGGTATTTCGCTCCAATGTTCGAAAGCAGCAAGTGTGACGAACATGAATTTGAGATTTTTGAGGCCAGCTCTCGACATCTTTGAGCGACGATTAATATCATTGCTGATTAACTCCTACATTCGCTCTCACGCTGAATATACTATTCACGCCTGGTGCCTATGATTAAAACGAGGCATTCGCCCATTGGAATAACCCAGAAGAAGAGCCACAAAGGCAACGCGTAGACTATGCGGTCTAAGTTAGGAACTGCGCCCTCTTGTATTCGGTGTGCTCTCATTAGAATACCGACAGTTCTACGGATATGTTATTCTCACATACCGGATACTAACTGAAAGCGGGCATCCATGTACATCACTGTTGTCCCTAGCCTCTTACAACAAAAGCGAGGAAACCACCTGAAACTAATGACACAACACTCCCATCTGAAATCTAGTAAGTATTTTACTCACGGAATCTGTTCTCACTGGAATGCATTACCAATATATGTAGTGAACGCAGCAGACATAACGACATTCGAATGACTCGTAGACTTTTCTCTTAGTGATAATCGCTACACAACAGTTTGATAAGCGCAGTGGTTTAACCATTGATATTTCACGTTCCACGTTGGAACATTTGTTTTAATTTTCTTTTACATATCCATCCTGTGTGTCTTGTAAATTTATGCTTTTTATCCCATCATATATTATTGAACTATTCCGGACGAATAATCGACGCTTTACCTTTATACAAACTGAACACGAAAGCCAATACGTAAGCTATTTTTGTTTCATTAAAAGCTTACCAAGCACGAAGCTGGCCAGTCGACCCTTTAAAACTCCATAAATATGAAGTCAATCAAAGTGCCTATTTACATTGAGACTTTGGTGCTTTATGACTCGTGGGTTCTCAGTAGTCTCAAATTATTATCGATATTTCGTCGGTGGTTTATTTAATGTTTATAAAATTATTGCTTTTTTAGTGCTATTTTTGTCTGGGTTACAGTACTACTTTGTGAAGTTTCACTGTCTACTCTCAATCCAGATAATGTTGGTATTACTTAACACGAAGATGCTTCATTTTTGAGCTCATAGCTGAAGTGCACCCTAAGGCGTTTGAACGATCAATCATCCGATATTCGTTTTCTTTCTATTATTGTCGAAACAGAAACCGGCTGCTCTAGAATAACTAAGATAACCATCATGAGGCAAAGATGGGAGTCCGATCTGTTGTCCTGGGTTAATATCACAGGAGAAGTATATATGTTTGGTCATGGTATAATCGACTTGGTCATAGTGAAGAGCCTGCATCTTCGCTTCAACAAGTCGAAAAACATAGGAAATTTGAGGAGCACTTTTATTTTGTACACTTAATTGCCAACAAACGCTGGCGTGCAATATACAGTTAAGTCAGGTCTACAAAGTAAGATCCACGGTGATTCTCTCAACTCGAATCACTACCATAAATGTTGAATGAAACGGAATAGTTCTTTACATTGTACAAACTTAGTTAGAAGACTACAAGGGATTAAGCTATAAGGAACGGACATAAACACGGTGATCAGAAACTGCTGTTTCAGTGAAATGAATTCGTCTAGTACAACCAAAGTATTTTTTGAGACTGGAACCCAACTCCTTATTGGGGTCATGCTTTTGAGACATCCACGCAGTATATGGCCCTCGATAGTAAATTCACGGAGAAACCATTTGAAACTAGATCAATTCTCTTCCCTTAGTACCAGTATTTGAACAGCATCAGAGGATAATCTTGCTTATGCTTCCAAAACATATAATCCTCTCCGTGCCTGGAAAAACGGGAAATCCCCCTGGGTCAAGGAGGACAGCTTTGGACCGTAATGATTTACAAGCAAATTGCAATATGGCACGTATAATCATCAGCAGCCAGTTGCTACATGGACACCTAAGTAAGCAAACCAGACTGCTTAAAATATTAGCTTTACTTGCCGCGCTTCTGTTTCGTTACCACGAAAAAGCACACGCAGGAGTGTGCATTACTCTGACAAAACTCTTCTTTACTCGATGCTGGTAGAGATTCATTCCGTGGTGCTCTCAACCCCCGGTTTCGGACATACATTATCAATCCAAGCAAACACAGCAATCATCATATTGAGAACGTTGCTCATGGTGGTTACCGATAAACGATTTGGTTGCACCACGAACGCTCGTAATATCGACTAAGATGTCACTAGTTGAAACATGCTTCTACAGAAACCCCTATCGGAATAATTGTGCAAGATGCGCTTATACCCTCGAAGCAGACCGAAATAACATCAGGAAGAGCCGATCAGCACCTCTGACACTTACGGTGAGTGTTCCTGAAGCTTGAGCCTTCTAAATTCTTAATAAGGCAGAACGTTTACTTGAGGCCCCATGGGAAATACACGATCCAAGCGTGACATATTGATGCCCTTAAAAAGCCACAAAGTAGGAGGCCCTATTTTGTTAGAGTTTGCTTCACCCCTAATAACACAAACTATGAACGATAGGTTAATATAACGGTGTCTCAGAGGGAATCTTTCCATGACGTACCAAATACTGGCAAATCCCGATCAAGCTTGCCGCGATTTGAAACGTATCCTCATTATCAACCTGCGAGGCCACCAACTCAAACTTACCACGCACTAAATTCCACCTTATTGCAAATAATTATGTTTTTACTCTGGGTATCCCGAACATAGAACAACCTTCCAAATCAAGTCATTTTGCATCTACGTTGACTCCGGAAAATGTCTTGACTAGTTGCTATCCCATTCACGTTACTTACTATAATCCGGTATAATCGGAAGGCAAAATAACGCGAAGGAAAAAGTGTGCTCCGCATCCTTCGCCATACAATAAGGAGACCGACATATGTGCTCAATTGAATAACCTGTGAAGTAGCTATAACACAAAATTCCCCTATGTTCCTACCAACTTTGATTATATAGTTCTCACTCCGTTTATCCTACGGGATTTGTCAGGCAATGGCTTTGTTACCCGTTATCATTGTTAATTGTTAAATAATTGAAACGTTGTACGTTCATATCTAAATGCTGAATTATCTGCTCTGGTTTCTGAATGCCACTTGAAATCTCGCATAAAAGGAATATACTTCCTGTTTGCTAGGATCACATGTATTAAGTAGGTCTAATCCGAAATAGCTCACTTATACTATTTATCCGTTCTTGGCAGTGTATTCGATGATAAAGCTTCTCTTGTCCATTTAGTTAGAGATATCCAATTGAGGTTTACATGTACTATTAAATTCCAAAAGCAGTAATCACAAAGATATCTCGGTCGAGTTGCTAAGTCGGTAGCTATGTGTTGGAACCTTCAAACATATACCAGGATACATTCATCCAATAAGGCCAGTAAATAAAACAGATCGATAAATTTCCCTTAATTTGCCCTTATATTAGCTAGCCATGCGATCGAATAGGCCAGGCATAGTTAAGCGCTGCTTGCTACTTATTATTTTTTATGCCATTACTTGTTAATTACATTTGCGGATATATCGCACTTAATACAGGAGGGTGTCTCAGAAATCAACAAATAACGGATAAAAGGTTCTTCATGCAAAAATTGCATCTTTTTTCACTGAATCTTGTGAGATCATATGGATTGATTTGGAATAATGGTACACTGCTAAGATACTGGTATGATTCCATGTATTCTACGGAATGGTTTGTGCGAATAACATAATTGAAAAAATGTGATAGTGACGGGTAACGCGCACAATATTGTTCACTTTAACACACGTGTAAATTCATCTATCCCGAATTCCTGAAAGCTGGTAAACACAATGTTTTTCTGTGTCTTGTTTTCACACATTGAACGGAATCAAAAACACCTAATACCCATGGTGCAATGTATGGTGGAATCGTTCTTAACTAATATGTATTCGGGAAAAAGAAATGACACAAATAAGAATAGCGGACCATGGCACGCAAATCCCAAGAGCGACATAATTATGGCGGCAATCCACCAGACTGTAATTAGTGGCCGATTTCAGCTGATGTTTCCTTACTTTTGTGTCACAACTGCGTTAAAGGATTTGCAGACAAACGCGACGAGTGTCTTTCACATTGTGACACACCAGAGTTAGGTTATCCGTAGCCAGCCATAACTTCCGTTGTAACTCTTATGGCTTTCATTCGCATTTAGTACTGCAGGTTGAACACGATTTTCACAATTGTTTTTCTTTTCGCTGAGGGTTCTTCAGTGCTACCAGATCAAGTTTTAGACACTGTTACTAGGCTCAAATCAAGTACGCTATCCGAGGTCTTACGCGTTGGGTATTTGCGGAAAGAAAGAAGAGTCGAATTGCTCCAGCAACCTCTGTGATACACGCATATATTTGTTCACGGACTTAGACGATTTGAAGGTCTGCTTCGAACCGCATACGTCGTCGTGCGTCACCACCCCAAGGTCGGGCTCCTGTGAGATGGCCTTTAAGTTGTAGTCTCCAAGTTTATATGTATTATTGGGCCTGTGGCATACAAGTATCAACGTCGAACAGAAGTATCTTTGTCGTTGACTATTCAGAACCAGGGTCTAAGTCCTGACTGCCGATCATCCGCCATATCTTGATGTAATAGGGAAAGGCAATATCTTTGACTGGGAGATACGTACAAGGCCGTTGATAAAGTACGAGAATAACAGCAGCCCAAACATTGATTCTAGTGGACCACCGCATTATGCTTCAACAGGATTAGAATGAGTCCGTAAATCCGAACTTGTAGCCGCAGCTGAAGAAAACAATTTTCGATCCATCCAATGATAGGGTTCCCATTTCCGTATGTTTACAGCTTTGGAGAAGGATTCGTCCATTTAACTGGACAAGGGCTTTGGAAAAGTTTAGATAAATGTTAGTAGTTCCGCTGTTTCGGTCGAACTACCACGCGCAATCAGTAGCTTGGTAGCACATGAGCGATATTGAGGGATTTGTGTTACTTCGGTGCTATGACCTTAAATTTTTCTAACTAACCATTAGTGTCTCATTTTTAATAGACTTTATTAACTTTGACAGCGCAGGACGGATAAGCACTACACGCTAGTTGATGGGCTGCAGACGGCTGCAACTCTTGAAAATCTGAACTAATTTACCATGCTTCCACACGTTAGGAATCTGCTGTGCATACAAGTGTTTTTTGGAGAATCGGGAAACTGGCTCTGCAAGCCTTGCAGCTGCCATCTGCAGTGGGCTCGGGTGAACTATGGGTGAGCAACGACAGCAGTATCCCAAAAACAGTCGCTGAACTAAATGTGGCGTGTGTAAATTCTGGCATGCGGTGAGTGCGAGTGGTATGTGACACGCTGATGGCGTGTCGAAGTATCGGGACCTATTGGAGCCGTAGAAAGTTGCCTGCATCCCAGGCGATTTGAGCATATCCGTTTGCTAAGAGGTAACAGCGAACTTTATTTTCTGGAGGATGTTCACATTTTTGTACCGAGGTTTGTTATCAGAAGAAGTTTACCCTCTGTTTTGTTTGTCTACTAATTAGTCATCATAGATAAGTGAGGTGAAGTGCTTACGCTGCACTACGTAGTGGCGTCAGTTACTTGCTCTGTAAACACGCCTTGCTGTTTGTCTTATCGTCTTACATTTTCGGGTTCTGTTCCTCTGAAGTATTGGTTCCTGATTTTCAATGAGGGTTTGATATCCGGGAGGGGCCTTCAAATTCGCTGTTTCTGTACACACTTGAAACATCGTTTATTTTACGTTATTTACTGCGAACCCATTAATTTGTTGTTTCACGTTACCAGTTTTTAACTGTACTACAACCCAGTTCTCAATGTTACCATACTGTGGCGAATTTTGGAAATCATTTTGAAGTGCGGCATGTAAAAGTTCTTTTGTCGATTACGGTCATAAAGCCAGGAACACTTTCAAAGGGATTGTGAGAAACCACTTTGGCAAGATGCGAAAACTGCGCCGGTTAAAAGTTTTGTTTCGGACGATGTGCCACGGAAATATAAATACCACCCATCCTCTCCAGGAGTGTGTATTCATTTCCGGGAAAAACCACCGACCTCACAGCTCCTATACAGCGAAGTGATTACATAACCAGTATTACGAGAAAGCTGGCTGCACCTTAAAATGGAAGATATAATCATGTTCATCAAGAGATACCGTGCAATTAAGTCCGATCACCCAGGTAAACCAAGGAATCATGATTTGAAGCATTACGTACATGTATTTGTCTACGAGTGGTGTAATAAATGCAAAGTTGATTTAAAAAGTGATCCCCGTAAGTTTGATTCGAAAGATGGAGTGTACCAGATAGCGCTTTTTAAGTTGGAGCAAGTGTGTGAAGGCACATGTGCGTACTAGAAAGTTTGCGAGAGCTAATCTGGCCTGAATACAGGGACAGAGATATTGCGAGCACATGGGACGCAACACCAAATGGAAACGCAACTAAAGCAAAAGAAACTATATTACGTGCTTTTAGTGAAGGGAAAGTGGTAAATGACGGAAATGAGGTGGCTAAATGTGATTATTGAGGGTCATCCAGCTTGCTTACTTACTTTACATGATGCTAAGTTTTCGTCACTTCCAACTTAATTCGTCAGTTACAAAGATAACGGTTAAATGCATGCTGCCACCTTTGATTGCAAATATCAGAGATACATCCCAAGAATCAGTAGCGTCCGCAACTGTGCATCGACCTTCCGGTGGTTTAGTCTTTTAATCTGCTTCCTATATGAATAATAGGGTAATTGAAAAAGTTTAAATATTGTTGCCCAATTTCGAACAACTTACTTCGAAATCATCATTACCTATAAGTTGTACCAGGACCAAGTAATAACACGAAGAAAATGTAACGCCTTTTATCAGCTTAGTCGTTAATATCATCCGTAAATGAGATGTCAATCATGCCTCTTCAGCTACTAAAATGGCATCATGACCTG